>BLKR01000167.1:0-600000 GCA_011170035.1 Teleogryllus occipitalis | reverse complement strand
ACCTGATGGCCCGAGTCTCGCCACGTAAAATAAGGCATTAACTAAACTAAACTAAACTATCTAGCCAGTGCGGAAAATTGTCGAATCGTCGGGACTCGAACTCTAGGGCCTCCCGGTCCTAGCCAGTGCAGTGACATCAATTGATGGCGGTGCGGGGGAGGCGCGTGGCGCGCATCCGGAGGCGAACCCCGCCCCTCGGCGCCACGCCGCCTCGCCGCCTCGCGGTGGCTTGTCGGACGCCATCGCGGCCGCGGTGCCGGCGGGCGCGGCCGAGCGTAGGGAGATCTCGCGCGGATAGTCGCCCCATGGCGCACGGGCTCCGCCCCGCCCCCCTCTCCGCCCCCGCCGATTTCCCCCGGACGCGCTTTGTTCCCACTCGGCCTCGTTAAGTGTCCACGGAGAGACAAAGCCTGTTTAGATTTTCGCAATTAAACCCATTTAACTGTCTCTTCTTTCCCGCAAAGCGCTTCATTCATGAAGTTATCGAGTAAGTAGCCAGATGCTTATCCTAGTGAGTAATGGCACCGCGCCCGGCGCTTCCTACACAAGCACTCAGCTGCTAACGTAGATTTCGTAAAAAAACGGGGCTGCAGATTTCATCAGAAATACGCGTCCCCGTGTCCCACGACTGTGTTTTGTCAAGCGTCGGGTCACTTTCGTGCTAGCTCGCGTGCGTGTGAGTCAGCTTTGCTTTCGTGATCTATGTCTAGAAATCAGGCGCTGTGTTTGAAATTGTTGATTCCAGACGTAGTGATTTAGACTATAAAACAAGAATGCGAGTGACAGTCAACGTGTTGGAACACACTGTTGGTTTTTCAGATGTCACATGTTTTATCTCAAAATGTATTTGTTTTTCTTAATCCAGTACAGGACTGTTTCAATAAAAAATATAGAGGTAAATCATGAGAAATGCTTGTAAGATTTCTTATTGTAAGAGTAAATGGTTTTATATAAGTCAGATAATAAAAAGATTCTTCTTGCGATTAAAATAACTGTATTACTTTTATACTTAATTTCGTATTCGTCTTATGCATAATAGGTTTCCTTCGCATAAAAATTCTGAGATAAGTTTGAAGTATTTTCAATTTTTTTTCTACGGTCATTATAATTCAATTATGCTATTTAATACAATGTAACAATAATTTTTCTACTCATTTCTACAATTCAATTACAAGAGTACAACATAGTAATTGATAATTCTTTTTACTCTGTTAATTTTTATTAAGGTTCTGCTTATTTAGTTCAAGGACTGAAACCGACCACTCGAAAGGCACTCTCCGTCTTGCTGCGGCCGTCTCTTGTTTTTTGCGGCTGTGTCGACACTCAGATCCGCCAGTCGATACTCGCGGGAGCGTCAGTGCCTGTTATCGAACCCACGCATTTCAGCCACCATCCCTGTCGCCCACTTGTCTCCAATCTCGGTGGCATCGTTTCTAGTTGCAACAATAACACCGAGGGAAGGAAAGGTAATATTTTATTAATCGAGGGTGCGAGGAAAACCGAGTGGTTAAAAATGAATATTGGAGCAGAATGTTGAATATCACAAGAAAATAATTTTATTTTTTACTGATTCTTTTATTGCTTGATATTGTCTTGGATTCGGTGCTCGACACGCGCTGCATAACTTATCTGGTTCGAGAGGATCATGGTTACAAAAGAATAATTAAAACAGTTGAATGACGCCGCTTGTTCTCTTACGGAGGGAATTCTGTGAGGGGAATGTGAAAAGACAGATCAAAATCAAGACATTACAAAACGAGTTGTTAACATTAGGTAAAAAATAAAATCTTGTATATACGACGGTAAATTCGTTTTGATGATCAAGAGGTGTGAAAAAGCCCGAGGGCCAAAGGCTCTTATTACGACCTTGGCGCATTAATAACTATTATTCCTGATAATGAGATTGCAACTACTCCGACTACACCTGTTGGAAAATGAGGTTGCTTCTTTTCTACTATCTTTAAAACATAGACTTATTTTCATAATAAGATCATTAAATAGGATTATCGATAAAGACTTGGTCTCAGATTATCAGGCAAAAATACATATATAGGTGGGAACCTCATCGTGAAAATGCTTCAATAGCACCCACATGAAATTGCATTAAAACATTAAAATAAAACCAAATAATGAAGTGTTCCTAATTCTGAAATTATGTAAGATAAATGTAAAATGTAAAATATGGCACATCAAAACATTATTTCTGATGACTGAAAACATAATGTCATTTTTCGAATTCATGAACTAAATAATTACGATCGCGAGGTAGACTGTAGATTCGTTCCTTACTTTCTTTATCCTCAAATATCAACGATATCATATTTCAAAACCATTTCTCATGTTTCTAGTCTTTCCAAAATCCTAATTTAAATTTTTATTCTGCATTTGTAGCATAGTTCCTTCACGAGCCCAGTTCATGTGCCACCTTAAGTTCTCTTTGACTTAAAACATCAACACCACGTCCCAACGTTCTGCTTTTTACAATCTTCTCTTTTATTTCTCATGGTGTCAATTCGACATATTTTCCTCGATCAATTCCGATACTGCTATCTTCAAAAATTCATTCCCTCATTCATGCCATCTCTACTGACAAACACTCATCTTTTCCATTTTTGCACTTCACCATGAGTCCGAATCCTCTTGCAAGCGCTCACACAACTTTGTGCCTCCGTGTCCATCACGCTCTCAGCACTCCTCGTCACGCATTTTCTATCCTCATTCTTCCTCTGTGTTGATGCCTGCAGCGCCCTCGTGTGCATCTTCACCAAGCAGCCTCCTCCTCCTCCACCCCCGATCCCCGCCCCCGCGAGCCTCCGCTCATCCGCGGAGGCCAGGCCTTTCAGCGGCGCCGGCGGAGCGCGCGACAAAAGAAACCTAACGAGATCGAGCGCCTCGTGCGGTTTTCCGTAAGTAGGGCACAAAACCCTGCATTGTGCGTCGGGGTTGCCGCCCCGCCGAGGCCGCCACGCCGCCGAGCCACTCCCCCTCCCCCACTCCCACCCCCGCCCCCGCCCCACACGCCTGCCCCTTCCCTTCTCCCGCGCCACTGTGCGGAGGCAGCAGCGCCCGCCCACCCGCCCACTCACCCGGCTGTCGTCACAAAAGAGAGCGGAATTTATTTCTATTTATACGTTTATTGGAGAAGTTCTAACGCAAACAAACAGAAGAGATAAAAAGCCCCGGTGGCGAACGGCGGTGTTTGTGTCTCGCACGAGTAACTTCTCTCGCGCCTTGGTCTCGTGGCAGGAACGCGTTTGTGCAGCTGGACTTGTTGGGATGATGTTGGAGGTAGTTGATTGTTGAGAGTCTTGAGTTGTCACACAGGGAGAAATGTGGCTTTCTAAATCATTCTTCATTAACTACTTATTCTATCTCTTGATCTTAATACTTTTTATTTAACTAGTAAGTTATACCAAAAAGTATTATTGTTACTTTCTCGTATACGTACGTTTATACGGAGTAATATACGTAGTATAGAGAAAGTTGTAATGCGCGAAAAACGGTGAATTTTCGACAGAAAAAAATTCATTGCCGGGCCCTGAAAACAAGAAAGTGGATAAATCCAGTTGCTAAATTAAGACAAAAAGTCCCCCAACACGTGGAGTAGCCAGAATCCCAGTTTTATGGGTCATTGACGCCGAAAAACAATTCAAAACAAAACGTCCGTCCATCTGTCCGTGTGCCGTATGTGAGCAAACCTAGCGCCTAAGCCACACGTACGATCTTTTTCAAATTGAAGAAACTCCTGTCCACCTGGCTCTAGTTGAAACTTTGAAATTGGGAAAAACTTTCTTTAAATGTGGGGGTACTTTACAAGAAGCCCCCCGGTCATTTTCAAAATTTTCTCAAAAACGGCTCCAAATATTTTTTTAAAACGTATTGTAAGAATAGAGTAAAATACTCTTAAAAAGGTGGCATAGGTCCGATGTTCACAGTTAACTCTCAATTATCGAAAATTGCAACAGTTTGAATTTTTTTCAAATGTCTTCTTACGTCTTCTTACAACTTTAAAACTGAAGATAGAAATTTTTCCTTCAAATGAAATTTGTTGTCCTTAAGTAGTTCTTTCATTAAGTTAATGTAAATTTTTTGAAAATTAGAGTAGATTTCGAGCAATATAGCGCGCAATAATTGCAATTTTAAAAAATAACAAAATCAAGATTTTCTTAAAAACAGATCCAAATTTTTTTTTAAATTTTTGGTGGGGGTAGTGCAAAGTGTAGCCTATACGATGACATAAACGCCATGTTACTCAATTGTTTTGTTTTTTCAAAAACTTCGAAATTGTAATTTTTTTACTTGTCTCTTCCGTCGGTAATATTTACATTAGAGGCAATTTCTTCACATTATATATTTATGAGAATATGTGCTTTAAATAATTTCAAATAACGTTTCTAGAATTTTCAAGAGTTTTCTGTAAAAATGAGCTCAAAATTCAACGGTCAAATACCTTTTTTCTCACAATTGGCTTAACATTTTTTCTTCAAACTTTTCCAACGGATAGTGGTAATGGCACTGTTTAATATGTCGTAAAGTTCATTTTGGTGTATTCTTTTGTTTTTTCAAAATTTACACAAATATAATTATTTTTAAATATTTCTCACGCCATTAATATGCACGTGACCATCGATTTGTATACATTATTGCCTTTGTGAGGGAAAATACTTCAAATGACTTTAAATGAAGTTTTTTGAAATAAGAGCTTCAAATTTCGCATTTACAGTAACGCTTAAACGACATTTTCTTAAAAAAGACTAAATTTTTGAAAGAAAATTCCATTTAGGACGAGGTCTTACTCTTCTATTACTTACTATTCTATATATTCTTTAAGTAATATTTCGGTCTATTAATAAGAAACCGAAAGATTTAAAAAATTTCAAATATAATTGTCACCTTGCCCGTCACCTTGTTGGATGCACTGCCGATCGGAGAATATGTTCCGCAGACGTACAGCTATCCAAATTGTGACCATGTTACTGAGTAACAATGCATTTTAATAATTAAATTAGTTCAAAGAATTGGTCACCCCGACCGGGATTCAAACCCGGGAACCCGGTTCGAATCCCGGTCGGGATGACCAATTCTTTGAACTAATTTAATTTTAAAAAATATACTTTTGGCGGCGGTAGATGGTAGCTGGCAAGAGGATGAGACAACATTGTATAGCCACCACGCAATAAGGAAATTAGAGAACATTATTACGAGAAAGTCTGTGACATTCTGTAGCACTTCTAGTTTATATTTAAGGTTTTGCAAGTATTCCAAAAAACATAATTTTTTATTTCTTTGATTCGTATTTCTCTTTTCCTTTACACAATGAACGTTCTAAAAATGGTTTGCTTCGGTTAAAATAATTTCAAATGTCTTAACTCCAAAAACACGCTCTCTTGGCAAAGTGGAATTGAAGTATGATACCTTTTCAAATGATTTCTTTATATTTTTATTGAGAAATCAAGTAACATTTTTATTATGAATATCCGTAATAACTGTGATATGACTGCAGGATGAGATAACTAAATTTAAAATACATGTTAGCACTCAATACCGTAGTACAAAGCCAGTTAAGGAAACTTTGCAATCAATATTTTAAAGACATTCATCATATGAACGACTACTGTCTTCCAATTACTCTTCCAATTTCGACTGCACTCTTCTAATTATGTTACTATTAAATACGACAAGGACTGACGCCCAAGCAACATGAGATAAGAAATCTCTGGAAAGCTCAAACTACAAGTGCAATATCGTGCGAGTATTATGAACAAAACCTATATAAATAACGATAACAATAATAATAATAATAATAATAATAATAATAATAATAATAATAATAATAATAATAGAATAGTTATATTTCTTCCTGTTGATCCTAGTTTAATGTTGCAGATAGGTGGCTTGTTTCAAGTAGTTTTGGAGCATATAGGATCAAATCTTACGAGGATACCAGGAATTAAGATATTTGTATTTTATACTGTATATTTCTTTTCTTTTTTTTTACGTCTCGCACACTTAGCATCGGTGGTTTATGGTTGCATTACTAAATTATTGAACATTAAAAAGATCATACAGCGTATCAACAAGAAAGTGTTTTTATGATCATGTAAGAAATACGTAAACATGTATTGTTTATATTATTGCCAACTGTTCGTTCTATATTGCTTTTGAAAAGGCACATGCTAAATATGTGAAACGTAAAGCTGAAAATAAATATATAAAATTGAAATGTCTTAATTCCTGGCATCCTCGTAAGATTGATATTATATGTTCCAAATCTACTTGAAACAAGCCATCTATCTACAACAACAACAATAGTAATAATAATAATTATTATTATTATTATTAATATTATTATTATTATTATTATAGATATATTTACTAATAAGATATATTTACTAGATCTTTGTCTTATTGGCTCTTTCTGTCGTATTGTCTCACTAGTGGCATTCGAAATTAAAAACCGGTCTTAACTTCGATGAAGTGACGATTTAATACAGTATGAGGCAAGCACACTTTTTTTGGCATTTTTGCTTGCTGTTCTTCTTCTGTCTTGTCAGGATTTGGTCTGAGGCCTCTTCCGACTCCTCCTCGGTCTTCGCACACTTCTCTTGCCATATTGATTATATTCCATTGCTTGTTTTGGAATCTTTTCTGGTGGCGTATAAAGGACATGCTCTCTCCATTTTTCTTTATGATGGATTACCTCTTTCTTTATGGTGGATTGATTGCATCGCCAGTTCATTCCTGATTTCTTTATTTAGGATTTTGTCTTCTCTGGTATAGTCTTTAACCGATCTAAGTAATTTAATTTCTGAGGCTTCAAGCTGTTTAAGAACCTTGTTCCTGAGCGTCCAGGATTCCGCTTCATGTAGTTAAGTCTGAACTGCCAATCCCGCGTAAAATTTTAATTGTATTTTTTTGTGTTCTTGTTTTTAGAGTTCTTCTAGTTACACATATTTTTATATATATTAATCTTGTAGGAAATCCCGTGAACAACATTTCCTTATTCTACATCATGGTCGTGTATTTTACAATTTATTATTATTATATTAATATTTTATTAATATCTTGGTCTTCTTCATAACATATGTCACAGCTCAAGTACTGAAAATGAGAAACTTGTTTTATTGGTTTGTTATTTCGCACAATTTTTAAACTTATTGGATAAATACCTGCAAAGGCCTTTTCTGGATTTTTGTTAAGGATATTTTCAGGTTCGTTAAGCTTATGTAGTGACATTTACAATTTGTCTTCGCTGTCTTGTATGATTACTTGATCATCACAGAAAAGCAAGGTGATAATGTGTTTGGTTTGATTTTAATTCCTGATGGTGTTCGGTCTCTTTTCCATTCTCTAACCATATCATCTACATAGATGTTGAATAGAGTTGGCGGCATACTACATCCTTGTTTAACTCCTTGATTTGACTGTATTTCAAATAACTATATTTTACCAGTATCAATTTTAATTCTAGTGTTATACAGGCGTTTTGAGACCAGGATCAAATCTTTAGGAAATCCTCTTTTTTTCAAAATATACCTTAGTTCTTTGGATTCTATCAAATGTTTCCTGCAAAACCAAAGCTAGGAGTGTTTCTAAATTAAATTCTCGCCTCTTTTATATTATCTGTTTTAAAGCAAAAATGTCGTCTGGGCATGACTTTCCCTTATGGAAGCCTGCTTGTTCTTCTATTAAAGTTGTATCAGAAATGCTTCGAAGCCTTTTGCTAACTATTTTACTGCAAAGCTCTTAGGCTGAATTCAGAATTCCCTTGTAGTTAGATGTATTTCCTCTTTCTCCTAACTTAAATATTGAAATGACTTTTGCTTGTTTCCATTCATCTAGAACTTAATAATTTTCTCATCACATGTTGAAAAGATGACGAATTCTGCATTCAGAATTTATTCCGTATAAACCTGGAGATTTTTTGATTTTTAAGGGCTCCGTTTAATTCATTTGATTCAATGTAATATATCCCTTGCGGTTGTTCTTTATCAACATTTTCCATAATTTCTTGATTGTACCATTTATTATTCCATTTTCTATCTACGAGTACAGCTACTCCACAACATGCGCTTTTTGTTTGTGTAACTCCACTGTAAAACATAATGTAGTCTTGAAGTTCTTTAGCGCCTTTCAGCCTTTTCTTGTTTTCGGTGGCCATAGCTATATTGATTTTATATTCTTTGAGAATTCTATTTATTTCGGTCTCTTTTGTCCATAGTCCTTGAACATTCCATGTGGATATATTTGGTATATCCGTTAATCTTTTATTCTTGCTCGTATCCTTTCCTGATCGTCGAACTTGTCCAGTGTTATTCCCAAGCTCGGTGTGAGATTTCTGAAAATGATATTGTTTTACCTGTACAGGTTTCCAACCTAACCCCCTACCTGGAAAACCAGGTGACATATGATAAAGAATTTCTTTCTCTAGCCTTTGGCGATCCAACATCTATCTGCAAGGCACCAGACGTTTTATTTAGAGATTTTCTTCCCTAGAATTTCTGGCTTCTTTACACCTGGAGAAATCGTTCCGCCTTTGGTTTTCTACCAGGGTTTTCCTTCTCTAAGCCTAGAGTTCCCGTTTTTCGGAGCCAGAACCTCCCCATCGTCCATCCCTCTTAAGTTACAATCTTGTGGACAATCTCTGTGACAATGTCACAGAGAGTATCCAGGAGCCACCACGAAGAGGAGAGAGACTGGACTTGCTGACTCTACCCAACTCTTGACTCCTATTCTCCAACGCCCTTTGATCAGGGTACCCCATTAAAGGGGAATTTTTTGCCATTTAATGGTATTGGTCTAGGAGCATTGGCCTATTGTACCAAAACCTTAGTCAGCTTTGACCCCCCTTGCTGTTCTTATGAAATATATTTGAAATATATTTAATACTCAATTCAAATAAATTCGGAAAAAATAATAAGCAAAACTCAAACTTTGTGGGGACAATGGAAGTCTACAGTAGAAAGGTTTTAAAAATGAATTTATTTAACATTGATATTAGATTATTGAAACATACTACTGCGATAACAATAAAAAGTATGGTACGACTCTGTCGATTCTTTCGCCCAACTCCATTTCTCCTTAAAGCCAATTCGCTGTGAGGAGGCAGCATTTCGAAGCAAATGCATTTGACAGCGGTAATCTCGATTGCGTCAGCGCCGGCAGGGGAGGATGCCTTTTGGAATTTACGAGCAGATAATTGCTGGCTGGGCGTAACGGGCGGTTGCTCGCTGTGCTCCGGCGCAGCGCTCGGCCTTCGGCGCAGCAGCCCGCCTTCACTTCGGACTGCAACTCAGCCACTTTCTCTCCCGACGAAAGGACTTTCAAAATAGTTGTTGTTAGCTTTTTTTGCCAGTCGCTTTAGTGTGTGACTCTGCAAATTTCTGCACTTCTATTGTCAATGTTCATCAACTCTGACTCCCGCATCATTAAAGTTGTAAGTGTTTAGAGGCAGCCTTGAAGGGCTTTGGTGGCATTTGGAATTCTTTTAGGTTTAATTATCTTCAATAAGCTGATGCCTTATTTTTATTAGAAATCAAAATATTAATTAACAACGAAAAAAAGTACGGAAATCAATAAAATTCCGATTATTGTGCTTATGGTATGTCAGTGAAATGTGTTTGATATACGTTTTATTGAATTTTATATTGTATAGCTTAGAGTTTTAAAAATAACGTTCTTGAAGTTCAAACTTCAACATTGTTTTAGTAATCCAGTTGAAATATTTAATTTAGTTCGATATATAGAAATAATCCTCTGTAACGAAAAGTGTTTAATTGTCAAATCTGACCTTGAAAATCTGCAACAAATGCAACAGATTGGAAAAATTTGAACAAATGTCTGTATGCATTATTGTGTACTTATATTATGATAATTTTATTCCTGTTCTAAGTCTAAGATACCTTATTGCTTGTATTTTTATTTGTTAAAAATGTGCCAGACATGAACTATATACAATAAGTCTAGAATATAATGAACTGATGAAAGAAGGTGGCTAAATAAAATACTCCACCCACAAAAAGTCGTTTTGAACTTACCAGAAACTCCAGTTAACTAAATAAAGAATGTAGCCATTTTACAACCATTATTTGCATTTGTATTATTTGGAAATAATGATCTCCAGAAAAATCCATTTTGTTCTTCTCCGGAAGAACGATAGTTGTACAGTTTTCGTTGGGAACGTGAGAGCTCCTCATCTTGTGTGCTGCTTCTCATTATATCTGCAAAAAAGGAAGACATAATGAAAAAAATTATAATGTTCGGCGTAAGTGTTACTTGGTACAAGAAGTTCGATGATACCCTTGATTTCTTTAAAATTGTCTTCTGAATAGTACTCAATATGAAAGAGAGGGCATTATTATAAATTTCTCCAAAACATCTTGTATTAATTGTGTTTGCTTCACTTTTTGTGATTCAGTGTGTAAATGATCTGCGCTTATTTATAAAATTTTAATTGTTTTCAGTGAAATCAGGATGGTTTATGTAGTTTATTATTATTGACATACCATTCATTTAAATTGTCATGTTAATGCATTTTCTTCAAAATAATTCATTGGATAGTCGGTTAGGCTTTTAACACGGTTTGTGGAATGTTAGCCAAATTATAGACTCGTTTCTTTTATGAATCAAGTAGCTCTATAATGAAACGAGACTAGTCATAAACATTTTATGTGGTAAATGTTTTATCATCGTGCTGTCTCCTTCAATTGATTTAAAAAGAGGTTATGAGATGGCTCTGCCTTTTAATGACGTTCTCAATCGAGGAGTAAGAAAACCAGTGTCTATTTACTCGTTCTCGCTTCCTCACTTCAAACCTCTGCTAATGATCTGCAAAGGAGCGTTAAGATCCTCGGCGCTGTAAAAGATTATTTCTGTGCTTTCGTTTCTTATTTTCTTCCTGGATCTCTACCTGCGCTGAGCTAATGCGTTTCTTTGATTGTGGTAGAAAAAACCTTATTTGCTCCTGATTACGATAGTCCGTTGGTATGTGACTAACGTCTGGCTAAATGGAAATGTTTTTTGTTTTGTATTTTGTGCAATATTTCAGTACATCCATAAAATGATTTTTATATCTTCTTATTTAAGATTCAAAGGCTGTTCAATTCAGTACTGTTCTGTATTTATCCGTACGCACATACAACGGTGGAAGAAGAAGAAGAAGAAATGTTTCGTAAGATATTGTTTGCAGATGTGCCGTATTCAAGAAGCTCAAATTTGCTCTTTTGAGCAGTTATTTAGTCATTTAGAGTTATTTTTTAACCGAGGTGGCAACACTGCTTTGATCAATTCTGTTTTTCCATGAAAATAAACACGCATGCAAATATGTACTTCCAATTCATGCCTTCGATTTTGTTCAACTGCGACTGACACCTTCATTACACATGCTAGCACAATTTTATTACGCTAATTACTTTAAAATATTAAGCGTATGGAGCACAGATTAAATAATTTCCGTTGCGCGTGCATGAAATAACGCTGGATATTATTAAATCGCGCACAATAAATACTAATAAATTCGGCTTTTAAAGGACTACTGAAATCATTCGCACAATTTAATCATATTTGTTTTAACAAGAGAAAGCATATTTTTATGCATTCGAATGCAGAAAAATAAACTCTAAGCTGCACTACTGCAACGCCACAAATTACGTATCTTAGAATATAATAACGAAGTAAATTATAGTTTGATTAATTTAATGTTCGCTTCAGCACACATTCTAGTTTGGGGACATTTTTGTTAGTAAATGTTGTATGTTCGATTCTGTTGCTCTCAGTTCATACTATCAACCATTCATTCAGGTCAGATACTTAGATTTTGCTTTAATCTCTCATAATTATTTTGGATATTTATTTTCTTTCATTCTGCTGATCGAAAATTCTTTAAACTCCATCACGCTGAATAATAATACTTTGGAATGAATCAAATCGGGACTCAGATGTTTGTTACCAGAAGTATCAGGATCCACAATGAGTCACTTAGAGCGCACTGTCACTTTGTCAAGATGCAGGACGAAGCGAGCAGGCCGGGGATGCGAGCGAGATCTGGATGGAGGCGGAAGATCAAGGAGCTCGAGGGAGGCACGGACTCCACCCTGCCTGGCTAGCGATCCTCCGCGGCGCGTCAGCGGCAGCGGCGACGCGATGGCTTGGTGCAGGGAGGGGGCGCAAATCCGCCAATTAGCCGCCTCTCGCCGCTAACGAGGCCACCCTCGCACCCCTCACACCCCCACGATCGCATCCGAGCACTGAGCCCCGCTACGCCTCCCCGCCTGGCCCCGCCCCGCCTCCGCCCCCGCCCGGCCCCGCGCTGCCCCGCCCCGCCCCCGTCCCCGCCCCCGTCCCCGCCCCCGTCCCCGCCTCGCCCCGCCCCGCCCCGCCTCACCCTGCCCCTGCCCCAACCCCTCCCCGCCCCACCCCACCCCCGCCCCCCCGCCCTACCCCGCCCGCCCCTCCCCGCCCTAACACCGCCCCGCCCGCCCCCGCCCCACCCCACCCCACAACACCCACCCCTCCCCGCCCCCTCCTCCTCCCCTCCCCTCCCCGCCCCCCGCCCCCGCCCCGCCCCCGCCCCACCCCACCCCACCCCACCCCACCCCACCCCCCCCCCGCCCCACCCCGCCCCACCCCGAACCCTCCACACATTGACACTTCCCTCGCCGCCATCGGCTCCAACTCGCCACTTTCATTCGGACAGCACCCGCTTCCTCCCTTCTACAGAACACTATCGATTGTTATTTGCTGATGGGTATTGCGTCAATTCAATGTGTACCAAAGCGCGCGTTATATTCCGTTCGTATTCTAATCGTGTTCAATTGCCATCAATTTTGTAAGTCCCAATGTCTAAAGGATTGTTGGAACTGATTACGTGAATATAGCAGAAACTTTCACAAACATCGTGAATAAGAATTGACAGCAATATGTTACAAAAACGTTAAAATCTTCTGATCAACATCTTGATCTAGAAATTATTAACTGACTACTGTCCGGACTACTCTCCGAAAATTGAGAGCTGTGCACTCATTTTTACTTACTGGTTCATATATTAGTGTAAACAAAGTTTAAATAAAGTTATATAATGCTTCAAAAATACGATGTCGAAATTTGGCGGATTTATATTTCGGGAGTCGTTTAGAAAAAAGGTTTTTTCTCAAAACGCCTGTCACAGGTGTTACACGAAACACATGAGTTAAACTGTAGACAGCATTTCGGCAGCCCAGTGAATATGACAATGGATTTTTTAAATTTTTGTGAGTACTTAAATATCCATGGGACATTTTCAATTTTTCTAAGAGATGGTTTCATATTTTAAACAGTCTCTTGCTTGAATAAAGCAAAGTGCGCTTACAATCAAGGCAAAAGTCCTACTTTAATTAATTTCCCTAAAATTTTGTAAATTGCTTAAGTGCAAAATTGGGTAGACCTCCTCCTACAACTACATTATTTAATATATACTACATCCAATGTTTACTTCCACGTATACGTACTTATATACGGAGTAATATGTAGTACGGAGAAAGTTATATAATGCCGCGAAAAATCGATTTCGAGATTTGAATGGAAATACACATTTTGGGGTCCCCTGATAAGGGTTTTTTTTTTTTCGAAAAGTCCGACCGCCCGTCTGTCTGTCCGTCCGTACGTCTGTGAAAACAACTAGCGCCTAAACTATACGTAGGGTTATTTTCCAAAATGGATATTCCCCGGTCGATCTAGCTCGAGTCGAAACTTTGAGATTTTCAATTTTTTTCAAAATTTGGAAGTTCTTTACATGAAGCCCAAGGGACATTTTCAAACTTTTATCAAAAGTGGCCGAAATTTTGTTCTTTAAACTTTTTGAAAGAATAAAGTACACTTACAAAGACGGCATAGGTCTATTTCCTCTGTTAATTTTGAATTTTTGTAAATTTTAAAAGTTTGATTTTCTTCCGACGTCTTCCTACAACTGCAAAATAGAAAGATAATTCTTTTTCCTTCAAATGAAATTTGTTCTCCATCTTGTCAGTCATGTACATTTTTTGAAAAATTCAATAATCATCGCGCAATATTGTGTACATGTGCAATATTAAAAATTAACAAAAACAATATTTTCTCAAATACGGCTCACATTTTTCTATAAACTTTTGGTAGGGATAGTGTACTCATGCAAACGCCATGTTGCTCTATTGTTTTTCCCAAAATTACAAACATGTAGTTTTTTTACTTGTCTCTCATGTCGTTAATATTTACATTATTTGCAATTTGTTCACATTATTGTATTTATGAGTACATGTGCTTTAAATAATTTCTTATACATTTTTTCGAAAACTCAAATCTTTTCTCTTAAAACGAGCTTAAACTTCAGCAATTTCACATACACTCAAACGCCATTTTCTGGAGAACGGCTCAACATTTTTTTTTCAAACTTTCCGTACGAATAGTGTTAATTTTTTTGTTTAAAATAAACACAAAATTAATTTTTTTGCATTCTTTGTTTTTTCAAAAATTACACAAAGTTAATTGTTTTAAATATCTCTCATGCCGTTAATACGTACATTTTAAGCGATTTGTATATGTTACTGCATTTGTAAGTAGAAGTGCTTCAAATAACTTCCAAAAACGTTTTTCCAAAATGTAAAAGATTTCTGTAGAAAGAGCTTCAAATTTAGAATTTGTGCTAGATTTTAACCGATATTTTCTGGAAAACGGCCCCACTTTTTTCAACAAAAATTTCCTCATAGGACCAGATTTTACTCTTCTATATTATTTTTAAGTAATATTTTTGTTTTACCATTAGCAAACCGAAAAATTGAAAAATTTCAAAAAAATGTACTTTGGTCAGCGATAGATGACAGTTGGCACGTGTATGTGGGAAGTCCAAACCTAATATATTAGATAACTAATTAGTACGAAAAGTCTGTGCATTTATATCGCACCACTAGTTCTGAATGAATTCTAGTCTTCAAAATTAGATTTTTCACGAATCCCATGCACTTCATTTTTAGAATATGAAGCGATCATACGAAACGTAAAAATCAGTTTGTGTTAATAACCATTTCAGGAATTCCGTTTTCGACTAGGTATGAAGCCAGGATTCTCCTCTACAGAGGTCGCAAAGTGATTGTTTTCTGAAGCTGGCGTCACCTTGCGCGCGTCACGCCCTCATCTCCTCCTCTGTGACTGCGTGACACATCTCGCACCCCGCTGCTCACCTCGCTCCGCCGCCCAGCCACCCCTCGGTCGCCGGCGCTCCGGGGCCGCTGCGACTGTCGCCCTATCGCGCCTCACCTCTCGCCGGCGCGGCGCGGCGAGCGACTTTGATATTACGCCGAGCGGAAGGCCTCTCCGCTGGGGCGAGGGCTCCGGGCGGGGGCGGGGGCGGGGGCGGTGGCGGGGGTGGGGGCGACCGCTGTGCAGGGACGAAGGCGATGGCGACCATCACAGATTGCCACCACGCTTTATATCGGCGTCTCCACCTCAGTGGCCGGAGCACTCGCGAACGGTGGTCGTATTGTACCTGTGTAATGGTGATGTGGATATTTTTTTAAAATTTGTTTATTTATGGTCTCTTTACAACAGCTCAGATCATCAGCGACCTCATTGTGTTTACAACAGTACATTACATTTCAAGTTTACAAATAGTTGAATCATTACACCATAAACATTATATCAATATATCATAACAAAAATTACAAAAATTGGATATTTTGTTTTCGCGGGTAGTATTGTACTCGAACCTTTAGATCCGTGGATCCACTGTTCGTGTCTATTGCATGATTCAAGGTGCACCCCATTGGAACATACCGGTTGCGTTTAGCTGAGCCAGTACAACAGTGTCTCTGCAGCGACGTTTGTTAGATTTTGAGATCAGGCGGTGACGGATTTTCGATACTCGCTAGATAGCTAGGTTGAATTCAGCAAGACGTATTGATTTTCTTCTGAACATTTTATGTTGCTATGATTGAAAATATAAGTGCCACAGTACAAGAACCGTCATATTTCCAAAGTTCTAAAAGTTGTTCACAAAAATGGTTTCTGCTATTTCATGACATTCAGGTTAATTATAAAGTTAATGCAATTTTTTTATTCTTTATGTTTTGAAACCTCAATATTAAATAGGTAAATGCATATATTAATATAAAACTAATTTTTAAAATATTATTTAGATGTTATTTTAGTTTGTCCTTAACTAACATCACCTATAATACGAATACGTTCAATTTTCCCCAACCTAATATCTGTGTATTCAACAGATGATTTCGTCATCTTCGATGGATTACTGTCAACAGAAATATCATAATTATTGATTTCTTCGCGTTAAATACGTAGGAAAAAAATCAATATCAATGTTTTGCAAACATGCTGAATAGTTATAAAAGAAATAAAACAAGAGAGAAATACTTCTGCAGACGTCTGTGTTGCATCGATTTAATGAAGTAGTTGAAATCACGATCGTGAATAGTTCTTTTGCCTATAAACGTCCTGTTTGATCGCTAGCATAAAACGTCAACTTTTACCACCCATCATTCCGAACGCGTTTTCTACTTTCTTCTTTTACAAACATAAAGCGTACTCTACAATCCATGCTAACATTTCTTTTAAGGGTATGAAGTTTTCTTGCATGTTAGAAATAAATTTTATTTGCCAAGTTATCCTGAATTATGTGAAATAATTGTTAAGCTCAGCGGATATATTTAAAAAATAAAGGGATTATTTAGTTATTGATTTAAGCTCTATTCGGTAAAAGCAACAGCTTTGGTTATAGTTGAGAATATTTTCATAGTTTTCTTAAAATTCTTGGACTACGGTATTGAATTTGTAATGTAAAACTCGACGACCCCTTAGTATACTGCTTTCTTAAAAGATCCTTTGGATAAAACGGTCAAAATTCTATTATTTTCACTTTATTTTAATAAATTACTTTCGAGCCTCGATTTCGTTCCAGTAATTTCCACTTGATATTCTACCTCCTGGACGCGTTTGATACACTTTGAAGTTCTAAAAAGGTACCTGTGCAGATTTCATTATTGCAACACCAACTTTAATTAATTGCTTTCGACTTATTCTTTAACCGCCTTCTAATAAACGCGGAGTAAATCAAGAAATAACTAGATGTGCTACAGAATGGCACAGACTTTCTTGTAGCAAATTTTTCTAATTTTCTTAGTGTGGACTGGCTTCAATGCCTTTCTACATTCTCTGGCCAGCTGCCATCTATCGTCAGCCAAAGGACATTTTCTTTTTTGACATTTTCTCAGCTTTTCGGTTTCTTAATAATAGAACCGAAATAATACTATATGAATATACTTAAAGAAGATAAAAAAACCTTGTCCTAAGTATACATTTTCATTGAAATCTCTGAAGCTGTGTTTAAGAAAATGGCGATTTTTTGATGGCGAAAATTTGAAACTCTTTTTCACAGGAATCTATTGAGATTTCGAAAAATGTCATTTGAAGCACTTCCACTCACAAATGTAATAATGTAGACAAATCGATGGAAATATGCATATTGTCGGCGTGAGAGATATTTAAAAAATTACATTTGTGTAATTTTTGAAAAAAAAAAAGAATACAACAAAATGAACTTTACGTCATATTAAACAGTGGCAATATCGCTATCCGTTGAAAAATTTTGAAGAAAAAATTTCGAGCCACTTTTGGGAAAATGGCGTTTGAGCGTTTCTGAAAATGCTCAATTTGGAGATCATTTTAACAGAAAACTGTTGAATTTTCGAGAAACTTTATACGACAATAGTTAAATCACATGTACTCATAAGTACAATAACGTGAAGAAATCGCCTCTAATGTAAATAGTACCTACGTGGGAGACTTGTCAAAAAAATTAAATTTTGGTAATTTTTTAAAATAAAAGAATAGAGAAATATAACATTTATGTCACCGTAAGGGATACATATGGCACTACCCTGCCATAATTTTAAAGACAAAATTTGGAGCCTTTTTGAGAAAATCGTGTTTTTGAATTTTTTGAAAATTGCAAATGTTCCACGCACTATTGCACGAAGACTACTAAAATTTTCAAAAAAAATCTACATGGCCTTAATGAAAGAACTATTTATGAACTACAAAATTCATTTGAAGGAAAACTTTCTGTCTTCAATTTTATAGTTGTGGGAAGACGCAGAAAAAATTCACACTTTTGCAATTTCCGAAAATTAAGAGTTAACCCTGAAAATTGGACCTATGCCACTTTTATAAGTGTATTTTACTCTATTTTTACAAGAAATTTAAAGAAAAAATTTGGAGCTGTTTTCGAGAAAATTTTGAAAATGTCCGGGGAACTTCGTTTAAAGTACCCTCAAAATTTAAAGAATGTTTTTCAAATTTTCAAAACTTCAACTAGAGCCAGATAAACAAGGGTTTCTTCAATTTTGAAAAAATTCTACGCACAATTTAGGCGCTAGTAGCGTTCACAGTCAGACGGATGGACAAAGGACAGACGGACGGACGGACGGACGGACGGACGGACGTTTAAAAAAAACACTTTTTTGGTATCAGGGAATCCAAAAACGTGTTTCCGTTAAAATCTCGAAATCGATTTTCCGCAGCATTACATAAAGTTATGTAATGCTGCGGAAAATCGATATACGTAGTATAGAGAAAGTTCTCTATACTACGTATATTCTTATGTATACGAGGAAGTAGAAATGGAAAATAAATAAAGTGTCTTCTTTGCGCTGCTTCTCATTGAAAGCATAAACCTTCAGGTTTTGCTAATTTGAAGCAAGTTCACACTTCCAATTCATACTTTTGAAATGTACTTGAAGTGGCCTCTGTCTCAACAGCACAAGTCACTACACGTGTCTTTACCGTAAATGAATTATATATCGAATTACCCTGTCCGATTAATGTATCTGACTGGTTTAACACCCATAAATTGTATCTGTGATAAGTGGTTAACCAAAATCCCTTTCTTTTTTTTCAACAAATGCAGTAAATAGTGTAGAATATGACCTATCAGAATGTGTTGTATGTTCATTCTAATATCACTATAACACATTATGAGTACGCCCATCACCATATAATCAATGAATCAAGCAGCATCAATTCGGTTCCGTTTCTCCCTCTCTCTCCTGTCCTTGGATCCTCTTAATCCAAAGAGCATGTTTGCATCCGCTTCACATCGCCTCCCAACGAGCCGTTATTCTCTCGCGCGGCATCGACTGACGAAGCTTCGAGAAGGCCACCCTCCCCGAAGCAGGTCAACAGCGCGTCACCATCGCCGTCGCTAAAGTTCGCGCACGAGAGACGACCGAGAAACGCCGCCGCCGCCGCCGCGGTCTCCGCCGCCCCTCATCGCCTCCGCCGTCAGGGCTAATGGGGTGGGACGATAAACGGAGCCTCCAATTAAAGTGACTATAAATTTTCTTGCGCGCGCGCGGTCGCTCTCGCGCGGGCGGGCGGGCGGGCGGGTGGGTGAGCGGCGCTGCCCGGCCGCAGCACAACGGGAGCGCCTGAACGCATTGTGCGGAGATGAGAGCGCGCGAAGGGTTTGGCGCCGGTTTACTGCCTCCGCCGCCGCCGCCGCCGCCGCCACCGGCACCGCCGCCGCCGCCGTCGCCGTCGCCGCTGCTGCTTTACGAGCCGACGGACCCCGCGGACTAACGAACCGACAACGCGGCGGCGGCGGCAGAAAACGCTCGCTGCACAGTAGCCACCGCTGCCATCACCGCCACCGCCACCACCACCACCGCCGAGCGCCAGAGGCATAGCGGTGCGCTCGCCAACCGCGCTGACCCTACCCGTCGATATTACTCCGTCACTGAAACTAGTTTACGGTTCCGGAATGTTTCGTTAAAATTGTATTTGGTAATAAGCGGCCCCACAATAACTCCTCAATAACGTCGCGGTCTTCTGAGATGAATGGAAGTAGCAAGAAAGTGTTTGTATGATATGAAAGGAGCAGTGGCATCTCTTGACGGGAATTTTATCAGAAAGTACTAGTTTACACATATCAGTTGAGATAACATGATGGATGTTATTTATGCTGGGGTCGCTTGGGAGTGAATGAAGTCCGCAGCTGCCTCCCCTTGTAGTTTACAGAGTATCTGGCAATGGATCTGACGTGCACCTCGGTGAATATTATATTCTTGCAAGAACTCTTCCGGCGTCTGGCGCGCAGCTGGCGGAAAATCTATAGAAACAGCTACGAGAAGTCGGGTTGAGAAGCGATGAGGAAGCCCTGTTCAGCTGTACGACCTGCAAAGCTTGTCTGCGAAGTATGGGAGTTAAGTTCCATGCTCGCAGGGGGAGAACCTAAAAAGACCAAATTACGTCAGATGCAGCCTGCATTTACTGGAGATATGTGTCACTACAAATGGAGAAATTTTCTACGAGTCTTGTTTCTAGCACGATTACAACATTGCAAGTTTTTATGAAACTTAATGTCTACGAAAGTCGCATATAAGTACTGTTCGGTTTATTGAGTCTCTAATCATCTTACAAGTACTTCTGCTAGATCGCCTCGCTTAATTCCTCTACCTTTCCCTCTGTGATAAGTGTTTCCGATAAGTCTGATACTTTTCAGTGGAATTTCTCTGCATCAAGGTCTTCATAAAAGACTGTTAATAATCAAAGGGGTTTCTTACATGTTTTTCTTTCTACTTTCTTTGACGCTCAACTTTTGCTTTAGTTTTGCGTTAGTTTTGCCGACAGATCATTTTATTCATTTGACGCGAAAGTTCGTGCATACTCCCAAAAAATTATTATGCATATCCATGCTCTGACAATTGTAGTTTTACAATTTATGTAAAAAGGAAATAAAGAAATATGTTACTGGGAAAAACATTAACATTCACTCTAATTAAAGGAGATTTGACGCTGACAATTGTTCTATTGCTGTTTAATTTCTCTACGCATTTTATGGACCTATTTTATATAACAATCATTCCAGGCAAAACCAACTCTGTAATTACTACTTGTAATAAGTAATTGAATTATGTGGATTTTCATCCCATATTAAATGAAAGGGAGGGCAATGGATTACCATTACTGAAACAACTGATTCTCGTCTCCGTTGAATATATCGCGTAGTCACTAGTTTTAACATTGAATAATTAAATAATTTTGTTAATTCAATCTTTGGAGAAGTGTTAGACTGGACTGAGAGATAATATTATTTTTTCTGGACTTCACGAAATTTTAGCCGTCTAAAAAGCCCAAGCACCGAAAAAAAGCACCCAGAAACCAAGCACCGTCAAAACACATCCAGCATTAAAAACTAATTTTAGGCTAATTAAGTGCCATATTCCTGAATTTCAAGATCTTGGATTCTCCAAAATTTTAGATATTGCTACCTTTAGTATGAGGCTAGGCACCATTAGAAAACGTAACTTCGCATTATTGGATGTAAATGAAAATGCATCCAAAATTAAGGACTAATTAAAGGCTCTACGAAAAAAGTTATGTCATCTCACATTTTATAACATTCGTGGATGTGTAAATTAAAATAGGTAACTTCTTGAGAGTTCTTATGAGCTACGAACCGCGAAAACGCAAATACATTCTTTCGAAAATTCAAGACTTTAGGGAAACATTTATTCCGCGCCTCTGTTTTTGAAAATTCAAGATTGTTCAAAGTAAAGTAGGTAACTTCCGTTCGCATGGGCTAATACACATACAAAATACAAGAACGTCAGAAACAATACGTTATCCTCCCCAAAATACAAGGCAAATTCAAGACTCTAGGGAATATCTGTTTGTTAGGACATGACATGCAGGACATGAAAAGCAGGGTATGAAGACGAAACAGAACAAATGTCCACATGAGTAACTTTGTTATTTAAAATATCACAACCGTTGCGAAAATATAGTTCAGAATACTTTTTTCGCAAAGAGCCTTACATTTGGAGTTGGGTGTCGTATTTTGTCTGGTGTACCTGAATTTTGGAATATAACGGCCGCACTATTTTTTTATATAGCCTTAAATTTTGTGTGGAGTTTCGTACATTTTTGGTTTTGAGTTTTCAAATGTGCTAGTCCATGCGAACGTTTAGTATGTCACCTGTTTTACCTGTACCATCCTGAATTCTGTAATTTAAAGTCTGCGAAATTTTTACTGCAGATCGTGAAATATTGGATGAATTTTCTTTGACTTGGCGAATATTTTCTAGGAGATCACTGCTAGCTTTAAACTAAATCACTTGGATCAACTACAAGAGCAATGGGAAATTTGTCAGCTCGTTTATTGTTGTTCTCACCGATTCATTTGGACTTCATGTAATACTATATCACCAAAGTCAAAAAAATATTTTTATATGAGAAAAATGGTATCTGAAAGTATTTCCAATATGAATATTACACGTGAACCAAAATAAGTGATTTTTATTCAATTAATAATTTCTTGATTACGGGATATGTTCAGTTTAAAAAAAAACAATGAACGATCCGAAAACAACAAATCTTAAGCGTAAGAAACTAGTGATGCTACAACAGTATATACATACTTCCATGCGATATTGTTAATGATAATACGTAATATTATAATATCACAATTTTTGTCTTACATTTCAACCATCTGAAAAATGCTTAAACAAACCAAGCGCGAAAAATACACATTTTTATTCATTCAAGCGTCTAAACGAAAATAGCTTTCTGCCATTGAATTCAGTGCATTCGCGTTCTACACAAATATACCAACGATCCGCGATACGTATTTTACGCGTAAATAAAATTATTAGTTTACAATAACCCGAACCAACGGCGGTCGTCACTATCGCCTTCTGTTATCAGTACGCCATTGCAACAATGGGTTGTCACAATGATTGTTGAAATTGATGTTAAATTGATTTGTATGACACATTTTGCATATCAGCATTCTTGATAACGTTAGCAACAAAATGCAAATGAATAGAAAAATACAATAATTAAATATATTGTTATATTCATTCAAACTACTACTTTTTACACGAATTGCTCGCCATTCCCGCGCCTTTTTTAGGTAAAGCGAAATGATCCATTCGTTTTCACATTTAACTCAATTAAATGACGCAATTTAAAATCAATTTAGTGCTTAAATAATATTAAACGTAATCTTTCTTTCAAGGTTTGATTGACTGTCACCAATGACTTTTCACATTACATTGCCATTGGAGTGACATCGCCTCAAAGCGGTGAATCTGAAACCACCATTTGGAATCTTTTACAATTTTCAAAAATACAGAGTGCGTTGAAAATGGGACAATCACCACTCTCTTTACCGTTCTTTGCTGCATAGGTGAAAGAATTAAAGAAAAACTAGAGCCGTTTCTGAGAAAATAATTGTTAAAAATTATAAAATTGCCGATGTTTGACACCAAGTTACCCAAAAAATACTCATATTTTTGAAAAATTGAACATGACCTCACTTGAAGATCTGTTTTTGATGGACACATTTCATTAAGAAAAAAATTATCTTCGTAATTGTAGTTGTAGGAAGTAGCCGATTTTTTTTTTAATTTTTGCAAGTTTCGAAAAATCAGGTATTTCAACGAAAATCACGCCTGCACCATTCTCTTAAACGTTCTTCACACTATCCAAAAGGTTTGGTGCAATTTTTTTCAAAATTCTGAAAATGTCACAGGATCTTATTGTGAAGTACTCCTCCAAAATGAAATATCGGTTTCAAATTCATGGGACCAGATCGTTTCGGGAATATCAATTTTGGAGAAAATCAGCTGAACTGTTAAGCTGCTAACGTTGTTCACAGACAGACGGACAGACAGATACAGGGAGACAAGTCTTGCCGTCAGTCAAGTTTTCGGTATCAAGGACCCACAAAACATGGATTCTGGCTACACCACGTGTTAGAGAAATTTTGTTCTATATTTAACAACAGAGTTTATCCCCTTTTTGTAACAAGGGATAGGCAATAAGACTTTTTCTGCCGAAATTTCGCGTTTTTTTCCCGCAGCATCACAAGAACTTGCCCTATCTGCGTAAGCAGAAACGAGAATGTAAATTGAACATGTCCTTTGAGATTTCCAAGTGTCGGAGGAACATAAGGTCGAAAGGACCCCAAGTTTAATCGAATATGTGTGATTTTGTGAGTTTTCTGATTTGCGAAGGACTACTGCACGTTCCGCCCGTTGGTGTGTTTCCAATACAAAGGAACTCCCGTGTTTGTGCTTAATACGGCGTAATACATATTATTTCGAGAATGTCTGGTAACTCTTGTCGGTCAGAAAATCTACTAATACAAGCGAATGTGGAAGTAGTAAACTTAGAGTTGTAGTGAAATGAAGTCACTGGTCGCGATGCACATATTAGCAAATAAACACCAGAAGATCCGGCAAATCCAACGTCTCTTCAAACAGATTACTCCTCAATACCGCGAATTTATATTATACTGAGGGAAGAAGGTCTTGTGATTTGTTTCTGTGATATTGGTGGCGAATGAAAGGAATTGAGGAAACCGCGCCATTGAGGAAATCACTTCAGCTCGTCAATGACTGTTCTGTGCAACCTGAAGACTTCAACGTCGGGGACTGCAAGATAAAAACTAGTGAAATTGGAACTGGATGTCGTGAATGCGGTGAAAGTATTTTCCTTAACAAAAGGAACTGTATGTGATGACAAAGAGGACATAAAACTGAAGAAAATACTCCAACAGTTCAAGGGGCGTTGAAGTGTGTTACCGGCTGCGTTTAGCTCAAAGCGAGCATTTCCGATGTCTCTCTGATCGAAGAGCCCTAAGTTTCGGCTTCCAACGGTGGCGTATTTTCGACCCTAACTATATAGCGAGGTCGAATTCACCCGGTCTGGAGGAGAAATCTAGTGAGCGAATGCTCTGATCGTAATTTTCCGCGGTTTCTGCAATCAACACCAGGCGAATACTGCAACAAATGGGTCACGGATAGCGCGCAATGTTTTTCTTCCTGTTTCTTGTCCCAAACTCACCCCTTACATACACTTACTATTACATGTACTACTTTATCACATATGACGGGAGACCAGTGAGCCTTAGAAATTGTCCCGATTAGGGTGGTGCCTTGTCGGGGGAGATATCTGAAGGGGCAAACTGTGTAGGTCGGTGCCCGATCGCATCATCCAACGGGGGAAGAACGCCGCTACCTCCCGTGAAAAAGCATTCACTACTCTAACGGCACTAACGATCATAGCAGTTGACGTTCCAGGAAATATCAACCAATTATTGAAGAGTGTTAAGACCGCATGTAGATATTTAGATTGTGTGAATAATGTAGAAGCAAGTCTCAAGAAAAGGAGGATTTGAAATTTTAAGTTCGCCGCGATTGCACATTTTTCTATGAAATAATAAAATCAAAGTTGAAAGCTGTACTATATTTTGAGATTGTTAAATATAGTAAACTTACGATATAACGAAACACGTTAGTCGCCAGACGTTCACATGATTCGATAGGATTAATAATTGTCTGAAATGAAATGTCTAATGGCTGCCAAATCATGGCAATCGACCGGTCAATCATCGGCCGACGCCGCATCGCCTGCCATCGCACTTTTGCCCCGGGGGCTGCGAGCCTTGGGGGCGACGTGAGCTGCGGGGGCGGCGTTGCCGGGGGCGGGGCCGGGGGCGGCGCCAGAGGGCGGGGCGCGCTATCGACCAGCGGCGGCGGTGGCGGCGCCGCCGCGCCCACTTCCGGCGTTAATTAGCCGGTGACGTGTCAAAAGGCGGCGGCAGCGGCGCGGGTGGCTAATTACAGCAGGTAGCGGCTGGATTAGCCGCCCCTTCGCCGCCCCCCGCCACCCCCCGCCGCCCCCAGCAGCCGGAAGGGTTGCGGCGCCGCGGCGCCGCGGCGGCGCGGCGTCGCGGGGGTGGGGCGCTCTGCAGCGGAGGCCTTCAGGGGAGGGGCAGAGGACGCAGCAGCGGAGGAGCACCAGAGGTTCAGAAATGGCGGTGGAGGTGAGAAGATGCAGAGCGTGACTGAGAGCACCTTGGGTCGCAGCTTCTTCTAAAGGCGTGAATGCCCAGGGGAGGTCGGACCCTGGAACAACCCCGCATGGCCTCTCGAAAACCGAGAAGAGGCGAAATGGCAAATGCAGGAAAGACTAAAACGTAGAGAATAAGGAGAGGAGTCGTTCTCTTAAAAACACAACACAATGGCACTGCAATTAGTGGTACACTGAACACTGAAAATAAAAATGAGAAGGAATGGGACATTGAGACGGCGATATGTAGGAAATACACTGAATAAAGAATCGAATTCTGATGCCATAAAATGACTGTGTGTCATATCAACAGACAACTCTTCTGCGAAGTAGAAAAAAAATTGAAAATCTCATGACATTTTATGTTCAATATATATCAATGTGTCTATACAAACGTCCATTTCTCGCAGAAATACAGACTTTATTGACTCGGATATGAATAACTAGATACAGCAGTTTATGCTTGTACACTTTGCTCGTGGAAGGACCAGAGTGTCCAACATGGTATGGGGAGTTGCCTGTAGTGAAAGTATCTCGTAGTGCTTAAGGCTTTATTAGCGAAGTGTGCATGTCTAGAAAACTGAGTATTTTAAAAGACCGGGATTGCTAAATCTAAGTGTGAAATATGTAATAATAAATAAAGGGGTGATAATAGTAATAATAACAATTATAACTGTGATTTTTATTACTTAAAATGTTGGTTGATAATAATATTATTTAGAAAGTTGATGCTTTTGAGGAAATGCGTGAATACCGAGGAAACATGACATCAATTTTCCATTATAAAGTAAGGTTTGATAGCCCTGTTGAACAGAAAACAATTTACCAAAACTTGGTCTTCATTTTTCAACATTTTGCAGTGACCGTCAATCTTGGATTCAACCACATCTAAAGACCTTGGACAATCCTAACGAATCTCGAATATTCCGAGTAGGATTCGGGAAATATAAATGGTCTTGTGAGAAAAGATTCTTTGGCAGCAATTCACATGCAAATATATTTTTGGCTTTACACTCATCTTATATATAGAGGAACCTCTGTTTCGACTTCAATTCGCCTCATCAACTTGGGAATTAACTGAAATCAGCATAGCTGATCGCATATCCAAGGACAGAAGTGAAGATTTAATCTGGATAAGTAGGATTAACAGTTCGTGACCTCAGAATGACAAGGTTCCATCAGACATTTTTTGCAAAAACGATGTTTTTACATGACTGAACTGACAGATCTTTTACATAATAAGACAGATTTCAAATCAGACTTACAGAAAATCATCACTGAACAAAATGGCATAGCATTTTCCATGTCATCATTAGACACATCCAAAATTATTAAGTGCTCTCGCGTAATATTTTCTCAAAAACATACAATTTCCTCAAAGTCGAATAGAAGTTTGTCATTCTGAAGTACCATTTCCGCGCGAAACGGGCCATCACTCATTGCGAGAGGCGCAAGGCGAGTGTTCCGTTCAGCGCCCCGAGGAGTAGCCTCAGGAAGGAGGAGTCAGCGCAGGTGACGGCGCCGCGGGGGCGGCCCGGGGCGGGGCATGGCGGGAGGGGGACGGGGGCGTGATGCAAGGCGCCCCGGGCGTGTGTCAGCCGCTCCCCTAGCACACCGGTGACCCCACCGCCTCCGCCTCCGCACACGCAGACGAGCAAAGGCAGGGCGCCGCCGGCCAATGGCGCAACGCGACCGCCTGCGCACACGGGAGCTTCCGATGAGGGAGCTCTCGGCTACTTGTTCGCGTGGTACGTCCGCAAGTTGGCGCCTGGGTAGGTGTGCGTGTGTCAAAAGAGAGGGTTTTGCTTGGCTCTCGGTACCACATGACACACGTGTGATAAGTTATGATGCCAAAGATATCGAGAGTTTTGTTAATTTAGTCGCGTGCGTATCAAATTCTGAATAGTGACTCATCTTGTAATTTTAATGCATATTGTATTTTTGGTGCATGTGTGGTAGTGTAGTGCATGTTAGTGTAAGTGTGTGTGTGAAAGGGGTGAGGATAGGACAAGGAAGAGGAAGGAGAGATCGCGCGCGGTCCGTGGCCCGTTTGTTAGGGTACTGCTCCGGCATTCGCCTAGTGTTGGTCGGAGAAACCACGGAAAACTAGTGATCAAAGCAGCCGGCCTCTAGAATTATTTTCCACACAACTGAATTCAACCTAGCTCACAAGCTAGTGTCGAAAATCTTGCCACTGTCAGGACTCGAACCTAGGAACTCCCGGTCAGAGGCACTGCAGTCCATTGAGCCACATCTCTCAGTCAATTGATACTACTTAACTGCACTTTCCCAGTACATTCTTTTAAAAAGTGGATGAATTAGAATATGTAGTACAACACCTGTGTGTGAACACATTTTTTCTTATCAATTGTACCGGGAGCGGTAGCTCAGTGCATCAACTGATGTCACTGCAGCGCCTCTGACCGGGAGGTCCTAGGTTCGAGTCCTGATGGCGGGATTTTCGACACTAGCTTTTCAGCTAGGTCGAATTCAGTCGCTGTCTGGAGGAGAATCCTAGCGGCAAGCTGCTCTGATTGGTAGTTTTCCGTGGTTTCTCCGATCAACACCAGGCGAATGCCGGAGCAGTGCCCTAACAAACGGGCCACGGACCGCGCACGATCTCTCCTTCCTCTTCCTTGTCCTATCCTCTCCCCTTACACACACACTTACACTAACATGCACTACACTACCACATATCCCGGGAGACCGGTCGGGAGCTGAGAGCTTGTCCCGGCTGGGGCGGTGCCCCGCTGGTGGGAGAGTCATGGTTAGGGGAAAACCCCACTAGCTGACGGTAGGTCGGCGCCGGATCTCGCCATCCAACGGGGAAAGATCACCGCGCATCTCCCGAGAAAAAAAACATGCACTACACTAACGGGACTAATGACCAAAGCAGTTGACGTGCCCGGAAACACGAAAAAATCAAATCAAATCAAATCTTATCAATTGTGAGTGGCATGTTCACCTGCTCCTGATTCCCGCACTTGGGATTGAATCATGGCGGGGCGCTCCCTGCCCCTGCCGCGTCGCCCCGCGAGGGGCGAGCGTGCGCGCGAGAGGTCGTTGTCGGAGGGCGAGCGTCGTGGCGGCGGCGGCGGCGGCCTCCGTTCGCTGGCTGAGCTTATTTAAATGAAATTTCACACTCTGTCACACTCATTAGGGAGCATCTGCTAGCGGGAGGGTCGCGGCGGGCAGGGCAGCGGAGCGGAGGGCACGGCCAGGGCCAAGGGCGAAGGGCGGGCGGGGCGGTGCGAAGGGCGTCGCCCCCGTCGTGTTGGTGACGAGCCTGCTCAGGACGCACCCGGACCGCTGAAGTTGACGTCAACAAGAGAGAGGCGATGATGCGGGCGTCGACGTGACAATCTCGTGACAGGTGGAGGCCCGGGCGCACTGGATTCAGTGAGTCATTGAAGGAATCTGCTCGTCGGGCGATAACACTTCACGAATTGTACTCTGATATGATATTTTTGGAACTTGGAGGAGCGGTATTAATCATTTCTACAACACAAGGATGATTAATCTCGCTAATGATAGGAGATACATGAAAATAATGTATATCGGTTGGGAAAGATAAATAGTTATATACGATTTTTACCTTTTTATTACCACCATTATCTTTTTACTACAACTTGTAATGGTATATATGAGTTGAAGATTTTGTTGTGTGATAAATACCACAATTAAAGGGTATCTTTTTAAAAAACACCAACAAATGAGACTACACTAACAAATGGTCGTATGATGTGTGAGTACTTACAGTAGCCTTAACTTTAGAATTTTTTTTTTGGGGGGGGGCAAATTTTCGCAAATTTACTGTAAGTTGTAAACTATCAGTACTCTAAGGTCTGTCCTAAAAGAGCGTTTGTCCGACGGAGTGAAGAAATTTGAGGATAAAAGGTATGAGGAGATATTTAAGTCAGATGAGTCGAACGCGTGAAGTAACAAATTAATAACCAAATGAACGAAGTTGGTGTTTCGTGTAGGGGAGACCTGTTGCTGCAATCCACTGCAAATCAACTCCAAACGTATATTGAAGGTGAACCTCAACCGTTAACCAGCCGCTATCTTTCATTCGTCATTCCGTATTCGTCCATGGTTGAACCGAACGTAGTTTGGACGAATGAAATATAGCCTACACAAAACAGTTTCGTTTGAATATAACCTTTGTTTGAATATTATTAATCCCTGATTTATTTCAGTTGTAAGTTTTTGCTCTCCTGAAAAATTAAGTCTTCGATCGAAATATATCATTGCAAAGATGAAATTTATAATAATGATTGATCTATCTGAGCGGGTCAGAGGAATCACCGCACGCGCGCGTATGTGTGTGTGTGTGTGTGTGTGTGTGTGTGTGTGTGTGTGTGTGTGTGTGTGTGTGTGTGTGTGTGTGTGTTTGAGGGAGTGAGTACCAATGCAAAGGGTCAGAGCCATGAGCCTGCTGAGGCTAAAACAAAAAAGGAAGCCCCAAAATGTTCCATTTTTGAGCCCCCTTTTTCTTCAAAATTCTTTATTTGAATTGACATTTGATTAGTAATTACACAAAAAATACTACAAGGAGAATGAAATTATAACTTGAATCGTACAATTAATAAATAAAGTTGATTCTGGGTTGAATAATTTGCGTCAGAATTCCCAGAAGGCTTGAAGAGCCATTCCTCAAATTGTCATGTTAAAAAAGGGGGAAATTAGTAATTGAGTAAAATTTAGGGAAACAAAATATTTTATTTCGTATGACTACGGAGGGGGGCGGCAGGGTCAAATATCCCGGGTGCATGGTTGCTGCCCGGTTCGCACGCCAACGGCCAGGGCGAGGCCTTCGGGGTGCGGGAAGGCGGGGGAGGGTAGGGATGGTCGCCTGAGCCGGCTGATCCGTGGCGCCCGGCGCGTGCGTCCGTTTCCGGCCGGCGGCGGCGGCGGCGCAGCTGGCAACGCGACGCCCGACCAGGCTTAGCGGCGAGGTCTGCGGGCATCCAGGACAGCGCTCTGCCTCGGGGAGTGCAGCCAATCCCTGTGACGGCTGTGTCGTCACGTCGTCATTAAGGGGCGTCCATCAATTACGTAACGCTAAAGTGGAGGAGGAGCCTCAAAGCAGCATTACATAGAGGTAGGGAGTCATAATATAGTGTTGCGTAAGACTGATGTTTATTTGTAAAATTGTTCACTTGTTCAAATAATTTATTTTATTCAGTTTCACACTAAACCATTAAAATAACAGGAAATTAATTTTAAAGTTATAATAAGTAAAAAAGTTATGATGTTACCATAAATAGAAATATTTTTTTGTTCGATTCATTGAACCTGTTAGCTTACATAGAACAGATTCAAAACTGATGTATAATATATTCTACAATCCAATTAAATCGGCAAGATAATTATGAAGCCATGTGTCATCCATGACGGCGTGTGCACGTCTTATTGACAGAAATTTGCTTGCCTAGTTAAGTTGTCCTTCAGTTAAAAAATATTTTCAATGTTATTCTTAGGTGCTGTCCACATCGCCAACCAATTCTGACATTAAAATCATAATAAATTTTAATATATTAATAATGATATAAAATGATAGAAAATCGTCTTTACTGCTTTATAACTTAATTTTACTTATTGTAAATGGATAGGGAAGATCTTGTCGCAAGCGTTACATAATTATTTAAGGGATGAAGCGCATGTTTACAGAGGGGTGAGGAATTTGGAGAAATACTCCAAATTTGTGATACGTCATTTGTAGACGGCTCCTTAATGCGAAACCACGCGTGTTCGCGATCAAGTGAGTTCTATTTTCTGTCAAAACGATTCTCATTCGCTAAGAATTCTAGTAAATTTGTGATTTTGGTCATTGCAATTGGTATTTGTTGAGGGGAAGTGAGTTCAGTTTTCCTGGAGTTTTCTCAATTCTTCTCATTCTAAGCAAATTCATCGTAATTATTACATCGTTATCACCAATTTCTTATTTCTTCATTTCCCAACATCCGTGCATATTTCTTTATCAGAGCTGAATAAATAGTTTTTATTGGTAATGAACTGGTGTATTTAAAGAAATATTAAGGGAATTTTCCTTGCCAAGTTGTTTCATATTGAATTTGTATCTATTTTTCTAAACGTTGTGAAATTATTCAAGGTCAGTAGTAACAAGTGAACTGGAAATGAAGTCATTGGTTTATGATGTTACTTATTGATAATTTTATCTTCATTCCGTGACAGTAAAGAGCATAATTTTTGTGTTATGTTGCTCTATATTGACAAATTGATACAAAGAATGTAAACAATGAGAAACTTAGAAATTTTCTCTTACAAAAGTACTTAAATCAATACTGGAAAAATATATCTAATTTTCTTCAGATATTTAACTTACTTATTCTCTTTTACATCATTCGCATGTCATTAGTAAAAAATTGCTACTATATTGTATGTCAGTAACTTAAACGAAAGCTGCGTTGCAAATCAAATCGGTAATGTATTCTTAAGGGTTTGAAAAATTGTTTCGGGTTTCATTATATCAAACATATTATTACTTTTCCTTCTTTCACAATGCACGCCAGCATTTGTAAATCCGGATTGCAAAAGGAGAATTAAAAGAACTCAGTTAAAAATAAATCACAACAGATGTTTGCAAAGAATTCTTACGTCATAGATCTTGTACTTTACAGTTCCTCGCAGTAAATATGTCTATCCATGGATGTGTACTTTCATTTAAATCCACTGCTTTGGGGTCAGTACAACTACCTAAAAATAATCCTCGAGGAATGAATCCTCACATCTACAACGGGATCCCATGATCATGCGTAAGAAAACTGTCCACAGGATGAGGTGAGATCTCACTGACACCATACGTTTTGATATGTGTGCTTCGAACGCGGGGCGTATTAAAAAGTGGCACGCAGGCAGTTAATAAACTGGTTGTGTGGCGAGCGGCGGTACTCGGCACTGCGGCTGGGAGATCTAGGCGAGACGTGAGAGCACGCGTGCCGCGCCGCGCCGCGCCGTCTAACTGGCGACGCAGTAGTCTCCGCGCGCGCAGTTGATGATGCGTATCGGCCGCGATAAAGCGCGACGCGACACGACGCGACGCGTTGCGCTGCAGACAGCGCCCTGTGGGCGACGTCTCGCGGGGAGGGCGAAGGGAGGCGACGGTGGGGTGGGGTGGGGTGAAAGCAGACAGTGCGCCGCCAGCCGACGAGTACGTACCAGTGGCGCGTAAAATTCAATCAATAATATTTGGTCAGGAAAAAAGATTCTTATCCTCTACCCTCTGTGAATGTAATGTCTCGAAATAAATGTAATAAACTTCGAAGCCATCTAGGATAAGGGTCGAAGATGATAACTTTTTGCCAATATTTGGTGGGAAATTTCGTAAAATAACGTTCCCCCTGATGTTTCTCCCGTGGCATTTCCTCTGATTGGTAGGCAACTCAATAAGCAGTGGTGTTTGCTAGGTCACATTCTAAGGTAGTCAAACCAGCTGAAGTGGCCCAGAGCATCAACTGATGTCACTGCAGTGCCTCTGACCAAGATGTCCTAGGGTTTCATTCCCTACGTTGGCAAGATTTTTGACAGTAGCTACATATCTGGGTCGAATTCAGCCGCTTGTGGCCAGATGCTCTTATCTGTAGTTTTTCGTAGTTTCTCCGAACAACACCAGGCGAAAGCCGAAGCAGTGCCCTAACAAACGAGCCACGGACTACGCGCGATCTACGACAGGATCCCATTTCTTGTCCTTTCTCACCCCTTATACTAACATGCTTCATACTACCACAAATCCTCACATGTCGGGACCTTAGAGCTTGTCCCGACTAGGGCGGTGCCCCGCTGGTGAGAAACACCTGCTTCGGGGAAACCTCCGCAAGCCGACGTGTAGATGGACGTTGGATATTGCCATCCAGTGTGTGTGTGGCGAGGTGGAGGGGAGCACAGTCTCCTCCCGTGTCCTACACCCACGGGACTAACGATCGTAGCTCCTGACGTCCGCGGAAACACGAAATAGTCAATCAATCTGACGCAGTCAAATGTATTTCGTGTACCTGTCGAACACTAGTACATGACGAGTTGTGCAAAATTAGGAGTCCATGTCACATGTATATGTCGTTTATTATATGTAATTTCCCTCATATTTATAGACAAAAAGTGATCATTTTCTACCACTTTACTCACCCTACAAGTTGGAAACTTTTATTCGGAGACACCGTATGCATAAACGTAATGCACCAAGGAACGACGTTTTGTAGCACTTATCAGAAAGTGTCGACTCAAAACTCCGTATGTGTGCTATTGATGAATAATAAATTACCCGCAGGCCTGCTCCGAACAGATTTAAGAAGAAGAAAAATAGTTTGAGAATATGGTATGAAAGGAAAGCAGGCGCGCATGCAATTCGCAACACACATTACGCTGCTGCACAAGTCATCGTCATGCATAACTCAGGACCGATGCGTTTTAGTCCTTTAAAACCTGGCTTTCGTGTCTTCGATGGCCCACCAGATTTCCTTCTTATGCTGTATTCTAGAAAATGGGCTTTCTATTATACTTTTGGAGGGTGCTCTTACTCAGTAGGGCGAGTTGTCTGAGACGTTCTAAGTTAGGTCCAAAACGAAGCTATTTTCACTTCTAAAATAATAATGATTTTCAAAATTCAATGTTCCCGTGGATTTTCTTGTAATTATTAAATCGATTATAGAATTGATAGAATCAATAATATTGACCCTTAAAAGAAAATCCTCCAATTTGAATTCTGGAAGTGTAATTTAAAATCTCGTTTTCGAAAGTTTCTCGAATTTTTCTGACCCTCAGCTGCAAGGATAGCAAATATGTAAAGCACTTTGTTGGGGCACAGAGGGAGTCTAGCTAAATCTATCGTATATCGCAATAAAGGAAAGTATGTTTACTTTTGTAAACTTTTAATTCCCATACTATTTAAAAAAATATATTTTCTAACCTTTAAATATTGAGTCTGAAAGAGGTATTGTTTGTTAAGTTCTGGAGTGAGAGAATAATGTACGATTAGTACTAGGAATTGTTATTTGCATTACTTCTGCATTATTACTCTTGCTGTTGCAGGTGAATAATAGTTCTTGAAACTGGCATGCATGATGACGAGACACACTATTTAACAAGACAAAAATATTTAAAACCATTGGTTTCTCCAAATATCTCTTTTTTTGTGCACGCTTTTTGTAAATTGTATTATGAAATGATTTTATGTACCTACTAATTGTATTTTGAAATGATTTTCCGTGTCAGGCACCAAGTCTGCGAGTGTGAATGTGTAATTTTCCACGATAAGATATTTTTTGAGATACTTTGAAAATTCATATAAATAATTATGTATTTTTTTACTAAGAATTTACACAATTTGATGATGAAAATCAAATTATTATCTTTTTTACGGATTATGAATGGCAAGTAAAGTAAAACAGGTGGATGCCTCATTTCATTGAGGAAAAGCTATTGCACTAATCTAGAGATTCATTAACTTCAAAATAAAAACGAATATTCTGATTACACCAAATACTCTTTAGTCTTTTATCAGAAAATATCAAGATTGCAATATAATCTACCTGTATAAAAGTCGTCTGTACCCAGACAATATTTCTGAATTGGATACTCAAAAATTGCAGGTTTTCAAACGCGCAGTTATAATTAATTATTAATTTGGCTGTACAGAAAATGTTGAGAGGCCTCTGGTGGTCAAGAGTTGAGGCTGGGGAGCGGTTGGGCAGCGGACGGCGGCGGCGGCGGCGGGGGCGGAGCCGGGGGCGGCGCGGGGGCCGGCCGCTTGGCATTCAGTGGGCAGCTCGCGCGCACACGCCGCCCGGCGACCGGCGACCGGCGACATGCACCCGCACTGCAGCGCCGCCCGTTACTTATAAGGCATGTTGCTCGTAAAAATAAACATAAGAAGAAAAGCGCTGCTTGCTCCTGCGCTTCGTTTTAGTCTCCTCCTGCTCCTTCTCCTCCTCCTCCACTCGTCCTTCTCTCCTCTGCGGCTCCTCGGGCCCGCGCGGCGCGGCGCGGCGCGGCGCGACCTAACGAAACGGCGCTGCAACCGCCGCCGCCGCCGCCGCCGCCGCCGCCACAAAAAGGCGCCGCCGACGCCGCCAGCGCGCGCGGCGGGGAATGCGACGCGGCCGAAATTGGGCGACGGCCGCGCGGGCCCCGCGCCGCCGCCATCTTGCCCAGACGCCCGCGCGCACGGCATGCTCGCTGCTCGGAGCACGTATCCCCACTGCCAGCACCAAACACTCGCTCACTTTTCATATTGAGGGAACTTACGTCTTTTGACATGTAGAAGTGCCATTTGAAGATTGACGAAAAAAAAGGTATTTATTTACGTCACAAACATCGTAGAGACATATCACAATTTGAGACTGGATAATTATCAAACGACACCCTTAGGGCGACATTGATAACCAATGGAGTATTGTAATAAGATGTTAATACGAATATCGTACAATATTTTTAGGTCTTTGTAAAAATTCCAATGAACTATAATTTTCGTGATTTTGATAGTAGTTAGTACGAGGACACGGATTAGTACTAATGTTACTTACATTTCGAAACTGTTGTAAATAGTAGGCCATGGATTATGACAACGCTTGTTTTGTAATAATTCTTACTACTACTCTGATCTCACCTTCGTATTGTTTGATTTTAGACAATCAAAGTGAATAAACACTTTCATTGTTTTATAATTTAGGTGAATACATATTCCGTTGAATTTCACAACTTTTCACAAACATCCTAGTATTTTAAATCAAATAAATTAAGAAAAATTAAGATTTATTATTATTCTGTTATACAAATCCACCTCTTCCACGAATTTGGTTCGACTGAATATCCATAGAAAATTCAACAAGCTTTTCCAAAAAATGGAGGTTTCAGTATAGACTTTAACACTCTTCTTACCCAAGCAGCAAGGAAACTTCGTAGAAATTCATGGAAATTTATGGAAATGCAAAAGATGGTATCAGATATATGCGTTTGTGGCAGCCTTAACAAGGTTTGTTACAGCTGCGTAATGTAGATTTAGTGCTCCTCCTCTCATGTCAACGAGTATCAGCAATTCTGCAGACAGGATAGTAGGTGCATGGAGCTTTGAAGAATAAGGACGGTTCGTAGTTCCTCTACCCGAGGTGCATGCAAATGTGCACATACTTAACATCAAAAGTCCTTGCTGCGTAAGCATGGACCCTAGTAATGAGAAAATTAAGGTTAGTTAATATTTTGGATTCAGTGATTCGGATATTTTCAATGTCAGTGAATAAGAATAAAAAACAGTTTCTTGATCTGCAGACTTAAGAACGAAACGACAAAATACTATTTTTGTTCAGTCATAAGCTAATGTGTTATTCGCTATTTCTGTGAGCCATGGAAACTCATCCGAAATAAACGCTACATTCGGAATAGTAAAAAAAACTTACGAAAACGATTTTCTTGGTGTAGGATGAGCGTTCTTCATAGAGTTGCGATGAGTCTCAGCGATGTTTCTGCAAATAAAAATATTTAATTAACACTGCAGTGTAATTCACAATGGTATTGTAGTAGTATTTATGATTAGAAAACAGCCTTAATCTAATCTATCTGCTGAAATATGCCCCAATTGGGATAATTTCTTGTGTCCCCTCAACCTCACAGTCCTCTTCTTTTCACATGTAGAAATCGCAAGAGATTATTACCATGTTCAGAAATTAAATGTGAAGTTAGTGAGTTAATTTGAAAAAGAAATGAATGCAAAAAAATGCCTTCCATATGAAATGATCATAGGAGAACTCAGTATTGTAACACATTGAAAACGGACCTCGCTAAAGGCAGGAATTATGTTGCAGCGCAGGCGCCGAAGCCTCAGGATTAGGACTTAAACAGACGCCGTTAGGGTGCCGCAAGCAGGTAGGGGATGAAAAGATCCGGATCGTAGATGCACAACATTCCAGAAGCTTTTTGAGAACTAGGAATTTCAGAAACTACAGCAGCCAGGTCGAGTGGCGAAACCGCGTGGGGTTGCTGCGACCACGTGATGTTGGTTGCCGCGAATATCCCGTCCCCATAATTCCATTTTATTCGTTTCGCACTTTTGCACCCAGAGGCATATTTGCAAAACAAAATAGTTGGAGAGAAAAAACAAAGGAGAGGGAGAAGTGATGAATGATGAGTAAATGAAAGGAGGTGGGAGGTTAAGCTGTAGAGACTGTTCAAGGGATTAAGATACAAGGGGAGAAGTGAAAAAAAGGAGTTAAGCCGAGAAATTAAAGGGAGATAAAAGTATGATGGTGGGGTGGAGTTTGTAATGGGAGGAAAATTGATATACTAAATCTGTATTTATCCGCTATATCAAAAAAGAATTAAATGAATAATTTTGATTGCAACGGTTGAGTAAATAATTATAAAACAATCAGGAAGCTGACCAGTAATTAGGCGGAAAGGCAAAGGCCCTCCGCCCACTGAAGCGAGGATCATTTCGTCGCGAGCGTAAGTCGCCTCGCCTCGCGGCGCGCCGGAGTGTCGGCGTCAGCGTGGACGGCGTCTGGCGGCGCTCATCTCCCTTTCAGATGAGCGGATGACCCTCGCCCCGGCGCGCCCGCCCACCCGCCGCTTTCCCGCCGGCTTTTCCACTGACGCCCGCCCTTCCATCGCCCGTTTATGGCGCGCTTCCGCCAGCCAGCCTGCCCGCCCGCCCGCCCACTCGCCTGCGAGGCCGGCTCGGCCTGCGTGAGCCCGGTGTTTACTCGCCCTGGGAAAGAGGCTGCTGGCCGCCGAGGTTCGCTCCCGCCACGCTATGCCAACCACCCTCGCCGCAGGCTTGTTACCGCGCCGCGCCGCTTCGGATACTCGAACGGCGAATATCCCCCAGCCGCGCCACTCACGCTCAACAATCACTTGGCAGCCCCCGCATCTCAGCCTCGCGCATTTCGGTCGGCGTTTCTCTCTCTCCCTCCTCAACCCAGGATTTTACCCTATATTTCACTCGGTATCGTTTCTAATGTAACTATTTCTCTCCGTTTCGTTTCTCACACTACGTTATTGGGTTTTGCGCAGCGTGAAAGTAGACATCATAAATCACAAAACAGCCCCAATGTAATCATTAAAGTTACATAAATTGATAGTTTTTTGCCGAGTGTTTGCCTTTAGTAATGATACGTGAATGGAAGTTGAGTTTGCAGTTTGGAAGTTGGCAGTTTTCTTCCAGCACCAAATTTGCAGTGTTACCGCAGTATACATGTGTGTTATTTCCTTCGGATACTCGAACGGCGAATATCCCCCGGTCGTCGTTTCTCTCTCTCCTCAACCCAGTATTTTACCCTATATTTCACTCGGTGTCGTTTCTAATGTAACTATTTCTCCCCATTTCGTTTCTCACACTACGTTATTGGGCTTTGCATAGCGTGAAAGTAGACATCATAAATCACAAATCAGCCACAATGTGATCATTAAAGCTACATATATTGGTAGCTTTTTGCCCAGTGTTTGCCTTTAGTGACGATACGTGAATGGAAGTTGTTGAGTTTGCAGTTTGGAAGTTGGCAGTTTTCTTCCAGCACCAAATTTGCAGAGTGTTACCGCAGTATACATATGTGTTATTTCCTTTCGCTTCGGTCTTCACATTTCATTTCACAACAGTTTCGTTGTATTTTTAGTTTAATGGTAGAACTATATTGTTGTTACAATTTGAAACCAATTTGATTAATGTAATACATAACTGGAAGGTTCAGAACCCGGCAATTGGCGATGAATATCGTGCTACGATCATGTGGATAATGACCGCTGAATAGCGTACATAATGAATAATATTATAGTTGCACTTGTGCATAGGCACCTTACAGTTTTTAACGATCAATTACGTCTATCAAAATTTCTCTATTTTCTCTGTCCGATCATCGTTACTTCCCTTTTCTCGTCTCACCATTCCATTTCCGAATCGCTTCAGCTTACAACTATCCGTTTATCTAATTATCAAAATTAGATTAATAGTATTACACTTTAGATGTTTTATTCGTTTCTTCGCCTCGCTGCTCACAGTTGCAACATTTTTCTTCCTAAGTTTACCGGTCCATAATTGCATCTCTTCAGTTCTATAACTAAACGTTACATCTTAAGTCAGATACTCAACTCAAATTAAGTGGTCATGCTGTCTACCTCTATATTTTTTACTTTCCTGTTCATTATATCCCATGTTATTCGCCCCTCCATCATGCGCCTATACTTTACGTTTCTCCTTCGACCCTCCGTGATATTCGCACAGCCGATTCCCTTATACCTCAACATTTGTAACTTATTGAAAAGGTCATGGGGTGCCTTCATTACCCCTTCCTGTGGAAACAGCTGTTGACATTTTTTCTTTTGATTCTCATTGATATTATTGTATAATGTAACTCAATCCTGGAACAATTATTTTAAGAGAGAAAGATATGAATGTGTGCCTTAGAGTTCTTAATTTTTTCTAACACAAGCGTTACTAAACTCACTTCAAAGAAAAATGTTCCTTCGGTTACATCAATTTTCCCCTTACTCAACCACGACTTGTCATTTTGTAAGGTACGGAGCAACAGCAACTATCCATGCACCAGGTTTTTCCCATGTTCCCTCCCTACTAGTTTCCACACACACTCATTCTCTAACCTCATCCGCAAAATATCCTCGCAACCCCATCATTCTTCTTCCCAGCACCCCTCCGCCGCCGCGTGTCTCGCCCCCCCCCCATCGCTCCCCTCACGCCCCTCGACGCTGCACGCGAGAGGGCGACGCCTGGCGTTCGGAAAGCGCGCGATCCGCGCGGAGATTTTTTAAGGTGCTCACGAACGGCCCCGCTGCCCCCGCCCCTCCCACGGATCTCTTTTCGACGACTCCCCTCGGCTGCTTCTTCGTCTGGGGGAGGAACAGACGCACAAACGCCGTGTAACATTAGCGCACGCAGCCTCGGGAGGGAGGCCGCGAGCTCACCGGGCCCTTGTAAGATCGCTCGCTACAAAGCGCGAATTCCCCGGAGCGCGCCCGGAGACCCGTTCCGAGTGTCATTCAAATAGCTTTGCCCGGAATGGCAGCTCTGCAACCGTGGCGAAGGTCGCCCAGGAAATCCACCCGAAGGCTCGCGGGATGGCCGCCCCAGCCGCGGCGCGGCGAGGGGCAGTTCTTCCAAAAACACGTTTTTTGAAAAGAAAATTACTCGGAAGTCCAATTCGGAGAGTGACGGCTGTATTGGACGCCGCTAATGGGCCAAAAACCTTTTGTCGAAATTAGTCGCCAGCGGCTGGGTCTCCCGCGGACGCCGGCGAGGGCGGCGTGGGCGGCGGCGGGGGTGGGAGCGGGGGCGGAGCCGGGCGGTTCGCCGTGTTTTTGTAGGGCGGCGCAAGGCGCGGAAAGAAAGAGCTCCAAAGGTAGAAACGCGGCCCGCGGCGCTCAACCCCGAGGGCGGCGCCGCGAGCCCAGCCTCCGATTGTGCGCCTGCCCATGGCCTCCGCCCACGCAACCCCTCGCCCCACCCCCACCCCTCACGCTTCGGCCCTTTCACACCGCCTGCCTCTCCGTCTCCTTTGCCTTTGTAGCACCCGCCCTCCCTATCACACCGCCTCACGTGCTCCCACTCTCACCCTCCCCTCCTCCAGCTCCGTGCCTCTCGTGCCCCCCCCCCCCGCCGACCGCTGCAGCGGGGTGTGCGCTCCATTGTGCGCCTGAGGAGCGGCGCTGCAGATGCGTCTCATTCGGCGCACGCGGAGGTGCATCCTCGGCCGTGGCTTATGGCTCGGCCTCCCGTGGGCCCGGAGCTTTGTGTCACAGATTGAGACGTTTGGGTGACGCGGTATTCTACTGCGGACTAAGTTCATTTGTACACAAGCAACTCGAAGGACGGCTAGTTTCACACATTCTTCAGACGTTTAAGAATGTAACAAGAATGGATTCTAATAATGTCATTGTTATCATCGAATTTCCTTCAAAACTGTCATATTACTTTCATGCAACTTAAAATGTATTAAAACTTGAATTCATTTATGAGAGTAATTATGTAAAGTTCATTTCACTTGGCGTATTTTTATTAATAAAGAGTTTGAAAAGAAAACCTTATGTTTTATTTTATTTTTCTAGCGACATAGCTATGTTTCTTCTGTGTCCTACTAGAATTGGTTTAAATTTATAATCTGTGCCAACATTTAAAACTATAAATTTTAGAAAAACGTTAATTCTTCATAGAACCTTTTGAATTAAATTTAAAAATAGTATATCATTTTATAATTACCTGATATATACCGGCGTTGCCCGAGTATTTATTTACTCCTTGCCCTCTCCGCCCGCTCACCGCGACCACTCAATTCGCTCCGGTCACTTCGCCTGTTCCATTCGCTCTACTAGCTACGCCCTCCCGCCCAATCCGCCTTGCCCGGTCCCAATCTGTTCCGCCCAGCGACGCCTTGCAACAATATCACAGCAAATATCTAAAATTCATTTTTCTCACATTTCCTCATTTCTCCCCGACTTGTCCCCGAACTGCAGAATACAACTTGTGGTGCTACAGCATCCCATACTATCGCGCCGTTTTTCTACCTTTCGCAATTTTCACAAATTTGGAGTGTTCAATGAAAATGAGACCTATGCAATTGTTTGTATCTTTTGCACTATTTAAGGAAAAAAATAAAGAAAAAATGTGGTGCGTTTTTGAGAAATAAATTCTAAATTGCCTTTATTTTTAACAAAAAATACGCGAAAACTGTCCGTTTTTTCAAAATATTTTTTCATGTCCGTATTTGATGAAATGTCTTTAGCACAAATAATAGGAATCCGAGATGTCCAACCAAATTGTCCAGTTTACTTTATATGACACATTTCACCTACCCAGCATCACATCATCTACCCTGCTACCCTGCAGATTGTCCAGCTTGCCTCTCTTCAGAACTTGTGGTGCTACAATAGCACGTACGTTCTCGCACTTAATAACGTTTACGTAATATTATATTACAGCTATTTCTGTCCATATTAACTCATCTCACCCATCATAGAATTGTAAAATTCACTACAATTCATAGAACCGTAGGTGCGAAAACGAATTCTTTTAAGGTTAAAATCATCAACACAAATTCCATAGTTAAACCTGCGTTTCATACAGCAATAAACATCTTCCAACAATGAGAAAGAATTCTAATAATTTCAAACTATCGAGGTTGCATTTGTATTGCAATCTGTTTTTTCCTGAAAGTCTAACACAGAAAGCACAGAGGGTTCGAATTTGCAAATTTCGAAAATTTACAAAAATTAAGTTAAATACTCATATTTTTTTAAATTGCGATGACTTTTCTTTAAAAATTTATGTTTTAGAACAGATTCTATTTATCAAAAAACTCTATAACCAAAATTGTACTTTTATAATGATAGTATATTGCAATTTTCAAAAATTCTGAGTTCGCCGAAAATGGGACCAACACAGTTTTCTTTGTCGTTGTTGGCTACATTGGAGGAAAGAAATCTAAAGGAAAGACTTGGAGCTGTGTTTTGAGAAAATAATTGTTCAAAAATTTCCTGGTTCACGAAAATAGTTATATTTTTGAACATTTGAACATGACTGTATTCTAAGATCTATTTTTGTTGAACAAATTTCATTACGAAAAAATCTTTCTTCGTTATTGTAGTTGTAGGTAGATGCCAAAAAATGTTGAACTTTCGCAAATTTCGAAAATACAGGGAATGCAACGAAAATGCGACCTACGCGAGCGTTCTCTGTTATATCAGAATTTGAAGCTATTTACGAGAAAATTTTCGAGAATCTTTTTGAGGATCATGTTAAATTGTATGTGATCTTATTTCAAAATCTCTTTTTAACAAACACATTTTATTAAGAAAAAAAATCTGTCTTCAATATTTTAGTTGTAGGAAGACGCCGAATTTTTTTTGCAATTTTCGAAAATTCAAGAATTTAAACAAAAATCAGAACTGAACCAATCTCTTAAGAGCCCCTCACGTTCTCCGAGGTAAAAAATTTCATCAAAAAAATTGGTGACTTTTTGAAAATTTTGAAAATGTTCCAAGGGCTTCATACTTCAAAGTATGAGCCCCCAAAAATTAACATATCAGTTTTAAATTCAACGGATAACGACATCAGCCAGATCGATTGGAGTGTATCAATTTTTTAGAAAATCAGGTAAACGGTTTAGTCACTAGCGTTGTTCACAAACAGACGCATGGACGGACGTTTTGGCGTCATTGGATTTTTCGGTATCAAGGACCAACAAAAAGTGAATTCTGGCCACACCATGTGTTAGAGGATTTTTTTTCTATATTTAGCAAATGAATTTATCTACATTTTTGGCACCAGGGCCCGGAAATATTGGTTTTCTGCCGAAAATTTTATTTTCCCCGCATTATTACATAACTTTCTCTACAATGCGTAAGCAGTAGCAGAAAAGTAAAAAGTAGATCCATAAATAAGTTTACGTACTCTGTTTTGAAAAAAAATAGTATTATTTGCGATTTTTTTTCCTAATGTAAAGGCAATTTATAAAAAGTTACAAAAATCGCTCCAAAAAAATGTTCCTCGAATAGAACAAGGGACCTTGAAAAAAGCGGAGTTCATCTCTATAAATATTTGCAAATTGGAGAAAGCATGTGCTATCGTAGAACAGTGATGATGGTAAGTTACAATTTTTTGGATGTGGACACACACAGCTTCAATTAAGAAGAGACGTTATAAAAAAAGAAGTTTGCACATTTCACGCACAGCACACCTCGCCTTCTCTGTAACTTAAGCAATTTAAAAAAATTCAGGGATTAAAGAAAACTCGGCGCCATTTTCAAGCATCTTTTGCTCTATTCAATAACAAATTTTAAGAATACATTTGGAGACGTCTTTGGATATTTTAAATTAATAAATTAATTTAATACATTTTAATAACATTTAATTAATAAACTAATAGATTTAAATTAATGAATTGCCTTTACTTCAAACAAAACTTACGTATAATCTCATTAGATTTCTAAACATCCTAACGTTATATAACAAATACGAAAGAATAGGACCAAATTTATGATTTATTATTAGATTTTTTGTATCTTTATATCAGAAAACTATTAATTATTATCAATTCCACTATTATTTCCTTCGTAAGCAATGAAATCTTGATATTTATTATAAACAACAGTGTACAGTTTTTTATTCGGGGTATTGACCTCCAGTCAACGCCTTAATATCCATTGACCCCTTAATCTCCAATCTCTCTTTAATATCATGGACCTCCAAGGGGTCAAAACCGACCCCGCTGGAAACCTCTGTTGCAGATCATTGTGTAAAAGTGCAAGGAAAAGTAACAACAAATATATTAGGTGGATGAAATATGAACGAGACATTAAAAAACATTCTACTGAATATTAGAAAATCAAAAAACAATGCAAACTACTTTTCCACATAGCTTTCACCATGATTTACAGATTTTTGCCACCTTATTGGTAGTTTCATAATTCCGTTCTCTATAAAAATTTTGTTGATGTGTGTATAGTCATTTGCGCACGAAGCCTTCCACCTCTTCATTCCTGGGAGATTACTCGCCAATAAGCCCTCCTTAAGTGGTCCGAAAAGATGCAAGTCCGAGGACGCCAAGTCTGTCCTATAGGGAGATGCTCCAACACTGCCCAAAGTAATTCCTTCAATATTGATTGGGTAACTTCTGCAATATGGTGCCTTGTATTGCCATGAAGGAAGAACACTGCACATTGAATTTCTGCGTCTTTTCGACTAGGTATCTTTAACCTTCCTCACGAGCTCACAATAGTAAGCTGCATTAACTCTTCGTTGCTTGTGTTATGATAGTTATTAGGATTTTACGGGCAGACAAATGAGTCTTTATTTTGACTGGCGCTGATTCAGGTTTTGATCGCCATTCAATACTTGACCTCTTGGAGTACAGTGTAGTACCCACGTTTCATTACATGTGAGAATACGTCTTAAAACGTCAGAGACGTTTCGTCAGAGTCTTCTCAGACGTCTTGAGTCTGCTTCTACACCATAACGGTCCAAAAACATCTTTCTGATCCATAACGATCCAAAGCTTCTATCCTTGCAGTCTTCTGATTTGCATTTCATAGTTTCGGTACCCACCTTGCACTGATTTTCCGATATTTTAAGTGTTTTTACACTTCATTGTTTGCACACTTCCGTAAGGTAACTAAATTGTTTCACACACATCATGAACAGTTATTCGTCCGCCGTCACGAATAATGTCTTCTACTCTCTGACCGTAATGTTCGTCCGTTGACGGCGAGCGAGAGAACACTTTTATGGCCGCCACTAAACAACTCGTACCATTAGTAGACTTAAGGCTTCGAAAGGGTCACACCACCAAATTGTCCCTGCATTCGCTTCACAATTTCTGTTCGTTTCACACTTTCATTCGCCAAAAACCGAATAATAATGCGTTGCGCAACTGAAACGTGTATCTCTTGTTCATTCGTTGTTATAAATACAACAATATGGACTCCAGAATAAAAAATGTAACGTTGATTGAGAATAAACACTACTACCAACTGTAGACATTTTTCACGTAACTGACGACAGACAAATATCACGTCGATTACAAAAGTCTCGTTCATATTTGATCCACCTCCGTATGTTATTAATTCATTAAATTCAACCTATTTTATCATATCTATCTGATAAGAGATTACCACATAAATACTTTTACATAATAATAATAATAATAATAATAATAATAATCTATATATTTAAAAAAAATAAAGTATTCTGCCATGGCTTCGTTTAGAGCTTCTACTAAACCAATTGTAGTATTTTTTTCCTTTAAATGAAAGAATGTGATCCCTAGATGTGTTATCATATATTGTTTGTGTTAATTCAGCAACATTTATGGTGTGAATTAATTAATTAAATCATTCTTTAATAGTACGTTTAGCAATAGTCAATTGCTTTTTGGTTTTTTTTTCAAAGAGTGGTTGCTTCATGGTGGCGCTGCTTGATGCTTTATTTTGATTGTTGAGATTTGTTTACAATTCGCCAAGGTTTTGTTTCAGTGTAATAATTGCATTGTGGTGATGACAGTTTGCATGTATTTGCTTTTGTGGTGTGTTTTGCAGAGAACATTCGGACAGTGAGTTTTGTTCGGTTGTACTGAAGTAGTAGTAGTTGTTCACAGGTTATGTCGAATAGCGAATCCTTGCTCACGCGCCCCAAAAGACGCAAACGTACATTAACTGGACGCAGGGAAAGAGAAAGTCGGCGTAAGTGTCGTGATAGTGAGGTCATTTCGTTTTCTGTTGGGTCGTCTATGAAATGTCAGTTTTGTTCTGATTTGTACTTCCCATGTGAGAGTAATTCTGCAAACCAGTTTATTCTGTGTTGCTTAAATGGGAAAATAAGTTTACCTTCCAGCAATATGCCAGAAGAAATTAAACAGTTGCTTATAGGAGATGATGACACATCAAAAAACTTCAGAAATAATAACCGTCAGTATAATAGTGCTCTTTCTTTTGTGTCATTTGGTGCCGATATTACATTGTCACCTAGTCATGGGCCATACGTGTTCAAAATTTTGGGAACTCCACATCACAGAATATCTTCGTTGTACCCTGAAGATCCAAACAATGCAACGTATTGTGAATATTAGTCTGGGCACAGTATTTTACATTTATCTCAGATCTTCGTCAAATTTTGACGGGTTCTCAATAGAAATAATAATAACAATAATACATGGCTAAAAATGAAACTATATGAATTATTAATGCAATAAGTAACGCGTTGTGGGCCATCCTCAAGTGAAGCCATCGGTGCCTTTCGCCAACATCTCTCAGCTGCCTCACGCCAATCGGGTGATCAGCAGATATTGATTAAAATGAAGCTGCCCCGCGCCCCCGCCCTCCCATCGCCTGCGCGCACGCGGACAGGGGCGCGGGGCTGAAGAATGAGCGAGGGTGAAGGCGTTGGGAAGAAGGGGTGGCAACGTTGACCCGTCCTGGCGCGCCCTCTGACAAGAGTGTTGCTTTTCGACATTCCGGCTTCGCACGCGCTTCTCGGTGGAACATCATCTTCGGCAATCTTGCCACAACAGTGGGTGTAATTCCATTTTTATTCTTTAAAGACAATGATTAGCAGAATTGATTATTATGAAGTGTACACCTAAAGTGGGAATTTTGTAGAAATGGGCATGGAGTTTTGTTTAGAAATATCATTATTGCTAGTTCTTCATACTTCGTTATCTTAAATGCTCTAGTTACTTAGGCAACTCAGAAATCTATACTTTATCTATTTTACATTACATCAACGTAATCGTAATCATACGAGCATATGAAGTTGAAATATTATTATCAGGAAATTGTCATTTCTTAAGGAAATTTAAAACGAAAATTGTTGTCTGTTTTCTTCTTGGTTTCAAGAAACCATGTTTTGAAGGAAATAACTTTGTTGTATTTTACAATAATAATAATAATAATAGTAATAATTCAGTGCATTATTCCTGCTGTCTTATTCCGAGACACATTGTTTGTTTGTTTTTTTTTAATTTGTTGCGTCCTTGACGCAACGCGTCTCCAAGCCCCTTAAGGGGCGTTGAGCGCTTTGCACCGGGGAGTAATCCTCCATTAATGTGCTTTTTTATTTCTGGAGTAATCCTCCGTTAATTACTATATTTGTCAAATTTCGTCACGTCGCAGTCAGTCAGTGCCTTTTATCCCTTCGGCCAGGGGCTCGATGGCGTTAGATCTCGGGGTTCCTGGCCGGTCACCCAACCACGAACCCGCAAGTCTCGAATGCGCTTAACCTTCGTGACTTCACGGAGCGTAGTAAACGCATTCGGCTAGCGCCGCCATTGATTCAGGAACTCAGCTCGTCGCTGCTTCTCGGATTGTCGCTATTTTCTGAATCAATGTGATGTGGCTTCCCACTCGCCCTGAGGTGGGAAATGGGAATGCGGAAGCAAAGGGTCGTGTGCGGTATGTTGTGAGTTAATAATAACATTAATATTAATAATAAGAGTACATTTCACCATCTAGTAACAATTGTAAGTTTTAACAATTACTTGGGAATATGTTTCCTCATTTGCAATTGTCATCTATCGTTGCGTCCTTATCGCTTCTTAGCAGAGGTAATTTTTCAAATGAAGTTCGACTATTCAAAGAATTGTTTTCCCGGCTAGGGCAGTTAATTCTTTGAACTGTCAAATATCATCATTCTTTGATCAGTCGAATATCATATGAAATATTAGTATCATGTGGTTTTTGTTGTTATGGTTATTATTATTATTATTATTATTATTATTATTATTTATTATTTTTAGCGGGAGCGGGAGCTCAGTGCATCAACTGATGTCCCTGCAGCGCCTCTGACCGGGAGGTCCTAGGTTCGAGTCCTTTCGGGAGCAGGATTTTCTACACTAGCTTTTCTGCTAGGTCGAATTCAGTCGCCGTCTGGCGGGGAATTCTAGAGGCCGGCTGCTCTGATCGGTAGTTTTCCGTGGTTTCTCCGATCAACACCAGGCGAATGCCGGAGCAGTACCCTAACAAACGGGCCACAGACCGCGCGCGATCTTTCCTTCCTCTTCCTTGCCCTATCCTCTCCCCTTACACACACACACACACACACACACACACACACACTTACATTAACATGCACTACACTACCACATATTCCGGGAGACCGGTCGGGCTTAGAGCTTGTCTCAGCTGGGGCAGTGCCCCGCTGGTGGGAGAGTCCTGGTTAGGGGGAAACCCCACTAGCTGACGGTAGATCGGCGCCGGATCTCGCTATCCAGCGTGGGAAGATCACTGCCATCTCCCGAGGAAAAAACATGCGCTACACTTACGTGACTTATGACCAAAGCAGTTGACGCGCCCGGAAACACGAAAAATCTATTATTATTATTATTATTATTATTATTATTATTATTATTATTATTATTATTATTATTATTATTATTATTATTATTATTATTATTATATTGAGGCCTACTCTTAACGAAAGTAATATTACTTAAACATGTGAAAGAAACAATAAATTAATTATGTCGTCTAGTATATATTGAAATTGATCTCAGGCATTTAAATTGCCGTTGAACCAATTTCAGTGTATGACAACAAATGTGGCCGTTAAAGATGTTGACAAAAGAAAATGTGGTAATTTAAAATTCTTTAAATACAACTCAACTAAAACTAGAACACAGCCAATATGCTGGAATATTCATTACTGAAAATATGAGAGTTATTAATAATTACATTTCTTTAGTTTCTATGTTTTAGACGCATTAGAATGAAACTCATTTCTAGATTTCAGTGAATTTAGTTTTCTCTTTCAATTTCTCATTCACTAAAAACAGTTGAATATTATTTGAGAAAGTACTGCAAATGCACTCTTCGGCTCTTCTATGGTTTTACGTCATAAGCTTATGGGAAATAAGAATCTTAAGTTATCTTCATCTCGTTCAATCTATTGCTATCAGTGGCTGATCTAAGGTGACATGGGGACCACTGCGCCCCAAACAAACATTTTTTGTAATTTTACTCAATTTCTTGAACATAATTATCGCATATATATCACATCACATTTCAAAAGAAGTGTTTGCATTATGAATTTACAACAAAAAAAGTGATTTCAAAAACAAATATGTGAAGAGGGTGTGAACTTAAATTGCCCTTCATTCCATCAAATACTTTCAGGAGTCTCTCTTGAATCGAGTAGGGTTGTGTTTGCCTTCATGATTGTATACAATTATATTATAGTTCTTCCAGGATATTTGCTTAACAACATTATTTTATGATCTTTAACATGATCTTTTCTTATATAAAACAACAACTGTTTAATATAACACTAATTTTACATCGTATTAGTCACACATTAAGGCTGTTCGCAGGGAGAAGTAAATCCAGAATGTCAATGAATAAAGCAAACTTATTTTAAGTCACTGCACAATTAAAGGCGTTAAGTTCCCGTTGTAGTTAAACGAAAGCGACACTAATAGCTGATGATATCTCTTCTCCTCTTACGTTTGGTGGGCGTTTCCGGATGTGGGTAGAAGGCTTTACATTATCCGCAATAGCATACAATTACATGCTTAGAAGTACTTTGCATATGGAACGAAGCGTAACAGAAATTAGTTTTCTCGTCTGGTTCTCCCTGTAAACGAACACTGAAAAAGACATAACAGACTTTATTAAACACTATTACCGGTAAATAGTCTTGAAACTATTCTTTTGCTTGTGTAGGAATATGAGGCAGTGAATGTTGAAGGATAATTAGGTAGATTTCAATGAAATGAAGATATGTGTTCTTCTAAGTGTCGTTCTAAACTACAAAATTATCATATCACGAAAATATTTGAACTAATTATCTCTGCTGCAAGTAAACGAACACATTTGAATTTTCAAAATATTTTTTCTTTAAGTTACATCACATATTGCAATTTTACGGCAAGAATATTTTAAGCTCATTCGTCGTGAAACTGTGAAATGATATCTCCAACAAGCATTTCAAATATTAAATCAGGAAAATCATCTTTTATATACTGACATGAAGAAACGTTCATGAATATGTTACATGAAACATATGATTGTGATTGACCACATTTACCATTCAGACAACTGGAGTCAAAAAACAATAATTTACTTTAAAATGAATCAATCACGACAAGGACCACTTTAAAATATAGGAACTAGTTGTAGGCTAATCCAAGTATGCAACTTGCATAAATAGATTTCGATAAAAATTTACACCGATAATCTTATTTAATATTGTTTTCATAGTACGAGTATATTTTAGCATTCGGTGTTTAAGATAAGGACTTTTAAGGTAAGATGTTTAAAGTAAGTCTGTGATTACATCTTTTAAACACAATCAAAATGTTCGTCTAGGAGACCCAACTCTAGCCTAAACAAGGAATTTTGTCAGTTAAGTTCAATTTATTAATTATATTTACATGAATGTGTAACTTCTCTTTATTTATTCCGTAGTAATGAGAAAAAAGTTAAGAAAAAATACCAAATAAAAACAAATGTAAGTTATAATGACTGAACAAGATGTCAACAAATAAAACCCGACATGATCTATATTTTTCTTCATGTTATAACTTATGTTTTACATGAAATATGTCCTTGTGTTTTATACATCGTCAAACATTACAAAACCATCATATTTAGCTCCTTACTGTTCTTTGACTTCTTGATTTAATTACGCTTTCTATGGAATATTATCTTGCTTTTCTATATCTTGTTCTGTTTTATTTGCTATTAGTGCCATGTACTGTGTACTTGTAGGAAATTTTCTGCACCTTCTTTACATGGACATTCACTTCGACTTTTGTGGTTATTTTATTTCTGTCTTTTCATGCTCCTGCTTTACGTTAGTTGTTTAAATTTCGTCATTCTGTTGAAGATCGATTTTGTACTTTTACTTTGTCTTGTTGTTTTTCATTTTTTACATTTTCCCTAATGAAGATTGTCTGCTATAGGCGACAGAACATATTTATGTTACTTACAGTTCGTCAATCAAGTTTTTGTTGGTGCCTAAAGTTCTGCTCCGTTGAAGAATTCACGTTCTGTTGAGGAATTGTACACACTTCTCAATGAACCTTGACATAATTGAATTGCGTTCCGAGCAGCATCTTTAATAACTCTGATGTCTGCTTGTACTTTCTAAAAGTGTTTTCCAAATGTAACATCTTCATTTATTGTATTCAAAACATTTCATATTAATAAATCTACAAAAGATTGGAAAGATATTTCATTGAGCTGATGAAACCTTTATGGCTTGGTCGGGAGGTTTCATTTGTAATGTGGAGACTCCTTACGCAACCACTGAGCATCACATATAACTCCCTAAAAATCAGAAGACACGTAAAGCAATTTTTCTTCGAGTCCATTAAACACAAAACTTGAGTGAATTTTCCCAACCTGGGGTCTCGTTACAAACTGCAACCTCTGGTCAAGTCGTTTGTGTCGTTTCCTCTCGCGGCGCGACGAAAGCCTCGCAACTGTTTTCCCTCACTTGGCGCTTGTTCGAAACAGCGGTCACGCGCTGAATCGTGAGGGTTGACGCGGCGGGGCGCGGCGGGGCGGGGCGCGGCGGGGCGGGGCGCGGCGGGGTGGGGCGCGGCGGGGCGGGGCGCGGGGGGCGGCGGGGCGGGGGGCGCGCGGCGGGGGCGGGGCGCAGCGGGGCGGGCGCGGCAGGGCGGGGCGCGGGGCGGGGCGCGCGCGCGGGCGGGGCGGCGCGGGGCGGCGCGGGGCGGCGCGGGGGCGGGGCGGCGCGTGCGGGCAGCGGGGCGGCGGGGCGGGGCGCGGCGGGGCGGCGTCGGGGCGCCGGGGAGGTCCAACGCCGCGCCGTCCAGCGCGGAAGGCCCGCGCGGCCACCGGCGCCGTGATACCATCGCCCATCAAGCGGCGACGGCTGCCGCGATAGCCCTGGAGGCCGCGGCCGCGGGCCCGGGCGTGCCCGCGCGCCCAAACGGCCGCTTAGCTTGGGTGCGGGCCTTCGGGCGCTCTTCCTCACTCGCCCCGACGCGCCGCGCCGCGCCGCGCCGCGCCGCGCGGACGCCCGGACGCTCTCATGAAGGCACGGCCCGCGCGACGCCGCGCATTGATGCAATGTCTTCATCGCGCCGCGCGAGGCTGAAGAGCTGCTGCGTTCCTTGACTTTGACCAGCGTGGTAACTTTCAGAGTGCGAGTTCGATTCCCGACGAGGAGCGTGGGTTTTGCAAAGGGTTGAACATCTACAGAAGCCAACTCTTTGCCGCATGTAATAGAACTCTGGGTATTTCCCAGCAATATTATATTCGGCCACATTTCTAGACCCAACCAGACCTCATATTTACGGCCAAGTAACAGTCTAACGGATATATATGACAGAATTAATAGTCGTTGCGACCTCCGGCTGCGAATTCGCTGTCCACATTAAAAGGGGCAGCAGTACTATAGTCCGTGACGACAGTGGATCAATATTGTCCTATCTCAAAGCAATGGAAATAATAATATACAATGAAAGTAATAACATGTACACTACGACTAGGTATGTACTGCTAAACACATATACTTTTAAGACGGCTCCACACATTCGGCATTCGCCGAGCAGCGAGCTAGTGCTCGCCCAATCCCGAGCAGCTGACGTGTTCGCAAATGATCGCTCCCGTTGATGGGTCCAATAGATCGACACGCGGTGGGTACGGCGAACACCGAATGTTCGTCACTCGGCAAATAGCAAGCAACTCATCCATACTACTCGGGATTCTGCGAGCGGTTGCTCGCTGTTCGCCGAATAACGAATGTGTGGAGCCGCCTTCACAGCAATATAAGAATGACTACGAATTCATTTTACTCCCAATACTACGCTATCTCTACGAAATGCTAGTATGGTCGTAGGTACTCTCTTTTGAATCGTCGAACGGCAAAAACTTAAAACATCTGTTGTTCTCATTTTTCGAACCCACGTGATCTCTGGTATTGAGTTCAAATCTATTGTACAGAGAGATCTGTTCTCAAAAGAGATCGGAAGTCAGTCCATACCACGGGTTAGGAATCTTCGTGGATGCCGAAAACTTGTTGATATCACTGAAAGATATCAAAGAAGGCTGAGATAGCTTTTCTGCAAGCTGATTTAACACTTCGTTGACCTTGAAACCTGAGTTCAACAATCTCTGCTTGATATTTCGCCTCCGTTTCCACAGAGAGACAAAAGACAGCACTGTCCACATGTTGAGAGGCTTGATAATAAATTTCCAGTTTGATCGAGATCAGTGGCTGAAGAAAAATGAAATAAATTGAATAAATGGCAAGAAATGGTCAAAATAAGGCAAATAAGTTAAAAAAAAAGCTCTCGAAAGCTAAAATAGAGGAAAATACCAAATTAAAATCCATTAAAACACATTCAGAAGATTTCTATAGTTAAAAGTCTTAAAATCATAACAATAACAAGAAGGCACATTTTCAAACTTCTGGGATTTATTCATAATCAGGGATGGGGAAAGTACGTAAAACAAGTAATTGGGCTCCATTACAGTTACTTGCCAAATGTTTTTCTAAATTAAATTACAAATTACATTTTCAGCATGTTACTAGTAAAATTACAAGTACAAGTAGAAATGTGTCGTTCTTGAACGAACTAGTTCAAACGAACTAATCTTCGCTCGCCGCGCTAGGATGGAGATATGTGAATTTTCCTATACCATTGAGCCTCTCTTTCAGTCTTGTTCGTGCCAAAATGAATTCACCAACTCGTTTAGTTCGCGAAGAATGAGGTAGTTTGCGAGCAAAAAGAACCAAATCGGCATATTTAAAAAAATATATTCATGATTACATGCGATGTGACGATTACTACAAAGTAACGATTACAATGTTCTATTAAGGAGTAAATTACGAGTAAAAAGTACTTTCTGCTGAAAATAACCATTCCACACTAAAATTACTAATGAAGTAATTGTTTCAAGTAACTGGATTACTTTTATTCAATTACTCCCCAAGACTAAAAGTAATAACTCACGAGGACATGTGACGTAGTAAATGAAAAATTAAAGGCTCAGAAAATCTACATCACAATCAACAAAAAACAGCTCAACATATAAAATTCGCTTCTGTCTAGTACTAGAGTGATGTAGCATTGAAACTGAAGAGATGAAATTCCGAAGCCCAAAGCTAAGACACATTAAAAACTACGGTATCAAAGCAATTCTTGAGAAAACAACAACAGATGTTAATGCATCCAATCCAAATTAACTTTGGATGGAAGAATTATTTTATTCTTGCATGAAGAATCTCTGCAGATATGTTTTAGAATTTTAACAATTGTAAATATGAGGTAAGACGCATAGGTGTTATACGATGAATGCCTTGTATTATAGAGACAAACTCACTTCACCTCGATATTTTATTAACAAAGCAATTTTTTATCAACGTTTCTCGTAAATTGTATTTATTTGTATCGCTGTGCCATGAAAATTCATTTAATATCAAAAAAGAACGTACAGCATTTTCGATAATTGTGTTTTGTGAAAAATATGATTTTCCAACGAAAACGGTACGGGTCAGTTTTAATTTTAATGTAATCATATGTAATAAGCATAAATTGCTATACTAATTGCTGTGCTCATTACAGTTTGAAATTTATATAATTTATCAACCACAAAAACTTGTGGGATTTTAGATTTGGAATCATATAGGCCCATACGTTTTAGCATGAAAGGAGAATGATATTTTAACAGATATTTCCCTCTTCGATCATGAAAATTAATTTCGAATATAAAGTAGTATAAATAAAATAGAAAATGCATTTCCATTTTATAAAAAAATGAAAATAAGCCAAAAACATACAAAACGAAAACCCCGTTGCATTTTTAATATTCGCCATCTAGGTTCCTGTGGCCAACTTTTTCTATTTGCTCACACTGTTCTTCTGTTAGTTCACAGTAGTTTGTAGTAGCTGACACACCGTCACTTTCTCTTAGGTTGACGTTCATATTTAAATTGCTTGAATTTTGCTGAAATATAATCTTAATACATGAAATATGTATATACGTTTAATATATGCAGCCGGATATTTGTGTATTTTTGAATGTTACACATCACTTTTGAACCACTGAAGCTATTGTTCTCAAATTTTGAACGCTTTTGATCCGTCGGAAAAACAATGTGTGGGCGGAGAGGAGCAGGGCGGGCGGAGATCGTGGGGTGGAGAGGGGGCCGGTCGGGGGCGCTTGTCCGTGCGGGGGGGGGGAGAAGTGGTTGAATCGATTTCTTAGATTGAGTAACGTCAGGAAATCATCTAATCTTACTACAAACTCCAGAAAAATACTGCTTAAGAAAAAAAATTTAAAGGAAAAGAACTTCCTGGAAAATCTTAATGGAAATCGTCTAAAATATGACCTACGACCTAGTATCTCTAAATAAATAAGTCTGCAGGGAACGAGGATTTGTCATGCACGTCGACTAGCTCCAGCGACGTATCTACCTGTTAATGTTCCTTTTTTCTTCCTGTGTCTACAGATGAGACAGGGATGCTGTGAATGCAAAGTCTTGGATAGTAGTTTCTGGAATGATTGTTTTAATTGGATTTTCTTGTTTCGAGAAGAAAGTAAAAATTAACTGATTTACTAAACGTCGTCTATTTGGGTAGTGTAATTTTTTAAGATGTTGCTGATATAATTTCTTTTTTTTCAGATTTTAAATAAGTTATTAAGTTTCTTACATTTGATAAAAAGTGGACTTTCTAAATCCAATAATTAACGCATATTGTGATTTTGAGTTTATAACAGCTATTAACATTTACAACTACACAATACCTATATTTCGGAATCTCAAAACAAGTGACTAACGTAACTTGATGTGTCTCAAATTTCTGTAACTACATGTGAGAAGCCCTCGTTCGTTTCTCACATAATTAAGAGTCAAGTGGCGGTAGTTTACATCTTTACTCTGTAAGCCAGGTTTTCGCCGTGATCTTTGATCATGGCAATTTTACGCAACAAATTGAAGAAATATCTATTAGCATGCGGTTCTTTTCTTATATTTTCTACTTATTCATTTCTAATGCATTTTACCTAGTTAATAGGAATTTATTAATTTTAAGTTCAGTTACTGAATGTAAAACGTCTTATTACTTTTCCAACTTCATGCACACATAGTATACATTTTTGTTTGTGAACTTAAACGCAAAATTGGAAGCGAAAGGTCGATTATCTCGTTTTCAGAGCGTGCACTGCATGTTTAATTTCTGTCAGCACAGCATGGTTCATTTCTGAGATGTGAAGAAATTGAAAGCAGAGGATAATTATAACATGGAATAAACCGCTCCACATTGCGTGATGAGGAGACTCCGGGTTAAGCGATGAGTTCGTGAGTACTGTCGGATAATTAAATTCTGTTCATTAATTACGGTTTTAAGCACACGTGGAAGTTCCCAGGCGTTAGCCCCAATTTCAGGCAGCCTAATTATACGTCTATTACACACTAGAGCATACTTTGCGACATGCAACAGCGGTTGGTGCGCGTGGATCGAATTCTTCTAAAATGTCTTCTCATTATTTGTCGATGGCAGTAACAAAAATGACGCCCTTTCCTCCAGCACACGCTGAAGGCTGTGGTTGCGTTCGCAGCTGGCAGCCCGTGACGCAGCTCATTCGTTAGACAGAATATTTAATAAGATAAAATTTCCTTTACTTGCGAACCATCTGTTTCTCCTTTTCGTTAGGAAGATCCACAGATGCTTTTATATACGAAAAATTGTTTACATACTTTTTGACTTGTGCCCGTTATTTACAAAAAATATTTTCATTTCTTATAAGGAAATGACGGTTTGAAGGTTTGATCTTAAACATTTTCGAAATTATCGCATTCTCTATTTCACCTTCTTGGAATTCGCGTAATTTATTGGAAAGAATCACATTTTTTAAGCAGATCTTGAAAAGTGGTAAACAGATGACAAAGTTGAAACATATTCAAATTTCTGTCATTGCGGACACTCAAAATTTTGCTTTTCAAAACTAGATTCAATATAAATATAACGACGAATAAACTATTTTAAATATAGTTTCAACCATATAAATCAACCTAAAAGCATGAAATTTTTAGGCTCTATTCGAATTATTTAAATTGCAGCCGTGAAGGCGTTAGCATTTTCAAATACATTATTTTCTATCAATAAACAATAAGTCAAGAATAACAAAATAAATAAAAAATAAGAAACGAAACAAAAAGAAAAAGACCAAATTAATTGACACTATAGTAATGGCTAAGAAACTGAAATGGAAGTACGGAGGTCACGACGCCAGAATGAATACAACTGCATAGGCACAAGTCACCACCACTTGGGATCTGCGTATCGTCAGAAGAAGCGTGGGAAAACAGAAGACAGTGGCGTAGTCTATAGCAGGAACAAAATGGACAAGAGAGGTTATGGTGGAAGAGAAAAGGAGAAGAACTACAAGTACAAAGTTGGCTATAAGGGTTAAGTGTAATATTCTTCCAAAACAGTTTTTAAGAAAGAGCGATCTGTGATAAAATTAGACTCAAATTTGAAATAAAGAGTTGGTAGTGTGTGATAAAATAAAGAAATTTAGAAAGATAACTGTAACAGACTGAAATAGGTAAGCAACTGTTTTAGGACAACGGAATTGTGAAAACTTCAAGTGTATATCTATAAGAGTACGAACTGTCGGCTTCAAGGCTTTAATACAATGTCACCAACTTCTAGCATCAGAAGGAGTTGATTTGACACATGCACTACAGCTGTCCCTAAATCTTCAGGATGTTTTTGTCCGTAAGGAATTGAATGGGTTATAATAATAATAATAATAATAATAATAATAATAATAATAATAATAATAATAATAATAATAACAACAACGCTTTTCTATCAGACAATATATGTACAATTTGTGAGAATCAATGAGACAATTTTTCACTTTTGCTTTCAATGAAATATTGATTGATTGATTGATGATTCCGGGGACTTAACTGCTAAGGTCATTAGTTCCGTAAGTGTAGTGCATGTTTTATTGCTGGAGGATGGATGGCAAGATCCGGCACCGACCACCAACGTTGCACCGCCGCAAGCTCTAAGCTCCCAACAGGTTCCCCAATGAGTATGGTAGAGTAATGCGTGAGAGTGTAAATGTTTGAGGAAATTGACAAAGTTTCAAATTGACATAATGACAAAGAAGAGGAAAGAAAGCTCGTGCTCGATCCATGGCGCGTTTGTTAGGGTACCCCTGCGTAGTAGAGCTTTTGCCTAGGGTCGATCGTAGTAACCACGGAAAACTATCGATCAGAGCAGCCGCGGACTATAATTCTCCTTCAGACAGCGCCTGAACCCAGCTGTCTAGATAGTGTCGAAAATCCTGCCACCGTCGGGATTCGAAACCTAGCACCTCCCGGTCAGAGGCACTGCAGTGACATCAAGTGATGCACTGAGCCACATTTGCCGGTATAAATGAAATAAGTGGAAAATGAAAAATTAAATGTGGATGTCGCATGAAATATGTCTCATATGAAAGTGAAGTGGGACCACGGAGGAAAGGTTTTTTGTTTGTTTGTTATTACAAAAAGGTGCATTAGCGTACAATTGAAGCACTTGAGATCACATTTTGGGAAAACTTATGATAGTACCATCTACACGGCTCTCAGACTTTTCGTTTGTTTCTCTGTAATCTGTATTAAATTTTGACTACAAATGGCACAGTTATATAATAAATTTAGTTACAGATAGTATCTTAAAATTAAAGGCAGAGAATGAGGCACATTTCACATTATTCAATATCAGCCTGAAGTGGCATAAGGCTATTCTATCTGCTCTTAATCCCTTCAACTTTATTCAATATAGTTGTCTAGGGGTTCTGGTTGCTTACAATTTCAGTATACTTTATGATTAATAAAAGCAATTTTTGCAATAGTTTTTGTTTATATGAAATGAATTTTATATTGCGGAGAATCATGAATAGAAATGTATATTTCTTATAAGATTTATGTCCGAAGAAAGAATGAATACATTTCTTACAGTTAGCTTTTGAGCGCCTACGAATATTCTTCAAATAATTTGTGATAGAATTTGTTCTTAAATGAACAAGATCTGTTTGTTGACTGATGTCGTATCATGCATTTGTAGATTTTCATAGACTTTGTTCCTGCGTTTCCAAACACGTGTATATTCGTTTTGGCGGTGTGTATTTTGTACTGCGACATCAGGCCTTCAGAATGTATAAGTTGATATTCGGTTCTATAGATATCTGTCCACTGAATGAGTTGAAGCCTAACTTTGCACTTTAGTACATGACGTTTTAACCGAAGTTGAAACGGGTTATGAATTTCTTCTGACGATAGCCTGCTTTGTGAAAAACATGCTTCATTAACGCTTTCCTCAAGTGCCTGATAAGTATGTTAATGCGATAAATGATACTTCACAGCCAATTGCACTAACAAACAAGGCGTTTCTTATATAGATATATCCTGCTGTGTTGTGATAGCTACAGCGCATTGAGCGATTCATTTTTAACAGCAGAGTACTCTTGTAGTATTATTACTAGGTCTTCTTGTTTGCGTGTGTAATAAAAATAACCTTTCATCAGTTTATATAATCATACCTACACATATCGAGGGAGAGAGAAAAGAATACGTTCTACAGGTTGAGATCAGGCAGAATTTCTCCTTAAAAAAAATCAAATTCTTTTATTTTCAAATTATAACACTCCCAAGTATTATTTTTGTTTTTTTAAATTTCATTATATATAATTTTTGAAGATAAATACATCGAAGATAAATACATAAACATTTAGAAAAAGTTATATAAGTAAATTGAAATAAATATTCTTCTACAACTCTATTATTAGTATGTAATTCAGAGACTGAATAAACATCCTACTTGTCGATTCTTATGGCTATTCCAATCTCATATATTACATTAGGAGGAACGTTGCTTAAATATATTGCTGATCCCTAACTGTCCAACACTTCTGTAAATAATGTATCTTGTTTTTTACTTTCCCGTATACGTACGTATAAACGGAGTAATATACGGAGTGTAGAGAAAGTTGTGTAATGCTGTAGAAAATCAATATCGAGATTTTAAGAGAAAATACACGTTTTGGGGTTCCCTGTTACTAAAACTGTGTTGTTTTTTCCAAACCGTCCGTCCGTCTAACCGTTTGTCCGTCTATAAACGACATCGACGTCTAAACTATTTAGAGATTTTTCAAAAAGAATATGCCCCGGTCATAATATATTGATATTTTAAGAATATTCCTTAAAATCTCAATATATTAAAAATTATAATATTCTTAAAGTCATATTTCAAATCTCCTATAAGGTACGAGAAAGTCTGTGCCATTCGTATCACCACTAGTTTAGTCTTAATATTTTATACGTAGAGAATATGCATAACTGATAATTATCTACAAAATCTACACTGCCAAGCACATCACTTTCTTTTATACCACAAATTATCCTCACAGTCTTCCTTCAGCTTGTCGCGTTCGCTCAACGTCTTGTAGCCGGCGTCGGCGTTCATTCAACTCCTCCATTCTAAACCCACTGCCATCACCACACCCACTACAATTCCCGAGGTCCCTGCCGCTGCCAGCACCACCGTTTCCGCCGTCTCGTTTGCGCGTACTTGAGAGCAACGTCGGCGGCGGCGGATTCCAGACGGGAACTACACAATCGACACAATATGTCGATACGCTCTTGACTGTTGTGTTGTGGGCTCAAAGGTCCCGCTTCGCCGCCGCCCGTGCCGCTGGGCGACTGTTCGCGGAACAATCCGATCGGGAGGCGGGCCTTAGACGGCGCTGTCGCAGAGAAGCAGCGCCCATCGGCCTGTTGCATCGCGACCCGCCCGGGGGCCGGACACACCGCCCCGCCGCCGCCGCCGGGGCCCCGCGGAATAATCAGAATTTCAATGCACGCAATTAAAATTTTTAATTAAGTATCGCAGAAACGATACACCGCGCCGGGATTGTTCCCGCTGGAACAACACGCCGTCGTAATGGCTCCCCCTCCAATTACAGGGCCCCGTATCGCGGGCGGGGGCCCGGCCCGGCCCGGCCTGGCGCTGCTCGCCACCGCCCCTTCCCGCCTCATCCTCCCCGCCCCTCCCTCACGCGGCCCCCGCGCCGCCGGAGGCGCCAGGCCACCCGGCGGCGGCGCCCCGCGTTCCCACGTCCGCCGCCGGGCGCGCCACCCCCGCGCGGCCACGACGACTCCAGCGCCGCCGGCGCGGGGCGCGATGCACCCACCCTCCGGAGGGGAATTTGGCTTGATGAGGGCGAAATAAACGTGCATAATTGGAACAAATCGAAGAACTTTTATTTTGTTTTCATTAAATTACTTAGACTGAATTTGACTGAAACATATTTTCAAATATTATCCTACGTCAAAGTATTTCCCAATTAATTAATCAAGAAACATCATACGTGTGTCAGTTAGAACACTACTTAGTGAGAGGAATATTACTTACCATATGTGATTTGTACAGTCATGAATATTTACATCCCTATTTGAGAGGGTCTGTGAAAAATAAAATTATAATCCAGATTAAATTTAAAATTTTGTACTTGTATGTATCTGAAAATACAAATAGCAACTTTTATTTCTATGTGTGAACTGTATAGTGATTGCACCCGGCATATTTAGTCCTCTTTGTTTATTATTTAAATATTGCTGAATAATACCATTACAATATAAATAGTAATAATATAATTTAAATAGCAGTCGACCCGGACAACTAAGATCCTTATGGTTGGCGTGCAGTCGCGTTTTGGGTTTCAGTAGTCGGGGGTTCGACTCCCGCTGAGGCATGTCTGTTTCCCCATGTGTTGTCGTATGTTGAACTTTTCCCCATGAACGCTCACGACGAATCACCTTTGATACCGCATATTTTAAATCTTGATCTGACTTGATGTCGAAGGAGCATGCGTTGGAGGCAAGCGCCCGGTACACCTAGGTTGGGTCATTCCCTCACTTGTGTGTTTTCTCTGGTGTGATGGACCCAGTCACCATACATCTCCCGTTTACCCTTATACCACTTTATCAGACATATCCAAACCCATTCCAGCCAGTGTAGCTGGCATGGCTCCTTGAGGTTAATTGGTATTGCCCACTCTTTGGAAAAGAAAAATGCATATGATCTACGACAGTCGCGCAGGAGGAGTGCCCCAACCCGACACCAAGTGTAATGGATTAAGTCAAGGGTGGGAGACGGGTCACTGTGGTGGGAGCCCCCGGTGATTTATCTAGAAGGACGGGTCTTGCCATGAGACTAGTGGTTTGGAATCTAAAAGATAAGAATACATTCATACAATATAACAGAATTGTTTCGAAAATAAGAGATAATTTATCCTGAGGTACGTGGAATAGAATCAATCCGAAGTTCTACAAACGTCAAAGAATTAGCGCCTCTTTCGCTGGTTCGCCTGCTCACGGAATTTGGAGTGGCATGTTGGAATCCCCACTGGAAAGAAAGTCGCACCGGAAAAATCAAGATAGAATACATAAGAAAGCGATTGAGTTTACCTATAGAACTAACGCAATAAAAATGTCATGGAAACCTCCACAAACGAGAAGAACAAGAGCGAGGCTTTGTGCACTTTATAAATCGTACGTAGGTCGACCAGCTTGTAAGAAAAGTCAGAACAGACTAGAAAACCAAATTATTTCGGCTGAAGCGATCACACTCACACAATTTGAACAAGGAAACAAAATTCAAATCTTGGAAATTTTCATTTTGTAACAAAGCAATTAGAAATTGGAACAGTTTACTCGCAGCAATTTTCAGAGCCTTTCCTCTAAGTGTCGGAAGTTTTAGAAATAAGTTAGAACAAGCTGAGAGTAATGAATGTCAAATGAATAACTAAGTACTGTGAGTGCTGGTAACTGTAATTCAAAGCAAAACAGTATAGTGTAGTTTAGTGAAGTTAGTGAAAGCGATCAATGCCTTTATCAAATTTAGCCAATATCTATATAATTTGTATTGATTTTTATTTTATCACTCACATATAATTGTTGTATATCATGATAGAATTGAAATAATTGTTATAATACTTTAGAGGTGACAGCATGATTGTTGCATCCTCGTTTTGTATTTTACTCTTCTATTATTTATATTATTATCATTGCAATTATTGTCAACTAACTGCCACCGGATCATACCCAAATGCAGTTCAAATAAATGTATGTATGTATGTAGATACACGGAAAAATTTGCAGATTTATAATTCGGTTTGTTGAAATTTTTTCACCTGTTTCACTGCATTCAGAACATTATCACAAATGCATGAAAATGAGAATGTTTACCCACAAATGGATTTCTTTATAGAAATTTGATTTTTTATGGTCTATGCGTATAGTTTAGAATATTGTCTATTATGTATTTTATGTTCTACCGTGCTGTATGGATGAATTTCACTTAACTTCCATCAATAAACAAGAAAGCTGTGATCGGAGAGCAACTTTTATCTTTCTGAATTTAACTGAATTAACAGGTATTTAAGCGAAAAAGTTCTTGACATTCAAGAGTTTCTACGCATCTAGTAAAGGTATTTCATTTCTTTTCACCCTAAGTTACTCCTTACTGGTCAATTACGCGTTTGAGAGCCAACTGTTCTTTGCAAATTCTTTTTGCCTTCCGCGAACTACTTTGGAGGAGAGGCTGCCTTCGGTTTCGTTCAGGGGTTTGGGTTGCAAGAAGCAAAGCAAAGCGCGAAACTGTAGTCGGTAACCAACGCTCGCTAATAACGTCTACATCTCTTTATAGCGAATTCCACCCAACGATTACTTGAACAAGGGTCCCGTTGAAGTCTCCGGTGACCGCACCTCTGGAATTCTTTTGTGCGACTCTGTTTATCGGACTCGGTCGACTGCTTCATCCGTTATTCTCTCACCTCTTCATTCTGCGCTTCCTGTGAGCTCTCCAATGCCCTAAAGCGAGTGTTGCTCTTTGCAGAGCAAATAGTCTACTGTTCGACGGCTGAGTATGTAGATCAGAGCAATAGTCTAGAGATGTGAGGGACGATTGAACTAGTACACTCAGCTTCGTTTTGGGAAATTGACTATTCGCACTGCGTTGCAAATATATTTGTGTCAGGGAGAATTTGTATTGAGTTATCTAACTTGAATATATTATTCATTAAAGATGGTTTGATCTCAAATTCTCATAAAAAATAATTTCAGTGTTTAAAGGACAAACACAAATGAATGTTTATCAAGAAAGCTTTTCTTTTATAAATATTATAGCGCACCTCAGAAGTCTTTTTTCAGGGTCTCTAATCCATCATAAAATGTGTTCTATCACCCAAAACCCCCTGTTAGAATTGCATCAGAATTTTATTTCTCCCTTCCTCCAAATCGAGTGTTAGGTTGTAATGACCTACAACTGCGCAAGCATCATTCAAATTAAAATGTGTCTCGTTCTCTACAATTATTTTCAACCGTTTCGAAGGACATGAACTGATTAATCTATTCTGTACAATTAACCAAGTTCAATATAATATCCCGATTGTGAACAAAGTTTTTGGTTATTTTTTGCAGGAGTTACCTTTCTTGACTACAACATATTTTCGAATACATTTTCTGAAATTTTATAAAAATCTAAATGTTTGAGTCTTAAAAATAAATTGCTTGGTTCGAAGGAATGTAGTAATTACTTGACTAAATGCTCACAAGTGCGAAACTCAATATTTAATGATGAAATAATAAACTTTTCATAATTTCCTGGTCCATCATAAGCTAATCAGTCTTGTTTTCTCGTATACAAATTGTAGAGAAAGTTCTGTAGTGCCGCAAAAAATTTAATATCGATATTTCGACAGAATTACAAAATTTGAGGATCTCTGTCACCGAATAAAGAGCGTTTAAAGGAACGTGTGTCTCCCTCTCTGCACATCAGTCAGTCTCTCAGTCTGTCAATCTATCTGTACTTCTGTATATCAGTCTGTCTGTCTTCCTCAGCAATATGCTCCGAGGAAGGTCACAATAGTATGTTGGCCGAAACGTCAGCCCCCACGACAGAGACGCAGTTCGTCCCGGATAGCCTAGATAATAAAAAATCTGGCCGCGGAAGTCTTCGCTGTCTGTCACTCAATGTGGCAGTCTGTCTGTCTTACAGTCTGTGTTAGTCTGTCAGTCTGCCGGTCTATCAGTCTTCTTGTCTATCAGTCTGCCAGTCATTCAGTCTATTTGTCGGTCTCTCCGTCTACATGTCTCCCTGCACTTCCATTCGTCTGTCCGTCAGTCCACCTATTGGTCCACCCGTCTGTTTGTCCGCTCGTCCGTGGGTCCCTCGTGCGTCAGCCTGTCTGTGAGTCCGTCTGTCCGGCCGTCAATGCGTTCTTCAGTGCGCAAACTGTCTGTACGCCCGTCTGACACTCCATTTGTCCGTTCGTCTATTTGTTTGTCTGTTAATATTTATTTCTTTTGACTATCGAACGAGAGAGTGACTAGTTAAGAAGATAAACAACATACAGTAAAACTTTATCAATGCGGCATTACAAGGGCCCGGTATTTCTTTCCACATGATAAGTTTATCATTATCCAAATAAAGCAATGCATTTGCCGGGATCAACATTTTTGTTCACATTGGACAGATTTCCGCGTCTCATTCAGCTAGTTTTGTATGTAGCTTCTCTATAGAAGGGGAATATATTAACGTTTATTTTATTAGTGACTTAATGTCATCTCTTCAAATAAGAACAACCATTATTTTTAATTTACGAACTTACCTTGACACCATGTTCAATCGTAGCGTACTGGATATCATGGCGTGACCTGGAAGAAGAGGATAAAATCGTCAAAAATGAAAGAATAATAAAAATCATATAACTAAAATATTATCCAGTATTATACGGAATATACCGCAATAAAAGATGTCTGAATAAAATCAAGAAATGAACATAGCAGTCCATATTGAAATAATGATACTGTACCGTCCTGTTCCCAATTACACTATTTACAGGATCACCAGTGTTAGTTATCTCCTTGACCTTCCTTACATATCAAAACACTTTAAACAATACTGACAATCGAGTTTGAATTCAAGTACAGTTGCAGGAACGTATGTCAGAGTTCATTTAGTTCATGATGATTGTTTAGTCACTGTAAAAAGCTGATAACAATATTGCATAGATGTTTTTAACAAAAAACTATTTAAATGGTAATTAGGGGAATACATTAAAATTGCTGCGAATTGTTCGAAACCTTTCTCGTTAGAAGTATAATTAGTCATATCTTAAATAATTTCATTCTGAGAGGCAACGCAATGACAATCTTTATCCTTCACAGGTCATTCTTCAATAGACGAGTTTTCGAAAACAAAATGCAAATGAGAAAAGAATATGTAGGGGGAAAATACACCTTTTCCCCCGAACGGTCATCTCAAAAATCAGCCATCCAAGACCATCGGTCAGTGAAGGCACTCGAAAAGCTGTCAGCTTCCTCGGAATCGGCCGCCTTCCACCGACGCAAAATTCCGAGCGTCGCGACTGATGGTGCTCTGGACGGTTCGCTGCCGCCGCGCAACGGCGACCGCGCTCTTAGCGTCGCGGCGCGGCGCGGCGCGGGGCGGGCGTGCGGTGGGCGTTTCCAAAGGACGCGCCCGGCTGTCGCCTCCGCTCGCTCTCCTCCCCCGGCCCGCCCCGCCCACACCGCCCGTGGACGCGTCCGTGCCCCCGCCCCCGAAATCCAATATCGGCGCGCCGGCGGTCGCGCTGATTGAGGCGACGGCCGCTGGGAGCGCCAGCGGCTCAGGGTCGGGGGTAGGCGCCGCCGCCTCCTCCATCACTGCCGCCGCCCCCGCCGCCACGGTCTTTTCAATCAGCCGCGCGTAATATCGGGCGCTGACGCCGCTGCTTCACTCTTACACACCGCGCCCTCGCCGCCCTCGCCGCCCTCGCCGCCCTCGCCGCCCTCGCCGCCCTCGCCGCCCTCGCCGCCCTCGCCGCCCTCGCCGCCCTCGCCGCCCTCGCCGCCCCGCCGCCCTCGCCGCCCTCGCCGCCCTCGCCGCCCTCGCCGCCCTCGCCGCCCTCGCCGCCCTCGCCGCCCTCGCCGCCCTCGCCGCCCCTCGCCGCCCTCGCCGCCCTCGCCGCCCTCGCCGCCCTCGCCGCCCTCGCCGCCCTCGCCGCCCTCGCCGCCCTCGCCGCCCTCGCCGCCCTCGCCGCCCTCGCCGCCCTCGCCGCCCTCGCCGCCCTCGCCGCCCTCGCCGCCCTCGCCCTTTCAGTGACCGGTAGTCCATTTCGCGATGCACCCTGCCTACGCGATTACGCTGACGGATTCCATCCACTGGGTCGCCAGGAATTACATACCGTCGAACCTGCGTTCCTCGAACCCGTCTGATACTTACGGCGCCGTTTACGCCGCACTCTTGTTCGGTGAACTCGCAATATTCTGTTCTTGCAACTTTCATTGCTGGCTAACGTCGCTGAAAGGGATAAATCGTGACTCTTGCTAATTACCGAATTAACCGGTTAATTGTCACATCTAAAATGTATGAATAAAGTTTGATGTAGGAACAGCTTCGAAGTATGCTTCGAACGTTATTCGAAGCTTCCATTCCACACCAGGAAGTGGCTACGGTAGATGAAGTACGTTACGGTGAAGAGGAATAGCAGGCATGTGATAAACAGGCATCTGACTGCGAATGTGTTGTTTCAAAGGATGGAAAGGGACAAAATGTGTAGTTGCGAGTTTCATTTTGTCAGTCGCACATTTCTGTTTACACGATCCCACTAAACCTTCACTACTTCAAAATTTATCTTCGTTACTTCCTATTTGGTTGCAAGACTGTGGCTTAAATAAAAGAACCTTGAGCCTGTGCGACTAATAGCATCCAACAGATTTTGAAGTCAAAATTCTTCTTGTGAACGAATAATAAGATGCATCACGCTCAAATAATTACCTTATTTCAGCCAGTGCCCGTGTAATATGTCTAATATTAGCCGAATGAATTCTGTAATGATCCGATCATCATACCGCTTTACCCAGACTAATGTACAATTTAACCGGACATTCCTAACATTAGCTACATTGTGCTCTTTATCCACCATTATATACCATTCGAGACAATCGATGACTGTAAGGATCGCACTGCGAGGGGGAGACCGATAGGTGTATATTTGCTTGGAAAACAAAACAGCAACATTGTGTCACATTATATGAAAAAGTGTAATATTAATAAATAGAATAGATATGCAATTTAAATACATTCATACTCCAAAAAATATTAAAATATTAAGCGTTTACATTCTGTATGAACTTAATTTGATTTTTTATCTGTACATCTGTGGTTGTTCTAAATGGGTATGCTCTCAATACATTAAGGTATGAGTATGTGGCATTTATGAGTTTTTCTCTTCGAAATATAATGAGTTCCAAAGCGTTCGCCCAATTGAAGATGACGTACCGGAATCGGCGCCCTTCATCACAATTCGCTTCCTCTTTGAGTCAATTGTGCGGACTAAGGCGACACTACAGTTAAAAATCATGTCTATTACTAAATGTTACTTTTCATGGCGTGAATTGGTTTCGGATAATTAAGTAACTTTCGCTTAATGAAACACCAATTAGCATCAGTTCCAACGTAAGCTCAGTAATCACTCTACGAGTGAAGAGTGAGTTAGCTGGTTATAGATGAGATCAGGAACGTCGTATTACCGTGCTCACTGAGTGCAGCTTTTTGTAATGCTTGATATAATCGAGAGAGAGTACCCACGCTACTTGCCAGCACGTACACTCTCAACGAAGGTAGTAGCGCTTCAGCTTCGGGTACTTTGCAGCGCACTCTCGCCAGAGTGTCTTCTGTGCCAGCGCTGCCCTTTAGCCCGGAGGGCCGACCGCACGCCCGTTGCATCGCGTGGCGCCATCAACCTCCAACCCCTTCCTTCGCCCCTTTCTCAACAACCGCCCGTTCCCTCCCGTTAGAGAAGTGAGCCTTTCAGACTCTCTGCCTCCGGTACGTCATGAAGAAAAATAATTTTTAGTTGTTTCATGAGATTGTAAATTGAGTCATAAAAAACAAACCCTAAAATGAACAAAGGGAAATAAGTGTATTTAATAATATTAATATAAATTTAAATATTACTAATTATTGGATTACGAATTCTGCAATGCTTAGCAATTATTTGTGTGCAAACCAGAAGCGGTCCGTCCCTATGGGCCCATTAGCGCCGCCCCTCCTCTTTTTTACCCTTCAGTGTGGGTAAATCTTAAACCTTAATAGTAAACTAATTTGTTGAAGGGTGCTTCAATGTTGGCGAATTCAATATTATTTAGTTTCCTGCAATACGCATTCTTGCGTTTTTTCGCGACGCTGGCCGCTGGGCCTGGGCTCACCAAAAAGGGCACTAGGTTACCATGGCAACCAAGGTCACGCCGCCCCTTCTCCACGTTTGCAGGTCGAAAATCAGGGCGCACACCCTCTGAGTCCTTAAGCTTAGTTACGCAGGCAGCGCGGCTTGGTGCAGCACTATCGGGCTAACGCGTTATCGAACTTCGTCTCGCTGATAGCGAAGCATACACAATACCCCGTTTCGATATTCTTAAACGCAAGTTTTGCATTTGATGGAGATGGTGAAGGTAGTCTTAAAAGTCAGTATTACGGCTCGGGCCCGAATAATGCTTTAGTCGTAGAGTCTACGTATTCTCGTGTTCAGTTGTCTTACAAAAAGGGACAAAGTAGTTAATCTTTTTTAAAATTGATTTAACTATTAAGATACTCTTGAAATCAAAAATATAGATAGCTACGTATGGTTCAGGTGAGCTGGGTTTGGAGATTGAAACATATGTGCATCAGCTGAAATCAGAAAGAGGATACGGAACAAGAAAAAAATTAGAAATGCAGTAATTACCTTATGCTGCAAAATGGAATGTGGAGGATAATTCTCCAGAAGCTGGAACCTTCTAATCAATCTCACTACGGAAGTGACTTCTTTCAAAAGTAATACAATAAACTATAGCAGACTACTTAAATTGAAAAATTTCCATTTATTAACGCCATTATTTTAATATCCATTTTCTTATGAATCCGAATAAACTTGCAGAGTTGTGTTAGGAGTGTGATTAATATTCTAGAAACAATTTTTGTGAGTTGTGATTAAAATACGTAGTACATTCCTGTTAAAAGGAAAGCCTCACAATGATTTCTGGAGACGTTCCATAGTTCATATTTTCATATAATCTTTGCATATGCTTTGCATGGTGACCGTTTATTTCATGACATTGAATCCCAAAGCTTGCATTGATCGAGATTGGAGGAATAGATCTTCAAAGTCGGGTTATCCCCTCTCCGCAGGACAGCAGCAACCAATCTGATTTCCAGCAACCGGCAACCGGGAGGTCCTAGGTTCAAGTCCTGACGGCGGCAGGATTTTCGACACTAGCTTTTCAGCTAGGTCGAATTCAGTCGCTGTCTGGAGGAGAATTCTAGCGGCCGGATGCTCTGATCGGTAGTTTTCCATGGTTTCTCCGATCAACACCAGGCGAATGCCGGAGCAGTACCCTACCAAACGGGCCATGGACCGCGCGCGATCTGTCCTTCCTCTTCCTTGTCCTATCCTCTCCCCTTACACACACACTTACACTAACATGCACTACACTACCATATATTCCTGGAGATCGGTCGGGAGCTGAGAGCTTGTCCCGGCTGGGGCGGCGCTCCGCTGGTGGGAGAGTCCTGGTTAGGGGTAACCCCACTAGCCGACGGTAGGTCGGCGCCGGATCATGCCATCCAGCGGGGGAAGATCAACGCCATCTCCCGCGGAAAAAAACATGCACTACACTAACGGGACTAATGACCAAAGCAGTAGACGCGTCCGGAAACACGAAAAAATCAATCAATCAATCCAGCAACCGGCATATAGACTCCCTAGACCCAGATGGTTGCGCAACTGCCGCCATTTAACTCTCTCACTTGATAGCTCCGTCAGAGATGTCCAGCCCTTAAGATAAGTGATAATGACAATTGAAGGTAATCTGGAGGTTTTCAAGGATAATAATTATTTTTTCAATAAATTGGTCATTCTCAAATCACAAAACATTGCTACTGGAACTCTCCTGCTCTGATTGGTAGTTTCCCGTGGTTTCTCCAATGAACATCAGACTTATGTCGAAACCTTAACAAAGGGGCCATCGAACGCGCAATCTTTCCTTCCTCATCCTTGTCCTTTTCTCACCCCTTATTTTTACATACACGTACATGCACTACACTAACACACATGTCAGGAGACCAGACGGGAGCTTCGAGCTTGTCCCGGCTGGCGCAATGTCCCTCTGGTGGGAAATACGAGGCTGTGGAAAACGCCGCAATAACTTGACGCCAGATCTTTCCATCCAACGGGAGATCACCGCCAACTCCCGCGATGGATCATGCATTGCACTTACGGGACTAGTGACGTTAGCAGTTGACGTGCCCAGAAACAATAATCGGTCAATTAAGGACGTAGTTTTTTCTTATTTTTTTCAATAGATTGGTCGTACCCAAACACACAATACCTCGTGATTGGAATTCTCCTTTTTTTCTTCCTGTTTTTTTTACAGTTTCAGGGGATGACGGTTTCGACTATCCGCTTGGGGTACTCACTATGTCCGTTGTGGGGACACATACTTCGATCTGTGGTCAGCAGACTTCCAAGGCCTCCCACGACAACACACGTACATGCAAGACAAAGGACAAACAACCATGCCCAAGGTGGGACTCGAAACCGGGACCCTTCGGACCGTAGCGCTGAGTGGGCACACGCTCTAGCCCCCTCGGCCATCCAGGTCTGCGATCGGGATTCTCCTGCGAACTGGTTCTAAAACGGGCCAAGGAACGCGCTCCCCGCCGCGGAATCGGGGGCTTCAGCGGCGCCGAGCGTCCTGCGGGCGGGCGAGCGGCGCGCCACCCGCGTCGCGCGGGGGCGACAGCTGCGGGGCGGCGCGCGCGCGCCCGCCAAGGCACGGCGCATTATGCGCGCGCGGCGGCCCGGCCGGCCGAACGGCGTTTTATTCATGAAGCTCAATTGACGGCGGATGCCGCGAGAACGGCGCTCCTCCAGGGAGCCCGGCGCAACAAGCTCGCTCCTCCGCCGCGCCGGCCGCCGCTCGAAATTGGGTAATTTGGAGGGGGTTCGGGAGCCTCTGGATGCGCGCGCGGGCCCTGGACCTCCCGCGGAGGCCGGCGCTGGCGCGGCCCGCGGATTGGCTGCGGCGGCACCGGAGGACGATGACGATCAACTCAGATGGAATCGGGAAAAAGGATTAAAATGAAGCATCTCGAACGAGAATAATATACCAGAGGACAAATATCGGATGAAACTTGTAGAATAGGTGAAGTGTTTTAAAAATAAAAAAAATATTTGTAATTTTGTAACTGATAATTATTCTGAGCATTTTAGAATACATGACAAAAGATCAAATCTTGTATGATTGTTAATCACGGCTAACAAAGGAAATTAATGCCTACGGATAAATGTTGCAAAAAAATAATTAAGGAGTTAAGGATATGACACCCTACTTTATTCAAATTTCTGTTTTCATGCGGAAAATAGTGTTTGGGGTAAGAAACATTTTTAAAAGCCTACGATTGATAGATAATGGTATGAATAAGAGAGATCTCTCAGGATTTCGTGAACTCTCTTACATATTCCAAGAAATTTAATATTGACTTATATATATTTGAAAGATTTGAAACAATGTTAGGTGTAGTTTAGCTCCAAAGAATGAAACATATTAGATCTATGTGAAATAAGTTTCTGCTGTTTCGTTCTGTAACTATTGAACCAAATGATAGCTTATGCACAAGACGCCTTTTCGTGGAGTTAGAAATCGTAAACGTAGCTGCCTTTCACGAAAAAGCAGGATAAGCATCCATGCCCATTGCGAAATACGAATTTACGTTGTAAGCAGCAGAGCTCTTTAATTAGTCTTTCGATTCGACCATTTATTCACTCATAATATAAAATGTATGATGGGCAGGATAAATTCTGGAAAATATACACTCGTCAACTGCTCCCGACATTCACTTTGGTACAATAATTCTACGATTATGTGCTTACATCCACAGGTGAAACAAATCTTCTGGGTCCAATAATGAAAGGTTGGAACGCTGGGCGCCGCACTGCAAAATATAGTGAGTGAGGGAATGAATAATTATTGTTTCGGGTCGTGCAAGTATGTTGGTCATTTTCCCCCGTGAGTCTAGGGCATGTTAGTCAATACTACTAAGTGTGACGCATGTTATATCCCGGGACGTGGCGGTGTTCCTCATCCGCTGGAATGAGATATCCGACGCCGACTTACATGTTGGCTTGCAGGAATCTCTCCCCAATGGGGAAGCATCCCAGCCGGCAGAAGCTCTAAGCTCCCTAGGTATGTGTATAGAAGAGAATGTAAGTATAAGTATGAGGTGAGGATAATACAAGGAAGAAGGTAAGATCGCGCGCGGTCCGCGACCCGTTGTTACGGTCCTCCGGCATTCGTCGAAAAACTATCGATCAGAGTTGCCGGCCGCCAGAATTCTCTCCCAGTCAGCGGCTGAATTCGATCGAGCTACGTATTTAGTGTCGAAAATCTTGCCACAGTCGGGACTCGAACCCTCGGACCTCCCGGTCAGAGACACTGCAGCGCATCAATTGATGTCCTTAGCCACGTAAGCCGTTGGGAAAGAAAGATCGCGCGCTGGCCGTGGCTCGTTCGTTAAAATACTGCTCCGTATTTCACCTGGTATTGATGAGAGAAACCACCGGTGAGAGAAAACGGCGAATAGATTTCTTCCCTATGCAATGAATTCATTACAGCTACGGAGCCTGTGTCAAAAACCGTCGCCGTCGGGGCCCAAACCCTGGGACCTCCGGTCAGAGCCGGATGCTTGAGCGGCAAGGGATGAGCCCTCTCGGCCGGACCACGCTGTGGAGAGTGATAAGAGCAGGGCAGGTGGCAGAGGGTCGAAGCGCCGCGCCGCGCCGGCTGCCGCCACCCCGGAGGTCCGCCCCCGCAGCTGCTTCCGGCCGAGCGCTCGCCCGCCTCTCCGCCGCAGGCCGCGGCCGCCGCCCACCAGCTTTTTGTCTTTAGGACGGAGGAAGCCGATCGACCTGCGAGGGAGAGGCGATTCCGATCAGTAGCTGCTACTTGGAAGATGCAGATCCTTGTGCATGTTAGATTACCGATACTTCACCGGAATAGTTTTTCAAACTTTTCGGCTACATCATTGGTTTTGGTATGCTTTTTGCCATCAACTGGGCTGAAATTGATCATTGTCTTTGTGCTTGATTAAGGAATGAGAAGAGTCGTAAAAGTAAAAAAAATACTTTCGGTATTACGTATTTCTATATTATTTACGGAATAATTATCATAAGCATGCACATCTTCAACTGTTTAATTTTTCCCGTTTTCCTTTTAACCTCCTTGTTCTATATGTACTCTTTATTCAATTCCTGTGATATATTAATATGAAAACCTGGGCGAAATAATTGGCTGAAATTCACAAAACATCTTGGAATAAATGACAGAACATGTATTGTTTTTTAATTCAAGTTCATTTTTAGTTCATTAGTAATATCAGTTTTATTCATTCTGTTTAGTTAAGAGGCATGAATATGAGTACTATGATTAATATTGCTATGAGTTCCTAAAATGAGGCACACTCATTTATCGTTCACTATCCTGCAAAATTAGTGTCCGTTTGTAAAAGCACCCAGAAACCAATAAACCCTGCCTAAACTTTTTGTTAAGGGCGTTCGGTGTCTATAACTAGCCCTTGCAGGCCATGCTTCGCTCCGTGGCGCCGAGACACGCTACTTCTGAGGACAGGGCAGGGCAGGCGAAGGGGTGGTCGGAGAGCGGTGCCCCCACCCGCGGGGCCTATTGACCGCCTCGCGCCCTCGCCGGGAGCGTCCGCGTCAAAACGCCGGGCGGCGTCGGGGCGCCGGCGCCATGAACGGTATCGCTCGCCGCTCGGGAAGCCATTAGCGAGTGCGCCGGGGATTACGACGTGCCAAGAGCGCCGCGGATAAAGGACGGGCGAACCGACGCGCCCGCTGTCCCGCCCGCCTCGCCACCTCCCTACCTGCTCCGCTCTCCCGCCAGCCTGTCGTATAATTACCCCCCTCTCTCTCTCTCTGGCAGACGCTCCACCACCAAGGAAATTCTTCAGCCCTTGCCCGCCCCTCGCACCAGACGCGGCGCCAACGATCTGTCTGCACCCCGCTTCCACACGCCCGCCCGGCGGGGTGGGGCGGACGGGGGCCGGGGCAGGGGGCTTTAAACGTATTTTTTTAATTTCTGATCTGGAGACTGGCTCTCGCGTGAGGGCCCGCGGTAACGACGCGTCCGGGGCGGCCCCAGCCAGCCCCTTGGCTCCGCCAGCGCGGCCAGCGCCGCCCGACCCCCGGGGCTGCAAATTGCGGCCAGTAGCGACGCCGAGACCGCCACCGGACAAAGGGAGGGAAAGAGCCTGCGCTCTCGTTGGGGTCAGATTTACTGCAGCCGGCGCCCCCCGAAAAACTCTTATTAAGCCATCAAAGGAAATCGTTTAAAACACACGGAATGGATTGCATCCACAACACAAAATTGAAACATAAAACAGATGTTTACACATATAAAAATAGCTGCGCCCGGCGTCGGCTCCGCCGCGCTTTACAGCTCCTGTAAAATGTTAATTCGGAGCTGCGGCGGCGGTGGCGGCGGAGGCGACGGTGACGGCCGCGGGCCCTCGGCCGCCCCGCGAGCCTACTTAACGTCTCTATTACGCAGCCAGATGATGCGTCGATGGTATCGGCGGCCGCGCACGCAGGGGCAACGAGGTCGGTGGCGGCGGTGGCGGCGGGCGCGGTCGCCCCGGGCGTCGCGAGGGCCACCGGGGCGGCGGCGGTGGCGGCGGCGGCGGCGGCGGTCGTGTCGGCCCTCGCGCGCCCGCCAGCGTCGCCGCGCTCGCCGTCCGCACGCGAAAACGAGCGGCCCCCGGCTCCCGCCCCTGCACTCCCCCACCCGCCTCACGCCGCAACATGTGGCGGCGGCGGATGGATCCTTCGGCCACCGCCTGTTCGCAGCAGATCCTTCTAATCCCCAGCTTGTAATGGTGCTGGCGAGCGTCGATTCTCATCTGTCTCAGAAACGCTGTAAAACGCTAAACTTCCTTCGGCTTTTGGATATTGTTGTTTCTTGATGGTAATACTCACTTTGAACCAACCGTTCAGTGTAGTGATTCCTTGTGAGGATTTAAGCTTCCCTTTCGGAGGAAATTTTATTTAAATGAATTAGCATTTTGCTGACTAGTGGCTAAGAGATGTCATGTACTCATTTTTAGATGAGTGTCATTGTTTTAAATGATTACATGGGATTTTTATTGTCATGTGCTTTGAATAAGTCAATTAGTATGATTTTTGTCTGCTTTCGGTTTTCGGAAAAAATCGACACCACAAAACTCTCACGGTAATCATTGAACAAACATAACGATTTTATAATAAAAGTGTTCATCTGAGACATTTATATGCAAATCTTTAAATATATATCATTTTCATTCAACTTCATATTTGACTCTAAAAGTTAGCAGATCTCTTCGGTTGATACGTTTTCTCTGAGTTCTGTGTTCATGAATTTCGAGACGTCACATTGGACTATAGTTGGGAAAGTCATAAATTAGAAGTACACAACGAAAGTCTTTTACTTTTAGAAATATGAGTAGAATTCGCCGCGTCCTAGCCTCGTATATATTCGTTACTGGGACGGGTCACGAAAGGGTAATGAATTATCATTGAACAGCATGGGGTATTTTAGCGAGCTCACGCATGCAATATTCACATTGAAAATTGATTCAAATCCACATCGGAAATGCACATTTTAGAGAGTGTTGTTAGCATTTGCAATACCTCTAATGGTATTATTTTCTAGCAGCACAACTGCATGTTTGCGTGTTATCCGCAGTAATTACTTCTCAGTCCGTAAATTACTCTACAATCATTAACACTCTAGCTGGCGCAGTTTTCACTTACCCCTAGCTCCCTTGGTCTGTACTTTGAAGGGAGGACAACAGGATCGGAAGCAGTTGGATGATGCGCTAAAATGTGGTACTTGTGTGTGCGTGCGAAATTTGAAGGGAGCCGAAGTTGACGTTGAGAAAACTGCCTCTGCTTCTACCCTAGGCGAACTCTCCGACTCACGACAGTACTCCCGTTCACCTCACTTGAACTATTGGTGCCAGTCCTATCTTGGTTCAGTCCTCACATCGCAATTACACGTTCCCGTTGTACTACACCAATAATCTCGTAACCCTCGCTTAATATTTAATATTAGTATATACTATTTCTGTTTATTCTAAGTTATAAAAAGTATCTCTGGTGTAAATTGTGTGGCTTTATAAATATCTAAGATTGGTAATGACCTTAGATATTTATAAAGCGACCAAAAATGAATAATTGTAAAACAATTTCACAACCCTTGCTTTGTTTCGTTTTTTTTTCTCTTTCCTTGATTATCATCTCCACTGTATTTTCTTTCAGACTCAAAAAGTTTCTTGAAAAAATTAATTTCTGGTCGTCGTATGACCTCACCCAATCACTCAGTTTTCGCATTTGTGGATTTAATATGCAGTTTCACGCATTTCATTAAAAAAATATCTTGTTTGGTGTTCTTTTCTCAATCTCATTTGTCTTTCTCTCCATATTTTGTTTCATTTACTATTTATTGTCAACACTTCTAATAGATGACGTTTATTTGAGAAGAAAAGCTTATAATTCTATTTAATCTTGAAGTCTTATTAATTGCTAGTTACATACAGTATCTTATTTTCCAGTTGAGTACTTTGTCACAGAGCGTTTGTTGTCATCTCTTTCCTTCTCCTACACACCTACACCTGCACACATTACGTATGTTTCGCTTTTCTCTCCCTTATCTTTTCTTTACTCTATTTTTTCATCATTATCATCATCTTCTTCTTACATCATTCTCATCTTTTCCTTTTTCTTCCTCTTTTTTCTTCCTTTTCTTTTTCCTCTAATTTTCCTTTCTTTCCTCTTCTCCTACCTTTTCTTCTTCTCCCTCTTTCTCTTCTTCTTTTTCTTCTTCTCCTTTTTCTTCTTCCTCTTCTTCTCTTTCTCCCTCTTTATCTCCTCTTCCCCTTCCTCTTCGTTTTCTTCTTCCTTTTCTACCGACTGAGTTTAGATCATAGCCAGCACTGCCGCAGTCTCTGCAGCATCTCTGACCGGTAAGACCTAGACGAGTGGTCTAGGTCTTACGTAACACCTAGATTTTGAGTTCCAGTAGTGGCGGTTTTTGACACTACCTCCAAAGCCAGGTCGCATTCAGCCGCTCACTGGAGGAGAATTCTAGCGAGAAGCTGCTGTGAGCCGGTGTTTTCCATGGTTTCTTCGATCAAGACTAGGCGAATATTACAAGGTATTCAACATACCGGCCAAGGAACGTTCAGAATCTTTCCTTGTCCTCTCCCCTTACTTCACGACCACATACATCGGAAGAGCCAGTCGGCAGCATAGAGTTTGTTCCGGGTGCGGCGGTGTCCCGCTGGAGGAGACACCTGGAGAAGGAAATCTCCCGAAAGCCGACGAGTAGGTCGGCGCCGGATTTCACCATTCACGGAGGGAGGAATACCAACACCTCCAGGCATAAGAACATTCTCTACACTATCAGCAATAATAATCATAGCAGTTCACGTGCTCGGAAACATGAATCAATCAATCAATCTCCTTCTTCTTCCGCTTTGTCTTCTCTCCCCGCCTCGCGTTGCTGGCCCTCGCAGCTGCTCAGCCTCCTCCGCCTGCGGCGGCGCCTCCGCAGCGCCCGCAGGAGGGGCCGGGGCGCGCGGGGGGCGGGGCGGGCTTACCGTAAATCAGATCAGGCCTTCCCAATGAAATACTCGTCTCTATTTGCGGCTGCGCCCCTCCGCCCCTCGCCCCCTCGCCCCCGCGCCCGAGGGCCCGCGCCGCAGGGGCGGCGCCGACGCGGTCGAGGGGGCGCTGATACCCATCTCGGCTCTCGGGGGATGCTACTCGATTTACATCGATCGACCAGGGATTGTTTATTTATCGATTGGGATGCGTAATACCCGGTGTCGAACCAAAGGGGATTTACAGAAATCTATTATTTGCGCTGAGGTGAAAGGTGAATAATTTTCAACAGCAAGGAGGATATTTAGCAGAGAAGTAGTCTTTACTGGCGATTATCATTACCAAACTATAGAATGAAAAAAGACGAAGTACATCTTTAAAAAATCAATAAATAATTTGGATTAAGTGTAAATACTACTACGGGACATACGCGAAAATTGGAGCTAGACGCATGTTTTGTTTCATAATAAATTTGTAAAATGTAAATTTGTAATATGTAAAATTTCATAATAAAATACAATCTATATTTCAAAACACTCGTTTTTCAAAAGGTAACCCTAAAAAGTTGGTATAAGAAAAGATATCTAAGATAATGAAAAGGTCCTGACTCATAATAACATTAATAACATAATTAACAGAGTACATAATTTATGATAATTGATTATTCAATATGTTTCTTATTTCATGTATCTAAGCTTTCTAAGACAGCTCGTAATGTACTACAATGGAGAACTGACCATCGTCGAAGACAGATAAGAAAAATGCAATGTATTTTCGGGTTAATAAATTTTATAAAATGCTCCATTAGCCTTTAATTTTCCTACGGTTCCAAAATTATAATTTTTCAAAATTTTGAACAAATTTGGAACTCACTGTCTGTTGTATTATTGTCTTTATTAATTCGTAAGTATGTATGGCAAATTATTGATAATAATGAAAAAAATACCACCGATTTATTTTTCGAAACAAGCTTACACTCATATTGTTTCTAGATAGGCCAAGTAACTTGTTTACCTTTCAAAATTAAAATAATGTATTTTCAATATATTTTACACTTTCACACGTTAGTTTGGGTCTCTTGTTGAGGAGTAATACTAAATCTTTTGCCATAATGTCGAATTAGGGACTACTGGGGTCTTCATTGTTTTAAAGTTCTAATATTTTTATGGTTTCAAAGGATTGAACAAAACGTTTACTTTGCTTTGTATAGTTTTGTTTGTTTAGTTTAGTTGCTATTGTCATATTTTTTTTTTCGAAGGAATTTTTCGTGGATATTTTAACACTCTTATTGATTACTGCAATTGAAGCGCACTGAAGTAGAATTATCCTTTATGTCAAAACAAAAAGACGTCTGGGGCACTATTTTTAATTCAAAGTTGAAAAAGAAGGTCGGGTGGCTGTATACTATGCTATTTCTGTAAACACCGTCTTTAGTTACCAGCTACGTACCAAATTAAAAATGTTCCAGTGAACAATGTTCGTAATGTACAAACAGTGATAGTGATTTATTTCTTTTAAAATACATCTCATCCTATTAGATATATTGTACTCGTATTCTAAAACTTTACGTAATACTTTGATTCGAAGTCCAAAAAATCCACCTAAACGAATACTTTAGAATCATTACCCTTGCGATCTTGACAAACCTCCCGTGAAAGAAGAGTTTGGAAATATCGAACCAAACGAATGTCATTTTCAACAGCTAACTCATAAAAACGATTTTTTTAGATATGAAAAGAGATAAGAAAACAAAAATTAATATGGGACATTCTTTCCTTGTGTCATTACAAATATTTCATATTCGATCACGTTATATTGATAAGGGGAAAAAATAAATTTCCGTGATCCTCATGTACCTTATCTTCATTAGTAGTTTAAGAAATAGAAAGTGTATACAAGTCACTGCCAACTTATTTGCACTTACGACGTCGCTTCCTCCGAATTTGCAGTCATCTAATGTTCTGCATATTTACTAAGCTGTTGCACCGAGGCAGGACACGTAGCACTGAAGGGAAAACGAAACGGAACAATCATCGAATACAGTTTATAGAAAATCCACTTTTCTCTAAAAACACCTTACTTTCGATAATGTCTTAGTTATTTATTTCATAATTTAAATAAACTCTCTTCGTTAAAAGCAAGTTTTCAAATGGTACTCAGAGAGGTTATGAAATAATATTGCATGAAAATGAAATGAATGTAAATAAATTTAAAACGGAACTTTCTGGCAATGTTAATTTAAAACTAGTGGGAATCCTCAGCATACCGATATTTTGCTACTCGAAGTATTAAAATCACACCTACAGATAATTTAAAACAGAGCGTGACATCATTTAAAGATCTACAGTTGAGGAATCAAATTCACTGAAAAATAATCTGTTGTTTTAATACTCAATGTGAGGATTGGAATGGTTCGAAAATAAATTTAAACTTTTGCAATTTTCAAACTTTCAGATATTTGAATGAATATCAAAACTCTGCCATATTTATGAATCAATTTCTTCTATTTAAAAAAATGAAAGAAAATGCAACGATATTCCAGAAAATTTTTAAAATGTCCTAGAGAATTCATGTAAAGTATCATCAGAAGTTAAAATACCTTCATGATCTCCAGAACGGCTCAATTAGATCTTATTTCTGATGTATAACCAAGTTTCAGCTCAAAAGCTTTTCAACCGGCAGAGTTATACTTCCATTCGCCCATACATGCACACATGCAGCCATACACACATAGATACATGCGAGACCGGCATCCTGATTTTTGGGTACAAAATCACGTTTTTCTCCTCGCCACCTGCACCAATCTTACTCTTTGGAATAGCACTTGCAGACCTAAATCCTTACTGTGCGCGAAGTTACAGACAAAAGAACAACGATAAACACTGATTTTAGATCCAAAAATTTGAGATCGTTTTGTTCAGGTGATTCCAATACTTTTCCTTCCTTTATTAGAGCGTTCGGAGTAAATGTAAAAATCTTGCAAACTTTGAATAACTATTCATTCTAACGTTTCCTAGAATGTTTGTTTTCAGATCTGGAACTGCATTAAAAATACCAAGACGTTGTTGAGTTCAGTGTCACATTGGACATTTCATGTAAATGGTTGTTCATTATTATGTTTAAACAGTTCGAAATTCGATATATTTTACAAAAAATATTTCTAATACTGAAATCTCATTCCTGTTACTGAGTCTAAAAAAACTAGAGTTTACGTATGTATCTGTGTAATGTATTACCAATGTATACACAAATCGACATTGAAGGTGTTTACTCTCAGAAAGGTTAAATCATACTTCGAATTGGATATTTATGGAGCCTCGTTTCTAAAAATTACATATTTATGTAGGTCTACAACGAGTTTTGACATCTCACCATTATTTTTATTCTACAATAAATATTTTAACAGCTCTAGTTGCCGTGTTAGAGGTTGAGTTCACAATTTAGCTTACACGAAAAACAACTATAAATATTTTTATTCACGTATAATACCTTACTTTCACTTGTAATTTAAATCAGAGAATATTAATTTGTCGCCATACTAATGTCGTAGCAAAGCCTAGTGACATTTCTTTAATACGTGGTGTTGAAGGGTATTAAGAACTTTTTGAAATTAAAACTTACGAGATAAACAAAAAATGGGATTCCCATTTATATATTTGTTGATAGTGAGTGAATCTAGGTAGTGAAAGATTTACTGTTATTCAATTAGAATGTATTTTTTTTTATTCAGAATGTATGACAACCCTATGAGTACATGTGTAAATGTTACTAATATGGAATGTTGTTGAGTAATATTGTTTCCTGTTTTCTATTTTGTGATCTTCTGTTGCTACTTTTATTTCTGTAATAACTCAGTTTCCACCTAGTATTTTTGCCACTTGGGCATAGTTCCAATAACAATATTGAAATTATTGAAAAAGGTTATTCCGTCAGTGTTTATAAGCTAAAGAATATGACAGTTTTATACCATCTATAAGAAATAAAACACAAAAAATGTAAGTGTTATACTACTGAATAGCAAATTACCCTTCAGTTCTGCGTTAAAGACCTTAGAGACGAAAGCAATAGAAGTTCGAAGATGAAAGTATTGGAAAACAGCATACTCAAATGCAACCCGCAACGCCCGGTCCTATCGTGCATTCCTCGAAAAGTAGGCGTCGTAAACCCTCAAATCTGGGTTCTCCTGTGAGACTCGAGTTGTTTCTCACTAAGTTGTTAGTAGACTACGTTTCTACAAAATGAGACTCCTTTGAAGATTAGCTCTTCTACGTACCCTCTCTCAGTAGCTCAGAAGGGAGCAGAAACTGGAAACCTACGTAAAATGCAAATTAAAGTAATGACTGAAATAATTTTCCACAATGAAATGAAGGACACATTGAATTTGTATGGAATTTCATCTCCACGCTTTAATCGAAATATTTACACACAACAGTAACGCACATTTTAGAATCTGGTCATTCGAAGTTTGGGTCCAGTATGACTTCATTTAGACTTCTAAAACATTTATTTACAAAATGTGCCGACCTGGATGGCAGAGGCGGCTAAGAGCGAACACCGACTCAGCGCTTCGGTCCGAAGGGTCGGCAGTTCGAGTCCTGCCATGGGTACGGTTGTTTATCCGTTGTTTCTCATACATGTGTACTCGCAGAGGGCCTCGCGTTCTGCTGACCCCAGATCAGAGGAGCCCGCAAGTGTGGTAGTGTCTACTGGATGGCCGAATATGCGTCCCATCGCAACATAATGTAATGTTACATAATGGGGAACCCTTTTACATAATGGGGAACCCGCTGTGGGCTGGAAAAACCTTAAGAAAAAAAACTTTACAAAATGCATAATGTTCACTCAATAGAGTTTTATTGTCGCAAGGCTTCCGAAGGTGCCCGGGCGCGGCGCAGGCGAGCGCGGCGTGCGTGTCCTAAGATGGCCGCGGGGCCCGGGCAGGCGCGCACTCGTCGATTTGGCCTAAGTGCCGGGCGCGCGGGCGGCGCGGGCGCAGCGGTGGGCGACGGCGTCTTCGGCGGGCGTCTCCGCGTGGCCTGGGGCGCCGCGGCGCGGCGCGGCGTCGCCGTGCGGCGCCTTTGTGCGCGAAGGCGTGCGCTGGCCGCCGCCGCCGCCGCTTGCAAGATGACGGCGAAGGCTGTGGCGCAGCCGGTGGCAGCGGACGCGATGAGATTGAGGTTGGATGTGAATGCGGAAACGGTGGCGTTGGGGTAGCACCCAGATGTTTCTTTCCGGGCGGGGGAGGGGGGAAGCAGCTCAACATGTCAATGATTGACATATAGACAGTCAAGACTTTAGTTAATGTGATCTTTCCTTTTACATTACACGAAACCTGACTGTGAAATTTGCCATTAAGCAATCTCAATAAAACGTGAAAAATCCGTGATGTAGTTTACTTTAGAATATTTTGGACTAAATGTAAAATTAGTTCCCTTAACAATTGCAACAACCTACAACCATGCACTTATGAGAAAACATTAAAAATTTTTGTCAGTGTATAAGTGTATATCCCTAACTCCCGCACAAGTTATGTGCCTGAAAAAAGAGTTACGGTGGAGATGGTGAACGACATTGGAAGTTGTGGCCCTGGTCATTTCCATGGTTCGGCCCCGAGGTATCGGTGTTTTCCTCTCCTTGGGTGGCGAGATCCAGCGCCGCCCTACACATCGGCTTCCTCCTCTCGAGGTATCTCCCCTTACGTGTCTAATTGTAGCGTTTCCCCATACAAGTATCTCCCACCTGCGGTGCACCGCCCCAGCCAGATAAGTTCCCGACTCATCGTCTGATATAAATGGTAGTGTAGGGCGTGTTTGTTTGTGTGTGTGTATGTATGTGTGTGTAAGGTGAGATGAGGGGCCAAGGAAGGGAAAGGAAAGAACGCGCGCGCTCCCTAGCCCGTTATGTACGGCACTGCTTTGGCACTGATCAGAAACTAGCGATCAGAGCAGCCAGCCGCAATAATTCTCCTCCAGACAGCTGTTGAATTCGATCTAACTAGGGTCAAAACTCCACCAAACCGTGGAGACTCGAACCGTAGGCCCTGTCGGCCAGAGTCTCTACAGGGGCAGTTGTTGACCTGAGCCGTCCCAGCCGGCACGCGGTGGAGGTGGAGTTGGCGGCGGCGCGGCGGGCGGCGGCAAAGAAGTACGCGTCAGCCCACCCGGCCGGCCGCCGCGCCGTCGCATCACTCCTCCGGACGAGACGTCGTTTAATTTACACAGGGTGCCTCGGAGCGGAGGTTCCGCTAGCTGCGTCCGGGCGAAGGGCGCCTCCGGGAAACAGAGCACGAGCTTTCTTCGGGCGGGCAGCCCGGATTAGCTATTAAGCAAACGGAGCACGTGCTTGGGCCACCGGAGCAGGGGGAGGGGGCGCTGCACCGAGCTTTCCTCGGAGCCCTTCAGCCCTTCTTGTCGTTCGGCTGTCAAAAGGCTGAGTCGAACGTTTGAAAACCTCATTCAGACTCATGTTGATTTGAATATGCTTTGTTTACCCTTCTTCCTGTGCGATAACGTAGTTACAACGATACTATAAGTAGTAGTTTATCTCTCAAGGCTGTGAAGTGGTAGTACGATTTTGAGAATGGTTGCTAATATTTCGAGCTCAAAAAGGTCACATCGCGGCCGAGGGGCACATGTTTTCGTGCTCACACACCTTTGACGTTAATTAATTTGGTTTGCAATTTACATCATAATAAACGTTTTGTATTTTATGTTAAAGCCGTTATCAGAAAGACCGCAAACTGAAAAACAAGCAAACAAGGAACGAAGTGGTCCATACATCCACTGGATGCGCTGTCACAGTAGGAGCAAGAGACGTACTTTCAGATCCTAGCATCACTAATACTCGGTTCCACTTATTTGTAAATGTTGGTTTTGCATTCTCGCTCGTTCGACCTGAGACGAGATATTTCTTGGCTTAAACTGTAAATGTGAATCTTTTCATAAAATAAGTGATCTGTGAAATCCAACTTCAGAGGTGAGTGCGTGAAAAAAATATTAAAATCCTTTGTACTCTAGTGATATTGGTTTTAGACTGATTTAAATTTTCTTTATGATGACTTGAATAAATTCAATATTCCTGTTTATCTTGAGATCGCGATTGACAGATATATAAGTGTACTCGTATATTCATGAAGGTAAAATAATGAGCTATCATTTATTCGACTATTGTGAACTTTGATCTGTGTGTGGGATGAACAGTTCCGTCATCCAGACGGTTTTACTTAATTCTCACTATTACGAGTATTATTCATGTCGTAGCACTTTCATCTCGTCCAACACATTCAATTTCTTGTTTTTGGAACAATGATATAAAAATTTTGTAAATCTATGGTTGGGTGTAATATATTATACCCAGAAATGTTTTGACCTACAAATCAAACGTTTCTCATTTATATCACTTAATATGATCATCCACTTAACATATTCAACATTTTGAGGTTAAGACAAAAACTCTAATTTAAAAACTATCTTTATTTATTTGACCAACAGGTAGAAAATATGACCAACATGTTATAATGAAAATGTCAAATATCGTAGTACCCACACCCAAAATTGTAATGTAGAACATTTGATATTTAAACAAGGAAATTAAGTGGATACAACAATGACGAATCGTGTTGTGAAGTAAAAACGACATCTAATGTTTCAGTGATCATCAGATCATTTCAACGTTTGTAATAAAAATGGTTAATGAATAGTATTGGACGAATTTGAATTTTTTTCTTGGTATAACGTTTCTGCTGAAATTATTATTTTAGCCACTTCCTTGAATGCATCAAATAATTCCAATGTCATGTTCTTAAGTTAGTTGTGATTGAACCCTGAAACTATTAGAGCGTAAACTACTGCTTTGAACAAGAGTGCTTGGTAGGTAGAATTTTCTTATTGGCATATTGTATATTTTTGTAAAATAACAAGCTGAATTTGGATTTGCAAAACTTCTGAGTCGACTTTAGTGATCACAAATCAGACGAGTTAGCTCGTTGTTACTTTCTAAAAAAATTATCCATTTTAAATAAGTTTAAACTTTATTTATCTATCCTCATTATTATTATTATTATTATTATTATTATTATTATTATTATATTGATGCCACGTAATACTGGAGTTTGAAAATCAGCTAATGTACTTAAAAATTGAAAAACGTGAAAATGAATTTAATTATTTACATTTTGAAATGAATGTTCAATTCACTACATGAAAATACAGGAGATGCGTTTTATTGGAAATATATTTTAATAACATTAAAATTCTTTAAAAATACAGAATGCATGACGTACCGAACAAAGTACTTCGTTTGAAATCGCAAGAAGAAGAGGATGGTTTTTTTCACCCGAATTATTTGTTAGTGGTCATTATGCTTGATATCTCATTATTAGTTTGTAATCATAATTTTACATGTTTTAAATTCTAAACTTTATGTAAAACCTTGGTAGTTTAAAGTTCATTGTACTTCTAAGACTTCAATGACTTTGAAGGTGGTAGGCTACTTCAATGGCGGATATTTCTGTTAAACTTAAGATTAAGTGTAATAATTTGTCATTGAATTGCAGTTTATTTAGAAGAAACATTGCTAATATTAATAAATGTGCATGCAAAGAAATAGAACCATCTGTTGAGATGTGTTTCGGCAGTGTCCGATGTATGAAACAAAAAAATTCAAAAATAATTAAATGGTTTTAAACCCAATTCTACGTTCATCTTATGTTTTAAGGAGGCAAGTAATGTAGTTATTCTTAAAAGTATTGCCAATTTCATAATGAAAATAAAAGGCATTATATAGGTTTGTTGAATTAGTTTTAAGATTTAACTTTTACGACGATTTAATACTTGTGAACATTGTTAATATTAATGTAATGTAATATGTTAAAGGTTATTAGTTTTAATTTTTTTGATTGAGTTTTTGTGTTTTGGCAAACTGTATTCCTTACCGTTTTATGTATTGTTCATTATTTCCGTAATTGGGTCGATATCTGGGGTTAATGCCAATAAAGAAATTAACTTACATACTTTACCTACAAAATGATAAGCTTTGACCTTTTACTTTTCGATGATTCTATTTCTGATTTTGTGAACAAAAATATCGCGTAAATGGATTTTTAGTCAGTTTTGCTTTTATTAATGATTAACATACTGTTGAATTATATTGTGGATAGTTTGGCATAAAGATATTATTATGTTATAGACAGTTCAATTTTTATATTTAAAATTTGAATACAGTTGTTATTTTAAGGCATCTTATTTTTTAAAATTAATTTGGAGTAAAAATATAAAAATCACCAATCTCAAAAATGTTATTTTTACCAGCCAAAAGGGGATCTTAAAACATATTTTTATCTTGGGGCCTCGAAAATGGCAAATCCTCCGCTGGGCCACTTTAAAGTAGAGAACATGGTATTTTTTTGATTAATTTCAATGATTCCGTGTAGGACGGAAGTATTTGGAATATTATTACAAGTATCTACCAGTAACCTTTTAAGTGAGTATCGATTCCGTGCGCGTTCACTTCTGGGGTCATTAGTCTTGCAATTGTAGTGGCTGTTACATCCCAGGAGGTGGCAGTGTTTCTCCGCCGCTAATAACTTTTTGATACGAATAACTTCGCTTCTTTCCACAATCCCGTTTATAATAATAGGTTATTGAGGGATAATTTGTAAATATTAGAATGTGAGAATTAGTTGTTCAATGTGAGAAGTTCAAAATGATTGCAGAACTTCTGTTCTTAAGTATCACAGACGAGTGCAACACTTTTCTAGATGTTCTGACAGTCAAATAAACATGTCATGATAAGTAAACCAAGAGTCCTTAGCCATTACGCTGTCTGAAAAAAATGCATAACTAATTTTCTTCGTGTGATTGGTTACACTCGGTGCTATTTCTATAGTACAACGAGTACCCTTTTCATTGATGAGTCAGAAATTGATATTAACTCGAATACTCTCAATGTACTTCATAATTTCCGAGCAGGTTTTGATTGTGTTCGTCAGGTTTTCAGAAGTGAAAAAATTTTTGTGAGATCAATGGGAAGGAATACTAACATGCAATGACTGCAATTGGGATAATCCAGTAAAATATTCGTTTAATAGTTTCAGAAAATTGGAAAACACATTACCTCCATGTAATATTCCCCAAATACTCATTCTTCTTTGTCAGTAATTTTAAGCCTTTACTCCAATTTTCTCTTTTATACTCTAGATGTAATACAGTATTAAAATTTGCTCTAGATGTAATAGAATTACAATTCACATGAACTTAAAAACTCAATTGCAAACATAATGTAATGAATGTCCATTCAACACACGGTTGAGCCAATTCCATATTAAGCGGTACTTTTTTCTCATTTCGAACCTTCTGATTCCTAGGTGGATGAAGCAACGAGTTTGGCACCTCGAGTGTTCCGAAGCTTCGAAGTGGGTTACCAGAAAATCAGTGGAGAGGCATTCCGGCTTTGCCATCTTATTCGATACTCTTTGAATTCTCCAAAGTAGCAAACCCGAATGTTGAAAGCTCTCGAATGCACTAACGTCCATCTGTAACTTAAGACTCTTGGTGTGATTAATGTTTACTTTCCAGCACTCCAAATACCTTTCGAAAGCCATTGAGCCTGAGAAAAAAGACGCTCGGAAACTTCGGGAAGGATCCCATCGCTGTCTGGCCGAAGACGTTTTAATTCGTGCTTCCTGTTTTATAATCGACCGAATGGGTGTGCTCATGGAAAGCATCGAACCTCAGGCAAAACGATCGCGTCATTTAGCCTGCGAGTGTGTAGAAACAGTATAGATTTTTTTGGATGTTTTGGATGTTCGCGTGTTTGTTTAGCTGAGGGTTTACAACAGGTGTCCGTTCTACCGGTTCCTTCTAATTGCCGGACATTTTTATTCTCCCAATCATTCGCTTCGTTGGAGGATCTACTAATTTACCTCTCGTCTCTAGAAATTCCACGCCTATTCTGTTTTTCTTCCCCCTTGGCCTTTTGTCAGTTCATCATTTGGAATTTCTAGGGTTGCTTTCCGATGGAGAGACGATGCGTTTCAAGAAGTAAAATAGAAGAAGCGGTTTGATGACTGGAAAGATTATACGATGGAAAGACCTAAAACACTTTCGTGTTCTCGATAGAGAGCAATTAGGGTTGTAAGTACTTTTAATTATTGGCAATTTAATACTATTAATGCACTGTATAGGTATCCAACTGATGTGGTTTGAAGATTCAGCAAACGATGCCAGCTCTGAATCCATCGCAAGATCGTTACTTCCCCTCGCGTACGCCTCGCTGTGCAGTAATTCTGTTCTTTGCCCAGCAGTATTATCACCGCACATAAATCAAACCTTCGAATAATGAGTCCGCTATGCCCCTGCAAACGCCTTCATGGTTCGCAACGTGTAAAGAAGGGCGAACGGAGCAAATATTGAAACTGCCGGGACGTTTCTTTTGTGGCCTAGTACTTATATTTGGGCGTTCCAAACTGTTTTTTCTCAATTTGGGACAATAGTTATCTATCACCAGCGTAGATCTCGTTTTACGTGATTCATTCCCGTAAAGGACATTTTAGTAATGTCTATTGACGCAAGCTGCAGTGAATACATTGAAAATGCATAAATTGGAAAACTGGGGGATTATACCTATGGCTTCTGTGTCATTATACCTCAAAAATGAATCATGTTACTCGTTTTTAGGCTTAAATTCAACACATGGGGCATTCGCACATAGACGTATAGGCCTGTTTTCGCTGTAGAATATCAGTTATCTATCGACAAATTTACACTTCATACAATTAAAAGGTATTTATATTTTAGACAAAGGTACTTGATCAACAGACACGTGAAGTTTTGCTAGAGAACATTTCTTCATAATGATAACTCCGGTATTATTTTGCAGAATTTTTTTCTTGTCCTTCAATTAATTTATCTACTTGCGTTCACTTTTCAGTGGGTTAACTCAGTGGAAGTGTACTCATTCGGTAAGTTGAGCAGAAATTTAACATTAATTACTTGATTTTAGTGACCACCTTCAAATCCGTTTTGATCATATATATGGAATATATTCGGAATAAATTATCGGCAAAGCAATCAAAACTGGAGGAAAGAAAAAGGGATACATCTGAAATTGGAAGATAAAATGTCCTTCGCATCTTGAGTGCATTCTGAATTGGCTCAGATCGACTTCGACTTACCCCTTCATTCTTATAGAGGATATGAGTGGGGGGAATGGCCCTAAAAATGAGAGGGGGAACGGGAAGTAAAGGAAATCGTGGACCATCCACACTTCATTGTTCAAGTGTTGACACCCGCCTTGGATTGTCATTACACGTGTTTTATATTATTAAATAATTACACAGTGGAATTATTTTCACTGATTGCGATGTGCAGATAAATTATTTCTTATGAGATCAGAAATTATTTGATTATACATATGTATACCTTATAGTGGAAGAAAATTTTGTTTCTAGTAAGAGTGCAGTGCAAACGCTTCAATTATAATTCTAGATTTTACAAAGATGTGTTAATTTAATCATCTCCTATATTACTTCAGTAGTATACATACCTTTGCTGCTCTAACACGCAACCAATCTTTATAAATGAGGTCTCTAAAGAAAGAGAATTTCACGGAGTCGGCACGAATTGCACTTTGACTTTATAAATATGAAGCATGTATTTAAAACAAGCATCTAAATATTCATTTTAAATGTAATCCGCAACATTTGGTGCCCATGTTTTAATATATATCGTTAAATAACTCCTAAACGAAGCGCTTTCGGGCCTTAAAAACTAAAATTTTATGGCCAAAGGCCTCAAAGAAACGTTCATCATACCGTAATCTACAGATTTCTACCCCAATTCTTGAACATTTTATTACATTTTTGTTGGGTTGGCGCTTCTCGATTCTACCCCACCTGTTCAAAGTCTGTAGAATCTGCAACTATGTGAAATTAGACGAATTACTTAATATTCTACGAGACTGAACTACACGGGTGTACCTCTCTGCTCGGTAATAACGTTAAATAAGAATAGTTTGAATTGACAAGGGTGTATTGTATTGTTATCAATTACAAGGAAATGTACAGAACAAGTGACGGAAGATAAGAGGTTCTTGAAGAAAAAGATATATTACAGGCTTAATATGGAAATGGAAAAATAGGGAAGAGGGAGGGATTTGACATGCGAGAGTTCTCGCAGGGGTACGCTAGTATTAACTTTTTTTGCATTTTTAAAATACCATCTCTAGTTATTTGGCCTTCGCCAATAGAATTAGCAATGGGAAGACTGATCGTATAAACACAAATACACACAGACGAAACAAGATAATAAACACAAACACAAATAATAACAGCAATGAGAAGATTGGTCGCATTTTCCTTGCACTTAATTCTGAGTATACAAACGTGAGGAATCGAAAGGAAATAATAACTGTAGTACAGAGGTCAAACTATTCTGTCCTATTGGGGAGGTTAAGTCGTAATGTTTCAGGCCTGTAGTTTCTTAGCCTCCGTTTATGTCTAAATCAAAGAATTAGTTCTTCGAATAGGCGAAGAAAGTAGGTTGGGTCGGATGTTTTTAAAACGTTACTGAATGATAATATTGAAATTACTAAAGTAATGCAGTTTTTAAAATAAATAAACATATATAATGACCTTGTGTAAACTTGCTATGTAAATTTACTTGTTATGTGATGTTAATTGTTGAGTAAACTTATGTATACAGTAAATAACTCAGTCGCTAATTACCTTGATGTTTACGTGATCTTTATAAAAAAAGCATACTAAAAATTATTTCTGTAAGATATGGCAATTGTTTAAATTCTAATTCAAGCGTTAATGGAAAAATTATGAAAAGGTCTACGTCTTAAAAAAGATTTTCATATATCCATTTATTTATTCTTGTTTTGCTTCTGATCCTAAACAGATGTACGACCAACACAATGATAGTGGTAAATCTAGGGGAAGTTTATTCAATTTGTTCTGTGTAATACAATGTGTAACCTATGGACAAGAGCAACAAGAAAAGAAAAATAGGGAAAATTTGTATTAAGTTTTAATCCTAAAGAACAGAAAAATTGACAGTAGGTTAATCTTTAACCACCCTACTGAAAGTAGAAAGCCCTTGCCCTTTATGATATGTTACAGGGGCTATTGCAATTACTATTATAATACATTTCAGAAAAATATTATTATTATTATTGTTATTATTATTATTATTGCTATTATTATTATTAATATTATAAAATGCTAATCGCACCTATTTACTTTAAACTGAAACAAGGAATTCTGTGGATAGTTTTTACTTTATACGTTTCTAATGTGAATTTTTAATTTTGGATCAAAACTGAAATGCTCAATTTGTGATAGTATTTGGAACATCTTGAATGCCATCAAGAGAATTTTTTATTTTACTAAAGAGGTACGCAGTTTCAAAGATTAATTTTCCATTAATTCTTAGTTTTTCAGTTAAATGGAAACGGAGAGAATATGTTTCGAAAAACGTCTTCACTGCACCGTTCTGTCTACAGAAATGATTTTAAATTTATCTCTCAATTATATCTGAGAATCGTGAACGTAAGGAGCAATAAGTTCTCTCTACTTGTTTTTGTTTTTCATTCTGGTTCATTTTCTTAGTAAATGTGCCTCTGAAATTGGATGTAATTTCAAGTTCAAGTTGGGAAGTCATAAACAATGTTACTTTGTAATAATCAACATTATATTTATTTGAAGTATTTAGTCTTGTTTCTTTTCACAGCCTTGTTATGTGTTTAAGTAATGAAATGGTGTTTTGAGGAACGAAATGTAAATTAATGATTCTTTCAGTTTTACACCTTGTATGAACTTTTCTCCTTATAAACATTCCTGAACGACAGGATCTATGAGTACTTACCCTCCCTTTCTGTCTGTCTGTCTGTCTGTCTGTCTGTCTGTCTGTCTGTCTCTCTCTCTCTCTCTCTCTCTCTCTCTCTCTCTCAGACACACACACACACGCGCATTTCATAATACTTAATAAAAAGCATAACTTCATGTCATTGCTTATTTGAGAACGAAAAGTGAATGTCCGAGTTTGGATCATTGAATGACAATTTATAATATTTTATAGATGAGAGGTAGGAGGTCATCGAAACCTCATATTACTCGGCTGATCACGAGTGTGTTATAGCTCAACGATTACATGGTCCGTTAATCCAACATGCGTTTATTTATTCGCTTATCAAGTAGTGTAAGCAAAGGAAGAAGCTTGTAGTATCGGAGGGTTGCAGGATGCAACAGATGGCAACTGCTAACGGAAACTTGAGAAAATCTGTGCGTGACCACCTGAGCAGGTGCACGGTCTCCAGGCCTTCCCAAGCTAGTGAGCATGTACTGTCTTCTTACGAAAGTGGTATGGTCTTAGACACGCTAAGCGTTATTGAAACGCTGCCCGAGAGAACATGGACTAGTACGGATACGACTCTTATGTAATATTTATTTGACATGCCTTAATCGAGAAACATCGATCGCGTTGCCTATCGTAACAAAGTAGTCACGAGTGCGTGTGTAGGCTTGGCAGCTTATTACGACACAAGTGTGACATGTGACACAACTTATGACTGATGCCTGTAGAAATATGCCTAATAACCCAATAAAGTAATACATATCCTTTTATAAAAACTGTAGATAAAAGTAAACACTAAAAAGTCCACACAGTCAAAATTAGCGCATGGTATGTATATATTATCATTTATTATCAAGAAATAAAAGATATTGATTAATATCAGAATTAAATAAAGCAAGTGCTAAACATATATTATCAATGACAATTTTCTACTGATAACGTATTATAGAGGTGATGAAAATGTGGAAAAATTATGAATATTTGAGAGGAGACACTGCATTCGTCACGGTATATTTATGTATGTTCATTAATTCCACGTTGAACTGTGTTATATTGTTTATCTGGCCATGTTTCAGTACCAAACACAAATATGCACAATCTGAGGTGAGTATTTTCATGCATGTTTCCTTCGTTTTCTCTCTGTGAGAAGTGCGGCTGTTTCCCCATTCGATGAGAATGTTTACTAGGAACAGGATAATTATCATCGGAAATATCAGAGAGAAAGGAAACTATCTTGACTATTTGTGACGAATTTGATCAATAGTGGTATTTTAAATGTATAGAATAAAGAGAAGCATACCAAAAATAAATGTCTGACGGCCGAGATCGTAAGGCAGTAGGGCAATAGCGGTCTTGGACCAGAGAATCGCGGGTTCAAATCCCGCCTCAGGCATGGATATTTGTGTGTGTTTGTTGTCCGTACGTGTTCTCCATACAGTTTCCCCTACAGTTTAAAAATCAAAGTGGTCGCTATATAACCGAGATATTGAAAATCGACCTAATAAAATAATAAATGAATGCGTTTGGCGCTATTGGGTCGGTATCCCAATTTCACCGGCCAGCTGCCTGTGTCTCCCATGCTTGGGGGGGGGGAGGGGTTAAGAGCGACATGAGGTGAACATGACGTACTCTCTTCACCGTAACTTGCAAGATCCGCCTGCTTGAGCTTTTCTTCGTTCCATAGCCACAGAAACTGGGACGATTTTAAAGGAAAGCTACAACACTATTTTTGCCTCGACCGAGACTGGAACCCGGAACCACATCACATGAAGCTAGTACGCTGTCCATGAGCCATCCTAGAGGCTTACAAATATATAAGGTTTGTGTATATATATATATATATATATATATATATATATATATATATATATATATATATATAATTATATGGTATAACGTTTCGCCACTAATTCTGATTTGGCTATATATATATATATATATATATATATATATATATATATATATATATATATATATAAGAGAAAATTAGTTTGAACAGAAGAAATTTATTTTATTTAATTGCTTCTTTTATGGAATGTTTTTAAAATATCCTAATTTAAAATAATAATATTTCAGTTCACATGAGATAAATTTTTAACTTATTGTTCTGGTAGTACTGCCTGTAAGCACTTCAACTATTGCACATCTCACATGCAGTTTTCGAATAACAGTATCTCTTGTATGTGATGCACTCTGCGAATTTCAAGGGCACGAGCCATTTGTGAAGCAACAAGAGAGAATCACGTGATGGAAATCAACCGGCCGCAAACTTCAGCTCAGCCGAGCTCTCTAGACTCAAAAACACACTCCTGATTGGAACGTCACGCATGGGTTGTTGAACAAGACAAATATTTTGCACGCAAAACGTTGGCCATCTTTGGAAGGTGTCCACGCTCACAGCGTTCTCCTTGTCTTCATCTAACGATTGTAAAAACCTTTACTATCTATTTGAGAGTCGGGATAGTGCTGCCGTACGTAACAGACTGGAACGCGTTTTTGATCGTGATTATCATTGCAACTTCTAAAAGGCGACGACACTGTCCCCTTCGAGGTCAACGGAAATGTTTCAGGAGAAATGGCTTGTTCACTGCAGGATATGTTTTTAATGGTTAACGATCTATAAATTGTGTTCTGTTTGTGCAAAAATACTTCTGTGGGAAGTGTCTTCACACCTTTTTGGACACCTTTTATTCGTTCATGAGATTTGATATTTAACAAAAAACTAATTTACCATAACAAAAAAACGAATGCTCCAGCAAACAAGAGTTTTATATGTTACTGAGATTCATTGATTTTTTCACCTTCATAACTTCCTTTTAATGAACACATTTCACTTATGTCCGCATTTTTCTTACTACGTTATCAGTCAAACATTAATTTGCAACATGCATTTTTTATTGCATCTGATATGATTTGTTACAGAAGATAGAATTGTCACCACTTGTTAGTTGTAAAATAGTGTCGTGAGGAGAAGAGACTACAAAAATTGGGATTTGCAAACGCTTACTAGATAATTCAAGCATTCCTTTATATTGGACTTAGTACGTCTCTTAAGATTTAATGAAATAATTTGATTGTGATATTGCTTATATTTTCAGAACATGTACACCAAAAAGGCATTTTGTGGAATCTTTTCCTAATGGCTGCTATGGCTTCAACTTTACGCAAAAATTTCTGTTAAACGTGTGAACAGCATGATGCAGTGAAATTTCAAGTTGTTCCTATGAGGAACTTATGTTTTTCCCGAAACAACCATTTGTACGGGTTCTGAAAATATGTTTTGTAAATATGACTACCAGCCCAGTTTGTGTGAATTGCACCAACATGTACCTGAATTCTTAATTCCTCGTACACAGTTTACCTGAATTGATGTTTCCCAATGTACCATTACAGAGAGTAGAACAATTATACATGTACGCAACTTTCAACAATTGAGTGGGCAGTTTCGAAATTGTGCGCGGACAGAAAATACATGGGAACACTGGTAATGAAACATAAACATGCATTTCTACACCAACATTGATCTCCTCTATACCCTCTCCCATTCCGCAATGAAAATAACCACTTTCACAGAAAATAAGATTGTAAAACAATTATATCAAACGCAAGTTGTAAAATTACTCATTTCGTCTCAGTATAATGAAACCTAATTACATTTTTAATACAACAAATATATTTTAAAATACGCATGTCATTTTTTGTCCCATTTATAATAACAATTGAAATAACTTTAATTACATATCGTTAATACATTATTACTTCAGTTGCCAAAAGCAAATCATTGATAAAATCTTTAAAGTAGTTTATGTATCAAGGCCAAAATGTGAAGAATTTCGGTCAAGGGATCGAGTGCAAAGGTATTCCCATTTCCAACGAGCTGCATACAACATTTTTTCTGTCCACTCCACTTCTTAATATCACAACCACGTATTTTGTACAGTAGAAAAGCTAGTACAAAAACCTTCTTTGTGGCGACGTACATACAGCTCAATTTATACAAGAAATATAAACATTGGTAGTCCTGTAGCCATTGTTCTGAAACATTAAAGAAGAAACATAAAGCAAGAAATGTCTCATAAATTCCCAAAGTCGTATTAAATCAGAAAACTGAACGAAAATTTGTGTTTATGGATTCAAAAAATAAATGGTCGTGTTCATTGGTCACCCGGGTGGCCTTAGGCATGGCCAACTGTAGTGGACCATATCTTAAGGTACTGAGCCGACCTCTGTGTTTTACTCTGCATCACTTCTACGCATTTTACCAACCTTATGCGGTAAAAACGTTTTACTGGCCTAGTCCAAGAAACCTCTACTTAGCAGGAGAGTACCAGTTTAGAATAAGTTGCATTGAGAGGTGAGAAAGCAAATAAAATTATTATAAATTTAGGGATCCACATAAAGAAACTATATATTATAGAATCATACTATTTAAGCTTTTAATATACAGATATAAAAATTAACTCTTGGTTTTATAATTTAACTTATAATTCTATGTAAGTTACTGATTTATTAAGGGCAATAGAATTAGAATTCTGTAGTCATCCATGAGTTAAGGCTAAATCTAGTAATCACAAGGGATTGGAAAATAATATCTTTGAGTCTCTAATACGTTAAAAGAGATATTTTATACAATATATTAATTTTGACAAGAGACTGAAGTGGTACAAAATTTTCAATATCTAGCCGTTATAAAATCCCCACACTGAATCGTCATTTTATTTTTCTCTGTGGCTTCAGGCAGTATGCTGCAAATTTTCTGGAAGAAGATAAAGTTTCTAATCTGAATGACGCAAAACAATATTTTCTCCAAACCTGTCATAAATCATTTGCAGTGTGATTTTTTTTGTAAAATAAATAAAAGTGTTTCTTTGATCCAGCAATATCTAATAATTACTTTTTGTTATAATATCTGAATTACAGTGAACCTTGAAACTTAATACAACTGCTGAAAATCCCATCTATTGAAGCGAGAAGTTTTTGTATTAATGTTAGAAATTTGTACATAACAGTATTAAATTTCATTTATCAGCTACAGGAAATTGATTTTTACTTTCTCGCCCTTACGAAGGTACTTCGTAAAAAGAGAAAGTTATGTAATCGTGCGCCGGATACCGGCGACTTTTCGATAGAAACCCTGGCCCTGATCATGAAAAAGTGGATAAATCTAGTTGCTAAAGATAGGAAAAATTCCTCTAACGTATAGTGTTGCCAGAATCCATATTATGTGGGTACTTGATACCGAAAAATATATTGACGGCAAAACGCCTGTCTGTCCGTTTAAGGTCAATGCTAACACTTAAATCGCTTAGTCGATTTTCACCAAAATTGATATTCGCCTATCGATCTGAATGAACTCGAGGCTTTGGAAATTTGAAACGGATATTTTGACTTTCGAGGGTACTTAACATGAAGCGAGCATATACTTTTTAAGCGTCGGCCCGAGTTGGATCCATACGGCGCGGGGGCGCTTCTGTGGCGTACTGATGCGAGTGACGGCGAGTTAACTCTGATGATGTAAGTTGGGGTCTCGGAGCGAAAAAAAACTTTTGTTGGTTGAAAACACTTTGATATGTTTGTGTAGAAGCATAATATAGCCGGGCAGTTAGAAATAATGCGAGCAAGTATGTGCTTTTGTAGCATCTCTAGTTCTTTGTTCGATGGAGAGAAACGTAGACTTTACAGTGAAAAATGACACTTCACTGATTAATATAGTGTCATCCAAAAATTGATGCTCAGGAGCTATGTAGATCTTGGAAAACGTTGGAATGAAGTGACATACATATAATAATAATAATAATAATAATAATAATAATAATAATAATAATAATAATAATAATAACAATAATAATAATAATAACAATAATAATAATAATAATAATAATAATAATAATAATAATAACAATAATAATAATAATAATAACAATAATAATAATAATAACAATAATAATATATTTACTGCTTTGGGAAAGATCCCGGTGGCAGCTTTCTGTAAGTACATTTAAGATTACATTTAAGTTTTGTTAAGTTTACATTTAAAACACATATTTATACAAATTATGACTAATACTAAATAAATACAAAATTAGAGTCTTAGTTACATTGAATACAAAATTAGCTCTAGTCTAACATATGTAGTACAATGATTAAAATTAATAACTTATGGTTTTTAATTTAGTTTTAAATTTTCCTACACTCTGAGGTAGTCTCTAGCAGTACTGCAGGAAATTTGTTCCAGTTTTTTTGTCCGGTTAACGAAAGAAAATTTGCCAATATCAATGTTTTACCTTCTCCCAAAAATTTTACAATTGTGGTCCTGGCGGCTAGTGAATGATGATTTTAAGAGTCGTGTCTGAATATCCTTCCACGCTGGTTCACCTTTGTAAGCTCTGAAGAAAGCACAGAGTCTAGCTCTTTCCCGACGTTTCTGCAAGGATTCCCTCATGGAACTATTTGAATTTATTTTCCCTCGCAATACAAATTTTTCCGCGACTTTTTGAATCTTACTTAAAGTATTTACTTGTCCTACACGATATGTAGATAATATCTTTGCCGAACACAATTGACACTTTGGTATCGATACCAATAATGAATTACAACAGTGTGTAATGACCATATTACTGTAACAGTCATGTATATTACTACACGTGGGTGCAATATCCTTTGGCTTTCACTTTTCTTGTTATTATATCATGATATTAAAATCTTTCTTTTTCACCTTTATTTTTTGAATCATTAAACACAAATTATCTTTAGGGTTTCTGATTAAGTTATCTTGGACCGACCGGAAAGGGAACCCCAAAACGGAGAAATGAGAGTCAGTTCGCTACGATCGCCCATTTCAGTGATTTCCTTACCCATCTCCATGGGGAGTGGTACCTCATTCCTATTTTTTATCTACTTCACCGCTCACAAAATTGAGGAAACTACGGAGGTGGGGTCATCCGTACTCTTTCAAGATGAGATAAAAATGCAGCGCCAGAAACATGAATACAGAGACCTTGAAAACACATGCAATAGTCCATTTGTAGTACAACATACCCTTATGGTCTAAACCAGGGGTCTCAATAGTTTCATCTACTAAGTGCCGGTTAGAAAGATTTGAAGAGCCTAAATTAAATTTCATGATAGAATAGAATAATAATATGTTAAATGAAATTTTAATTGTAGAACGACAAAACAATTAACAATTCACAAATTAATTCTTAAAATACATATGGGCATACGAGCATTCAATTCTTGATATAATATTTGTAATAATTAATACACATTGAGAGCTCTAATTTTAAATTTCAAAATTTAAATACAGACACTTCTTTTCAAAAACCCAGAAATGATAAATACTTTGAAAATACACTCAATGAAAAGTACATTCAATGAGAGAAATGAAATTGTTTTTTAGACGCTAACAATAAGTTAATGTTTATGTAGGATTCACAATAGTACGACACTCGTCATATGTCATGTGGAGCAAAGAGTATGTAACAAAAGGAAACCTGATTCTTATATCTTGCAAAAAAAATGTTATAGCTTGTAAAAAGATTAAATTGAATTAAAATATAGTACCTTGGGTTTGCGGGCCACATAAAATACTGCAGAGGGCCGGATGTGGCCCGTGGGCCGTAGTTTGGAGGCCCCTTATCTAGACCATAAGTTTACCCCCATCTAAGACCATAAGCATTGTTTACGTTGGAAATCTAAGATTATTAGCGCGATCTGCGTGAAGCACTTAAATGAGACATCAATTAACGAGCATGGCATACATAATACCAATAATAAAGCTTGTACATAATGAAATGTAACGTTCAAATCGAGTGAGCCAGGAATTGGAGTCTTAGAAGGTATTCCAAAGGGAGGGGGGGGGAGTGAGTTAGAAAAAAAATAATTTTGCAAACGCATGTTTTGAATGGACCCTTTCCAAGAATACAATGGCATTCCTCGTAGATTGTTATACATTAAGACCTAAAAAGTTATCACAGCTCTAAATTTTCTGCCCAACTCAGTTGAAAATTCCTGCCTAAACCATTGCCCTTTCGTCGGCGTCTGCGTGAAATTTCTGGCTGTGCGTGGAGGCGTGGCGGCGCGGGGAAGCTGGAGCGGCGCGGGGCGGCGCGGGACGGGGCGGGGCGGCGCGGGGCGGCGCGGGGCGGCGCGCGGCAGGGCGGCAGCGCAGCGCGTTTGCGCAGCGCGGCGCAGCGTCGCGGCGTCGGCGTCAGCGTCGGCGGCTGCGCGAGGTCGTCGGGTCGGCGCCCGCTGGGCCCCGGGGCCCTGCGCGGCATGCTGCGCGGCGTGCTGCGCGCCAGCCAGCGAGCGAGCGAGCGAGCCAGCACGCTGCGAAGGCCGCCCGGCGTTTTGAGCCTAGCGCGGCGCAGGTCCCCTGGCGCAGCCGCGCAGCCGCGCCTGCCCTGCCCTGGCCTGCCTTGCCCTGCCCTGCGCCCGCGCCTCGACGCCCGGACCCCGACGCCGACGAGGTCGCTCGAGTTACGCCTACGGACGTCGCCCCTGCGCCTCTGCGCCCCTGCGCTCGGCATTGGCCGGCTCAACTTCCGTTACATAAAACATTCCAGTGCTGCTTTGACGACTGCCTCGTTACTACATTTCGTAACATTTGAGGAAATCGGAGCCTCCGGAATTTATCGTCTGCCTAGTGTTGTTCCAAATTCAGCGAAATGCTGTTCCGGCTATTACTATAGCAACTATTACTGTTACTATTACTACTACCACCAATTATTATTATTATTATTATTATTATTATTATTATTATTATTATTATTATTATTATTATTATTATTATTATTATTATTATTATTGTTGTTGTTGTTGTTGTTGTTGTTATTTTAGCGTTTCCAATATCAATTGGCAATTATTACTTTTCATTATATCTAAAATTATACACTGTGGTTATTGCGGCCACATTGAGATGTTCTGTGTTTCCTTCTCTTTGTCTGGGTGCTAAAACATACCGGGCGTAGTGCTCCTCTATCATGTTAATGTATTTCACTCATTTTCGTTCCGGCAATCTGCAATGCACTGCATCAGAGGGGTATACGGGAAGTTTAGTGCGTATTCTATATCGACATGAACAAAAATGTTTCCCAGTACAAATTGAATTGTTTGATTATTGGCGTGCGGTCTAAGTGAGCTCGGACATTGGTAATGTGCATTTGACTTGAATATGGTATTCCTGTTAAATCTTGTCTTCAGATGGAATTTTTATCCATCGTGTTGCAGAAACAAATATTTTACAAGAACACAGATATTCAAACGCATTCTTCTACGCAAAAACATATAACTCTTCTTTCGAGTCTTCTGTGAAATAATTAATACATGGCCCTGTTTTGTTTGAGATCATATCACTTTTTGTGAATGTTATACTGAAATTGCATAAATGTCATTTATTACGGGTTATTTTATTTAGCCTCTGATTTGTCTACTTCCGTTCCATTTCGATTCCAGTAAAATATATTTAACGTACAGTAATATTAGTCAGTATTTAATAAATACTTAATTTTATTACTGGTAGAATGTACTCTTTAGAGACATAAAAGTTACAAAGAAGAAACAATAATACCACTAATGCACGGAAGTTATTTGCGTCTTCAGCTCCCAATGAATGAACCAAGGATGATTGTGTGCCGGCAGAACGTTAAGATCCGCGAGCAGACCACTGAGCACTGAAGATTGTTCAAGTTACGCCTACCAGCTTTGGCACAGCAGTCCAAAGCTCCTTCTCCATGGGATGATCTCGAGAGCGAAATGAACAGAGGAAACCTCTAACTTTTTCCCGTTCGATTTTCATTTTTCTTTGTGAGAACTGCATCATTTCCGTTTCCACGTTGCTTTCACTCTCACCGCAACTCAAGACGATACTCTTAGTATCGCTCTTTATCAACGTCTATTCGCGTTTATTAGGTATTTGTATATTGCTAAATAAATACTATATATTTTATCTGCTGTAAATAGGAATGTTGCCTCACATAAGCTAAGAAAATTAATGGGCAGTAAAGAGTCAAAGATAAACATTGTTAAATGAAAGCCTACGATCGGTGCTCAGGGACTCAGATTTTTCTTCATTACAACAAATACATTTTTGCATCATCATGTCACTCATGTCTCTTCAATTATTTAAAGCCATCTAATACCAAATCAGTGTGCCACAAATGCTAAATGGAATATTAATATTGTAAATTCAGAGCATTATTGTAATTGCAAAGAATGCAAGTGCCTTGGCTCTGTTCCCTTCTATTTTCGTAGATTGCAACCTACATTATGGTCGGGAGTTTTTATCTGTGCATAAGTTTACATGCGTGTAGCGTTTATATTCATGATATACTGTGTACGATTGACGAAGAAATGAATAATTACACATCCCTACAGTCAGTCTGCCGTCCGTGACTTATTTTGTATAAATAATGTCTCAATTGAATCGAATACAAATAACTACAAACCAACCAAAACAAATTATTTTAAATTCAACATAAATTAACAATTTTTTAAAAAAGAAAACATCAAATTGGCTGGACAATACTCCTATCATCCCCCCTCAAGTCTAAGTGCGGCTCTGATAATTTTTTTATATTTCGTCATTCCCTACTTTGATCATACATTGTTATGAACTTCTACGTAAATTCGGAATTCTGTTACCACATTCCTTAGCAAGTTCATTTCTTAGTTCCTTTCTGTGATGTGAGTTACTGGCAAAATCAGAATTAAACAATGCGACATTGCCATGCCGGCAAGACTTTCTCTTCCAACAAATCTGTCATTAATATTCGATTATGTCGATTCACTACCGACCTTCCAAACCGCAAATCACACACTGAGATTCAAAAGTATACGTTTCCGAAAAAGTAGAACGTTAGAGTCTGGAGAAGGCAATAATTATTGGTTTCTTCTACCTTTGTGCGATGTCAGGTTGTGTCTCATCCGCATAATGAGGCGCCCATGCTATGCAGAACGAATCTACTGTAATGGCATCTGGTACATCAGACCAGCTCCGAACTTCTCAAACGTTAAGAGTAACAAGGGAAAAACACTTTAGAATGTTAAATAAACATTCTTCTAGTTTGACGATTGATGTAAAATGTACTAAAATTTATGAATTTTTGATGGAATGAATTTAGTTGATAATTTATTACGTAGAAGCATAAACGGTTAAGAAATCTTATTACGTTCAAGAAGCTACTTTTGACAGTTTTTTTTTAACATTTGGGTTTTTATTGCCTGTTAAATTTTAATAAGCGTGATGTAGAGAAACAGGAACACATTCAATGAAGAAAAAGAAATTTCTAACATAAATTTTAACGACATCATTAGTGAGTTAATCGTCATCGAATTGCAGAGGTAAAAGTTACTGGCTATTTGTGCTTATTTGCAGGACATTACTATTTGTCGCTTGTTTAATTTTAAAAAGCTTACTCATTTGGTAATAAATAATACCCACCTAGAATGTGCTTCGCAAACTATTTTTCTTTACAACAAATCGTATTTTCAAAACAATTTTTAGAGTATTTTGTAAGATATTTTGACTTACACGAACCCTACTACAATTTCTGAAAGACGCTTTCGTCCTTTCTACATTTTTAGCATCGTACTAACGCGTAACCAGAAATTCAGAAACTTCCACGAAGAGCGTGCGAGCTTGAAAAAACATTACGCTAAAAAACGTGTGTATTCGAACGGGGCCACGCCGACCGTCCGTCCCGCGCGCTGCGCGCCCCACTGGGTCGCCGGGGACGCGCGTCGGGGTCGCCGAGTCTCCTGCGCGCGCGTTTTTCCCGCGGGCGGACGGCGCGCGATGACGTCACCCGGGCCGCCGCATCCCGCGCGACGCTATCGACTTTCCGCGGGGGAGGACGGGCGCGAGGGCGCGGGCGCGGGGGAGGACGGGCGCGAGGGCGCGCGCGCAGCGGCCTGCGCAGCCAGGACGGAGATGCTGCGCGCAACGGCCGACCGCGTGACCGCTCCGCGGCAAGGCGTCCGCTCGCCGCTCTCTGGGGCAAGACTGCAGCAACAGATTCCCTTGTCAAAGATCTTTTTTTTTTATCGTTCGTTTATTGTCTGGAGCCTTTTGAAGTCGATCCCCATTTCTGTTTTGTACATTACGTAGGACATTTGCAGAAAATCGTACGTTTTTATAGTAGGTTCAACAAAACTACATGTATGCCTACTATACGATTTTGTTCCAAGGAAAACAAAAGTACGTATTATAAACGAAGAGCTCTCCTTAGAGTAGAAGTTAAGGAAAATCGATAAATTAAAAACATCAGTTGCATATCATAATGTTTACAATTTGAGGATAAGTTAATCTCCAAAACAATGAAGCATTAATTAACCAATTCACTCTCTTAGGAAAATAAATCATATTTTCTTTCCTGGAACAACCTAAACGAATTCGCAATTATTAAATCGAATAATGCCTTACTGTATTCTACTTCACAGGCAGAAAATAGTTTTTAAAATATCATAAAAAAATATGTTGTGCATACTTATACCATAACAAAAACCCATTTATTAGATCTAAGACAAGATTTAATTTGTAAAATGGAAACTACATTTTGAGAACTTCGAAAACTGCAGCTGGTCTTGCAGTGTGTAATACCAATGCCCTTTCCTTCCCGCGTAGGATTCCTAACCCGTCCTACATGTGTGTCCATACGCCAGTAGCTCGGAGAACCTATCGATACATTTGCACCCGAATCGAAAGCGGGGCGTGCGCAGCCGGCGCGCGCTGACACCCTCGCACGGCACCGGACCTCACAGGCGCGCCGCCCCGCCCCCACCCCGGCCACGCCACGTGGAGCCCACCGCCCGCGCAGGGCCTCCAGATGAGCGCAGATACGACGCTCATACGTGAAAACGACGGCCCGCGCCGCGCCGCGCCGGTTCGCGCAGCTCGCGACGACGCTAATTGCGATAATTAATCATAATAACAACGGCGCGGACGCGCCCGCAATTAGGCGGCACCTACCTGCGCTGCGCCGCGTCACGCTTTTGTGTCCCCGCGTCGCCTCCGCCACCGCCCGCGCCGCCTCCACCGCCGCCGCCGCCGCCGCCACCGCCTCCAGCTCAGGGTTCCATCGTTCCGGGAAACGCCGCGCCGCGCGCTGCGCTTGTGTGCGTGCGTGCGTGCGGGCGGGCGGCGCCTGCCTGCTGCGCTTTTGTTTTTCGGTCCGCGCCGCCGCCGCCGCCACCACCGCCTCCTCAGCCGCTGCGTCCTCCGCCTCCCGCTTCCAACTCTCTTGACGGACGGACTCGGGGTCTGAATGAGGGCCCGCCCGGAGGCCGGGGCTGGCTCGCCCGACGCGCCTCTCGCCGGGCCCGAAGGCCGCGCACGGGACGGGCTGAGCGGCGCCCCGCGTGGAAATCCAGGCGGGTCGGCGCGCGGCGTCGGCCGCGGCCCGCGTCGCCGCCTCGGAGGGCCGCCCGCTTCCGCGCGCCCCCGCCAGGCCGCAGCACCCTCGCTCTCCGCGCGCCGAGCTGCGCCGCGCCGCGTCGCGCCGGGGGAGGGGAGCGCCGGGGAGGGGCGCGGCGACGGAGGCGGCGGCGGCGGCGCAGGGGAGGGGATGAGCCGAGCGCGCGGCGCCGCCCCCTCCCCACCCGCGGCCGCCTCGGCGAGGCCGGTGGGCGGAGCCTAGGCCGCTTAAGAGCGCGCCCGGGGAAGAGGAGCAAAAAAGCACGCCGAGGAAAAGAGGGTGGAAGGGCGAGCGCGCGACGAAGGCCGACGGAAAGCGAGCGCCCGATAGATTTTTATGCTCATTTCGGGGCACCGTCAACTCTTTTTTTATAAGCACAATTACCGAAAGCTCCTCCTCCACCTACTTTTTTAGATTTTTGTGTAAAGAAAAGAAATGAGGATTCTTCTCGTCTTTTTGTCGACAAAAAGACGAAATTAGAAGGCCGCCGCGATTCTTGTTTGTCCCTTTCCCTCCCACGAGGAATCCTGCGGTGGCGCCGGCGTCGACATTAAGTTAATGGGTAATGGACTCGCGGCCAGCGCTTTTCGTTTGTTTTTGTGTGCGGGGCGCAGTTAACACATTATCAGATTAAAAGTTAATTAGAGCGCTCATTGCGACGGCGCTGCTAACTGCTTCCCGCGGCTTCTTCCGGCGCCGGACGCGCGAATCGGCGACGGCGTCTGCGCTGCGCGACGCCACGCCGCCCCGCGCCCGCGCCCGCGCCGCGACGCCTTCCTCCCCGACGGCCCACCGCTGCCGCCGCCGCCGCCGCCGCCGCCCGCTCCGCCGGCGCCCCGCTCGCCATTCGCGCCCCCGCGGACCCCGGGCTCTTGGAGGTGGCCGATGCTGCTGGGAAACGGTTGGCCGGCATGCGCTGGGTTGGACGTTGTCGACTTCTTTTGCGCTTCGTGAATTCGCCTTGAGCCATAGAGGAAAAATAGTTTACCGTCTTTCCTCTTATGTTTGAGCCTGTTCCGTTTTCACCGGTTTTCCTTCCATCTTTTTTGGGTCTCAATCTCTTTTCCTTCCATGTGGTTGATAGTGTAAAAATAATTTAAGTATTAGTCTTGAATTATCCATCCTTTATGTCTTTGATAGTACTTGTTTCGTAATTTTGTGTTGTTGCTTATAATTCCTTCGGCATGCTGTTTTTCTCATGTCTTCTTGTTTCGAATACGATCGTCTTCCGTTCAGCTTAACGTTTTCCTCAGAAACTTGCGTGTTATATGTTGTGTCGAAGTAATGTTGAATTTTCTATTCCAACGAGGAATGAATTTTGTAAAAAACGTTCCAATGATTTTTCCTTTGTTAAAAATTATTATTGAATATCTAAAAGACAAGACAACTTTCAGTCAAGAGTATGTAGTACATTCGCAGAACTGAGTAATTTTTACATTATAGTCATTCTTTTTAGAATAAGTTCCTCCCTATTAAATAGATTCGTGTAGTTGTAGATTAGGGATAGATTAGATTTGTAATGATTCACGGGATATATCACGGAAAGTTAATTTTCGCTAAACTGTTAAGGTATGTATGGAATGGAATGGAATACGGTTCCGTTTGCGGGAATGGGCGGGGATATCAAGATCACGTAAAAAAGAACTTGCGCCATAAATGTAGGAAAGGTTGAAATGATATGGGTATGACGTTTTTTGTGTGATCTAGTTTGGGATCCATGGAAAGATTAAAAATTTTGTTATCGACGTTTCGGAAATTATATTTTTTCATCTTCAATGTTTGCTATTGAACGAATTTACTAACATCCAACACTCCATGAACCATCACAGCCATTTTGTGTGGAAGTATCGCTTTAGTAATAAACAGCGAAGATGAAAAATAAAATTTCCGAAATGTCGGCAAGCAAAAACCTTAAAACTTTTTCAACCAACTTCCATTAATGGGAAGGACACTTCAGTTTCGTGGTTGTTACTCTAGGTATTGAACTTTAAAATTAATCATTTTAAGCACATTTTTATGCAATTCATGCGATTTTGAAAAGCTCGAATCGTTCAAAAACCTGAAGTGTTTTATTACTTTATAAATAATCTCAATATTTTGCAACTCACATACCGAAAATTGTGAGTCAAGTTAATAATATATTTAATTATATATTAATAATAGATAATAATATTAATTACAATTTTTAATATATTTTTAGGATTACGATTTGTAATTTCGTGTAGTTTTAATATTTTTCATCTAGATAATTTGTTTTCATATCCACCCTCCTACTGATGGTCAAGAATTTTAACGCGAATTCAGTCACTGTCTTTTTCTTTATTCAAGTGCAACAGAAGATTTCATTTCATTTCGCTTTGTGCATATTATTATTTTATTTTCTCTCTTGCTCTGTGTATTGTTAATGGACTTTGGAATGAGAAGGGTATAAAGTTCGTGTATTATGTTTGTTCGTACATAACATTCGCAAAAGTAACTCGATTTAAAGGATTTCTTTGCATTAAAGAATATAATATGCCGCTGATGACATCTGTAATTCGATGCCATTCTGGTAATGAGTCCAACGATATCAATAAATAATGCAACGACACAACATTTTAACCAAACAAACAGCATTAGCACGAACACTATTCCCTATGTCTTTCCCCAAAAATTGATATTCGTTCATCAGTCTTCACTAATCAAGTTCACACTAAATTTTCAAAACTTTTTCAAAAACCGTAGATTTTTTTCTTTACATTTATTTTTCGAATGGAACGAAGTGCACTTATGAGTTTACATAGTAAAACGGTATCTTTCCGATTCTCGCTGAATCATTTGAATTCTCGAAAATTCCAAAAGTTCACCTTTTCTTGGAACTTCTTCCTCACCCTCATTATGGAAGCTAGAAATGTTTCTTAAAACAGTGCAAAATTAGTCTATTTTTTCGCGTTACTTTGAATCCATTATGGATTTTTCAAATGACAGTCAACAAGATTTTCGCGAACACTGCTCCACTTTTTCAAGCATATTTGTACGGTAGAAAAGTACAGTATATTTATTTTTCTCAAAGCCACTGAAAAGTTGAAAATAATTTTAAAAAACAATGTAAAACAGAAAAATAAAAACGCACTTGAAATTTAAAAATATATTTCGAACAAACACAGTCTTCCGAGTAGGCATCGATAGTCTTCCGAGTAGGCGAATCACAACGTTTGCATCAAGTCAAAGCCGACTCATAAGACAATGTAAATTCGATATTTTATTTCTTTCAAATGTATTTTTTACTTTGATGTTGTTTTATTATTTAATTTGAACTTCACCAATGTGCAATCTAATGTCATACAGAAGCTCTCGTATGTATTAGTACAAAATAATGTTTCTTTCTTATTAAAATTTGTATACACGTTCAATATTTCAGTTTCTAAAGGGTATTTAATTTCTTCCTTGATCTCTAAATGCATTTGCTTCCTTAATACCTATGAACGCTTACCAGCTTAAAACTATTAGAAATACATTCAATTCCAAATTTCTATGATTTAACTGTCATTGAAGTCTAAGCTGTTCTCTAGTAGGATTTAACTTCTATTGCAGACAGAACTAAACTCAAACACACAAGTGTCAATAGATCTTAGATCCAATGTGTTGGAAATAGTGGTTATTTTAAGTCGTCAGAATCAAATTTGTCTTCCAGAAAGTCATTTTTAAAAACTTATCGTAATTGAAAACAACTTCTTCAAAAACTTATTATTGGTAAGAGTCTTACTTAAAGTGATGAATCGAAAAGTAGAAAGGTTTTTGGGAATGAAGTATAATATTATTAGTTAAATTGACGTTCTATGATGTATTTAAGAGCAAAGGTTCCCCAAACAAAACATGAGAACATTCAACATTCAACGTTTAACATTTTCTCGCAAGTTTTGATTCTTCGTAATACTTTTTTTTTAAATATGAAATGTTTACACTTTACACCCTATAGGATGACTTTGTCAAGAGGTCCCAGGAAGTTAAAGTGCGTTAGAAACTTTCTTTCTCCCCACTCCCTTATGAGGAGTATGTAGTACGTTTCTTCTCGTTCTTGACGAGACGAAGGAACGTCGTGAGGCGGAAAGAAAACGACGAAGGAACTTCTGCTGCTCTGGAGCCCCCTCCAATGCAAGGACGCCGAGCAACTTCAGGCTTAATACGAGGGCTCTTGAGGCACCGGTGCTCTGGGTTATAGTAAACAGTGCACGAGCAGCTGAGGCGAATCAGCGATATACCGTCTCAATAGTGGGCTTTAAATTGTAACAAACGTCAACTTGCTGCCTCATGCCTTTGAGCTAGAATCTTTGGCGAAATATTTCTCATGGAGTTCTCAATAAGTAAATTGAAATGCTGAGTAAAATCAATCAATAAGTCACATATGTTTTCTACTAAGTTGCAACATAATCAGTTACCCTTGACGTCAGTATGTTGTTATCATGTACCAGTGATAATATACACAGCGAATGTCGTCTGTGCAAAATGCTTGTTAAAATCAGTAAATTATTATTCTCTATACTTCTGTTCATTTAACGTGGCGCCTCAAAGCCACGAGCTGGATGAAGAGGGGGACACTGTCACCCAATAGTGAGCTTCGTTATGATTTAAACTTTTAGTATTGGAGCTACCGATTGGATGACGATGTCTCCGCCTCCTTCCAGCTCGTGATCTTGAGGCTTCACGTTAAATAAATTAAAGTATAGTGGGCGGAGTAGAAGCATTTTTACAATCCCTGTGATCATGAGTAAAGTTTCAGTTCCTCGGAAAATAATGGAACACAAAAAATAACCACTCGGTACCAAGTTTTGTCTCCTCGACTCTTTACGAGAGCTTGCGTTTGCAAAATTTCTCGACGTATCTTTTGGCTAATCTACGACCCCATAAAATATATTTTACTGAGTTGAACAGAATAGGACTTATGCGCAAATTACGTCTCTAAAAACAAATAAAAATGTACTGTTTACAAATGCAATAACTTTTAAAAAACTCATCGATTCTTTTTTCAAATAAGTTCTTTCGTTCTGAAAGAAATCGTTCATATTTTCAAAACCTGTTAAGAGATTTGTTATTTTTTAGTTAAATAAAGCCCGTACCAAGCTTTTAACTTTGTTTTTTTATTAAAAGATTTGTTTTTGTAACAAAACGAGAGTGCGGAGGAGTTCATGTTCTGGAGTTCAATGGTCACCTAAACCTTATAACAAGGACATTCCCTCTGGCAGAAAAAAGATCTTTCTTTTCCAATTATTTTCTCATCCACACCCTTTCGTAACTCTTGCACACTGTTCCTAACAACACTCCTAGTTTAACTTCGGACCCTTTCGTTGAAAATTTGAAGGGTGAGGATGAAACTTTAAACAGAACGTTCATTTTAGACAATATACTACCCGTGTGTTAAATTAAAAGTAATAAAATACCTTGATGGGAGAATGTACGTCATGAGTATACAAACAGCACATGTTTGTAATGAACAAAGTTTGGATCCTAAAGAAAATATTTTAATCTTGAAAGTAATCATGGAATTGCGGAAGAATGTGCTTCATTTTTAGAGGCCTGAAATACATGTGAACGAAATGCGTACGTTCTCAAGTGACATTTTCTTTTTTACTGAAGTATGCGATGATATTTCGCGAAGAATAAGAAATGGAAAATTTTCTTATCGTAAACAAGTATCGTCATTCTAGAATGTATTGAAATATTTTCAATGCAATCGAGCTTATAGAAGTAAAATAAATGCCCAAATAGTGCGAAAAGGGGATTAGATAGTTAACACGAATTTAGTTGATTAATATTTAATGTATTAATTTTTTAATTAATATCGTAGTGTTAAAACGACTCAAAGGATTTTTCCCTACAACATATTTTGGACAAAATCTGAAACAGCTCAATATCAAAGAGTGTTTACAACAGATTGAAAGAGCATCCGTATTGGATCATTGACACTCCGTTCGCAAACTTTAGAAGGACTTTCTCCTTTTGATGAGTGTGGACTGGATCAGTATTCCTGTCTTTCACCCGGTCCATTAAAACTAGGATATTAGTGAATATACTGCAGCAAATCAGCAGAGACATATAATAATAATAATAATAATAATAATAATAATAATAATAATAATAATAATAATAATAATAATAATAATAATGATAAGCCGGTGCCCCGTAACGCAGACGGTTGCGGCAGCCTTCGTCTGCCCCGTGGAGGCTGCAGGTGAGAGTCCTGCGTAGACATCGTCGTATTTGTGATTGTCCCTACACCGCAAATCATCATTCTATCACCTCATAATTCAAGTCGTAACAACCTTATCTTACCAAAGGATACAGATGAAAAAAAGCTGATCCCCTTAATGACACATCTCTCTCCCGGATAGAATATGACACGCCTCGGAAGAGAACGTGTACCGTGGTCGGAAATGGCCGATACGCAAATAATAATAATAATAATAATAATAATAATAATAATAATAATAATAATAATAATAATAATAATAATAATAATACAAATGATAATAATGATAATAATAATAATAATAATAATAATAATAATAATAATAATAATAATAATAATAATAATAATAATAATAATAATAATAATAATAATAATAATAATAATCGGAATATGAGTAATAATTGTATTATCATTATTATTTGTAATATTATTTTTATCATTAACAACAACTAAATATCGGCGAATGCAAGGAGTTGGTAAAGTAGAGGCGATATTGGATGCGGAGCGTACTCACCTCACGAGGCGTCCGCCGCCGCGACGGCGCCGCCGGAAGGGCTGCGAGCGGCGTCTGAGGCGCGCGCCGCGGCCGCCCTATGAAGTGGCGGCGACGTACGCGGCGGCGGTGGAGGCGGAGGCGGCGCAGCTGAGCGCGGCTCGCGTTCTTCGGCCGTTTCCGCGTCCGGCTCCGCCGCCGCCGCCGCCGCCACCACCGCCACCGCTGTCGCCCTCCAGTCCGGAAGCAGGGCTCTGGTTCCGCCCGCTGCCGCCGCCGCCGCCGCCGCCGCTTTCCCGCGGGTACATGAATGGCGTAGCGCGACGTTCGCGAAAGGAGATAGACCCAAACACGCCTGTCATCTTTTGTTTCCGCTTAAAGGGAATGAATGGAAATCGAATTTCCGCGCGTGCATTCGCGAGGCGGATGAAGGGAGCGCGCTGGGAGGGAGGGGGAGAGGGTGGGGGGGGGCGGCGAGGGGGTGGAGCGGGAGGAGGAGGGGGCGAGCGGCTGCAGACGCGAGGGCGCCGAGAGGCGGAGAGCCGCCGACTGGCTGCTGCACCGCCCCGAGTACTGAGCGAGCGCTCTGTGTATCCTCGCCCGACAAGAGCAGCATCTCCGTCTCCGTCGACCCCCGAAGGTTTCTTCGGCCAGGGGAGCGGATTCGCTCGCGGTTGCGTTCGCCTCGGTCGTCCCTACAGTCCGGAATTACATGTAATAAATAATGAATTATGTTTTATTGAATTATGTAATGAATTAATATATAATTTTAATGAATTATATTTTAATGAATTATGCTATATATATATATATATATATATATATATATATATATATATATATATATATATTGGAATGGAATATATGGCATGGAATTCCAGATATTTTGAGAGGGAGAGAGAGAGAGAGAGAGAGAGAGAGAGAGACGTCCATTTTTTATTAATTTTCCGCACATTTTTACACTGATTCGGCGATGATTTTACTGCCGGGTGCCCTTCCTCACGCCAACCACAGAGGGCACACAAGCACATTACACATACACAACACACATAAACATGCCCAAGCCGGGATTCGAACCCACGATCCTTCGGTCCAAGATTGTCAAGGCACTACTGTCTTAGCGATATCGGCTCTCCGGATCGACCTCAAGGGTATATGTTAATGTTTACATGAAAATGACGAATTTTAACTGTTTGAAAACCCTTAATATTTGACTCTCCACGAATCATGTTTTGGAAAATGATTGCTAATTGTGGTTGGAAAATTTGTGGACTTTTTCACAATGTTCTTTTTCTCGAACAATGTTTGGAATGTTTGGACAAAAGAATTGTAATACTATTCATCGAGTTATTTTAAATCATTATTAATGCTCTCGATGGTCACTGAATAATAAAGATGGGAGGGAAGCTCTATTTACATCATGGGAAAACTGTAGTTCAAAGATTCGATGATAAAAAGCGATTGTTAGAAAAACAAGAAATACAAGATTGCACGAATTCGTGCGTTGATCTTGACTGATGAAAAAGATCCTCAAGGAACGGAGAAAAGAGTCTCTGACAAGATGTACCTCCTTACAAACATATTCTGTGCAGCAATTTTGCGAATCCAAATTTCCGTTTGGTATCTTCATAAGTCACTTAAAAATCAAAATCTCTTCTCTCTAGGTATATTACACAAATCACACTAACTACGTTCTGAACACTAGTTGAGGAGTGTATGTCTGCTTGTGAGTCCTCTCATTTAATCAGCCCCTCCAACCATTCCTTTACATATTCTATTCATTGAAAACTTTTGACTTCTGGTTTGCCGTTTTTTCGTAGTGTACACGAGGCTTGACGAGTATGCCAGAATCCTCTTTCACACATATCATCTTTAATCACCCTGTCTCTACAAATCTGAGAAGGTTAGCTAACCATTGCAGCTTTCCCTCTTCAAGGTCCTCCAACGTCAACATCACTTCGCATATTCCAACCGTTTCGCCAATATTTTGGTTTCGCGCCCACGTCCCCCAGGCGCCCGAGCTGTCGGTGCCGTCCGTGGATGCGCGTACTGGATGCCCACCTCCGCGACGCACGTGGCGCCGCCCCGCCCCGCCCCTCCCCTCCCCGCCCGCCCGCCCCGCCCCGCCCCTCCCCGCCCTGCCCCGCCCCTCCCTGCCCCTCCCCGCCCCGCCCCGCCCCGCCCTGCCCCGATCCGATCCTCTCCTCACCGCTCCGCTCCGCTCCATTCCGCTTCGGCCTCGGCGTCTTCTTTGTTCTGTGCGCCGCCGCCGCCGCCGCCGCCCCGGCGCGGGCGGCTGTGTGCGCCGCCGTCGGTGCGCTTGGGAGCGAGGCTGGCGAGCGTGCGGGCGATTGGCCAAGCAGCGCGCGTGTTCTCCAGGCAGAGGAGGACCTACTCGACTAATGGAGGCTGCTGTGAATTGCTGGATTCTGAGAAGCGGAGTGATGAGGATAATGGAACTAATTTAGAACTGAATGAAAAAAGTTGTTGTCAGTGTTTTTAATTTGCAGAAAACCTTTGTGCCCATCGCCTGAGCTTCCATGATACAGAATGAGTTGTTTTATCGGAGTGAATGTACGAATGTAAGTATTTGGCGTTTTAGAGGCGGATTAATCAGAGTTTTGCCAGCTTGCGGTGTTCCCAGGTCTAGGCCCTGCTTTTAATTTTTTATCCATACCTGGGATAAGGGAGACATAGCAAGCACGACATATTCTCATCATCGTGCCTAGCTTTCTTGGCCTGCCCTTTTGCTTCGACACACAGCTATAGAAACGATTGTATTAGAAATCTTCAGCTTCAAATTTTTGTCTCGGTCGAGAATTGTACCCGAGGCCGTCTCACAGAAAGCTAGCACTCTGTTCATGACCCGAGGAGCTGGAGTGAATGTATTGTTATCAAAAGCATCATTGTGAAAAACAAATAAAACCGTATGCGAAATTTTTCTTGGGCGGGTACTGACAGAAATTAGGGAAATAAATCTTTTAGGGAGAGTGGCAGTGATTGGAATGAGAGGAGGCAAGAGAGGCAATCATAAGTCATTGAGAAGCAAGACAGCAACGTTTTGAATTTTCTTTCTTCAGATCCCAAAAGCCCTTTGTTTATGACGAGGAATGTTTGGTGAAAATAATTAGTGGTTTATTACTATCAAAATTTGGGCCACCAAAAGTGTGCTCTTAACCCACAACATCTATTCGTGTTTATATATGCATATATTTGAGTAAGAGGGCAACACTATAAGTGAAAAAAAGTACATTTATCACGCAGTAGCAGTCCACTGTCCGTATCTAAAGTTCACGAATATTTTTTCATTAGTTTTCAGCACTAGTTTATAGAACACCAATGGCTGATCAGCATCCCATCAGCGCTTTCTAATGAGACTGCTAAGACAGCGAATCGCGAGGAAGCAAAGGTTTCCCGCTGGCGGGACGCGAGAGGCAATTGGGCGAGCGGCAGCGTTGAAAAAACAATCGCACTCCTTTGGCGGCCTGTGGGCGTCTTTGAGGGCCACCCTGTTGTATACGCGATCTCAAGATCCTACGGCGGCGGCGGCGGCGGCAGCGGCAAGCGCTCTTCTCTCCCCGCCCCGCCTCGCCCTGCTCCGCTCCACACCCCGCGCTCCCCTCGAGCGGCGGAACGACGCGGAGGGGCGGAGGAGATGCGCTGACGGCGGCGGCGGCGGCGGCGGGGGTGGAAGCGCGGGCGAGGCGATCACAGTGGCAGAAAATGTCGTGTCTGGAAGGCCGATGGAATGCGCATGACTGCATCTGACCATGTAGATGAGGGCTTCTGCAAGTGGAGTTAAAGAGATGCTGGATGTGAGAGGTCGTACTGTACGTAAAGACGTCGTCATGAAGGCCACTGTCCGAAACGTCAAAAACAATGAAAGGAAGATTTTATTTGCAATAATTTTGTTCGATCTAAAGGTTTTATTTCCAATAAATATTGCATTTTATTAATCCATTTATTTTAATCAATTCTTTCTTAGTCTGCCATTCTTTCTATGAATCAACTTTGATTTCTTTAATCTGTAAACCTGTTCAGTTCTTGACTCAGAGTATCTAAGGCCAATAAGTTTTTGTTTTGTGTTCCATTCATCTCTTTCTTTTAGATTATTTTAGAATAAAAAAGTCAATATATTATCTATAGTCTCAGTTGATAAAATATTATCACTTCAATGATTGTTGATATTCGGTTCACTATTCTCAAATTCAATCATAAAGTATGTATTGATTTAAAAAACACAAATAAGTTCAATGGCCAGTTCTAATCTTCAATGTGTTCCTATAATCAAATCGAAGAGTAAGTTTTCTGTCTAATTTTGATAAATCTACAATTCAGCGCCTGCTTTTCCTGTAGAATTATCACAGGAATGTAACAGCAGTATCTCGAAGGATATAGCTTTCACTTCTTCCCATGGACGTTTATCCTTAACTCATACATACGGGTATTATTGCCACAATTAATTCCGATCCATCATGAAAGCTTTACAGATGTAGAAGTTGAAAAAGAAAGTAAACCTAAAAATATATCATCTGAAATGATTGTCCTACATTCACACTTACCGTTGCATAATTCTCTTTTAACGTAGTACGTCAGAAACCTGTCTTACAATGTACGATTTCGTTTATTTGTACCTTTCTGGTAGTGATTTAAACTATTTTCAAACGTGGAAGATGTCGATTCGTATCCCAAACACTTCATTCCGAATGGAAAATAAAGATCTCCAATTTAAGGCTTTGCTTGATTTTTTATTCGCAAATTTCTGTTTCGTCTGACTGCCGTAGCGCTGCGGGACACTGCGAGGACTCTGCCCGCCCCCCCCCCCCAGAGCGGAGGGAAATGGTCCGCGATTAACCGCCGTCAGCCACCGCCAGAAAAAGGGAGAGAGATCGAAGCGACGGCGGCGGCGGAGCTGACAGAAGCGGGATTGGAAGCGTCGATCGCCTGAATGCGAAAATTCGCTCGGAGCCAAAAACCTCCCACTGGCGTTTCCGTGAAAACCAGGGCGTTGTAGGAGGTAGAGGGTGCTGTTTGAGGCCTTTCGGTAGTCGACCCGTTTTTGTTGAAAAGCTGTTCACATTAAAAAAAAAAAAGTTGGTTGTAAAGACGAGTTTTAAGTTGGAATGTTAAGATTTTGTCTTCGAGTTGATGCATAAAATGATTTCGCAGTCATTCCTTTGTAAGAAGATATCTTCAATGTATTGTGCATTACTGATCACTTTGTTTTTAAGGAACAAAACAAACTTTATTATATTTACAAAATGAAATGAATTAAAAAAATTAAATTTGAAAAAGATATAACAAATTTAACGTTAAGATTTGTGTCTGAACGGTTTAGACGCTAGCGTTAGCCAGAGACGGACAGGTGGACGTTTCGCCGTCAATCAATTTTTCGATATCAAGGACCCACAAAATGTGGATTCTAACAACACAAAGTCTTAAAGACTAAATGTATGAACAAAAGTTACCCAATTTTCGAAACTGGGTCCCCACAATTTTGAATTTTTCTATGAAAAATTTGCCTACTTTTGCCGCAGCACTTCAATACTTTTTCTTTACCACGCAAGTACATAGAACGGCGAGAAAGTAAAAATGTAGCGGTTAAAATGTATGATTTTCTAAAACAATGTTATACATTCTTTCCTCAAGAATATTAAAATTTTGTGTCCCAAATTCAAATAATGACTTCTTAGATATGTAGAATGAGTTCAACCTAGAGCTTCTTCCTTGTTGTAAACTTCACAGTTGGTGATTTGTCGCTGGTGGTAATTTAGTATATTTGTATGTTGAACATAACATAAGGGATAGGCAACCTGTTGTTAATTTCACTTCTTATAGAGTTAACTGTCATAATGGATTCTCAGAGCAGTGAGTGACTACTGTGTGTGGTTGATTTAATTGTTTTAAAATGTCAAATATTATTGTTTAATTTTTAATTTATTATAATTGTATTATTTTATTATAATTGTCAATTATTATTAAGTATTTTGTTCATGAAGGTTTGAAATAGAATGTTTTTTACACGTTTCAATACCTTTTATGTTAACGTGTGCTCTGAAAGAAGCCACCCACGTCCAATTGGTCGGAAAACCGCGATTTATTTTGGTTCAGTAGTTTAAAATAAACACTTAACTATATACATAACATAATAAACTCATGGGAGTGAGATGTGATGTAAAGTGAAAGATAAGTTGGACATTCAGAATTAAAACGCACGTTTACGTCATGGACGGTTTCATTTATTTATTTATTTATTTATTTTACGTCAAAAAACAGTTCAAACTGCTTATGACGTGCTATGGGGAAAAATGAATTGTGTGCACATTTTCAAAATTCTGTGATCCCTACACTAAGACATAAACTACTTAAATTAAAAAATAAAAAAAATAAAAAATAAAAAAAACCTCCCATGTAATAAAATCTATTTTCAAGGATAAATAAGCAATAAATTTTGGCTCTTATCCATGTTGTCCTTCGGAATAATACTTCCTGCCGCGACAACATGGAAACGATAATTTGAATAATACTTCCCACTGAATTCTAGAAGACGTGCACAGAAAATGAAGTTACATTTATGTCCAGAAGCAAAACAAGAGGCCATCTCAGCATTTGCTCAATGGATCAGGGAAAATGGACGAAAAACCTGATCGAGATGGGGGTCATTGACCCGGAGGCTGTAGTACAATTCTTGTTACAGGTTGTTTATACACATAGATACAGTCAAAATGGTAAATAATGCATTATGTATCATTGTTAAAATTAATGTTAATTTTCTTGTGATGCTCAGTACAGTCTCTAATTGTATAGAGACAGTTATGCAGCAGAAACGATTTCACTTGGGATTTAAACTTTTCTATCGAATTTAATCGTTTAATGTCGTCTGGCAAAGTGTTGTAAAATAATGTATTGTATGTGAATTTTTTGTATTGAGCTGTTGATACTGTCACCTGATGAATATGATTTCTACGTCGATTATGTTATAGTAATAGTAATAATGATTGTGTTATAGTAATAGACATCCGCATTTTCTGAAAATATATTCCCGCCCTTAAGCAAGTCATTTTTGACAAAAACAACTGATTCGAAAATCAACAGACAAGGTAATGGTAAAATTCCTAGATTAATGAAGAGAGGCGCACATGAATCACGTGGGTGGGATTTTGTTATTATTCGCACGATTCGTTTTTGTAATCTAAAAGTCTGGGAGCTATAAGATGTATTTTCCCAGAATATTATGCCATATCTCAGGCGGAAATGAACATTCGCGAAATATACACAACGAGCAGTATGAAGGCTGACTGAATTTGAAAGAATTCTGAACGCTTAGCATAATGAACTTAATTTTGTGTTCAATTCATTTAAATGGACGTTCCATTTAAGGTTTGACTGAAGTGAGAGACCTAAAAATTTTTTTGCCTTAACATCAGTCAATGGTACACCGTTCATTTTCAATGGAGCACAGAATTGTTTATTTGAAATGGAAAACTGCATTAAAACCGTTTTCTTTTCGTTTACTATTAATTTGTTATTTCGGAACCAATTTGAAACATCTGATATTGTACTATTTACGGTTTCTTTATTGCAAAGGATGTTCGTGTCATCTGCAAAGAGAACCGTTCTTCCGTTTCGAATCGGTTTCAAATGGAAATTGACTGATGTGTTCAAACATGACAATTCAATAATAATTGCAGTAGTCAACTAATGTATTGCAATATTGACCGATAGTTTATGCGTTATAATGGCGCAAATTCTGAAAATAGCAGTATCTTAATTGTTGATATTTCTAAAATAATGAATGTTATTAGAAAAAAGTGCAAATTTTATGCGCCACTTCAAATTATCTTCCTTCCTGAAAGCTTAGTTCTTCAGTCCCAGCTAATATAAATTAATTTTCTCCACAAACATTAAAACATATGCCGGAATCGTTTGGGTCCAATATTTTCTTCCGTCTTGTACAGGTTTTCGACTTATTTTGGTTTGCAATAAAAACTGTCAATTCAGAAAACGCAATCGTTCAAAGACGGAATAGATTGTATGAGTAGGCAAAATACAATATCACAGCAACAGAACGGAGCAAATATTGTTTATCTCACATAAAAACTATACTTCAAAAAAACTAAGGCGTTACGGGAGTGACGAAGCAAATGACATACAGAAATGCGACACGGAGTCTAATGGAATAAATGACTCCATAAAAAGTGAAAGAAATATTATTTCCTTCAATATTTACATGAACAGGAGAATTCATCGAATGATTTAGGCTTCGGCTAATGGCCTAGGTCCTCGTGAATATTGTGACAACTCCAATAATCAGCAAAGTAAAGAAAATGATGGTGAACAAATGACTTCAAAATTTGCGTTTTAAAACTGAATGAACCAATAATAAGAAAACACGCATTTTACAGTTATCTCACGTTTTAATTTATACTGATTTAGAAGCATCTTCAATGCGCTTCTGCCGGACAGATTTTAAGGTTGCGTTATAGATAACTGATCTTGCGTCTTGAAGTTTTTTATTCAGAAGATCAGGGCAATCACTTTGTGTGGAAAATGCCCCCAAGTTACTCAGTGCAACGTTTCCAATTTGCCGCTCGACATCATTAACCCAACATCTGCAACTCGTCCAACTAAACAACAGTTAACATTAGAATCCCTAAACCCAAAGCAGGCATTATAATGCAAGAACTGTGGAAGAATCACTCTTCGCGCCCCTTCGCCTTTTACACGAGCTTGTAAAGACCAGTGACCAGAAATTTATAATTATTAACAGTGGATTTCGCACGAGTAGAGTGGGAAATACGATGTTTTGACGAACGAATGGATGAACACAGCTCTGAGTGTCTCTTAGTTCGATGCCGCCACACTTACAAGTCAGTGTTTAATTTTAAAACAATATTTGTATTCCATCGTAACCAGAATTTTTAATAAAATCGTTCTACTAAAAATTACTTTACGTTTTCAGTCTATACAATTTACTTTGCATTGGAAAACTACTACTCGCGCGACTTTTCTTGAACGATGGATTGAAGAAATGCGGGTGGAGTGGGGGTATTAGTAACAAAGTCGACCACTAGAGTATTTACAGTAATGCCAACCTCTGGGAAATCAAAGTCAAACCTGCTACGTGTGCGGCCAAGTCGTCACTCTGGGTAAGCAACAGCAGGGACACTCGATAGGAGTTTTAGGTGCCTCCCTTGAAGGACCTGGACCAACCTCAGCCATTTCTTGAGGTAATGGTAATAAAGCTGAACAGATGTTCTCGACTATGAAAGCAACTATCTTTGGCTGGCTTATGTTTCGCGCCAACGAAGTTTTAATGCTTGGAATGTTGTCATCAGTGCTCGCTGCGAGCGTTTGCCTTCAACTGCTTGTTGCTCAAGAGAGGGGGAATCAAGGCCATCGTTCAAGAAAAATTGCGCGAGTAGCAGTGGTGCTAAAACAGTACGTACTTTCTCGCCCGTATTTTCACGCAAAATTTCGCGAAAACTTCTCAGATTTTCGAAAAATTGTACATGACCATATTTCAAAATCTATCTTTAAGGAACAAATTTCATTAAGAGAATAAACTCTATAATCTTTAATATTTTAATAGTAGAGAGAATCAGAAAAAATTTGAACTTTTGCAATTTTCGAAACATCAGAGTTTCCAACGAACATGAGACATCCACCTTTCTCTTAAACGTCCTTCACACTATCCAAAAACTAAATGTAATAAAATCCGATGGAGCACTCTTTTTAATATTTTGAAAATGTCCCAGGGACTTCATATAAAGTACCCCCCAAAATTAAAATATTCAAGGGGAAGCGACATCAGCCAAATCGATTGGCGAATATCAATTTTGGAAAAATCCGCTGAACGCTTTAACGCATAGCGTTGTTCGCAGACGGACAGAGGGACAGACGGACAGACGGACAGACGGACAGACGGACAGACGGACAGACGGACAGACGGACAGACGGACAGACGTTTCGCCGTCATTCGATTTCTCGGTATCAAGAACCCAGAAAACGGATTCTGACCACACAACTTGATAGAGGATTTTTTTCTAAAAGTTGCAACTGGATTTATCCAATTTCCGTTACCAGGGACCTGAAATAAGAGTTTTTCTGCCGAAAATTCACCGATTTTTGCTCAGCATTATATAACATTTTCTTACTTCGCAGCGAGAAAGTAATAGACAGTTCTGAGATTTTTTCCTGCGAAGGAAGATTTCTGTACCCAGGTTTCGCCTTGTACAGGTTTCACTGTACATCGATCACTTCTTTTTTGTTTTAGAACTTAAGTGTTTCAAATACTTCAAGGTTCCAACTCGAAATCATTAGACCCATGGAAGCATCCTAGGAAATAGTCTTCCAGATTTGCTGACATGTGTGAATCCGAGAATAGGCACATGCTTTTGAAAGAATGAAAAAAAAGAAAGAAGACACAACACAAAAATACACATGCACACTTTAATACTACGAACCTCCCAAAATTAAATTTCCATCAAGTAATGGCATCAAATTTTCATATGCACTATTACAGTACAATTATTATTCTACGTACTGGAGAACGTAAAATAAACGTTTATTTTCAACAGAATGAAAGTACAGATAAATTGAATTTAAATGTGCATTTAGTTTAAAGAAATTATTATTTTTATTGCGCCGGAAAATCTGAAAAGTGTATTTAATAATTCTTCGCGCATGAATGCTTTAATTTTAATCTTGAAATAATGAATTTAGTCAGTATTACTGTTTAAACTACTAATAAATGTAATAAAGTTAAAGATAAAATGCAATCTTATGGAATATTTGTGAACAAACTTGTGCGTGATGCTCGAATATTACGTTAAAAAACGTTAAATTCGATGAGATATGTATCTTTTACCTGGGTGGTCTTTACCAAATGAATTTTTGATGAAAGTTTTTCAGAAAGAGAGCCCTATAATCATGATTGAAGGGAATAAACACTTAGTTTCTCGTCCTTCTAGACAAAAAAAAATGTAGTACGTTCACTCCAAATACTGTTACTGTTGCTTCTTTTTCCGTAATTTTGAGATACTAGTTTAATTTTCGTAACTTCATAAGATACTTCTTGTTCACACTAACAGACTTTAGTAGAGATGTTTTTTGTCTGTCGTTATGGATTTATTTAGACTGGATTGTTATGGATATTAGAAAGAACTCTTCACTTGTTTGTTGACGGGACATGATTCTTCATATTGATGAATGATGAATTTTCATACTGTAAATCATGTTTCCCTTCGTATGCAATCGTCTATGATCATGATTTTGCCCGCAATAGTTGTGTACATACTCGTAGTAATCTTGAACATGGAGCAGTTCACAGTGTCTGTCAACAATTTTGTAAATTGTTCAATTTTCAATAAATAATAATCATCAATTGTATTTTATAATTTGTGCTGGAAAGAAATACATAATCTTCTCCAGATTAATTATCATTTTGTAACATTGGAGGCGATGAATTTACTGAAATAAACTTACAAGAAAAAATAATAAATGTTCTTTATAACATGCTGGATCCCAATAATAAATTTACGCACGGTTCATTGGCACCGACTCGTAGACGCCAAACACATTAAGATGATCTGATTACTAAATTTTATAGTTTTAAATTAATATTGACTTCCATAATTAATGTCATAATCTAAAAATGTAATTATCTGATAAATACTACTGTATGTGAGTCAATGCAATGTGTACATTCGCTTCAATTCGACTTACATTTGTATTACGATGGAAGTGTGCTTGAGTGCCTTCTGTAAGGTTAAAAATTAATCATAGAACAAAAGGAAATATAAACTGACCATAAAAGTAAATAGTGTGCTAGAAGTGTTTGGTGTGAATCAATGTTTACCTTACAAGTTTAAGAGCTCAGGAATAATTTATAAAATTAGTAGTTTCATATAAAAGAGACATTATCATTTCTTAGATCAATTCAGAAACATCAAATACAAAATTCTTAAATAGCGGACTGCAAAAAACAGAGGATACAGAGTTTGAGAGGAACATTGAAAGCACCAGGGGTGTAGCTATAATGATGCAACCTGTGCACCACACATGGGTACCGCAGTGAGGGGCTTGGAATTACAGTCCCCTACAGATGGAGTTTAGCAAATTAATAATAGCAAAATTGACCAAACGCCAAACTCCCAACTATCCTCTCGTCGTAGATAATAGTGTAGCACATGTGTGTGTGTGTGTGTGTGTGTGTGTGTGTGTGTGTGTGTGTGTGTGTGTTTGTGAAAGGGTGGAGGAGGGAGCAAGGATTAGAAATTAAATATTGCGCGCAGTCCGTGGCCCGTTTGTTAAAACGGCATTCGCCTGTAATTCTGGCATTCGCCTGGAATATATTGGAAAAACTCTGTATCTATCTGCGCAGCCTGCCGCAGGAATTCTCCTCCAAAGTGTTTGCATTCGAAGTTGAATCGTTGAAAATCCGCCATCGTCGGGACGCGAACCCTAGGTCCCCCGATCAGCGATGCTGCAGTAGCAACTGTGTCACGTCATTTGGAAATCCATTTTTTTAAAAATTTATTTTCTTCCTGTTCAACATACATGTTTATGAGGGTTGTGAATGAAACATACATAACATTTGGTTTATTTCCTAACTGAGTGCCCTGAATGGGTGCGTTCAATGTTTTTGAAAAAATTTTAATTACTTTTGAAAGAGAATTAAAATTACAGAGAAATATCGTTGATGTGATAATTCAATGGAGGATATATTATGAGGCCAATTTCCTGCTGATTTATGGTGGTCGGAATCTGTCTTCAGGGAAGCGTAAACGGGAGACGCCACGCTCCAGCGAGAGGCCTGGAGGCGGGGCTGAGCGCGGGCGGCGCGACGCAACGCGACTCACCCAACGCGTCCGGCTGGCGAGCGTAATCAGCGGCCGCGTCCTCGTTTGTACAACCAAGTTACACTCGGAATTACAGCAGGAACGGCGCGGCGCGGCACCGCGCAACGTGCGTTTAACTTAGAAAATAACAGGCGGCGGGTGCGGGCGCAGCCGGCGCGCACGCGATTCGTTCCGGTGGCACATTAATGAGCGCTGATGGAGGATTTCGTTGAGTCGTTTAGATAGCGAGGATGACCAGCCCACGTTGCCTGCTGTGTGCGCGCGCGTGTGTGTGTGTTTTGTGTGCGAGGGTATGTATGTGCCGTGCGCGCTGTATAAATGGATGACCCGCCAGGAATTTAACGCAGTTATGCTCGAAAGCGACGCTTCTCGCAGATAAATTATTCATGACGAACTATTTATCTCATTATCCCCAGTGGTATTTGTCTGAAATATGCACCGACGGCCGCATTTATCACTCCAGGCGAGTCGTGCGTGGGACAGTGACGACTTGATGTGCGGTTGAAAAGTCTTCAATAGCCATGCGTCCAGGTGCACGGAGCGTGTGATAGATCGAATGTGTTTCAGAATCAGAAGTTGTCCATGTAAAAACGAGTTCATAATGCAAGAGATTTCTTCTGGATTCTGTTTATGTTGTTTGCAAGTAGTTAAAGGTGATTTGAAGAGTTTTTTTAAAGCCTACTTTTGATCTGATGTGTATTAATTCAAGCTGACATTTCATTTGTTACTTTAAACAAATGCTTTACTACTGCATTTAATAGTTCGTTTCAGGTTTTTCATTGTACACTAATAGGAAACTTTTGTATAAATATCACCAAAGTTTCTAATCCTATCTTCATCCCAGTCTCATTAAGTTAAAACTAATAGTAGATAAAAATAACTGAAATTTAGTCATTCTAGTATTTATTTTTGCATTACATTGCCAACAGCATTTCAAATGGAAATACATTGGTTACATGAACACAAAACATGCAAATTGAATATTAAGTGCCTGTTGCTCACATCTCATTGATGCAGTGTCCTTTTAAAGCATACAGAACCTACCTTTTCATAAAAAGGTCACTTATCGATAAGTGAAAGTAGGAGAACTAGTAGTAATAATGTCCAATAGTTCTGCAGGAAGTTTTCTAAAAGTTACATTATTTTATTGAAGGAAGATGATCTCTTAGACTTTTTGTTTTAAAGTATTGTTTGGCGTATATCTTTAGTGTTCTATATAATAATGTTGAAATTAAATATTTACATTGGTTATAGATAGATAGATATTTATTATTTCTGCAGGTAAGTTTATACAACCTGGTGGCAGAACACTACAATTTACATATTACAGTTAAGAATATTAACACAATGTTCTTTAAATTATTTTAAGACATAATAATAATAATAATAATAATAATAATAATAATAATAATAATAATAATAATAATAATAATATGATAAAACGTTAACAATAAGAGCAATAATAACAATAATAGCATTATCTCTACATTTTATGGCTGACCTGCACAGTTATTTTAGACTATTAAATACACGACTACATGACGTTTTAAGTACACTGCACTTCACTTCACTTCACATCACTTCGCTTCACAACATTTGCAATTCACTTGTTTCTACTTCTATATTGCACTACACTTCACAACACGTCATCACATTTCAATACAATACTACTTTGAATATAATTAACATTTATTTTGATCCCACCCCCAGTCGCTATGCTGAAAATACTCTTCATAAGATGTTAAGCCGAAAAGAAATTTATGAACAAGTTGAAATGAAGTATTTATATTTTTAGTTGCATTGCCACATACTTCATCTAAGCCCTATTCTTTATCACATGGAAATAAAAAACAACAACAGTGAATAAATAGTAAGTAGAAAACAAATTTTGCTGAAATAACTTATGTTGAAATCGTTTTATTAGGAATTCACGCAGATAATATTTTCATTCATAAAACTGATTTATAGCTGTTCATAAACTTCTTTTTACCTTCACATCTTCTGAAGAGTATTTTCAGCATAGCGACTGGGAGTGGGATCAAAATTAATGTTGATTTATTATATGTGGAATGTCACTCGTTACCAATATTAATTATTGTAAAAAACATAACTGTTATTAGTCATTGAAATATATGAGAGAGTTCACTCTGTGGAAAGTCGGGAATGATAACCATAAAAATGCGAGGTTACCACGACTCTTTCCTACCTCTACCCCTTCAAACACCTCAATAATGTTCAGTCCAATCATAAAAAATCTGCGGATTCGGTGGTAAAACGGTCAGCGTACTGGGCTGTTGTACTCAAGTTTGGGGGTTCAAACTCGATCGAATCCGTGGATTTTTAAGGGCGAAAAAAATCCTTCGTACGCCTTCCTTCGGAGGGTAAGTAAAGCCGGCTGTCCCATGTAGTAGATTGACTGCATGTAAAAGATCCTCAACCCTAAACGAAGCCTCTGAGCAAAATTGAGATTCGCCTGTTTCGTCGCCCAAGATAATACCCCCTTTCTCCGCTAGGTGGTGAAAGGAGCGTAGCGAAGATGGCCTGATGGCTCGAGTCTCGCCACGTAAAATAAGGCATTAACTAACTAAAAAAATCTCAACCGCCAACATATTTAATCGCGAGGTTCAGTGAAAAGACACATGGGTGGCGTACGAGGTGGCATTACCTACGGCAACGGGCACGGCTTTATCTCGCCGCGCGGGCGGCGCGGACGACCTTGGCGGAAGGGAAGACGCTGAGCCGCGTCGCGCCCGCGGTCGCCGCACCCACTGGCACAGGAATGGGCGCGAGCCACACCCTGCGCTGGGGCGTGGCCCCGCGCCACGCAGCCACGCCGCCACGCGCCCGCGCGCCCCGCAGCTGAGACGCACGCCACAGCACGGGCGGGGACGCCTTCACGGCCACGCGTGGCCACGGGGCGAACACGCGTGCGCCCGGCGCTGCGGCGATTCAGACGGAGTTTTAGATTATCAAACAAGAGCGGCGCTAGACCACTGGCCTAAGAAATAACAGGTTGAGGGTTCAAACTCGCATCGAGTGGGGGTGATGTTAGAAGGGCAGCTGAAAAGTCTCAGTGAAGTCTCTGTTGCCGCCGCAGCGTCTTTGATCAGGAGGTCTTGGATTCCAGTACCGACGGTGGCAGGTTTTCGACACCAGCTATATAGGTAGAATTCAGTCGCTATATGGTGGAAGATTCTAGCGTCCGGCTGCTTTGATCGGCAGATTTCTACGGTTTCTCCTATGAAAACCAGGCGAATGCCGGAGCAGTAGTCTAATGAATTGACTACTGACCGCGCGCGATCTTTCTTTTTTCTTCCTTGTCCTATCCTCAACCCCTTTCACATTCGCTTAGTACATGAACTACACTACCGTACATTGGGACACCAGCCGGGGGCTTAGAGTTAGTCGCGGCTGGTCCAGGGACACGAACCGAGCGTAGATCATTCCTTCCTAATCTCCCCTCTGATACTTACTACACCTCCCCACATTTCTAGAAACCAGTCAGCTATGGGCTTATCCTGGCTGGGGCGACGCCCCGCTGGGAGGCATAACTGGAGTTGGTAAGTCCCTTAAGCCGACGTGTAGATCGACACCCATCCTCACGTTCCAGCGGGTGAAGAACACCGCCACCTCTCGACTGCGCATGCGCTACTCGCCCGGGTATTGATGAAAGTAGTTGACATACCTGAAAACACGAAATACTCGCTCACTCGAAGGGCGGAAAATCCTCGGTGTACAATGCCATGCTCGTGGCATTGAAAAGCATACTCTTTAAGTGTATGTATGTGTGTATTTGCCATGTTAGGGTCTGATTAACTCGACTTTGCCAGTCAGTTCTTTATATCAATATATACAACGTTACCATCAAGGCAAGTGTTTACTATCATCGCAACCCTTCCTCGATTACCCGTCTGAAACAACAGATGAAAATCAGCTTCTCCCCTCCATTTTCTTTTCAAAACAATTCAACTTTGAGAAATGTCTAGAAAATATAATGATGAAATTATAATGAAATTATAATTTATCAAAATTATAAGACATGCAGACTATAAACAGCATTGCTCCTGGTACTCATTCAACTACTGCAATTCAGATAGAAAAGCACAACTTCATTTTGACTTTGCATAATTTAATATAACCTAAATCGACACACAGCAATACACAGCGATAAAGGAAATCACGAAGCGACCAGAACGACGTACGTGTTTCTACGAGATGTCTTATTCAACGTGCGCATGGGCATGTGAGCTACCTCTTGAGATGTATGCGTTTTCTAGACGGACGGTTTCTAAAACCCCATTTTATTAGGTTAAATCGTAATCGTTGCGTACAAACATGTGTGTATGTGGGTGTGTGCGTGTGGGTATGTGAGGTGCATTTTAGAGAGCATCTTGTGGTGCCTTTTAGAGAGCAAATTGATGTTGCGTTACTTTCTTTCTAGTGCAGTAAGTTGTATAAAGTTGTGGAAAGAGAGAACATGCATTACATGTGAAACTTGATGACCACGCCATCCATTATTATTAGGTTAGATTTGTTTACAGGTCTATGATTAAAATAAAGATTATATCAGATTATATTCGTCTGCAGATGGACGATTTATCCCCTATTGATATTTTTTTTTTTCACGTAACATAGAGTAATGCAGTCAATTGTAATCAAAAGCAGTTTAAGGAAGTATAGTGAATTCTTGACATTCACACTTCTGAACTACCAATGATCAAAATTTCTTACCGAAACATAAAAGAAGTTGAATTGGATATGGCAATCTTTGTGCTTCAGAGTTAGAATTTGAGTGAAACAACAAAGCGACTGAAAATTTCAAGAAGCAAGTGGTCGATGTCCTAGTAAAAGTAAACACCAATAACCTTACAGCATCTTATATCATATTTTGACGTTAATTAATATGGAAAACTTCATTACATTAATATTTAATTTAAGCCTATATAATTGAAGGAATTGGAAGCATATATTAGCTCTATCTCACTTCGACTGAAACTTAGCTGTAAGACAGAATGAGTTTATAACATTACTACATTTATAAGGAATCAAAAACCAATACTCCTGTTTTACTATGTTATTTGTTGTCAAAATTTAATACTTACAGAGACGTTAATTGTATTTCGGAGTGTCGTACAGTTTAAATGGTAATATTTTAATTTTCGCCAAAACGTGACGGGTCTGTTTAATCCCGAGTCCTTCAATAATATACAATTCATTATTTAATATTTGAATAGAAATAAAAGTTATGATGGAACGAGATGATGAAAATGAACAATGTTAAAAACGAACATTTTACTCGATTCAAATAATCAGTTTTAATCTGTGAATTTATAAGTTATAAGTAGCTAAGGCAAAATAATATGAGAATAAGCTTAATAAAAATGTAACACTTACAGTTTACAGGACATTTTTGGAGTTCACGCCACTGACGAGTAGGAGTTCATGGGTTAATTAGAAATGCGTACTTCCTCACGTGATTCCGTTGACGTGCCTCACTTAGCCTGCTATCAAATGAGTTTTGGAATTTTTAGAGAGGTCGCCTAGTGTCCATTATGTGCTTTTCGTGCTCAGACCGAGAAATCACGCATCTTTACGTTCACGGGAGGTTCTTCGCGAGCATCTTTAGTGCCTATTGCAGACACCTTAACTGCAAAATACTAACATAGAAAAGCAAAGAGACTCGCAACTGACGAGTCATTTCAGTAGATTTACGGCAGTAATGGCCATTCTCGTTCAGGTTTGTCAACTGCTTTGCAAAGTGCAGCAACGTCTTGGGGAGATCTTTGAGAGAAGAGGCGATGTTCTCCCGGATTGCGAAGGAGTATGGAAAAGTAAGAAGATCTCATTGACTGCCTTAAGCACACGTTGAAAATTTGCACAGAATCACCACGGAACAAGAGGGAGCCTTATTACTTGGTATGCCCACTACTTCAGGGCGCATTTAGCGTTAGATGTGCACATTCAAGGAAAGGTGAGGGTTCCGTTGGGGTCTTTACACAACCTCAAAATTAGTACCAAAGGAGTCGTTTAGTTAACACTCCGCAATTAGCAGACAATCATAACCACGTTTTAAGTTTGTCTTGTTAAAGGACTTGCAGCGAACAATACGAAATGTTCATACAAGTCTTTCTCACAATCGTCGTGGTTGTATGTATACAATTTGATTATCGAGTGAGAGTGCTAATTATGCCGTAAGGTAGAACACCTCCTGATATAATGAAGAGATGTTGAAGAGTGGTTAAGGATTATCATTTTCTATGATTGCAAGAAATGTGAGTTTACAGAAACATCCTACAACTTGAAATATCTTCTGTATCTATGATTTTCTGCAATAACGTTTTTAAAGGCATTCCGTCATAAAAATAAATTTACTATGATTCTGCATTAGCACGAATGTTAATAAATTTGAATGTTAATAAATTGGAATGTTAATAATGTTCTGTAATAAATTGAGTTTGGAATAAATGTGGAATTATTAAACAAAATATTTTGTGAGTAATTCCTGAGTGTCTTGCGCAAAGTTTTCTTGAAATCTGCGAAAACATTTGCAGACGTTGTAATGCATAAACGTTTTGAATTTACAATATATTAGCCAAGTAGTGAAAGGCAAAGGTACACATTTCTTTAGGTAACTTTCGCTGTTGCTAGAATGACAAAAAGTGTTTTAGTTTTCTTTTTGCTTCAAAATGTTTCACAATTTTGGTGCCTTTGAGTACTCTCTTGAAGGGTATTGGAATCTGTTCACAGAAAAATATAATTCTTAGAAGAAAATGTTCCATTCTCATGTCGACGATAGTTGTAGACATTGGCGAAAATATATACGTAATCTTGCATAATGTACGGAATATTTTTTTGGGGGGAAGGGGACTTTTTGATATGGATGTGATGGTGAGTTACAATATGTAATCGATTTGAAACCCCACGAGGAAAACTTCTTGCGAAGCGACTCATCTGTTTTCAAGTGATAATAAGTTCGCCACCGTTATTTCGCTAGTTTTGTCAATGACAATGACAGTGAGACGTGATGTAATTCGTACTTTGTTAACTTCGACATTGACACTGTTTTGGGGGAATTGGTAAATTACCAGAAATTGGTAGTAGGTAATTGGCATTAGAACTCTCGATAAATCGACGTTACTTCTGAAACTTGCGAAAACTCAATATTGGCGTTGGATGTTTATGCTGAAGTTGACATTGGTATTTGATGTTGGCGTACCTTTGGTATTGGTTTGGAATTGGCACTGAGATCTATTTTCCTATTCTTCATTTGAAAATAGAATTACGTATCTCCTGGTAATTGATATCAACGTTTGCGCAACTTTCTCGACAATGCAGTGTTGACACCAAACCGACAACGGAGCTGACGACGACGGCGGTATTAATTTTGAATATTGGTGTTGGAGTTGCCCACAGGTGTTTTAGTTGATGGTGAAAGCTTTATCATTTCCCATGTTGATATGCTTTTTGTTTGTTTGGTAAACAGTAACGCTCTTCTGTTAGTATTCGAGTTAGGTTTGTCAACAAATCATTTTAAACTCTGGGATTGACTTAAGAGGTGGTGTGATACTTACAATTGATATTGGCATTGGAGTTCGATATCGCCTTTTGGGGTTGTTATCAATGGTATCGACTCCTTGACATTTTTGAGTAATAATGTCCTAGAGTTAGTAAATGACACTCATGTTCACATTTTTATGACCGATCGTTACCAATGAATCTAACAATGATGTGCATGGGGTATTTATGGGAGTGGGCGTGAACCACGGCGCGAAATATGTCGTCGTTGGCGATGTCTTCTACTGGACACCCGTATTCGCATTAGCATTCTCAATGAATGCCGATAGCCAAATCAATATCACGGGACAACACCATATACGCGCCAATGGTGGTTTCAGTATTAACGTCGTTAATACTGAAACCGCCATTGGCGCGTATATGATTATGTCCCGTGATACTGAGTTAGCTATCGGCATTGCGAAACCCTTCTTGGGATTTGTCGCGGATACTGTTGGCGTTAGCGTCCGCATTGATGTTTTTAAGTAGTCATTTTCATGGGTTGTTAATAGACACACGTACTAATTATAGCATCGTCGACGAATGGATGTTGAAACCGAAAGCACAATTGTGAAATTAGGTCACTTATATGGTATTGTCACGTGGTATTGCCGTTGACTATGGGCATTGGGAGTTGACCTCGATGGCGCCAACGTTGGGTTTTTTAAATAGTAGCATGCTTTAATAGTAACTTGATAAATCACACGTATTAATGTTATCATTCTCGACGAATGGTCGTAAACATTGAAAGCGACATGGTTCTAATGGTGAAATGTCCCGTGGTGTCGGCGCTGCAAGTTGTCGTGAAAGGTGTTGGCGATGACGGCGGCCAGCGGCGTCCACCGGGGCGGCGGCGGCGGCGGCGGCGGCGGCGGCGGCGGCGGCGGCGGCGGCGGCGGCGGCGGCGGCGCCGCGGGCGCTCGCGTGACGGCGCGTCCACGCATGCGGGTCGCGCCTCTCGCGTGCCGGCGCCGCGCCGCGCCTGCCTGCCCGCCCGCCCACCCGCTCTCCCGCGCTCTATCGCCTCGCGCGCGCCACGCCCCCGCAGCCTCCACCCCCGCTGCGCCCGCCGCACGCACCCGCCGCTCGAGCACGCCGCCCGACACCCCTTCGCCGCGCGCGGGTGGAACGCCAAGATATGGCGTTTGCGCTGCTGTTCCGTGGCTCCACTGCGTTGACCGTTCTGTGCATTTCATACAGTTTTTCCAATTCGTTATTCGAGCATATAATGTGTTATTACTATTATTATTGATTATAACTATTATTATTATTACTTAATTTATTATTATTATTATTATTATTATTATTATTATTATTATTATTATTATTATACTGAATGCGGAGTATCAGATTATGTCGATATAATTTTCTCGTGTGTATTTAACTAGTGCTGTTAATTTCCTTATGATATTTATCATGAACTTCAGAGAGTGTGTGGTACCACTGATCTCGTCACACGACAGTATTTAAATTTAAACCTACCTAAAAAAATATTTCTTGACATATTGAACTACTTTTTAATCTGTGCAAGGTACGAATCAATATGCATTTTAGGCATGTTCTCGTTGTGTTTATGCTAATCACAATCGTTTTAAAATTCATTTATCCATTTCTTTGCTCCTCATATCATTTCTAGAACATCTCTTTGGTTTTGATTTTTTCCCTCTAAAACTGTTGCTCAGTAACTGACCACATTCTCTCTGCCCCTTCTCTCTCTCTCTCTCTCTCTCTCTCTCTCTCTCTCTCTCTCTCTCTCAAACTCTTTCGGACATGAGATGCGTAAGCGTCCGTTTCCTTTTGGGTGTTGACTTTCTCTCTGCGTTCTTTACTATTCGCCATCGTCTTGAGTCTGATTCTCCCCCCGCCCCGTTCATTTTCTCGTTCACCCCTTCTCCACTTTCTGTCCGCAGCCCTTCTCCACAGCAACGCCGTCGATTCCCCACCAGCCGCGTCGGCCACCATCATCGCGGCCGCCGCCTCCTCCGCCGCGCCAGGGCGTCCAGTGCCGGCGCCGCAGCCGCCTCCACCGCACCTCCGCGCCCGCCCACCGCCCGCCCGCCAAGGCTTCGTGTGTGTTCTCGGCGGCGACGGCGTCGGTGGCGAGCGGAGCACCGCCTCCGCGCCCGGGCCCGGGCCCCCTCCCCCGCCGCGCCCCACGCCGCGCAGCACGCACGCGGGAAATTATTGGCGTCTACGTGGAGATTAAATACAGAACGCGCTGTGCACCGGCTATTTTCGGGGCGGCGCAGATGGTATCGCGGGCCTGACACGGCGACGCGCGCCTCCCGGCCGGCCCGTCCGCCCGCCCGCCCGCTCGCCCCGACGCCCGCGACGCGGCGTTTCCCCAAATATTTTTAGTTCGTTGGAGCGTCTTCCTCCCCGCCCCCCCTATTTTCGACGAGGATCTTCGGATGAAGCGGATCTTCTGCATCGACTATGCAGTTCGCTTGAGATCTCCGCTTTGCGAGAGCTCCAAGTACTATCATTAGCAGAGATTCGCCTTTTTTGTGGCCCGGAGATGGGTTGCTGCGCGCGTACGTAAATTATAGTTATGAAAGCGCATAGAATATTCGTTTCGCTACGGGAGTTCAACTTCCGGTCTGATGGTGGTCCAGTAAACGAGAAAATTGATTGTGAGTCGGGCTGTACGCTACGCACTACGTATTCTTTTCTGCAGCAATATTTTATTCGATTGCATTTAAACAAGTCATATTCCTGATTATTGGCACCAAATGAATTTTGAAAAAATCACGAGCAATGAACACCATCTGATATTTTGTGAACAATATCCAAATTTAGGCACATGTCTATGCCATCCGCAAACATAAATGTCATTGATTTTCTCCCCCATACGTCACATACAGTTTTTGACTAAATAAATAAATAAATAAATAAATTGATCTTCAAAAGAGGAAATAGAAAAAGTTCGTGTTCAAGGATTTCTGATAACATTTTGTTTTCAATTTAAATTCGTGTACTGTTACAATATGTAATTTTTTAAACGTTGGAGTTATAAATATTATGTTGTTTATTATTCAAGTGCTTATAAAGAACGTTCAGTAATCATTCTTGACAGTTCAAGATCATTTCTGATTCTAAATTTTATTTCGAACCGATGGAGCAAGTAATTAGATATTGTTGTAAACATAAAAATCGCACCAGTGCAAGAAATATAAAATTATCCGTTGTCAGTGCACCTATCATTGTGGATCGTTGAGGAATGTAGAACAAAATAACGTTCTACAAAAGTTGTTATAGCTATGCCGAATCCTGATGGATAAAGCAGTCAACATGCGTTCTCAGTGTCTTGTTGCCCCACCGTATCTAGAAAAAACTGAGAAAGGATTCCCGGAATTCGAATCCAGGAATTTAGCTCCGTTCATTATACGCTGTATTATTATTATACAAATGATAGATTACTATCAGTAAGTTTAGTGGAATGTGTTTGTAACGTCAACGGAAAATCATGTTTATTCAAGAGGGACCCTTCTGAGATTTGACGATGATATGGCTTTAAATAAGAAACTCTGTAAACCCTATCGGACTAATGGTTGTGCCTAGGTCGATAAAATCTTTATGTTTTTAACCTGTCAATGTTTTCTTGAATTAGAAAATAATCACCCAAGACAATACCGAGTCGGGTGAAATTCCAATTGTAAGTAAATTGACGAACTCAGTAGTATAATTAAAATTTATTTGTGGAATTAATCTGGTGGGAGTTAAAGCAAAATGGCATCGGGCACATCCCCACAAATAGAGCGGGAATTGGCCTCCTTTGACACCGGCACCTCTTGAATTCCGGCGCCCGTGGCGCGTTACTCGCTCTGGCCCCAACGCCGCGCTCGCCCAACCCGGCCTTTGTGCTCGCCCCGCTCGGCCCCTCCCCGCCCCGCCCCGCTCCGCCCCGCTTCGCCCCGCCCCGCGCCAGGCTGCGCCGGCGTTGAGCGGAAGGGCAGCCGCTGCAGCGGGGCGAGAGGCGAGCCGGCCGAGCGCCGGGAAGGGCGGGAAGATGTGAAACGCGCAACGCGGGGTGAACCGAACGGGGGCGGAGGCGGCAGTGGTGGAGGCGGGGCGGCGGCCGTAGTAGTAATGGTAATGGTGGGCGCGGGGGCGGCGTAGGGCACCTCACACGCAGGGGCGGGGGCGGAGCTGGGGCGAGGGGGGCGGGGCCGGGCGGGGCGGGGGGCGGGGCGGGGGGCGTGGCGGGGCGGGCGGGGGCGGGGGCGGGGCGGGGGCGGGGCGGGGGCGGGGCGGGGGCGGGGCGGCCGGAGGCGGGGACAGAGGAGACTGACGCGGCGCAGTGGCTCAGTGGAGACGGAGGTGTGGGGTCGGGGCAGCGGCGTCGGCCGCGAGGGCCCCGAGATATCGATTGTGCGAGGATGGAGGCGGCGGCTGCTGGAGACGTCCGAGAAGGTCGGAGTCTCACTCTCGCAGTTCGGAAAGGCAGGTTTTGTTCCCCGCTAAAGCCACTCGAGCCCTCTTTAATCGAGTCGCTTTATAGTCTAATCACAGATCATATACTTTTGAACTCGCGTATTTCCGAGTAGAAGAGATGATGTTGAAAGCTTCACCACTAATTAACTATTATGTACTACAAATTTACTCCGAGAACACTGAAAATCTATAGAAACATTCCCACTGAATACCTAGGACCCAAGCATACGAATATCTTTATTTGTGAAACGTGTCGCATCCAGAATTACAAGAATAACATTAGATTAAGAGCGTTTGAAAATTGAGAACCAACAATTGCTACTGATGTAAAAATCCCATTAATTATAAAGTGTTAATATGTTGTTAATTTATACAATTGCAATGTATTTTCAACAGGTAGGTGTGATTTTTATAATTTTTGGTTTTTCTTTAAATATTTTCTAGATTACACATTGACTCACAAACTTCATTGTAATCTTCTTTGTGCATATACAAGTATGATACGTATGAGCTTGGAAAACCTATTTAATAAGAAGTGGCTAAGAGGGGAATTCATTTGAAGCTTTTCATGTGACATAAGGTAATTAGAAACTTATACAAATATGAAGTAAAATAACTTGCGGTTATTCATTAATTTAACTTAAAGTTAGAAATAAAGTGAGAGCGATAAGAAAAACGACGAGTTACGTAGCACTGATAAATATCAAGAGAAGAGGAAATGACTGCCATAGAGCACCGGATGCTCGCTAAGTACATCATAAAGAAGGACTTACTTGGCACTCTTGTCAGAACTATCTTCGAAAACAGCACACATAAAAGAGTAGAGTAGAATAAGTAGCTTATGTCACCTCTAATGCTGTTGAAAAGCCAAGGCATGTAAAATAAGAAACGAGCAGAGAGCTAGTAATCGACAATGTTTCTGTCACTAAACAGCTGCATTACTGTCGGTCAGAAGAGTCACGAGGAGAGGTTTTGTTAAGTAGTTGTTATGGGAGTGATAAGGTTTAACGTTTGTGTAGAAGTTAATTATAAAATGTTGTCAAACGAGTACATAAGCGACCAGAATAGCGCTCAAACAAGGTGTTGTCTATGAAAAATCAGCTTATTCTGTTACTTAGGAAATTTCTTTTTTTGCACTTTTTCGAAGATTAGAGGAGGTCAATCATTACCTTACAAAGGGACGCAGTTCAATTGCAGTTTATTCCGATTTAAAACGCAGCGAGGGCATTCCCCGTTCGTATGAAACAGCGTGTTGTCTCGAAAATAAGTTTTCCGTGTAAAACTAGAGCAAATTAAATGATCTCGTTTTGATAGAAAACTCCTGAAATGTATTAGTACAGTATTAGTACAATTTTCTCTAGAGATCTTCATCAATGGTTTTCTCAGTTACATACGAACAGTGCCAAAAAAATCTGCTTGAGCAAACATCATATTGAATATCCCTCCATTCCTCAGACTCTTTACATTCCTTTCTTATGATACATCACAATGTCTCACACAGCTGATAATGATCCGGTGGGTCTGAGAGGGAGGGCTTCGGAGGCGCAAGCCTGCAGTGGTAGAGGCGGCGGCATCGCGGGGTCGATTCGAAGGGCGGGGGCGGGGGCGTTGAGAAGGCGGGGGCGGCGCGCGCGTCGCGATCTGCAGCCGCGCCTGGGCGCTGACACCTCGCGCGGCGCCGCGCCGCTAATCCGCCTTTGAGGCGCGCCGCCTCTCCGCGCCACGGCAGCGCGCCCTCGCCGCCACCGCCTCCCACTGCGTTGCACTACAGGGCGATGCAATCGACCATCTGGGCGCTCCATACATCAGTGATATTTGCAGAGACGCAACCAAGGGAAGGGGTTTCAGCCCCCCTTATATTCACAAAAATAAATGGAAAATAAGCCCTAGCCCGATGTGTGACTGCGCAGATGTCAGGCAAACTATACATCACATTGTCAATGACTGTCCGAGAAGGAAGTTTCCTGGAAACCCCCAAGAATTCATTGCAGTAACTGACAATGCGGCCCAATGGGCAAAGGAACTTGACTTAAGGCTTTAGAATCAATATTTTAAGACTGATAAAATTAACTTTTTATTGTGAATTAGACTTATAGTTTTTACTTAAATGTGCTATATTGTTTTTAAATTGTGTACTTGTTCTTTTAATTGTTTTGAATTGCTCTCTTTGTGTAAATTTTTTCCCCTTTTTCTTATTGTATTGTTTCCTGCCATACGAATAAATAAATAAATAAATAAATTCACAAAAATAGTTTATATTATTTTTTTCTATTTCTATAGTAATGAAATTCACTCCATATCTTCCTAAAATACGAAACAAATAACAATACATCAATGAATAAAAACAAATTTTAATTCATTATAAATGAAAAAGTCTTGATAAGAAAGCGTCAAGACTGCTAGACACTACGTATATAACCCACTGTCGCCGCCCAAAGAAAAATTCCTGTTGCGTCGTTGGAAACATGCAAGTACCCATATTTATTCTTGAAATTCGAAACACTTTAAAACTCTTTGATTATTTTTAAATAGAGTCAGTTTAGATGATAGATAATGTTCTGCTTCATTTAGGTTTCATTATCGTGATAATGATCTATTGAGGGTACATTAACCACGAATTTGATCACAGTTCTCTCGTCATTTTGATGAATCTATTAGCTTAGTACTTTGTTAATGTATACATTAAAACTGAAAAATAAGATCCCTAAATATCGTTCACGGTTTGATACAAATATGATTAAATGAAGTTTAAAAAAAAACACTAATATAAGGAAGTCTTTTAAAATTTTTTTGGAAATTTGTTGCTACTTGCTCGACATTGCTGGCCTTCAGTGTTGTTGATACATGGTTACTTCACTTTAGGGAAAGTCATTCTCGTGACAAAGCCAATCCACATTCATTTGGTGATTTTCAGTTCAGGAGATACTTAGGTTACAATTTGATTCAAAGTGTTTAAGTGTTCAAATAATTTAGTAGGATTTGAGTTGTTGAGTTTTAGGTGGGCGGGATTGAAATATCTTTCGGGTATCGTGAAACTATTTTGCGGGGCTGTTTGTGTGTTTTGCCTAGTTGGTATTTTTGGTGGCAGCAGCGTCGGGCAGTGTTTCGTACAAATTTTTGGATGTTTAAAGAATGATGCTATGAAGGAGTTCTATTTTAACTCTCTATGTAATTGTTGGTCACTAATCAGCAATGGGGCTTTGGTAAGTTTCCTTAGACATTTATTTAGGATTGTTTTGTAATTTCATAATATGCTGATTTTTAATCATGTTAGATAGGTCAATATCTAGAGAAACATCGTTTTTAAAACAACCTCCATGTACGATTTCTCCGTGAATTGTCTCCTCTCTCTCCTATGTGTCTCCATTGCCATGTCCTTATTTCCAATATTGATCGCGCTCTTCATCGTATTATTCTTTCAATCCTTCTTCTTATTGTCAGATCGCTTTGTCCTCTTTCTTATTATGCATGCACCTGTTTGCACGAACTTTCATCTTCTCGTATTCATTTATCAAATCAGAAGGAACAAGTTCAGCTGTCAGTGGCATTACTTGTGAGGCTGCAGCTGTCGCCACCACGCTACTACAAGAACAGAAAGCGACTCTATGATTACCACCACCGTCACTCCTGTTCAAGAGCAGCTACTTACAGTAGCTATTGCCTCACTTTTAAAATCCATTCTGTCCTTTGAGTGTATAACCTCTGTCACGACCTCGGTATCTGTCATCACAAAGATCAGGATTCCAGAGCCAACTAGGCTCCTTCGGTCTTTGGCTATTACCCAGTTTCCACCATTACCACAACTTCAAAGCCTTTGCCAAAGTGTAATCCTTTGTTACCTTCGCATCCTGGAGATCATTATCTCCACATCCACTATGCGCTATCATATGTACTTGAGACAATGGTATTTGAATCATCATAATTATCAACACTAGACTCAGGATCTCAATGCAAATGCATGTTTTTATATAAGCTTGCTACACCATTCAAACTTTGTAAATATGTGTTTCGTGGCCAACTTATTTAAATTTGCATGTTTGGACGATTTTTGGAAAATTTTATGCATGATGCTTGTTTATACGTTTTTTTTCGAATTCTGTGACATATTTAGACTATTGTGTTACACAAGAGGTAATTTTATTATATGTTTACATAAATTAATGTTCATTAAAATCAATGCATATTATGGATCGCTTTAGCTATTTTAATTGTTAAAATACATGTTTTGGAATTCGCGAATGATTGGAAGAAAATCAATTAAGAACAGTCTCCCTTTTAGAAAAAAACAATACACTCTGAAAATATTTCCTTCGTAGCCAGTGGTAACTGAAAAATATCCAATCGCTTTACAGCATAAACCGAAAAAGTCTCATCGAGAGACCGTCTGAGAAGTGCTCGGACATTTCTCCGTGCTACAGCGGCCGGGGATATTCAATTGACAGAGCCAGACACCACACTACTGGTCGCAGGGAAACGAAATCACGCAGAAATAATACCGTTTGGCCTTTTAAAGTCTCAAATGATAAATTTCGTTCTTTAAGTATGTTCCTATTACAGTTTATAACGCCATTTCTTGCATTTGAAAACGTGTTTCAGTGAAGCGGATGAATCTGTTCGAAAGAAATTTTCAAAGTTTGTTAATTATTCACTCTAACAAAAGGCTGTACAAAAAGGAAATTAGTAAAATTCTACAATTTTATAATGCACATTTCATTGGTGTTTACCCTTAATTGTGCATATTTGGCTATTGGATGGTGCACGTTTGACGCTTATTTAAGGATTTGACAGTGCATGAAAATTCTGTCTTATCATTATAAACATGACCACCATCACATTCATGCGTTCGTCACCCCAGTCCTCTCTTTTTGATTCTCACACATAACCCCCACGCTCCCACCACCACTATTACTATTATCACTAACATTATCAACATAACCACCATCATTATCATCAACTTTCACCGCCATCACCACTACCACCGCTGCCTTTTCCGGTACCTCAGTGCATCAACTGATGTCACTGCAGCACCTCTGACCGGGAGGTCCTAGGTTCGAGTCCTGACGGCGGTAGGATTTTCGACACTAGCTTTTCAGCTAGGTCGGATACAGTCGCTGTCTGAAGGAGGATTCTAGCAGCCGGCTGCTCTGATCGGTAGTTTCCCGTGGTTTCTCCGATTAAACCCTACCAAACCAAACGGGCCACGGACCGCGCGCGATCTATCCTTCCTCTTCCTTGTCCTATCCTCTCCCCTTACACACACACTTACTAACATGCACTACCCTACTACATATTCTGGGAGACCGGTCTGGAGCTTAGAGCTTGTCCCGCCTGGGGCTGTGCCCCGCTGGTGGGAGAGTCCTGGTTATGGGGAAACCTCACTAGCCGACGGTAGGTCGGCACCGGATCTCGCCATCCAGCGGAGGAAGATCACCGCCATCTCCCGAGAAAAAAAAACATACACTACACTAATGGGACTAATGGTCGAAGCAGTTGAAGCGCCCGGAAACACGAAAAAATCAATCAATCAAAAAATCCGCTGCCTTTTCCACCAGCATTACCACCACCTTTATTACATCACCTCCGTCATTGCCACCATAGCCATCACCACCAGCGCCGCCCTTGGCACGCGCGCAAGGTCCTGCGTGGCGCGCCGGGCGTGCGCGTCGCGTCGCGTCGCGCTGTGCTGGCTATCACTCTCGCGCGATCTGCGACACTCGCGCAGCCGCACAGAGCCCCTTCTCCGCTGTTCGCGCTCCGCTGGCGCCGCTCCGCGCCTCTTTAGCCCTCGCGGCTGATATTCTTAGCAGCCGGCGCGGCGCGGCGCTGCTTGACGGCCGGCGTTTTGAGCGCGGGCCACGGCCGCCGGCGACGCCCCAATTGGCCGCTGCGCGCGCGCCCTCCTCGGCGCCTCTGCCTCCCTCCCGGCTTATCGCCCGCATCGCGCTGCTAATGTTGGACTACCTTCTTAGAAACTGTTCAATGACTCGGGTTACTTCGTTGGAAATAAACAACACTCTCGTTTAGGGCATTTGCTCGCGCTCCACGTGGCGTATTCTCAGACTTTTGCAAGATCGTTCGGATTGATATATCATGTACCGTCCTGACATCATTTCTTTTATGAGTACCAGTCGTACTTGCTCATTACACTGCTTTTACTCATTGTTCAGAATACGCGTTTTGTTTCTCTGTGTTACTTATAATTTTTCTTATTTTCTTATTGATTAGTGATTCCGGGCGCGTTAACTACTATGGTCATTAGTCCCGTGAGTGTAGTGCATGTTTTTTCACGGGAGGTGGCAGCGAATTCCCCGGGAATTGTGAGATTCAGCAACCAACCTATCGTCGACTAGCGGGGTTTTCCTCGTCCAGGTATATCCCACCAGTGGGACACCGCCTCAGCCAGGACAACCTCTAAGCTCCCGTCCAGTCTCCCGGCACACGTGGTAGGGTAGGGCAAGTGTGATAGTGTAAGTGTGTGTAAGGAGTGAGCATAGGACAAGGAAGAGAAAGGAAAGATCACTCGCAGCCCATGGCTCGTTTGAGAGTACAGCTCCGACATTTGCAGAATTTTTCTCCAGACAGCGACTGAACTGGACCAAGCTATCTAGCTTATAATTCCTATATCATATTACTTCTTGATTCTTTTTATAACCTCTTAATTGTAATAACATAGTAAGCAAACATTCATTCTTCAGTACTGTTAAAACATTTTTGTAACTTTTTTAATTTACTTCTTCATAAAATGTTTGAGGAAGTATTTGTATAATGCTTGCGCACATTTTATACAATCGTGGCGAAAAAAATTACTTTTTTTAAACTGAAGAAGAGAAAACGACAAACTATGATAGCTTTTTGAAGAATTCAAATGGCACAGTTAGAAAATTACTTGTAAATGTATTCTTCAACATCATTTGATAAAATCATTATTACGAGAGATCTCTCCCCATGGTGACTTATAAATGTTTAAATCGTGGACTTATTTTGCTTCAGACATTTTCATGACCGTTTGCTCAATTATATTATTGCAAATGGAAATAACGCTGAATATGAATGTTCGCCTTACCAGTTTCAACAAACTTTCAGAACAAGAACTCTGTCGAGGGAAAAATAAAATTACTATTATAAGATAATAAATCACTCGTTACAAATATTTAAACAAGTACAATGATAAATATCGTACATAAATAACGTTCAATTAGTGTTTAAACCTTCAATGTCATGACAGATTTTTACTTTTTCGCGACTGTTTGCGCAATATCTATAAAATGTTGTAATGCAGCGAGTAAAAACGGCGAATTTTCGAGGGAAAAACTCTTATTGCCCAGCTCTAATGGAGAAAAAGTAAATGTGTCACTGTTTATTGTAAATTACTTCCTCTAACACGTTGTGTAGTCAGGATACATGTTTTGTAAGTCCTTGATATCGAAATATCGATTGACGGCAAAACGTCCGTCCCTCAGTGAACAACGCTATTGGCTAAACCGTTCAATCGATTTTCTTCAATATTGATATTTGCTAATCGATCTATCTGATGCCGCGGCCCTTTGAATTTGAAACCGATTTTGGGGGATACTTTTTGGGGGAAGTCTCTAGGACATTTTCAATTTTTTTAAAAAACATGCACCAAATGTTTCGATTAAATTTTGTTGTTGGATTGCGTGAAAGACGTTTATGATAATGGTGTAGATCTCGAAAGAATGGTACATTTTTTTAAAATTGCAACTGTAACTTGATAAACTTTTTTAAGAGTTTGAAATAAAGTAATGTAAACGTTTTTGAAAATTTGAGTTTTCGCGTAAAATTACGTGAATTTTTAAACACTTTTTTTTTTTCAAAAACGGCCCAATATCTTTCGATCAAATTTTGACCTCGGGTAGCGTAAAGAACGCTTAAGAGAACTGAGGCCTCATTTTCGTTGAAATCCTTGAGTTTGCGAAAACTGCAAAAACTCAAACTTTTATGGTACAACTCTGGCATTTATTCTGCCACAAACACTGGGACGATTTTAAAGGAAAGCTACAACTCTTTTTTGCCTCAACCCGGAATCGAACACGGGATCACATCACAGTAAGCCAATATGCTGTTGATGAGCCATCCTAGAGGCTAATGGAAAACAACGGGAAAAAAATTATTTCCTTTACCCGGCCACTAGTTGAAACATTCAATTCTATACTAGGTTTATTACGAACATAAAATACATGGTAATGTAGAACGGACCCTTCGTTCACGGTAGTACATGGCCGGACATAGATTCCATCTTGCATTCCACCTCTCTGCCCCGAGGCGATCAGCAGGAAATATACAGGTGGTCACTCTTCCGGTTGCTGTCGCACGTTATCTTAAGTTGGTGAAACAGACGTCGACAAGATGGAGTTAAATTGAATCTTGAATTGAAATACTTCTATGCAGCTGATACAATGAAGGGTGGAAGGAAGATTCTACTGAGTTTTAACGGATATTGGATTCAGAGTATTCCCATTCCTCTTCATTCATTGAATTTATTTCTCGCTTTCGTTACACGATTTACAAATAAAAGTTAGACGTTATATTCTTCTTTTCGTAAATATTTATGTCCATCTACAAGGATCGATTTAATTTACTAGATGTTGAACTAAATTTTTCGTTTGAAAAGAACGAGAGGTAATGAAATTAATTTAATGTTGCAACATATTTTCTTGTTTCCCTCCCTTAAATAACATCATTTAAATAATTACTCTAGACCACTCAGTGACTAGTTACAGTTTATATTAGTATTGCCAGGACTACCTTATTAATTCATCGAAATTTCACTTCGACATTAAGAAATAAATATTTACTGAGTCCACAAATCTTTTCAAAGCGGTCGTCTTTAAAGTACGTAATGCTAAAGAGGAGAAAGGTTTGAGACAGCGTTATGCTTCGCGGTAAGCTAAACTAACACCCACTACCCCCTGCTTGAGAGAGGTGGGTGTTAGTTTAGTCTCACATAACACTGTTTTTGTTATTTTCAACATTTGTTGAAATATATAATTTTATTTAGTTAATTTAAATAGTTGATTTAATTTTACTGAAACATTAAAATATTAACAAATTAAATTTAAAAATATAAATAAATTAAAATGTCTGATGTATATTTATTTACCATAAATTTAAATAATTTTTCAACAATGTTCTTTATTGGTTGATTGTCAGATTACAAAGAACATATTCGAAACTAATTAGTAGTATTTTATAGAATCTAATTAAATTAGCGCTGTATAGCCTACTCTCAGCCATGTGTCATCCCCAATGGCGTGTATTCGGCTTGTTGTAGCTTGTGTTGTGGCTTGTTCGAAATTTTCTTGAGTTTGCGTCCTTTCTTCAGTAAAAAATGTCTGCAATATTATTGTTAGATTCATTAAGCATCTGTAACTAATTTTTACTTTATTTATAACTAATTTTAATACATAATTCTAATATAATTATACATTTTTACTGTTATTTTATTTTTATTTAATCTACATAGGGGGTATTGTCGCAAGCGTTATGTAATTATTTAGGGGTTTTAAGCTGGCGTTACAGGGGAGAAGAAAGGCTATTCAAAATACTCAAAATTTGACTTACGTAATTTATGGACGGCCCCAAGTCATTTGTATTCCAATGTCGATTCAGCAAGTGAACTGCTGTAATTCACTTTTCATCAAAGAAGCGAAAACGTATTAAGAGTTCAATATATATTTTGAAATTTTAAAATGCAGTAATTCATATTAGATTTGCAAACAATGAAATGAAAAAGAGGAAGGATCAGATATCATCGAAATCTGGATTAAGACATCTTTCTTTTTTCGTCAGATATGTAATAAGACTAAACACATTGATATTGATTCTGTATTTTCTTGCTAATGCCTTTTTTTATTTTTCAGAATATTACCTATCTGAAAAGCTTAATTCTTGAAGCATATCTAGAACAAAAACGAGTTTGTTAACTTTACACATTGAAACGGAATTATTAACAAACATTTATCTCGGAGATCTGAAGATTAATTGAACGGAGCTTATTGTAAATATCACCAACGATACAAGCGTGGAATATTTTTTTAACTTTTCATTAATAATTATAATATTTGCAATGTATTATCATTATTTTCATCCATTAATCTGCTCAGAGACAGGACTTATAACTGACCGTTTTCCTTCACTTTTTTGTCAACTCTCCTTTTGCAGCCTCCTTGAGGTCCCCATTTATTAACTAATAGATACCTAATCCTAAACTTTTTGATATAATGATACATAGTACACCAGAAGTTCATTGAACTGTACCGATCTGAATGATTGATTGATTAATTTTTTCGTGTTTCCGGGCGCGTCAACTGCCTTGGTCATTATTCCCATTAGTGTAGTGCATGTTTTTTCTCGGGAGATGGCAGTGATCTTCCCCCGCTGGATGGCGAGATCCGGCGCCGACCTACCGTCGGCTACTGGGGTTTCCCCCTAACCAGGACTCTCCAACCAACGGGGCACCGCCCCAATCGGGACAAGCTCTAAGCTCCCGACCGGTCTCCCGGAATATGTGATAGTGTAGTGCATGCTAGTGAAAGTGTGTGTGTAAAAGGAGAGGATAGGACAAGGAAGAGGAAGGTCCGTGGCCCGTTTGGTAGGGTACTGCTCCGGCATTCGCCTGGTGTTGATCGGAGAAACCACGGAGAACTACCGATCAGAGCAGCCGGGCTCTAGAATTCTCATCCAGACAGCGACTGAATTCGACCTAGCTGAAAAGCTAATGTCGAAAATCCTGCCGCCGTCAGGACTCGAACCTAGAACCTCCCGATCGGAGGACCGATCTGAATGCGTCATATTATTTATAGAGTAGGATTGAGGGGACTGTGAATGTGGCGAGCGAGGTCTTCCAAGGCGATGCGTCGTCCCATCCCCGTTGACAGCTACAGTGCGCCCTGTCGCGGGGCGCGGGCCGTGGGCGGCGCATGGTGTTTTCCTTCGGCGAGCGGCCTTGCGCAAGGAGCGCGGCCGCGTGTTCGTCCCCAGCTGAGCCAACGCGCGCTGGCCTTCGCCCCGGCCGGCGTCCCGCGCCCAGCGCCCCACGCCCCGCGCCCCGCGCCCCGCACCCCCGCGTCGCCGCCGGCGGCTTCGTCTGTTCTACTTCCGAGGTAAACATGCTCCACAAACAGACACATCCCCCGCCTCGATTCATACGGCAGGCCCACGCCGCCACCGCCGCAGACGACGAGCTTTCCCGCTGCCGCAGGACATGCGCGCCAGGGAGACCACGGACTGGGCTGGAGGAGGAAGAGCAGGGCTGGAGAGGCTCGTTGCCATGTGATGACGGAAGCTCTGGCCTTCACGAATGGAATAGGGATATAGTGCGAGTCGGGATGGTCGAAATGGTTAGAGCAAGGTGTACAAACCGAGATGGGGTGGGTGTGAATCGAGGCTGGGAAAGGGAAGCTTCAAGAGGGCAGGCGACTCTCTTAATTTATTCGAGTGAAAAAATCTATTTATAAACATGTGAACTATTGTTTTACGCTCATTCGAGTGAAATCAGCCACCGTTTCATTCAGTTTGATACAAAATACTCTGATTGATTGATACAAAATACTCTTTCTGTAATTAATATTCAATGATTCTTGACCCGTTGTAATTATATGTCTAATGGTTCTTGAGTTTGGGGCACAAAAGAAAACAAATACTTAACATTGCCAACGTTTCGGCCATATATTTGGCCTTCACTAGGGCTACAGAACAGATAAAACATTTCATAAACAGGAATATGTACAGTGAACCATTTTATTAGAGCTAAAATTATAATTAGTTTGTTAACAATCTAGTTTTTTACCTGTAAGGTTATCAATAATGTATACGGTACATTCTATTCTAGATGTCCCTATTGTCTATGCAGTTCCATCTCTCATAAATCATATTGGATTCAACGGTAATAGATATTTTGCACGTGTTGTGCATCCGCCTCTCTTAGCGTGTGTTAGGCTACAGTAGTGTTGCCAACTTGCTAAACATGAAGATACGAAATTGTCTGTTCCATATATACAAGACACTTAGTAAACACCGAAAAATTGAGTTTGCATGCAGAGGAAACAAAAACAAATAATTTACCTATAATTATGTACAAAATAATTTTCTATATGGATTTTATAATACAAAATTATTCATGAGTTGAATTATTATGGTAACAGTACATTTGCCAAACTTGTATTCATTTTTTAATATATTATGTGTTTACTCAAAATATACACTATCTTATCAGAATAAATAATGTTAAATAATAACTAAAATAAGATAAAGAATAACTATGTTAAATACTTACTACACAATTTTTGTAAGACTTGTAACAGATAACCATGCTATATATCCAAAAGCTCAGCAATAGAACAATGCAACAATAAAACTGACATCGAAGGACTGAGCAGTATCTATGTTAATATCATCTACAAATAACAGCTTTGCCTCATAATTTAAATTGCACCCTCTTGTATTTGCACAAGTTTATTTTTTAATTAACTGTCACATATTTACTATTCTAAATATGTTTCTCATTGAGATATACATAGGTCATTCAATAATTAAAGAGACAAATTGGTCTGGAGAAAAAACGGTTGGTAGGTCAAGTTTGCTAATTTTAGTTGGCATCACTGGGATGCGCTCTGACCATATGAATGATCAGCATTATTGTGTTCATAACCTCAAAATTAAGCTGACGATAGTGAATCGACTTGCAAATTCCACATTGATTGAACAAAGTTCTGTGATTCGTTTTTACTTGCTGAGTGTGAAAAAACAGTTAATATATACTCTAGAATTACTAAAGTGTATGATGAAAGTTGTAGGAACCGTGGGAAATTTTACTAGTGGGTACACAACATTTCAAAAGTGTTCGAGACAAGGTGACTGACGAACACCGTTCTGGGCGCATCTGCAGGAAAAGTCATTTTGCCTGTGTATGGAGGTGGGGCGCTGTAAGTGCGTTTGTTTGTGATTATCTCGATGAACATCGTACAATAAACAGGCAATACTACTCAGATATGCTTTTGAACAAGATGAAGCCAACGATTAGAGAGAAACGTCGTGGATCTCAGAGGAGAGGTGTGATTCTCTAGCAAGACAACGCACGTGCTCACGCTGCTCAACAAAGTTGTGAAACCATCAACAAAATGGGTTGGGAGGTATTTCTTCCTGCCCCTTACATCCCAGATTTAGCACCATCTGATTACCATTTGTTTGGTCCACTAAAGGAGGTATGGAAAGCAAGGAGGCGTGGAAAGAAGTTCTACGATAACGAAGATAAAAAAACTTCCGGGAAAATTTGTTCAAACCACCAAGATACAGAGTTCTTTGCAGCCGGTGGAAACAAGCAGGTAAGCCGTTGGGATCAAGTGCATATTTGTTGGTGGTGATTATATTGAAAAGTAGGAAAAGTCCTGTTTTGTAAAAATAAACGTTTGTTTCTACAGAGCAATTTGCCTTCTTTACTGAAAGCCCCTCGTATTTGTTCTGAACAATATAAAGAGTTATACATGTTTGATAGCAAGAGCTGTATTGTTTATTAATGGTCTTTCCTGCACTATTCCTGTTTTCACAACGGAGCATATTCTATTTCATCACTATGAGATATAATTGAATAATTTGACAAATTTATGAACAGATCTTACACAGTATGTACGATATATATATATATATATATATATATATATATATATATATATATATATATATATATATATATATGGGAATTGCATGTTCATGTAATATATACATCAGCAGGAGGATCAGAGATGAGTAATTTGTTGACAATGATAAAGGTATTTAATAATTAATGAAGTATTATATAATTATTAAAGTACTAGTTATTTGAATATTTTGAATACCAAATTCTGTGTTGGAAATTGACATTAAAATATGTGTTTATTGTTTTTAAAACACTTTCTTGTTACATTTATTTTCTGGCCTATTCATTATTAATATGGTCTTAATTAATACCATTAACAGAAACGGATGTCATACTCAACCTTGTTCATGGATCCCCAGGAGTATGCTCTAGGCTTATAGAGGCCACGTGACCAACTTCTAAGAGAAAATTTGAAGTTTGACATTGTTCAAAATAATGTTTGTGCCATTAAGGTTATGCCCTTTTCTACAACATTTATGTGTGAGCAGTTTTCCGTTGATGGGCGACCTAACATATATAACACATAATATATAATATATATTATATATAATATATTATATATATACATATATATATTATATATACATATATATAATATATAATATATGTATTATATACATAACACATTATATGTATATAATTGTTGTAAGGGTAGGCATATGATTATATACATAGGTGAGTCGGAGGCTCATTCATCATCTCTAAACTCCAGATATATGTTGTTTTATATTCTATAGATAACGTAATTGAGATTTTAATGGATTATTGTGTCTTTCGATTTCATTACAGATTATCTGTTATATGTAATTAAAGTATTCAATAAATCATTAAGTGTAAACAGTTTTATTTATTTTTAAAAATATTTAAATTTAATTGGTTGCCATTTCGGCTAGACATGCTGGAACTCTTCAGTGCTTTATTTAGAAAAAAAGAACTACTCAAAATGAATATTAGAACCTCTAGCCTTCACAGGATTTATCTCTTTGGTATTTCTTATGGCATGTCCATAGGATAATTTATTTAAGATACGACTATCATTGATTTTCATGTCACGTTTTCTCAGTGGAAACTCACAATTATTCCAAAAGGATATAGTTCCTGTTTTTAAATTAATATATATTTCCCGTACCCAGAAATATCATTTTGACAAATGAAATTAGAGGTTAGAAACTCTTTCATTCTAAATGGATGCCGGGAATATTGGATATTGAGTGAAAATCCACTCTCTGAGAGCGGTCATCGAAGTCACTCGAAACGAGAGAGCGGTGAATAAATGAACGCCGAGTGAATTATTTGATTCGAAAAAACGAGTGGATTCCACTCGTTTCGCGAAATTCAGTTCTGGGTGAAAATTTGCTCGGTGAAGAATGAGTGATATGCGCTCGAATCGAGTTGAATTTCACTCCAAGAAATTAAGAGTAGACTAAGGAAACTTGGAACTGGACGCGGAGTTAGTTGTGCCGAAGTGAGGAAGCAGTTGAGTCGAATTCGTTAAGAATGGAAGTGGTGTGGGAACAAAAAGAACGGACGAAGATGAATTAGCTAGAAATATGAAAAAAAAACGTGTTGACGTAAGTTACGTCAAGGTGATTCTAAGGACAAGGAAGTGCAAGAGTGAAAGAGTCCAGGAACGGTTACAGACCTTGTGATACACGGGGACGTGAGTATCAATGTAAAGATATAGAGGAGAAATGAAATGGAGAGATGCATAGCGACAAGAATAGCATCGCGGCACAACGCAGTTTGGAAACTTTTTTAAAAATAAACTCTTTATTCACAAAGTTTTATAAATTCAACTTTCAATAAAGGGTTTTAGGTATAAAAATCATAGGTGAAGTGTTGTTCTGATAGATTATTCAATTAGAGTTACTTGTATAAGATTTTCAGTTAATGTGTTATTAATTTTTAATAGATGAGTTGTAAACGATTATGTCCAATTTTTACTCTTGTATAGAATTTATCTTACAAATCATTTATCGGATTTGAGGTTTCTCAGCAAATTTTCATGTGTATGATATGGTAGGCACCTGAATCTGCTTACCAGAAATCGAGGTGGTTCAGGACACATTAGAAATATATCATACTACTTTCAAATCCGATCTTCTTCCGACAAGCTTCTGAAAACATATCGTCATTTTCTCGGAATACTATTGTGTGCAAAATCTTTTTTTTTTTTTCCAAAGAAAGCGTAATTTAATTTTCCCATAATTCCATTTGCTTCCCAATAATCGAGAACCAGCAATATCACCTGGCAAATTACATCAAAAACTTATTTATTTCTCTTTGTTTTTTAATATATTAAAAGTGAAAAATTTTAACTTAAAACTTGTGGGTTATTTTCGAATGTATTACGAATTTATATGCTTCAACACCATTCTACAATGTATCCTAGTGAATTGAGTGCAATAGTGATAGTCATTTCGGAAACTCAGCTCGAAATACGGTGTTTCTTGAAGCATTATTTATAAGTGTAACGCAAAACTACAAAAACAAAACCACAAATAAATGTTGTTTATGACTTTGCAGTTGCAACTTTAATCCATAAGAAAATGCATGACCCTGACCATAAAATGATGTATCTGCCGTCTAACGGCCATTGGTACAGTTTCAAAGATACTGACTTATTCCATATAAAAATGGTTTTTTTCACCTTCAAATTCTAATTTTCGCCTTTTTTTTAGTTACAACAGTATTCCAACAAAGCTACGAGTGTTGAATGACAAGTTGTTCCCCACAGTTAAAGGCCAATTATCTACCGATGTTGGCAGCTCTTCGTTCACCCTCCTCGAATGTGGCGTTCGGGGCGCGCGGGAGACGATGAGACGGCGCGAGAAAAAGACGCGCGGCGCGGATTCGCGTGGGTGGACGGGGGCGGGGCGGGGGCGGGGTTGGGGGTGCGGTCGGGCGGGGACTCGCACGACGCCATGTGGCCGCTCAGGCGCGCCTTTGGCGGTGGCCGCCCGGAGCTAAATGCCAGCACCGGCAGCTGCAGCGATGACGTCTGCGGACGTCTCAAGTGCGCGACGCTCCGTTCGCCCGGTTTGTCCGCCCAGAACTCGAGCAAAGCAGGGCTCAAGTGCGCGAATTTGAAAGAGTTCTTTGCAGGAGGTCACTTACGCCGATGAAATGCAAGACATACATTATTCTTTTTATGAATCAAATTTTGAATGATTGGTAGACAAGTGTCAATAAATTATTGACATTAAATGACTTTGTAATTAAATTATTGACATAATATAAAAACACAATTCTAACCTAGTTCTTAATCCACCTTAAAATTTGGATAAACCAATAGCATAGTTAGAAACGCCCTGAATAGACATATATACACAATTTCCAACACAATAAAGGCCCAAGTGTTTCAAAAGTTCCAAAGATCCGAAACATTGAAAAAGTATGAATGCAATCCGAATGTTTTCTGTAGATAATTATAGATATAGATATAGATATTTATTTAGTCACAAAACAATAAAAATGTGTATGTGACTATGGGGAAGAAAATCATCTGCGCACGCTTTCTTGAGTTTCAGAATCCCTTCCCAACAATTTAATTATTAATAGTTGAGAGATGAAAAAGGTCTAAATAATAATAATAATAATAATAATAATAATAATAATAATAATAATAATAATAATAATAATAATACAATTTTTAAAAGCTGGAGATTAATATTTCAAAAACTAGATATTTTCGTTCCCGAGTAATAGAAAACTTATTTGTAACGGTAAACGAACTGCAGATTTGATTTTTCTGTATTGCTAACAAAATAGTAACTCATCCTAAGCTCTACTACCGCTACAAGCAAAACGAGAGCTCAACAAAACGCGCCCATAATGAAGCTACATTTACGTTCAGAAGCAAATCCAAGCAAGGCCATCTGAGCATTTCCTCCATGGATCAGGGAAACTGGACAAAAAACAGATCGAAATGGGCGTCGTTGACCCGGAAGCTGATGTAAATTACTTGTTACAGACATATTAAGTCTTTTTTAAATTGTACAATACAAATGTAAACTAATTCATTATACTATATCATTGTTTTGTTAAAATAAACATTATTTTTCTTTTTGATGATCAGTGTAGCCTCTAATTGTATAGAAACAGTTATGCAACAGAAAAGATTTTTTTAACTTAAATTTGTGTACCGATTTTAATTGTTTAATGTCATCTGGCAATGCGTTGTAAAGTAACGTGCATGCATTGTATGTGGATTTCGTGTAGTGAGCTGTTGATACTGACTCTTGATGAACATGATTTAGACATACGTCGTAATTATAAATATCAGTATTACATGAAAATATGTTCCCACTCTTAAGTAAGTCAGTTTTGACAAATACTACAAATTCGTAAATAAAACTTTTATGACTGTAGACTTTTGAAATTAATATGTTGACAAAACTACTGTTCGGTAATTACGTTTTTTCTTTCATAAGTTTTATTTACGATGCAGACCATTTTTTGCTACGTTTCGCACACTCATTTTACAACATTTTACATTTTAACTACGATAAATAACAATGCGTCTATGTGTCCACGTTTGAAGTGATCCTCAAAGGTCGTCATTTTCTGGGTAAGCCATTCGCTTAGACACTTCTCAATTTGCATGTACACAACGAATTTATCATTAATATTTTGAGTAAACTCTCCTGTTCAATTTACACTCTACGCAAAATTCATTTTCCAGAAAACAATACCATTCTGTCGATATGTCGGGTTATTACAAACAATTCATTGGATTTTAGACATTTGTATTTCAGAAGCTATTACACATAACACATCGAGAGATGCATTGATAAAAATGCAAAATCTCCATGTTTTTTGTCATTTTGTCATAAATGCTCAATAAGTCTTCCTTTCATCACACAAAACACATCTATGTGGCAGTATAATTCGGCCCACACTCAATGTAGCATTTTTTCAGAAACGGTCGTCATAGAATCAACAATGCTATTTATCAGTTCCTCTAGTGTTGTTGGTAATGGAGACATGTAAACAAGGTCTTTGGTTTGCTCCCAAAGGAAAAATTTAGGAACTGTAAGGTTGGGAGACCTAGAGAGCCATGCGAACAGCGCCAAGTCGTCAACAGCACACGGTCCGCTCCATCGATGTGGCAGTTCTCCATTAAGCAAATGACGCACATCTGTATGTCAGTGCCATAATGAGTACCATCTTGTTATAGTATGGAATTATCTGAATCGTCTTTAATTTGTGGCAATAACCACAACTTTCATATTATTCACCCTCTACGATTTTGGCTGCACATTCGCCATTTTGAAAACTGACATAATGCTGTCATCTGGGAAATCACAATGAAGCCAATATGAATTGACGAAAACTTGGAGAGTTTGCAATTATATTGATGTATCACTGATTATGTTATGGGTAAGTTTCTGAAATACAATTTTTTTAATCCTATGAATCATTTATAATAACCCTGTATTTATATAATATTGGTGAAGTGCATAAAAGCAGGCAGAGTAAAAATAAATGAGAGGCGTATTTCTAAGATATCACGCCGTTTCATTTGATTTGCAGTTTCTTCTAAACCTACCATTTACGAAGAGAGAATAAAATTGAATGCAGCCTAGCTATATCAAACCAGGTTTTTAATTTTGTAGAAGACTCGTGCAATTTTCTGATTTATAATTGCTTATATACAGGAGATATTTGTTACTATACATTTCTTTTTCTGCCATTCGATCAAGAATTTATGAATTGTGCCCTCTTCCAGCAACATGCAATTGAAAAATAATAAGGATATGTGTGTGTGAGATATTGGCGAGCGTAAAACGAGACATCATTATTTGGCAAGTTCCTTTCTAAATACTTCCGAATGTGTGTATACGTGTTCAGGAATGTGATATACATTTTGTGTTTACATTTGTTGTGATCTCCATATCTTATGGAGCACTGTGTATGATTATATCATTCATTCTTTTGAAAACTCCAAGTTTCACCCGAATGTTCAAAGAAGCATTTATTTTGCGGAGTAATGGTGCTACAGTATGTTTAAATAAAATCGATGTGGCTTGCATTTATTACGATATTTATATTATATTCCTTTTCCTACAATTAAGATAAGTAAGCCATTCAACTGGAACTTTCCGAACAATTAATTGTCCAATAAACTTTCATAAATTAGTAAACCTCTATACAATGAAAGTGATCGTACTGAATATCTATAATGCTCCTTAAAAAGTATGCATATTACTCTAGATATTAATTTTACAGATGACCTTCATTAGTCTTCTTGTTAATACGAATATTATCAATTGTGAAGATATTGAATTAGTTAGGTTTTAGTGTTCTTTGTATTGAATCTACTCGTGTAAGGAAGATGATTTAAAAATTAATGGCTAAATTATTATTTAATTTATAAATAAATTAATTAATAAATGAATAAATTAAATATTATAAATAAATAAATGAATAAATGTCTTTATTAGTGGCAGGCTCAGGCCATTTAGCCTGCTCTTCCGCCTGACCACAAACTTATGTTGTTTAAAAACAAAATAAAACCATTTTGTCCGTTTAGAACTTCATTATACGGCCAGTTTACAAGGAAAAAGTGTAACGAACGCAGTAGTTGAATTATTAGTATTTTATTTTTAGTTCGCTGTTTCCTCAAAATTATGTGCCTATTTACTAAATTTAATTTATTGTGGATTTTCAAGATCTTTTATTTTTCCTTGTAAAAGTTGTATTTTCGTTACATTTTATATAATTTTTTAAATTTATTTTATTTTTCGAGCATGAAATAGTTCGCAAAAGTAAATTAATGGTTTTACAAAAGCACATACTTCATTGAATTATTTGCAATTTTCCTTGCAAATGCTATAAACCTTTCGAAAATTCAGAGACTTCAACGAAAAATAGGTCTGCTTCATTTTTAAATGTTCTTTGCTCTATCCGATGAAAAATTAAAGAAAAAAATTGTAGCTGCGTTTTCAAAAAAAAATTGCCCTTTACTTCAGTAAAATTTACGCGCAAAATACTTGTATATTTATTAAAACGTCCATGACCTTAATTACATATCTACTTTTTTAGAATAGTTTTGACGAAAGAAAATAATATCTAACATTAATATTGTAGTTTTGCAATATAGTATTTTTTTTTTGCATTATCGTACTGAATTTTTAGCGAAAATGGGACTTGCAACTTTTTATAAATATACTTTGCTATATTCGAAAAAAAATTAAGAAAAAATTGGGGCTATTTTTGAGAAAATAATTGTTTAAATTGCTTATATTTCAGTGAAAATTACGAAAAAACTACAAATTTTGATAACCTTGCGCATGACATGTGTTGATTCCAAAGCAATGTTGTTGTAATTTGCTTTCGTTTTTTAGCAACATGCTTTTCGGAAGGGGACTTTCGCACTATTCTCACGACGTGGCGTCTCACTTGTTCCTCGCCCTTCTCCTCTTCGAAGTGCCATCAGCACTCTTCCCCTCGCCCAACGCTTTGCTCCTTGGCCCTAGCGCCTATTCTCTCACCCATCCATCGCCCCGCGCCCCTCCTTCGTCGCCCGTCGTCCACCTGTCGCCCCGTGGCGCGTGCGATCCGATCCGATCCGATGCGATGCGGCGTGGCGTCGGCGCGGCGGGGCCAGCTGCAGCGGCCGGGCGGGCGGGCGGGCGCGGGGCCAGCTTCTTCGCCAGGAACCCGCTTCGCGCGCACTGCGGCCGGCAGACGCGCGCACTTAAGATGGTTATCCCATCGGAGGTGCGCGGGGACGCTCCTGGGCGCAGGCGGTGGCGCATTTGTACATCAAGCTGTACTTGGAAGTATTTGGGATGTTAGGAAACATCGCCGCTATCGTAAAAAGCCTGTTGCTTTTTAACTGAAGCCCTTCCTCAACAAGATGATGTAATGGGATAAATTATCCAAATCTTTGTAATAAAACGCAGTAGATTTTTTCGTCATTTAATTTATTAATATAATAATTGAAGACTTGAAATAAAGAAGAAGTAAGTGCCATTTTCATACTTTCCAGAAAAATGAGTTTATATACATTAAATCTATTGAAACTTACAACTCCTGCCACTCATAATCATGCCGTAACACTATCAAGAAATGCGCCTGGACTTTGGTGCTTATGTTATAGAGCTTGATTCATTCATTATTATTCTGGTGAAAACGTAAATTTAACAGAAATGTCACTCACTTTATTTTTACTTCACATCTTCAATTTAATTTAACAATTTAAGTATATATTTTGCTGAAGGTATGTTAGTGAAGGTGAATTATTGATGAGTAATTCTTGCTGCAGTCTATTCAATGAATAATTACTGAAAAGTATTGACTACATCTAAATGATAAAGGACGTTCCAAAGTCTTTAAAGAATAATATTTTTCAATCCTACATTTTTCTAACAATGAAATGGGATGTTTTATGGGAAATTTGTGGCGTAAATCCATTTTTTAACATTCTTGTAATTTTTGTCTCTGAGGATAAATTAAGTGATAGATTCATCAGATTAGGAGGAATTGTTTTGTGTTAATACCTTGTACTTTCCGGTGCCTGAAAAACTCATTCGAGGCTCATAAATTTTACAGAAAACAAAGTAACATTTTATTGATTCTTAGTGTCTTACTCTCCATCGTTTCTTGAGAGGAACGTGTCTGATCTACTTCAAAATTCCGCTCTGAAAACATGGATCCCTCATCGAATCTTATTAATTTGGAATTTATTGTTTTTTACTTTCAGTGTTCCAGAATATAAAAAATCAATCGTACCGAGAGACGCTCAAACCCCATGCAAATTACAGTTGTTCTATGAGTAATTACTTATATTGAGTTTATGAATAATGTTGAAATATAATGTAGTAGCTCTTTCTCTTTATTGTATAAAATACTTATGAGTGAATTCTATCGTTATTGAAAACAATGACGATTACGTCAAATACGACTTTTTACGCTGTATCATAGTATTTACATATTTCGCTATACATTCTGTTATATTCCTCATTGTCTGGAAAGATATAAAAGATAGAAAACTTTATTTTTTCAAAAACTGTAATTAATATATGAAAAGAAATAATTGTAGAGAAAACTCCTAAATGCAGTAATTGAAAAATAACTTGATTTTAAAGTAAATATACCTATTTAAATGAGTATTTGTAATATGTTATGAGAAGTTTTACAGTTTCTTTCAGATTGTGCTCAACAAACATTTTGAATCAATTATTATAAGCACTTTGCTCATTGCAATTCATTGTAGTGTGAGTATTAGGTTTGCATTGTAGTGTGAGTGGTTGAATCTGCTTTGGATACGATTCTACTGATTATCTGCCCAATATTTCAGCGCTATCTAAATAGTAACGCATGTGCAATGCAGAGGTTCTCTGTTGTCTATTTCTCCGACCCCCCCCCCTCTCGCTCTCTCACACTTTCCCTCTCTCTCTCTTTCTCCCTCTCTCCCTCTCTCTCCCTTTCTCTCTCCCTCTCTCTCCCTCTCTCTCTCTCTGTTTTACTCGCTCTCACTGGGCGTGGTGCTATGTAAATAGAACTAAATAAATATAAGACAACTAAGCTAATGAGTGTTCTTTGTTTTGTTTGTAGATAGAACATTATTCTCTACTTGCAGTGTTTTGCAAATTGTTGTATTGAAAATTTTACCAATGAAGTAACTAATATTTAATAAGGTTAAATGAAGCAAAATTTTCCAAATTTCAGGAACTTCAGTTTCTTGTGTAAGTTGGCATTAGCAAAATTTCATAACTTGATATGGTATGAAGTGCCAGTGATGATTCGGGATTTTTATTTATCAATAAATGTCATTAATATTAAACTCGTCATAATATTCGAGGTTCTTTTTCTTTATTTTCCATAAATATAAATTTTTATGATTTGGCAACATTTTTTATTTTATTTTTTTCAAGTCGCCGATGATTCCATTCGGATTTGGATCGTAATCGGGGCTATACATACCAGATTATTTCATGAATAACTCTGATAAAGTACCAAATTCAGACAGAAACTTAAGCACGTTGAAATACAAAAAAATAACTGATGTCAAAATGCAAAAGTTGTCTTTTATTTCAACTCGTAAAGAAGTAATCGTCACCATGTTTCATTTTATAGACTATCCTTGCCATGACTCACGGTACATTTTCCCTTAGTTATATTTTTAAAGAAAAAAGCAGCATGATTCAGCTCGAGAATGTTAGAAATTTTAAAATGTACTGCAATTCACTAGTTTTTGTTACCCGCATCAGAGGTGAAATATTTATATATTTTATGGATATTTATCTCCCTTCATATCCCTTTTGAGATTGAATTTACGTGAGTAACTAATGTTGTGTATGAATATTGTGTTAGATCTAAACTGGGTATCAAGTGCGTTGGAAAGATGTACTTTCCTCAAAATCTTTCGAATTTAGAATCAGGATTATTTGGGAAGTTTTGAATAATAAGTTATAAATTTAATGCTTACACCAGTTCTCCAACCCGTGTGGTAGTTCGTGGATTCCGGCAACTCAACCAATTATCTGCCTCAAAGGCCCACAGGTCTGAAGCGGACCACAACATGATTTCGAAATGTGGACAAGCAAAACTACGAAGTCGTGCGAGAACTTCAAGCGACGGTCGTCACGTCGAGGAGACCTGCAATTCAACAATTGGACTCCTTGCATCAGAAAAAAATATTAATAAAAAAATATTGAAGACGAATTATGAAATTGGCCAGTAATACTACTTGCTTTCTATTGATAAAACTTATATTAATAAAATATTTCCATGAATTTTGGAAGTAGAAATGACATCACCATAAAGCACATCCAGGCGTTATATATGTGGTAGGGACACTGCCTGTACAAAGATTTCTAATTCCTGAAATTCTTTGTGTAATTCATATTTCAACAATGGAAAGCATGTGGTAACTTTGGCGCTTAATATTACAACTCTGAGAATTCCAGTATTCAGTTCCATTTTGCCCGGTGCTGGCCCATCCCTGTCGTTGGGGAGAGACACAGCCAGGACCGGATTAATATCTTCAGAAACCTCAAGCATGACCTAACTATGAGGCCCCAAGCAATATTGAAATAGTGAACGTGTAATTAAAATCACTGACACAAGAAAATGAAACTATAACCTTCTATTTACTAGTCTAGTATTCAAATATAAACACAACATAAATAAACATTTCTTAAAATACTTTTTCGTCTACATTTTTGTACGTATTTTTTTTCAAAAATCTATTATCTATTTTTAAAAATCTTAATTTAATTAATTATTTTTTGAGTATTGTTAATAAATAGTTACCTTCATTTACGAACTATATTATTACGTAGCACTTATGAACTAACAATATTTTTTTGTTGAAAACATAATGAAACTCCCATGAACGCGGCCTTCGTCCGCATCCCAGGCTATTATTGGACTCTTTGCAGGGCTGGAAGAGCAGAGAGATCGCTGGCAGAGGTGGAGGGTCAAAGGCGCCGTGTGGATCTCCTCCAGGGGGCGTTGGGGGCGGGAGCAACGCGCGCGGATCAAGTGCCGCTATCACACCACGTCACTTCCACCCGCACACCACACCGCACCACACCGCACCACACCACACCACACCACACCACCCCGCGCCGCGCCCAGTCACTCCCCCGCCAGCGCTATCAAATTATCGAAATCTACCCTCCGCCGCGGCCTCTCGCGCGAGGGCCAAGGGGTGGCGGGCGATAGCGCGCGGAGGGCGGTGGAGGGCGGCGGAGGGCAGCGGAGGGCGGCGGAGGGCGGCGGAGGGTGGCGGAGGGCGGCGGAGGGCGGCGGAGGGCGGCGGAGAGCGGCGGAGGGCGGCGGAGGGCGGCGGAGGGCGGCGGAGGGCGACAGAGGGCGGCGGAGGGTGGCGGAGGGCGGCGGAGGGCGGCGGAGGGCGGCGGAGGGCGGCGGAGGGCGGTTGAGGGCGACAGAGGGCGGCGGAGGGTGGCGGAGGGCAGTGGAGGGCGTGCGGGAGCGGAATCTGGCGCTGACACCCCGACCCACCGCGCGCTCTGCGCCGCCCCGCCCCGCGCGCTTCACTTGTCTGTCGGCCGCGTCGAGTCGCGTCGTTTCGCCTGCAGTCGGGGTTGTCAACGACACGCTGCACAGTGAGTAATATTCACTTCTAGCTGGACGAAAATGTACAATTGCAGTTGTCGTTTTCGAAAGACACTTTGTTCCGTGTTTCTCTAAGACAAATATTTCAAAATATTGATATTGACATCAATACTTCCTCACAATTTTCTTTAAAAAAAATTTTTCACACTAAAAACTCGTCTCGTCTGTTTTTCGTAAGGAAAAAATCGGAAAATATAATGGTAAAATTCGTGAAAATTTCACTTTATTTCAGAGATTCCACGCAAACTATATAACGCCATGCGTTTTGGAGTCATATTATATTTATTCGTTTCACAAAATTGTATATTTTTCACTCGAATTTTGGAAAGTTGATTCGTGTTTGAGTGTTAAACTCATAAATTGTGAAATTGCTGTTTCGTCCGTCCAGAAATTGGAATTCCTCACTGTGCGGCGTCGAGCGCATTCCGCGATCCCGCGAGATGCATGCCCCTCCTCTGCGCAGTTGCGATCCGGCGAGAAGGCGACGTTTCTACGGCCGATTCCTTTGTTCGGCAGGGAACGCGCGAGCGGCGCCCGGCGCAGAGCGGAGCGGAGAAGGCGGAGCGGGGCGGGCAGGGGCGGGGAGGCGGCGGGTCCAGCGCGGCGCCGCTCCGCCACATTTTAAAAATACGCCGCGGGGATGTTGAAGGCGCGTCCGGTCGGCGCCGCGCCGCCGAGCTGAGCAGTCGGCCGCCCGCGCCCCTCGCCCCGCGTCGTCCGCGCCGCGCACCCTGCTCTGCCCCGCGTCGCTCCGTCTCTCTCGCACCCCCTCCGTCCCGCCTCCCCGCCCCTCCGCCCCCTCCCTCCGCCCGCTCCGCGCCCGACACCCGGCGGCCGACGCTAAGCCGCAGCCAAACACCTCCCCCTTTGACGCGCCCGACACTCCTCCGGCGGCCGGCCCCTCCACTTCTGTCGCCCGGGCGCGTCGCGGCGGCGTCGCGGGCGCGTCGCGGGCGCGGGTGTGAAGCGCGGCGCGCGTCGCGCCTCGCCATTGGCCCGCGCGCCGCGGGAGGGGGCGGCCAGGCGCCGCCCAATCACCGGAGCGTAGCGCGCGCCGTCTCGCTCGCACCCACGGCCGGCGCCGCTGTCTGCGCCGTGCGCGCTCGCCCCTCCACCGGCCGTCATTAACACGGCGGGCGCGGCGGCGGAGGCGGCGGCGGCGGCAGTGGTGGTGGCGGCGGCTTCTCTCCTCGGCCCGCGAAGGCAAGGGTGTCAAAGTCTACAGCTTTGCTCTTCGCTTTTAGTGTGTGTCGGCGAGGTGCTGCATCTAACACGTAAGGCATCGCCGGCGCCCCACGGCCGCGCGGCGGGTCACCTCAGCAGCGGCGGCGGGGGACGCGCGTCCGGCGGAGAGAGTGCGTGCCTGCGGCGGCAAGACGCCCCGCGACCGGCAGCGACGCGGCGGCGCACGGACTGCGGCGAGCGACGGCAGCAGCGGCGGCGGCCACCGGCGTGAGGAGCGCGCAAAAACGCCCGGCGGCGGCGGCGGCGACAGCGGCGGCGGAGGCGCCTCGTGGCAGCGCCCGGTGCAGCGCGCAGGCAGACGGTTAGGCCTAAACGGCGCGGCGCAGCGGCGAGTGCAGTGGTGCGCGATGAGCAGGCGCGCGGCGCCGCGGCGGCGCGCGCGGCGGTAGGCGGCGGCCGCTCCGCTCCGCCCAGTGACGGTGGTGGCAGTGCGTGCGAGTGCAGTGAGAGTGATCGCGGCATGGGGCCCGCGCGCGCCCCGCGCTCCGGGACTGCGCGGCGCGCGTAGCTGCGGCAGCGGCCCGGCTCGGCCCCGCTCGGCCCAGTGCGCCCCCGGGGCCCCTCCGGCCCACGCGCCCACGCGCACGGACAGCGACGGAAGCTCTTAAACTCTTAACAAACACTGACCAACGGTTCCTCCATGAGATTCGATCAGTTGGAAACGCTCGCCTGTACGCCGTCTCCTACAGCACTGGACTCTAAAGCGACCAGCATGGCTTATCACCCGTTCCTCCTGCAGCGGCCCACAGACTTCAGCGTGAGCTCGCTGCTCACCGCGGCCGGCGGGGGCGGTGCAGGTGGCGGCGGGAGCGGCGCGGTCGGAGCCGGCAACGGAGGCGGCGGCGGCGGCGCCGGCGGGGGCGGCGGCGCGACGCCGAGCGGGGGCGGCGTGACGCCCTCGGCCGCCAGCCCCACGGGCCCCGGCGCGGGCGGCGGCGGCGCCGCGGTGCCCGGCGCGCCCGACCCCGGCCCGCCGCACCAGTACTTCCCGGCGGCGGCGCTGGCCGCCCTGAGCGCCGGGCCGGCCGCCTGCTACCCGGGCACGCTCATCCCCAAGCTGCCCCATCACCCGCACCACCCGCCGCCCCCGCCGCACCACCACCCGGGCGCGCTGCCGCCCGCCGCGCACCCCTACACCACGGCGGAGGACGTGGTGCTGGCGGCGGCGGCCGCCGCGGCCGCGCACCACCACCACCCCGCCATGGTGCGGCCCCTGCGCGCCATCCAGCCCGAGGACGACGGCGTCGTCGACGACCCCAAGGTCACGCTCGAGGGCAAGGACCTGTGGGAGAAGTTCCATAAGTTGGGCACCGAGATGGTCATCACCAAGTCAGGCAGGTGAGTGCAGCCTGGGCGTGCGGCGACGCGCGCGCCAATTCCGTCAAGTGCGCGAGTTGTTCGGCTGCGTGGGATGCCCCGCCCCGCCCCGCCACGCCATGCCCCGCCCTCCGCCCTTCGCCCGCCCTCGCGGCCCACGTACCGCCGCCCGCCCCGCCCCTCCCACCCTCCCGCCCCCGCTGCGTTGTTTACATGCGCGCATGCCTCCGCTCGTGAGCCCTGGCTGGCAGCATGTGGCATATTTCGGCGCCCCTCGCGTGGCCCTTCGGGACAACCCTTTCACGGGTCCCGCTCTTTGACAGTGTTATGGTTATGTCTCCCTGAGTGCTGCACTTGTTGTATAATTGATGCGATAAGCGCTGACGTTTCTTATAATCCTGAGCTTCCACTTCCCAAGAATGAGATTTTTGTTTCTGCTGATCTGAACAAGAAACTTTCGTGAAGTAGAGCAATTAATATTTTGCTTGCTTTCTTCAATGAAATTTCTCTTTTTGTGCACCTCATTCATATAAAAACACGAATAAAATAATGTTTTGAACATTTCTAAGGTCTTTCCAATATGTTTCTCATGTACGAATATTTTTAAATATAATTCATAACGTCTACAATATTAGTTGCTACCAAAAATCATGTTCCTTTAACTGGATCAAACTAAGAATGATCCAAGAGAAACGTCGTGAGTGCGTGTTGTTAAACGAGCGAAGTGCGGTGCTGGGAGTGAAGTCGGGCGGCGGACGCCGGAGGTCCGTGCCCCGGGGACGCGGGCCCCGCGACGCGACAGTGGCCGTGTTTGCTGAGAGCGATAGCGGCGGCGCGCGGGTTTGATGTTGGACTTGGCCCGGGGCGATACGCGGCGCCGGCGCCAGCGGCGGCATCTGCAAAGGCGGCGGTCGTCGCGGCGTCTCTGGACCCGCGACTGCCTCGCGCCGCATCGCCGTCCAAACAAAGCGACAGCGGCCCCCTCGCCTTACTTTTCCCAGCCCCTGCCCGCGCAGCTTGCAAAACGAGTGAAATTTCGAGTGATTTGGAAAATATTATGTGCAGACTGATGGCAATACGGAAAGGAGAAAATGTATATCGATAATTTTTTGCCTTAAAAATATTTGAAAATTAGCTGAATGCTAGTTTTAAAAATAGCTGAATGCTTTTGTGGAAAATATTTATAAATCAATGAGTGAAATTTCTAGTGATTTGGATAATATTATGTGCAGACTGATGGCAAAACGGAAAGGAGAAAATGCATATCGATAATTTTTTGCCTTAAAAATATTTCAAAATTAGCTGAATGCTAGTTTTGAAAATAGCTGAATGCTAGTTTTAAAAATAGCTGAATACTTTTGTAGAAACATATTTATAAATCAATGTTATTTTTGGACTGTCGTTTCTGTCATGTAACTTGCACACCTTTCTCAGAACCCATGCAAGAAAATGTGCGTATGACATATTGTAAAATTCGGAAATGTGATGAGTAGTGTTCTTGAAATATTAATATTTCTCTGGATAAAATTTCAATAAAAATCTCCGTGTCATTCTTGGTATTCCAAAAGAATATTTTTTTAGTATCTGTGGAATAATTTCTGGAAAACGTCAGTGATATCTTTCATAGTATATTCATAACTATACAAAACATTACTTGTGACAAACTAATTAATAAGAGTGGCATCAATGATAGTCACTTGAAACCCAGTCGCTTCAGCTCAAATGCTACTCCTTTCGTTGTGGACACCCGACGTAAGTGTGTGCGTGTGCTACCATTCCATGCTCGCCATGACAGCGCGTCGTAAAGACTCAAAAAAGCCTCTGCCCCCGCAGACGGCCCCGCTTCGAGCCCGAGCGCGATTAGGCCTAAGGCGACGCGTCGCCAGGCGTCGCTTGGCGTCGCGACGCCGCTCGCCCCTCGCGTCGCGATCCACCTTCCCGAAACCTCTCTGCGGGGCCCTTCGCCAGCCTCACAAAGCTCGCGGTGTTGGAACTGGGGATAAATGAACGCAGTGACAGAGATCATGGTCCGTAACGCAGGAGTTGAGGGCCAGACTTCGACTATCTGTTTCCTCTGACATTCAGTTTTTAATTGAGCGTGTAGGGTACCTTGGTGTGCTAAAAAAGAATAAAATCTATCTTCTTTCAAACAGTCTTAATGGAAACCGTTTTTGAAAGGTTTTCTTCTGGTGGTTGAAGTGTTTGTGCTGAACTTAGAAGCAGTTGTTTTTGTGCTGAATCTAAAATATCTTACTGCAAACTTAATCTGCTCTTAATGCTAGTTAACACATAGGCCAAACGTTTTCACCAACACTCGTATTTTACATTCAACATATTAGTCAGAATCTGCTATCCTACAATCCGTTCTTTTCTTGGATTTCGATTAAGTATATTGTTATTTCAGAAATGAAACAACGTAATGCTGAACATTTTATTCGAACCATTTGTTCTAACGTATCCAAACATTTTTTTCTACAGAGTATGCCATTTATTTAATTCCATATTTCGAAGTTGCGTGTCCAAGTGAGATACTTTGGAGGCGTTTGAGGCGTAACTGGCTTAACCTTTTCTTTCACATCGCGTTTCTGTGAAGAAAATCTGCCCGGGAAATCAGATGCAAAATTTTTCATACCTCATGTCTCAAGAAACAAAGCATACGCAGAACGTATCAGGTTCAATTACCACGACGGTTATGAGTCGTTTGATGTCTTTGTTAGCTCGATAAGAGAAGACAAATGACCATACACCATTTTACTCGACGTAACAAATTGTTAATTCTGCCTGGCGAGTCATTAAAATGTAACATTCAATGTATTTTTAAATATAAATCTTTGTCTCCTCTTGCCCCGTAAATTTATTGTTTCCATTCACACAAATGGGTGAATATAATCTGCTCCTCTATCAGGCCCTAATATATTTATAGAAAGTAGTGAATTTCTAGAAGTAGGTAGTTAAAATAATGCGTTTATTTCTTCTTTTTACATTTGAAGGATTTTTTATCAAATAGTGAGTAATTTGCTTGTGTAAAATTATTTAATGCTCTAAAAAAATAGAATTACATTATTTGATTCTGTCACTTGAGTGTCATGATGTTCTGAAACAAAATATTTACTGTTTCTTTACCATCAGTGAATTTTTTTTCTTGAAAAGATATTGGACTAGTGAATTTTGTGGAGTTTTTTTTGCACGAGTTACACAATTAACAACCTAATATTTAAGCTAAGAGCTGTCATTTTTACAGTGGTCGATTTATCATTTACACAATTTTGTCTTAAGGAAGTTGTATTGAAAAATGTAAAAGTGTGTTCAAAATTCCAAGTACCTACAAGTTCGTTTCTTGATGGATTTAGTTTTCTGTTAATTGTGATTGATATAAAAATTGTCTAAATTGTTCTAAATTGGTTCTTATTCTCGTTTTCAATTAATGAAATAAATATCCTCAAGTCTATTTTTCGGGCATATGCTTAACAGAATTAGAAATATTTGCATGAATAGTGGAGAGACATTGAAAATATGCGTCTTTCGCTCTAGTTTGCTCAGCCTTGGTGGAAAATCGGAAAAAATTTATATGTATTCATTTCCATTCCCAATTCTTAACAGATCACTTGTATAAAAAATTAATCTTCATATGGGCTTCAACATATATTGATGCACATAAATTATAATAGTGTGTGTGAGGAAAATGTTTTTGTGTTGATAAGCTTGATTCGAAGTGAACAGAATTGTTTTTATACATCAGATATTAAAATCTTCTAAATATTATGTACCATAATTTTCATACTACAACTACGTACTCCATAATGTAAGTGCATACTAATTTTGTGCTGAAAAAATGAAAAGACATGAGAATGCTCAACAAAATGTGTTAAATGAAGTCGGTGGTTCCCGCAGAAATAATGGAGAAATTCACATAGACGTCTAAAACGTGTTAATTGAGATAAAATTAATAAATTTCCAAGTAAATTATATTTTACTGTTTTTGGAGAATATAGCAAATATATCGTTGAAAATTAATCATTTATTATCTTTTTGCATTGCCTGTTATATAACCGACACGCAAAAGTTGTTTTAAAATTGTTCATATTTCCGAGGACAAATGCACTCTCTTAAAAACTCTCAAATCTTCAAAATGTTGTTTGACGCAAAGATAAATTCCAAAAATCGTCAACAAAAAACATTGCTAAACGGGAAAAGGCCTTAAGATGTATTGACTCGTACGGGCAAGAATATAACTTCACACTCAATTAGAATTTTTCTCTGTCTATAATTGTAAGAAATCCTATACGTAACATTTAAGATTTATTTCAACTGAGATTTAATAACAAATGTGTGAAATTATTATTTTCAAATATTCTCGAATTTTAAAATAAAAATGTTACTATGTACTAATAATATTACTAATTTTACTAAATGTTATTATTGCATTAAAAATAAAAATTTATTTATATTCAAATTAAGGAAGCGACGTTTCTGTAAGAAATATCTGGGCTGTGAAAGAGTTTCAAGCAGAGCTTTATATAATTCCTTAAAAAAAGATCAATTTATTCTGTTAAGATGCAGAAAATACAGGAACAAATCCTTACCTATTAGTATTTTCTGGTCTGTTATAACAGATGTTCATAAATCTGCCCTGGGGGAATAAAACAATACAAAAATTAACTGAGAATAAATTTCTGCATCGAAAAGTATAAATTTGGATTGTAAACTCCAAACTCGTTTGTCTCGAAGGCAATACGTTCCGAATATATTACTCGTGACTGCAACATTCCGATCTCTCGTCCCCAATCGTAACCAACCGATTGCCACAGATCGCAATTGTTTCTCGAGCGCCCTGCGAATTAGCCGGCGCGTCCGTCGGGTGGATCCCATTGCCCGTGAGACGAGCTGTTGACTAGCGCGCGGGCCGAACGGGCGTCGCCGTCCCCACAGGTCCCGGCGCCGCGAAACCGCGTTAACAATCCTCGCCCGGCGTCCGTCACTTCATTAGGCGGCGGGGACACGTCGCCCGCCCCGGTGCGGCCCAGTCCTGCGCGTCGCCCTAAGCGGATTCTTTTCCGATCAGCGCGGCGCCGCCGCCGCCCGCCTCGCGTCGCCCCGCCTCGCCTCGCCCCGCCTCGCGGCGCGCCGGCGCCTGCACCCGCGCCCACAACCGCGCGCGCCACCGCTCGCATAAAAACCGGGCCCGCGCCGTAATGAGTATTGACTTTTACGGGCTGCGGCTACTGTTCGCTTTGGCTAATCAGGCAGTCGGGCGAGAGGCGAGAGGCGCGAGGCGGCGAGCGCAGACGAGGGCCTGCAATAAAATCGCCGCGATCTCGCGCCCGAGCTTTCCGCCCCGCGCTCGGTGCAGGGGCTGCTCAGCGCAGACGGAACGAGTGCTGCGGGGACACGTAACGGATGGAAAATCATTGGTGTTCTTTCTTGTTTTCATCGAAAATGAAATGTGAATAAGTAGTTGTAGATTTCATGTGCTTCTAAATTTTAAGGAATTTTAAGATAACAAATTTTTTATGCAGTGTGGTCCTTCGCCACATCAAAGTTCGTCATTTAAAAAAAAACAGAGAAAAATAACAAGTCTCGTCTTAAAAATGTTCTGCATGAAATCCGCACGTAAGCAAGCAGGATTTTAAGAAAGCCATTTCATTCCAAGGCGTGCATTTCCTTACGTTCACGATGTGAAATTTTTTCATGATTTCTGACTCTCCTCCCCATCTGTGTTTGAAGAGCAAACGCCGAAAACGAACGTCGTTTTAAGAGAAAGAAACATGGGCGTGGGATAGATGGATGAACTCAATCGTAGAAGAAATAATTCCAAACATTTCAGCAAGTTCCCTTACATTTTATGTTTTCTGCATTACGGCAAGAAGTATGATATATTAAGTTGTATGTATTGTGGTAGTTGAGGGTCTTTGCATTCGTTCTCTTGCTTCCAAGCCGGCCATTTATTTGAATTTATTCTATCATTCCACTGGACTACCGCTTTGCGTTAATATTATGGAACACTGTGATGTCCTTTTAGTTACAGTTTGTACGTGGACGACTGCGAAATATCTCGTGTATGATGAAGGCGATAAAAATGCATTTGATTTGCCGCGTTTTATGAATTACCCTCATTTACAACTTATTAGCTGTTTCCAGCGATTGTGATTTGGTGGAATACTGCGAACATTATTTTGTTTGTTTTGTGTTATCATTGCCAACTAGAATTTTGGTTCTCATTGGATGGGATGTGCATGTCTAGTTTGCACGTATTGAGAGAACAAGCAGCCTGGATCATTTAAATGTGTATAAAACTACGATGTAATCGATAGTTGAAGTCGCTCAGCAGTAAATATCAGATCGCAATTTTAAACGAAATCCGAGAATAGCAAAACATAACGTGCAGCTAGTATTTGAGGAATTGTCAAAACGAAGATAATACTCATTTCCCGATAATATTAACTTTGAAATGAAATATTTATAGAAACTGAGACCTTTTATATAACACTTTATTTCTGTTACATGTACCACATTACCTTCAAAAGTTTGACGAAAAACAAAATGGTAAAAAGCTTTATTTGAAGCTATTTTTTTTTTCAATGAATATATGAGGTGTTTCACCAAATTTCACAGGAAATTCTGGTTTACAGTAGGTTATTTCAGATATTGATATTATAATACGTTAGTTCAGTGATACATAATACGTTAATACAGTGCGAAGTTACAAAAGCTGTTTAGTCCCCCTTATATATTATTAATTTTATTGTAGCCTTTCTCCCTTCATCTGTTGCACCATTGCTTGGATCGTGACTGATACCTCTCGCATATGAACCTTTGGGATATTTACTCTTTCACGATGTGAACGTGCGACCGATGTCACGTACGGTACATGCATCTTTCACGGACTTTCATGCGTTCGTCGTTTAGAAACCAGTCTTGCGCACTTTGCAGGGACTTCGTTGCATTAAACGTATCTTCCAAAGCCACTTGCAGGGAACGAATTTCGCCGTTATAAGGCATTCGTTGCATTATTTATCCTCTTGCGTCCCATTCGCACTCTTCGTGTTTTCCACTTAAAGATAAGATGCACGTAACGGTCGCAACATACTCGTCAGTCTACAGCGCAGCCTTCTACCCAACGTCTCTATGCATTTTCACATGAAAGGCGTTTTCGTTCAGCAAAGAATCATAAGTGTGACTGAATGAACATCTTCTGTGCGGTTTTAATTCTCATATTATGAAATAAACTCTGAAATAGAACATTGTATATCTTAATGTTTCTTTATATTTATCCGTTCATAACTCTAATTATGGCAGAATAAAACCAATTGTCAATACGTTGTTAAAGAAATTAATGCAACATGTTTCATATAGAACATACACGGCACATGTTCATAGCACTGCAAATACAATAAATATTGTGGCAAATAGACGTTTAAGTTTAAGGTACACTGGAATTGAAGTTATCTTGCTTAGCAAGCGCAAATATTACGATACAAACTATTTGTAAACTGAGTTCTTCAAGGCCAGTGTAATTATCTTGGACGACAATGTCGGTAATGGAAAATAATTACATATTATTTGTTTATGTGACCTAAATAGTGTACTTTTTCATATCATTAAAAAATCCCCAAAACAACTTTGCTATTGATACCCCACTAAATACATTATTTGTACTAATATCTTAAACAAGCAAAAAAACCCAAAAAAAACAACAACAAAAACCCGAGCGAACGAATTCACTGTTCACAAACGAAAGACGTACTCATTTATACCCGTTGACAGAAAAAAATATTTATAAACTCGTAAAAAATCCATTATAGATCTGGAAATTAAGAAATGTTGAAATAGGGATAGTTGGCGAGACTTATTTTCACTCTGTTAGCATCAAATTTTATATGTAGCCTGTGACGTGCAACAGCGCAGTTGTTACTAGTGCAATACACAGATAATTATTAGTACAATGAGAATATGAAACAGAAATATTAATTAGGTCATATTGAAAGACAATGGTAAACATTGAGTGAATGGTGGAAGAATTTTCCAGAAAACGTACTGAACTTGACAAAAAAATCTCTCTTTAAATACATCAGTAATTTTTAAAAATAATAGGTAGAGGGAGATAAGTTTATGAAAATAATTATGTGATGTCTTGAAGGTATTTCACATTCTACGTGTCAAAAATTTCAACAGCCCAACAGGTTACTCTCTCCTGAAACCAAGAAATGTTTCAAGAATTTTTCGTACTCTATTTTGTATTATATATAAAATACAGTATTTACGTGCTTTATGATATGAGTTATTTAACTTTTTATACAATAATGTTATTTAGGGTTCGTTAAGACATAATTTACGATAATCGCAATTGATCTTTTCCATCGAAAATTCTTGTTTTTACAGAGGGACCCTCCCCTTAGGATCTTTCTGAGTCCTTGTAAGGTAGAGTAAGTAGTAGAAAAAACTGAATTTGATGAACAAGGCACGCTCTCTGTGCAGAGCGAGTGCGTCCGCCGTTCTTCGCTTGGCGAGCGCGCGCTAGGCGCCAGTGCCGGGCGACGCGCCGCCGCCACGCGTTTTTCTGCCCGCGCCGCGCCGCGCCGCGCCGCGCCGCGCCGCGCCGCGCCGCCTTCCTCGAGCGAAGCGCCATCCGCGGCCAGCGCCTTCTGCCAGCGCGTTCCGCCATCAGCGGCCTCATCTCTACCTCGCGGCGCGGCGCGCGACGCGAAACGAACACGCACCGGCGGCGGCGGCGGCGGCGCCGCGGAGCACATCCGCCGCCGGCGTGTAAATTCACTTGCACCTTCCGCACGGCGATAAACTCACGGCGGCGGTGACGGCTGCGGAGGCGAAATTTCGCGCCGCCCGGCGTCGCGACGCCAACATGCGAACTTGGCTTTAATTACGGCGGCGTCCGGCGACGCGCGGCAGCCGCTGCGCGCCCCCGCCCCCGCCCTCGCCGTCCCCGCCCCACCGCGCCCCGCCCCGCCCCGCAGCCCTTGCTGGCAGACCTGCGTCGCCTCGGCTCCCCCCTGCGCGCCCGTGGTCTCTCGTAGTTCTGGGAAAACGAGACTGTCACGAGGAGGAGTGAAGGACTTATTTTCTGGATATTTTTCTTCTTTGTTTTACTCAGCGGAAGGTCTCTTTTTGTTGCGGGAAAAGCCTTGCCGTAGTTCTTTCGTGTCTTCTGGATCGCTTGCCGAAAGAGTACCCGTTTTGCAGATCTGGGAATGACGAACTTGTGAACGAGCTATGTTGACCATGCTCACTATTCACTATTAATCTCAAATTTCTTCTATGGAACAGAGCGAATTTCAGTTTCATGTTTAACATACACAAACGTGAAGTTTCATTTTAGATGTAGAATTCGAAGAGAACAAAACTTTAGGAGAAGAATTTCTAATGCAATCCCTTTTCACGCACTAGTTTCAGCTTCAGTAATAAAAGAGGCGGCTTAAAATAATTTTTTTATTAGATATTTGAGGACTTTAATGAAGTAATACCTTGAACACGCAGTGGATCGCATGGATAGCGCTTCAATTACAGTAGTGCTAAGTTTTCCAAGAAAAGTATATATGTAAAGTATGATAGTTATTCTGTGTTGACACAATATATTGCAACACTACTCTTAAGATATCCGAGTGCAATATAACGATTAATGGTTTTACGTAATATATAACGAGTCGATAACTCCATATCGAATAAGTACTTGTTTGGTTCTGCATAAAATTGCTTGCACGGTATTATCTTCTCTGGAATTGAAAATGTATCTTCACTACTTTGAAAATTGAATTGCTGAATGTCTCATGCAGATATGTATATCTGCTATAAGTAGCACTTTCAAAGTATCTAATAGTTGCTTACAAAAGACCAATGGACAATTAGAAAGTATATTGATGGCAAATAATATGTTGTGAATTCAAAAATTATGTTGTGAATTTTTAGAAATTGCTTCGATGAGTTAAAAAACAATCTAAGATCAGTTTAATATTTTTGTGTTTTTTGTAATGAAAGTCAATGATAGATGTTACGCAGCTTATCATTACCAGTAGCAGTGTCCATAAACTACAATTGATTATCATTGGACAATTCGTAGCCGGTCTAGCGTACGACGTTTGGCAAGAAAATTATTGTAGGTTATTTCCGAGTTTTTAGATTTAAAACGTGGATGTTTCCACTACTTTTTTAAACTTATGAGCGCATCACGAAATTAAAAATTCCATGATTTTATTTTCGTAGTACTTTTAGATTTCCTAACGTCGATGTATATTACAAAAACTTAGTTGCCTTTCGATTAATGATTGAATTAGAAGCTCTTTCCTACTAATTCATAATTCTTCAATATGGATTCTGTTAGCATGCATGATGCATTTTAGATTCATGAGAAAATTAAATATATTCTATTTTACATTGAATTCATTATGACAAAAATGTATTATTTTTGTTATTTCGTCAGGTGTTCGATAAATTGACAAGGTACTATTTATTGTATTATTTAGCTTATGTGTATTATTGGAGTTGGTCTGTATAATTTCTAGGCGAAAATTTGTGTGAGAATTTTATTGACGGAAAATGCGTTTTTTTATTAGTGCACTCTACAACTGCGCGACGATAACAACAAGCTCTGTCGCTGGCGTGGTTGCCGTGTCGGTCGGGACTTATCTTTGGGCGGACTATCTCTCTTTTAAACGCTCAGAATCGCCCGCGGCACGATGGCTTCACTCGGGTTGGTGTTGTAATTGAGTTTTCCGCAACGCCTCGTTCAAAATTGCCGCAGGCCATGGAAACTTCGAGAAAGATGTTTTTATTACGCGCGTCCGGGTTCTCTATAAAGGAGAAATAAATTCCAGACGCCCCGTCCGCGCGCACCGACAGCGCTCGCCGCGATTACTTTGACGCTAAGCCGCTCTTGCTAATTGTTGATCGATGGCGGGCCCCGAGAGAGCTGTCGAATCGCCCCAGACATACGCCGGCCGCCCGCAGATTTCATCTGTGTGTGAATGTATTCCCTCGCCATCAGCACACACGTGGGCATTTTGCGTTATCGGCTCAGTTTTAATCAGTGCAGATGTTTGCGCGTAGACCGAGGTCGTTGTTATGGTAAAATATTCATTCATATGTTACAATCAGGGAAGTGAGAAGTCGTGTTCACAAAGTGAACGTTATTAGAGGGGCTCGTAAAAGTGATACGCTCTGCGAAAATTGAACGTTGTTTATTTTTTATATAGTTTGGAGGAAATTCTATGAAACAGAGCATCTGAAATAGAGGAAAATTGTAACTTATTTCAGCAATCAAAAACTTTTAATTTCCATTCGTGTGGTTGCCCTTTTAAAATTCCGTCTAATGTCGTTTGTGCTCCTGCAATCTAGGTTGATGAATATGGCAGGTAAAACACCGAAAACAATAACATGCAAAATTTAATTCTCAAGGAGCTGTTAAAAGAATGGAAGCGTGTCTGCGCGACACAGTCCGACAATCAAATGGCGTAATTAGGCTCAGTCATAACACATCAAGTTAATGAGGGCGCTATCGGCGCGAAACTCGACGATGCATGTGGACACGAGGCAGTGTTTAGAAAACATCAATTAGAGCCTGCAGCGTCGCATCTGTGTGCAGCGTGGGCGGCGAGGGCGGTGAGTGGACGCGGGCACGTCCGCTTTCTCTTAATGACGCGGATGATTTATGGCCGTTTTAGAGTTCAGTTACGGGATTAATATTTTCTTGTTCCGGAGGTTCTACCGTTCCACACTTTGGGGTGGAAACTTTGTGTGGAAAAGCACGTTGTATCAGAGATTAATTTTGTGAAATTCGTAAAAAGGTTTTGTGTGATTTTTACATCGTTTATTTTTCTCTGCTTACAGAGGTTAAACTTTTCGAGGAGAATAAATCAGATATAAATATATATTTTTTCTAAAGTTAAGGTAAAAGTTATCGACACAATGTATTGTGTAATGCTAAAAATGAACACGAATTCTGTTGAAAATGTGTCTAGTGGTGAAATGTGTTTTATTAAACTACAAATAAATAATTATTTTTCTCAAAGTTAAAAAAGTTTGTGAAATTTGTGACATTGCCAATTTTACAAGCTTCTGAACACTTAACATATAAACAACAAGTTTCTGTATTTTCTTAGCTCTGAAAAAAAAAAAAATTAATTCACGTATCCCAAATATATGCGAAAATTTAGAACGAAACGAAAGTAGACATAGACAACATTAATGTATGAAAAAGTGAAACGTTGACAATTCTATATTTCATGAATATATCAATAGTAATGATAGATCAATGGTATAGTGCACCAATCAATATAAAGTAAGTTATTGACTTGTTCAGAATCCATTCCAATTGTATATGAAGTCCCTCAAGGTTTCATTTTCGATCCAGTTCTTTTCCTTCTTGACATGAATGAAAATCTCAGCATATTATGCTCTCTTCAGTCAGAAACGGTAATACAAAACTCTTAACAGATTACGCTTAAATTTTAGGAGGGGGAATGGATCAGAATAAGATACACGATATGTTCCTAAATTACCAACAAGTATACTACGTCTCCACGTTACTCGCGAAACCATCCACGTTTCACATCGGAGACAACTGGCGAGAAGTCTCCCAGCCGCAGACGGTTCTTTCTCTCGCCAAGGGCCTCGCTGCGTTTCAATTGCTGTCCCGTGTTCTCCTCCTCGCGGCGGCTCCTGTGGGCGCCGCCGCCGCCGCCGCGGCGCACAGAAGCCGGCCGAGGCCGCTGCCGGGCGCGCCTCGCGATTAATAATCGGCGTGAGAACGTGAGAATCCCGTCGGACCGGGCGCGCGCGGCCGGCGCGCCGGCTCGTCTCTCGGCACCCCCGCCGCCGCCACCGCCGCCGCAAGCGCGCTTCGGCTTAGGCGCCTTCAAGGGCGGAGAAAGAAATTTTGACCGCAGGAAACGCTTTCAATGAAATTAATTTTTCTGATAGAAAAAAAGCCTACTAAAGATAAGTTTTCTCATTTGCGTGGTCATAGCGACATCCCTTTACACACACACACACACACACACACACTCTCACACACACACAGACACACACACACACACACACACACACACACACACATATATATATATATATATATATATATATATATATATATATATATAAACTCAAATAGTTTTTATTTTAGAAGCATAAGAATTGTATTACGTTTTATGTATTACTTCTTGGTTAGTACGTGATTTGCATAGGAAGGACGTAAACGGAACCATTAAAATCATCATAACCATGTGTTGTGACCGTCTTCAAGTGCTTCAGATAAAATAATAAAATATATTTTTCAATAGAAGAAAGGCTTTTGACGTATTGATATATTTTTTATTTGGATGGGAAGTTATCTTGGCGACATTTTCTAAATCACATGGAACTATTTTGTAATCCAAAATGTTAAAAATGAGGATTTTTAGGAGTTTTCTTAGATGTCTTTTTTTATCATAAAGCCACAGTTAATTTTTAATATTTTTCATGTAAAAATAAATAATATGTATTACTTCGTTGAAAGTGCATGGTTTGCCTGGGAAGTGTGTTAGCGGCATCATTGAAAATCAACATAATTTCGTTGTCACCAAAATTATATTATTTCCTCAAAGTTCAAACTAGGTAGAAGTGTCATTCGTTTGCGACTCATATAAATGTAAACAACATTTCCCAGAAAGTGTGTGAAAGAAACCTCAAAAACTCGCATCACTGTGTACTGTCGGTGAAGTTATTTACATTATCGAAGTTTCTTAGTTGAAAAGGTAAAACCTTGTCCATTTCAAGAGTTGACGCTAGGCAATAGAAGTTAAATAAAATATTATAAAAAAACAATTATCCAATACTCCAGTTGGCTGAAGAGACTATCGAACACAGTGTGATAACGAAACTTATAAGATTGTCAAAATATATTAGATTTTTTCTGCTGTAAATAACAAGTTTTCTACCATTGAAAACGGGGACATACATCTTAGTCCTGCATATTTCTTCATAAAATTTTTCAAGATGTTTCATGTTTATTATCAAGCGTTTGAATTTGCTAGGTATTTAGTCTGCGTGCTTGTATGAGTTGCTTTTACTTGGATATGATGACAGGACTTATTGAAAAAAAAACTACTAGTACGAAAACGCTCAGAGAGGTATCTTATATTTGAAAAATTGAAATAGCAATACCCAGTAATGCTGTAAGTTTAAGATTCGAGCATGCCGGATGCGGCAATACTTTTCCAGTAGTTGTTGGTTGTAAAAAGAGGTTGGTTGAAATGGCAATATCCAGTATAGTAAAACTATAATTTTAAGATTTGAACATGCTGGAGGCAGCAATACCTTTCCAGTAGTTGCTGGTACTATTGGGTAGCAAATGCAAAAAATAAGCACTTGCGAAGTACGCATGTAACTTTGTCAGTAGTTCAATCAGCATCATCCAGTCTCTTATAATTTTAATTGACGCCACCTTACGTCATCATCAATCAATTACCAGCATTATATTTCACTCCAGGAAGGCAGTATTTACTTGGATGTTACGACATTGAGAACATACGCTTGGCTATAATAGTAACTCTGATGAAGAATAACTGGCTAAAAATACTGGGTGACGTATGTGTATCTTCATTGAAGAAAGGTGAATGAAATTGATGTGAAAGTAATATTCACATTACACTGTATCGATAAAATGTGCAATATTTTACAAAAGGCTTTCAGAAATAATCAGTGACGCAGAAAATACATTAATATTTTTTTAATCTGAAGACATAAATCACACTGCAACGTTTTGAAAATCAATTTTGTCACCATAATGTAAAATAACACTTGCTGTTATTTATCATCCCTCTTTTACTATTGTGATACATGCGCCGTCTGAATTTGTCATTCAGCTCAGAATTATTTTTTTGTTGAGCAAAATTCTTAACTGCTCTTGCGAGGCAAATAACGAAGTAGGTTATCCCGACAAAGAAATGTTATAGAAGTGTTTAAAGTATTGGTTTTAAAATTTTATTTCTTATAAAATCGTTTGATTTTTAAGGATGTTTTCTTTCTTATGTATGTTTAATTTTAAAGTATGTTCAATTAAGCATATGTAGCATATTGTAACTTTTAAATCAAAGATATGTGGAATGCAAACAATTGAGATTTTCAAAACGTTTTAGAAAGTAAAAATCTTTCTTATAACTGAAAATTTCGTACTTCTCTAATCAGTAACAACGAGTTGCTTTGAAACAAGAAGAAAAACCTAGGAAGAATGTTCTCTCCCTCTCTCTTGGATCTAGAAATGTTCAAAACGAAATTTCCTTTTGATTTTATTTAATTGTGAATGTTAGTTAAAATGTATTTTAAATTTTAAAATACTCTATAGATCCGAAAAAACTCTAATATTTTGAATTCGATAATCTGAATCCGATATTCTAATATGTATTACTTTAAACAATATTGCTTTCGAAGTATTAATAATTATTTAATTAAATAACACACTAAAATGTTATTAAATAGTATTATTTAATTAATATTTGTACTATATTCCAAGAGATAATTTAAGATAATTTGCAAATGAAGGTTTACGATGAAAAAAATCCCACCTAAAATGTAGCCCTACCCGTGTCCACCGTTGGGCCGATTCCGTACCGCGCCTGTGCCAAGTAACACGCTTATTGTTTCAAATAAAATCGGAGGGCTAATGTGCGAAGGGGGGGGTGAGTGCGGGCCACACGCTTTCCCTGCGGCGGCGGTGGTAGCGTCGGGTAGACGCGTGCAGTGCGTAGCCAGCGGGTGCCGCTTCGCCCTCTAATGAAATTTCGCGCCGCGGTCGGGTCATTTAACTTCATCCGGCAGCGGCGGCGCGCATGGTTCAAACGCACTGCCACCGGCGCCGGGAAATACAGCGGCGGGGGTGGCGGTGGCGGCGGGGGTGGTGGCGGCGGGGGTGGCGGCGGCGGGGGGTTGAATGTGGAGCGGCGCCTGCGCGATCGCGACCTGCCCCGCGTCGTTCTTCTGTGGCTGGAGACTCCACTGAAATTATGGGTTTTAGTGACCTTTTTTTGTCTGAAACGTAATTATGAGGTATTAACGAGTGGCGCGGCCTAACTTGAAAAATCTTATTCTGCTGAGATGTCACAGCAAGAGAGAGTAGATTTCGATTGGAGCTCGTGAATCTATATCTTTGTAGTGAGAGCAGTGGGATTTTATGAACTTCATATTGAGCTGATTTTTTAAAAAAATTATTAAAAATTTCCCATGTGTGTTATTCCATGACATAGAGCTGAGATCTTTAGATGCCTGGCATGAAATATAGTAATAATAATAATAATAATAATAATAATAATAATAATAATAATAATAATAATATTTTTTTTCGTCGAGGCTCAGTACAGATGTTCTTTTCTGAAATTTTAAAATTGAAATATTAGCAAAGTCAAAATTTTCTTAGAAGTTCTTACGAATTAAAACTGCTTGGAGTTCTTATTCTTTGCCGCCGCTTAAATGCATTACTCTTCTGACTATAATTTAGAACTTTTACGTTGAAGGAAACAGCAACGACGAGGCACAAATTTCGTGTCGTGTGACAATTATTTTCCTCTCCCCTCACACGCTCACAATTAGAAAGCTCCTCGTAATAAATGCATGGGCACTCGTACAGTCGAAACGCAGAAGTTTTTCGTCGCGTCTTCTGGCATATGGCGAGGTACCGGCGTTTGTCGTAATTGAGAATAATTAACAGTAAGGCGTTGATGATATCTGTTGCAAGAAGACGTGAGACGTTTTTCTTCATCCTGCGTAAAAAGTGGTGAAAACATAGAACTACCAACACGAAGATGTCAAAAGTTAGAACTTGGTGGGACAGAGCAATTTCCTGGCTATTAATGACCTTAGAGAATTGACTACATGCTTTTTAGGACACAAACGCTTTGGTCATTTAGAGGAAGTAGCCTCAGAGTGCGTTGAGCAGAACTATATTCTACTTTAATCTGAGCAGCGAATTACGAACCATTAAAGTAATTAAGTTTACGCGATTCTGAAAAAGTATAAAATAAAATTCACGAGATACGACAATAACTGAATATTGCACAGAAAAGAAGAAATGTACGAAAAGTGGATATTTATATTTTCAGACCACAATTGACAAATTATGTTGTTAATTTTTCTGTTAACTATAAGTATAACGATCTGAAATATTTTAATTCCAGTGTTTACTATAAAATTGATATTAATTTTTGTTTAACTCTAATTGTTAAAGTTTAAATCAACATCTTCATTTCTTAAAATATCAAAATATCAATTCAAGTAATGACTATCCCTTGCATCCTACGCACAAAGCTCTTATAATTGGAATATTGATAAGAATTGTTGGATTTTAGAGGAACTTTTGAACACTGACGCTAGTTCACCTTGAAACAATTTCCATCTCCATATTCTTTCGTGGCATTGCCCACAATTAAGGGACATCGAGAATAACTTGACTCAACACTGTCACCATGTCATGGATGCAGGCCCCTGACATTCTTTTCAGAAAGTTTCAATGCTCTCTTTTGCGTCGGCACTCTTCGAAAGCATTTGAAACTCCGTTTGAATGATAAGTACAGACAAAGAGCAGAGTATTCGCCTGCGGTTTGCGCATACGCTAGTTGGCAGCGAGTTCATTTATTTTATTCGTCGCAGGATGGACTAGCATTTAGGGCTCAATTTGTATGCTCGCGGACTGCGGTTTGGAGTCTCCGACCTCTCGGATACAGTTCGGATCGGCGGGCTTTTTTCTCGGATTTCTCGAGACGCGCCCGCCCCACCGCAAATGGCGGCCCACTCGGCGCTCGCAGCGCCGGTCACGTGACCCGCCGCGCCGCGCCACGCCGCGCCACGCCGCGCACCCTGCTCCGGCGATTGGAGCTGAACTTGAACTCGCCTTCCTCTTTAAGTACAAGGACGGAAAGGAAGACGTGGACTTGGACGGCGTTTAAGTTATTAACCAATCAGACCACGGGATGTTTTGGGGCATAAACTCTTAGAGGCAGATTTAGCAAATTAACCTTTGTTCGGACTGTGACTGGTTTTCTCTAGCTTAGATCAGATGCAAGCAGAAGTTGTTAAAAATTAATAGCGTTTGAATAATATTTGTTACTGTTACCCTTTTTATTTGAATATCGAACTCAGAACTATGTATTTCAAGGCTCTTCTACGTTATTACCTCTCAAATTGGTTCATTTCATCAGTTGTAATTGGAAGTGCAACTGTATATTCCTGCCGAGAAATTTAAGTATTGTTTGAGAAAATAGCGATTGCTATTGACAGGAAGTTTTTTTCCTGTTAAAAGATAATCTTCAAATAATGAAATAGTTATAATTATTTTGCTATCTGTTGCAGTAATAATGACCATCTTGGAGAATTTACTCTAAATACTCTGATTCAAAGACGGCGAAATAATCTCCTACCGGATCCCGAAATCAAGTATACCATGACCTGCTTACAAAGCTTCCCTTTTCTCATTTTCATGTAAAATCCATTTATTTGTATGCCTATTTGTGAATGATAGGAATTTAAATTCTAATGTGTATTTTTTGCGTCAATATAGGTATGTGTTGTAATATACAATTGTGTATGTGTTGTAATATATAATTGAATTATTTGTTTTTCAGCGAGTAACATGTTTACCTCGAATTAAGAAATCAAACACCAAATATAACGCATTCATCAAAACAGTGTATACTAAAATTAGATATTCTTGAGTTATCTCTGGAATTAAGAAACACAATAGTTGGTTTTGCTTACTTAGAAAAGATCCTAGGTAAATTTTCTCTGATTTAAAAAAATCAGACGTCCCTTTTGGACTACTGAAAAATCCAATGTAACCCTCTATACCTATGAATAACGAAAGAGTCTTCCAACAGCATGAATTTCACCTTCCTGTTTTCGTTAGCTGATGTTTTCCCTCCAGTAATAGGATTGTTATTGTACGTGAATGTCATTTCGTAATATTTTTTTCCTTTCTATCACCTTCCGGCAAAATTGTAAAGTGACGATTATAATGGAAATATTTGCAGTCACCAAAGAGATTCCCTTTTAAACTTGAAGTTGTGCGTGAGGACTTCCCTTACTGTGAGTTGGATTATCCGGACGCTGTTGTATTGAAGTTACTATTGAAGTGCCATGAAGCAACTCTCATTTAGACTTCAAAAATCGTATTCATGTAATATTTTATACGTGAGAATTGTAATGTTGAAATAGGGAATTTCTACCACACCATGGTTATAATTAAAATTTGCATTGCAATTGAGTTATGTTAATTTTATTGAGTGCTTATCAGTGCAAGATTCTCGTATGTATATCCCCTGTTTTTCCACGATAATTAAATCTTAATTCCCCTTTAGCACTTACTGGATAGTGTCTGAATTTACAAACTAAGAAAACTCATATTGAATTGAATGAAATATATCAAAGGAGATGTGCCTCTCTTCTAGAATATATTAATCTTGATTTTTCACGAAACTTTAGCTCAAGGCTGAAAGAGTTTCGGGACCTCAGAGCACGCCCTCTGGGCACGTTGTGTTTGCGGAAGATCTTCCTATTGCACACACCTGTACAATGGGTTTGTGGTTTTGGTTCAAACGTAAATTCACATTATAACATTTGTGTAATTTAATAAATGTCTCTGTGGAATTCCAACGCGTTTGTTGCGCCCAATTCATAGCGTTTTACGGAAATTTGTGTCCCTGCCACTTCCCATCTAGGAATGTGTTATCGGCCCGCGGAGCACACTGCGTGCGCCGAACGGCCTCAAGGTCATTCGCGCCCCTTCGTCTTGCTTAAGGTGGAGTGGAATAGAACAACGTAAATACAGTAGAACATCTCTAAAACGAATTTCGAAAATCCGAACAAAAATTGGGGATGGAGGAAAAAATAAACAAAAATCACCTCATTTGTATTAACTTAATTTACGAACGAAAAATCATGAACCCAATCATGAACCCAATTCTCAATACTGTACGTAAAATACCCGCGACACAAACTGTGCTTTAACTCTTCTAAACAATATAGCAACTACTGCCCCTACCCCTGCGATCGGTTATGTACTGTACTCTATTGTTCGCATCATTGGCACTTCTTCATGTCATCCTACCTTACCTTGCGATTTTCTCACATCGCAAGCTACGTTGCGTTGTGTCTGGTAATTCTATAGATGTATTTGTATATGTATGGCACATTTTTTCAGATAATCCGAACATTTCCGAATCCCGACAGTCCACACCCCCAATTAGTTCGGAATACCGGGGTTCCATTGTAAAACATATTAGTATTCGTAATTTAAATGTTACATAGCACAAACCGGAAATGTTGTTTGGAAGCCTTTCCTTCGGTCCGGTTCCAATATCATTCGTCACTTGGTTGAACGTACTTGGGCAGGTGGAATCCAATAACTCCACCTACTACTTCCCTAGAAAATCGAAACGAAATGGAAAAGCCTACCTGCCGCCCGGCGCGACGCAGCTCCTCGAGCGCAGCGCCGCAGAGAGCACCCTCGCGCGCCATCGCCTGACCGCGTCCAATTCGAGCGGCGCCTCCGAGGGGGCGGGGGGCGGGGGCGTCGGGCTTTCCGCGTGGGCCCGTGCGCTGGGCGCTCAATCCATTGTCCGCCGCGTGAATATTTCACCGTCGGCGCCTCGTCGCTCTCGGCCGCTCGTCCTCCTGCGGCGACCGCCCCTACGTCCCCACCACCCACGCCATGAAACTCTAGCGCCACCACCCCTTCAACACGGGTTGCGATCGCTTTCGCACAGAGAACTTTGTTGTTTTGATCACTCCAACTATTCTCTATCACCCAAAACCTCTTCATGTCGAACGTTACTCGAAGGAATGCTCGTGAAAGTGTACTGACATGAAATTGACTAGTGAATTATAGGGTAGGCGAAGTCGTTCTAACCGATCTGGGCATTTAAAAATTTGACATTTAAAATATAATTAGGAAATAATAGTGAAGGGCAATAATGAATCATAGATGACATGTAGTGATAGAGCGTAGTGAAATATTTTTAAACGTGTAAACGAATTAAAGCGAGAAACATACATCGTTTTTCACGCGTGGCAGTCGTATCATCAACCTGTAATTCGCTAACCTCTTACAGATACATAAAATATCTTCATCACTTTTTCACTTTCAGTTCGACCCATCTCTTCCCATTCCATGCTGGCTTATCCTTCTTACCTGTCTATAATTGTTGCAAAAACCTTACATTATTTTACTTGTCCTTATTTAACACTAGTACCTCCTGCCCGATATTGTTTCCACAATATCAGTTTTAATTTTCTACATCTCTACAAATCTTCGCAATTATCACTAGTTGTACCACCTTTACCACCTTTCTCTCATATCTATCCTGAGTGAAAATCTCTCTCTCCACGTGACGAAAGTCGTAGATTACCAGGCAAGAGTCATAGGGTTGTTCTCGGGTGCCTAAACGACAATCACGTGTCCTATACTGATTTCCCAACGTTTCGATCATACTATCGCGGCCTTCTTCAGAGCTCGATTCACGAAAACCCTGAAGAAGGCAACGATATGTTGGTGGAAACATTGGCAAGTCTGCCAACCACACGACGTCCGCCCATCCAGCCTGAAAACCTCTCCCCCACCTCTTCGCTGCCGTGCGCGCGTGTCGTGCGGTCTCCGTGGCGACGCGCGGCGGCCGCGCCAACAGCGCCGGCGGACAGCGCGGGGCGCGCGTTTCGCCAGGGGGTGTCGAGCGGCGGCCGCGGCCGGTGGCGCGAGCGGCGGCGGCGGCGGTGGCGGCGTGCCCGCGGCCCGCCGTTGCCATGGCACCCGCGGCGATAAACACTTTATTGAGTTAGCGTGGGAGCGCGGCGGATGAGAGCGGCGGCGCCGAGTGGCGAGGCGCGAAGCCTTGCGCCCGGCGGGGAGTGCGAGCGCTGGTGGGAAGCGCCAAGCACCGGCGCCGAGTGCCGCCCCCGCCCCCACCCCCGCCTCTGCCCTCGACGCGCGTGAGGAGGAAGGGCAGCGTCCTGTGGGAACGGTCCCCCCGCGCTGGGCACTCCATGGAATGGAGAGGCTCCCATCGGCGCCGATGCTCCGAAGGCGAGAGAACGCAGCGGAGTGGGTGGGAGGGAGGTGGACGTCCAGCGGGAGCGCACCGAAGCCTCTCGGCTAGCCACTGGGTCTTGATAGATGGCGGACTACCCCACACCTGCGGGGCTGGAGAGAGATGCTCCAGGATAGCCAACCAATGTGCCAGAATATGTGTAGCGATGTTCGCTTTTCGAATTAATCGTGAACGTTTAGAGATTATGACCAAGAAAAGAATCAAAAGTTACCGGGAAATTATTTTTTTTTCCTAGGGCTTGTATCCAGCCGACAGCCGGTTGCCCTTAACGTCCCGAAGGGACGCATATTCGACCATACACTAGACAAACACTTGCGGGCTCCTCTGATCTGGGGTCAGCAGAACGCGAGGCCCTCGGCGACAACACACACACAAAGTCAAGGGACAAACAGCCATGGCCAAGGCGGGACTCGAACCCGCGACCCTTCGGACCGAAGCGCTGAGTCGGTACTCGCTCTTAGCCACCTCGGTCATCCAGGTTGGCGAAATTATTTAAAACACTCAATTTATTAACACGCTAAATCAACCAACGGAATATTCGCGAATTTGTTGCTGGCCAGTCCGAAGATGGAATTTGCAATCATTATGTGAGTATTGGCACATAAATAAATAAAATTCTTCCACGCTTCAATATTTTACGCACGTTTTTCTGCAAATCTGCGACGTCTTGGGCGTCTGCGGTCAGGGCAAGCGACGGGACGCACGAGGTGCGAGCCCCCTTGCTGCGCAGGAAGCAGACCTCCTTTCCCAATTTTCGCGGGATCGTAAAGGGGCGTCGGGAGGACGTGGGCTGTAAACAACGCCGGGCGTTGGCACAGCGCAGCCAAGGCCGCCGGTTCGAGCCCCGACGGGGGAGACTGTGGGTAACGAAGATCCCAACTCTTATCTTCTTGTTTGTCTTCGTCGGTGTAATTTCAAAGGGCCCTGGCGGCTGTAAGTCTCCATAGGGATTACATATTAGAGAAATAAAAAAATTCAGGCTTTTCCTACCTATATTTCTTTAATTTCTTTCATTAACCATGGTAGGTAGTCATTGACTCCATAAACAAAAACGATTAAAAAAACTGCACATAAATTATTATTTAATTTATTTTTTGCACGATTCTATTCCCAATTTTAACATCTTTGTCGTGTTTCTAATATAATTCTCACGTGGATTTGCATTCACAATATTCACCCAAATAGTTAAATGAAATAATTTTAAATACTTTTAACTGAGCATTACTTATCTTTCCAATGACGGAGATTATCTCAGCACCTTCTTCAAAGCAGCTCACATATTCATGAGAGCGAAACCGAGTGATTAGAATGCATAAAAGGGCCCAAAGAAGGAAGCATACTAATGGCGTAGAAAGGAGGCTGCTTAGCATTCGCCGATTCGCCAGAGCAAAACTTCGGAAGCCGCCGCCTTTCGCGCCGGGTGGCCGGCGCGGAGATAAAAACCAAGGCCCCCGGCGCGCAAGTCGCTTGTTACCTGTCCTCGCCGCTCCATCGACGGAAGCATCATATTTATTACCCCCGTTGCCCCGGCGGTGTGCCGCTGCAGAAATGCTAGGCGCAGCGCGCCCGCCCGCCCGCCCGCCCGCAACAGGACGCCGTAGGTCGCGCGCCGTGTGGGTGGGGACGTCTCCGGCCCAGGAACTGAGAGGTGGCCGACTGGCCGGGTTGTGAAGTTGGAAACGAGCTGCGTGCGCCCTTGCGGGAAATCGATTCTTTTGTTCGCATTTTGATGGAATGCTCTCGGTTCAGATTTCGGACCACCGAGGTAGCTGATGTGTTATCGTTCGGCTCGATTCAAATTTCTGAACGTTGTGTGTTTAAGATATGCTCCCATCCGGTGTTCGTTCACTTCATCATCAGATTAAATCTGTGATCTTATAACTTTTGCATAGATCTGTGCATAACTTATATATTTATCTGCAATTGTGATAATAAGCTTATGTAAATGGCGATAAATCTTACCTCAACACACATTTGCCTATCAAGAAAAGAACTTAATCCTCTCGGTTGGAAAATGAAAACAATTTTCCTAAAATGTATTTTTAAATACTGTAATATGTACTACATATTTTTAATATTTATCCGGTAATATTATATCTTCATTCCATATTTCAAGTTGTTTTGATAATAGAGTACTGAACGATTGTTTAAATTTGATGCAAAATTTACAAAAAATCTTCTCTCAGATTTTCATTACGAATGAAAATGAACGAAGGTTATCAGCTCAGTATTCATTGCTGACAGAAAAAATTCATTGTGAATGAAGGCAGCTCATCGCTGCAGCCTGCGGAGTTCGCCCCTCGACGACTCAATTGGGATTGACAGCGGGCTTTAATGGCCGCTTGCGCAGTGGTGCTGGAGGCTGCGGCGCACGCACTGCCTTGCTCGCCTCCAGTCTGTAGCATGCCCAAATGGCACGTTTAATTTCAACATGGATCTGGCCTGACGAAAAGATAGTGATTTATGGGGGTATGTTCCATGAGTTTCGGGTCTCACTAACTTCTAATTTTGATAGAAATTTAAAAAAATTACGTAATTTTTCAACTTAATCATCCTTTTCTTCAACCCACTTTTAACATCTGTATATTAACAATTCTATACCTTTGAAAAATTATTCCGAATATTTGTTCGCAAAATGAACAAAAACTGCTTCTTTCACCTCACACTTGTCTGAAACTTTTCTTCCCCGAAGATTTTTCTTTAGTTTTGATAACTGATGGACGTCGCTAGGTGCCCCATCTGGACTATAGTGTGAATGGTCCAACTCCTTAAAGTCATGGTCCTTCACAACATTCTTTGCAATCTGAGTAGTAAGCGCACGTGCGTTGTCGTGAAGAACATAAACACCAAGAGATTTCAAACACAGCATCCAACTCCAGTACCTCTCTTCACAAAACTGAGTTATATATCGGCTGCAAAGTTATAGCATTACAACAAGTAAAGACAGGACTATAAACTGCTTAGACGAATTTCTTATTGATGAGCGATATCTTGGTCAGACTGGAAACTTATGAAACCGTCTATGAAAGTGATTTTTTTATTTTATTATTTCAGGAAAAGGTAAAATAGCCTGTGGAAATATTTTTGTCGTATAAAAATTATGACATTATTTTTCAGCTCGTTTTATAGCAAAGTTGCTCAAATTATTTCCTAATTTCTTGGGTTTACACTTTATCTCGCCTTGAACTTTAAGAAATCAATGCTAGTATTGCAATCTAATAATCGAAAATCTTGTTAGGTTTTCGCAAAAAGCTCTGCTTTTTATAATGCAACATTTTTCAGAAAAATAACTCTTTCGATTTCCTGTAATTCATTGCAATATCATTACTAGCTGGTAGGTAAATTTTTAAAAATCGAAAGTGGAAGGGGATATAGGTATAGTGTCCAGCTGAGTAGATGTTTTGTGATAAATAATTTTTCATTTATGCTTAATATAAAATGTATTTTTATTTATTGACTTATCGTTAATATATTATATGACCTTAACAACTGATATATTAATTGACTTTTGTTAGTATAGAAAATTAGTAAAAGCTATATTGTTGAATATGAATCATTGGCTTCTGGGAATGGGTTGTCGCCGAAAGTACCTTAGCATCCCTCTTGGGTGCGCCACTATGCATGAGTATAAAAACATATTTACAAGGTAATAAAAATGGAGAAGTTTTTGAATTGTTAAAAAAGATTTAAATTCTAGAATTGAGCATTTAAAACGTGGGCGTGGCAACCCCGGTGAATCGACGCCATCACTCGCGTGCTCGCGGGCACGCGTGCGCGGGCGTGCGAATAGCATTATGGCGAAGGCGGCTGCAAACAGTCTCACTGCGCGATCGCTGGAAGCGATCTTTTGTGCCAAGAAACGACGCGCTTGTAACGATGCAAAGCAGGCGCTGCAAAATAATAGTTCCGCAGGCGAGGAATATAAAGTAGTTGCCGCCTGCTCTGTGTTGTAGTGTGTTTAATTTCATATATTCGGCCGAAGCTCCTAATCATACAATCGAGTAAAAAGGGTCTCTTCCTATCCTTTGTGGCATTCGTCAGATGATTGAATGCTTGAAACATGCAATATCTCGATGTAACGCGGAATTATTCATTCAAATCTGATTTAATCGCGTCAGTATGGGGTTTTGGAATACAGATAGATACCAGTCTTTGAACCTACAAAACATTTGTGGCATACAAAGGGTTAGTTTTTGTAATTCTATTTCAATCCAAATATCTATATGAATCTCATTAGTTTTGATGCTGTTGAATTAGTACCTAACGATTATTACACGAACAGAAATACATGATAAATGAAAATGGACTCTTCTGTACATAGAGTACACAGAGGTCACGGAATTTGTCATTGTGAATCAAGTAATAAAGGACACTATTGATTATTTTTATTATTAAGAAATCAATTCTAATCAAATAATTTATCCGCCTTGTATATTTTACAATACTCATCAAAAACTAAACATTTAAAACATTAAAACTTAATCCCTACTTCAACGCCCAAACATAGAAGGGATGAAATTTAGCATTTTCCATAGGAAAGTATTCAGTTTGTCTACCAAAACATCTACCATTACTGTAATCGCATTGTCCTTATAAACCACAATACTGAAAGCAATACAATATTGGCAAAATACAGGCTATGTATAATGGAAAGAAGAGCGTTCATTAAAGACCCTACGCTTGCACAGCCTGAAACAGGACGAGAGGCCGACTACATTTCTGGGCACTCCTCATCCATGAAATATTTTTTAACATGACATAAATAAATTAATAAAACATATTACAAGGAGAACGAAACTATAACTTTAATGATACAAGTAATATTTACTTATAATTTTATGTTGAACCAAACGGTTCAACTCAGTGGTCAAATGGTTAGGGGAACCTCTTCCCGTTGTGTCGTATGACACAGCAAAATTCATTAACAGGACGGACTGAAGATTTCAATATCTTTATTTGTCCTTACAAAATCAATTATTTTCAATTGTTCGATTCGTAGATTTTTCATTAATAATTTTTGTAGATCCTTCTCCAGAGTTTGTCTTGTCTCCACACTTGATCCTGCATTGTCCTCTGTCTATAAGTATCGCAATGCAGTCTTCACACCTTTCAATGTCTCTTGCACTGTTGGAACACCGTCCCACATTCTCCGAAGACCCTTTTACTCACCTAATAACATGAGAGATTCAATTTATTTCATACGTTCACTATAACCGAGGTTGAGGTTCACTATAATCGAATCTTCTTATGACTATTTGTAATGTATGAGAAACGGGACCAGTGACTTAAGTTCACTATAACCGAGAGTTCATTATATCCGAGTTCACCATAACCGGAGTCGACTGCACTTGTTTGCAGTCAACAGACTCTTATATGCAGTATGCATGCTGTTAGTGAAAACCAGCCCACACAAGTATTCAGCTTACTGTAACCTCGTGGACAGTTATTACATAAACTCACCTAATCAAGAATAATTTCAATCTAATATTTTCCTATTTTCACCAAGCCCGTTCATTATAACTATATTAACGTTATTAGCAGTTATAGATATATTTTTTCTCGGTGTACACTTTCAAAATTAAGGATTTAAAAAAAGTTAAAAAAGTTTCCCGGGCGCTCGCCTTAGTGCGGGGCCGAGCGTGCCCAAAGCGCCGCCGCGTGCGCACGGCCCCACGCGCGTGATGGCGGCGCGCGCGTCGCGTGCGGCGCCGTGGTTCGCGCCCGCGCTGCGCCTCCCCCGCGATCGAGCATTAATTGACTGCAAGGCGCAATATAGAGAGGAGCCGCCCGCCGCCGCCCCGCCTGCCCCGCCCCGCTCCGCCCGCCCCGCCCCGCCCCGCCCCGCCCCGCCCGCCTCGCCCCGCCCCTCCCCGCCCCGCCCCGCCCCGCCCCGCCCCGCCCCGCCCCGCCCGCCTCACCCGCTCCGCGCCGCTCGCCCGCCCGCGCGCCCGCAGAGAGATATACAGCCCGCGAGCCCTCGCTTTATTGCATTGTAATATATCAACAAACGGGCAGCCACGCCGCCGCGGCGCGGCGCAGCGCGGCGGCGGAGCGCGGTGGCGTTGGCGGAGCCGGCGGCGGAGACCGGCGCCCGCGCGAGCCCGGGAACCTCTGCCGCAATAAAAGGAGCTTGTTCCCGAATGCATTAGGCGCCGAGGCGGCGGTGGAGGAGTCATCGCGAGCGGGGGCGAGGGCAGTGGACGCAGCGCTTCCTCCCGCGGGGGCAGGCGTTGGTGGTGGCGCGGGGGGAGTCGATGGTCGCTGGAAGTTGCCTGTGGAAGCAGTGGAGAGGCGCACTTGCAGTTGGGAAGCCGATGATGCTCTGGATGGCGAAGTGACTCAGTACCAAGTCGGGCGGGCGAGAAAAGAGGAACGGAATTGGTGTTGAAACTTTTACAGAAGGGAAATACGCAACGAGTATCGCAGAAATGGCTATACGAGCATCGATTGCGCTGTGGTGTGCCGATTTCGGTGGCGGCGATGCAGTCCGGGTGGATCACCGGTGGCGCCTTTGAAGGCGGGGCGCCGTTGGGGCGGCGGGCGGGGGCGAGCAGGGGCGAGGGCGACGGCGAGGGCCCCCGCGTGCGTGCGTCCTTCGGGAAATAAAATTACGGACTCCTCCTTGCTGCGCGGAGGCCATTTTGGAGTCGGCGGCGCTCGTTAGAGTGTGGCGTGCGGGGAATACGCGCGGGGCGGGGGCGGGGGCGGGGCGGGGGCGGTGTGGGTGGGGGTGCGGGCGAAGCGTATCGAACTATCGCCGCCTCAACCCCTGATTGCGTCTTCCTCCGCGAGAGCGAGCTCATGGCGTGGCCGCGGTCGCTTCCGTGTTGGGCGATATGAATAAAGCACCGTGCAAGGATGATTTTAAGCTTTCGTGGGATAAAGTATGTTGTCATCTAATGCAAAATTCTCTAAGTATTGTCCCCCTTTCCGTATGATTACATTCAGTGATAATGAAGGTGTGAAATCTACTCTAGGGTGGAGGGATTTGAGAAGAGTACACTAAATTTTAGGGTTTGTTGTTAGAAGTATGCATTAACGATATTTTATGTACACCTAATTTCTTTCATCATATTATACTCATTTCTGAACAGACAAAACATTATTTTTTATTACTTCTTTAAGAAGTAACGCTCCAAAGGAAAAGTGTACATTAAAAATTTAAGGATATAATGCTATTAACCAAAATATTCTTCTATGAATATTCTTTTTCAAGGATGAGAATTTTCGTGCTGCATCAAAAACCGTAAATAATGTTTTTTACATATTTTTGCTGATTTTGTTTGGTTTTAGGTGTGATAGACATTTTTATTTATGCACCTGAAGTAGTTTCTATTGTTCTTAAATATTATTTTCAAAATAAGAAGCAATGATGATATGTCTCATCTATACAAAAAAAATATAAGATAAATTAAATTAAATAACGGTGAATGGAAAATAAGCTTTGAATACTGCGCCTAAGAAATGTCTTGCCACATGATGCAAGATGGACAGGTGATTTTTTTGTCGCTAATGTTTTCTTCTCTAGAAAATTACCTACTTAATACATGTCATATTGACTGATACTTTAGTAATAACGGAACTACTAGGAAGGGGTTTCAAAGCCCCTCCAAGCCTAAAATTATTTTAATTCCTTTTCATTTCCACAGTTTTCTGTCTGGTTTTACATGCAACAGCTGCGCATTTCTACGCTCTCATTTTGTCCGTGTACAGAGAGAAATTATCGTCTTTTTTCCTCAAATGATTTGTAATTAGATCTACCGAACACGTGGTCGACGATAAGCGTTTAGCTTACATGACTACTTTTCTCCTCACACAGGAAACAGAGAGTATGAAAAATGGAAATTCCGAGATATGAATGAAACCGACAATGTCGACTGTCAATAAAGACGTTATTGTGGAAGAAGGAACGGAATAAAAGATACGGTAACTTTTTTCGACGTCTTCAAGATTCGAAGTAAACCTATACTTCAACTGACTTTTTTAGCTCGCGAAGAAAAGTTTTTCTCGATAATCGATTGAATTCAGGTCAGTTCCACTAGTTCTGTCAGTTGAGAAAATAAAGAGAGATTGATTTGTATGTCTGGTATCGGACTTGCTTCCGACGTGCAGAATTATCGGCGTCGCTTTGCTTTCATGTGGAAGCATATTACACTTTGCCCCCTGTTGATTCTTGTATATCAGCTGACACTAAATGACCATTAACAATCTAATCAGTCTAAATATGTGTAACAGAAATGCTTAACAAAGAACATACATTTTTCCTCCACTTTATCCGAGAGAGTTACTGAAAAAACATCGGAAAGAAAAAATTGAATAAACAGAGAGATGAAAAAAATGTATTATCCAATTTTTGATTTTTTTAATATTAAGAAACCTAATTCGTTAAACAAGCAGAAATATTCTCTAAATCTCGAACAATAAGTAAGCCAATTCGAGTGTTGAAGCAGAAATGGAATCTTGTTTGTTCACCACAGTGCAATATATTTCTGCCACTTTTTTTCCATTTTGTGTTCTTGAGCTTCTCGTACTGTGAGTGCAATCTCTATTCTCTCATGTTGACTACATCTGACCAAGCATCGCTTATTAGTGTGTGAGAGTGAAAGCATATGAAGAAATTATTGCTGTGAACAATTGTATCGAGGATTAGAGTATCAATTCTAACGTTATCCTGAGTTGAATCTCAAAATGTTATTTAAAAATTAATAATATTTCGTTTGCGAGGCGTTCTACTATAGCTACTATAGTGGAGGCTGCATTTCATGCAACGACCGGGCGTATTGTGTGTATAATATATTGTGAAAATATTTTGTGTTGGTATGTAGAGAATAAATGAAATCATTTCATAATAATAACAGAAACATATTAAGAAATTTTGATGGCGTAAAATATGAATTATTCTCTTACATTCTGTATACTTGCGAGAAACCATTAGCTCATTATTCCAGCACAATAGTGTCGATATTAGTGTTGACATTGCTTTTGAAGGTTAATGTGTAGCTCACACAAAAAAATAAGAATGTTTACAAGATGACAGTAATGCTGTTGGATTCTAACCTTCTCAACCGCGAGTAACTATCTCCGACTGAACTAAGCGTAAACTCCTCGCCAGAACGTTTGTAGAGTGTCCCTCTAGGCCAGTGATAGCCACCTCGGTTGCGGCGTACGTAGAGCCACGGAGCCAACTGGCGTGCCGTGCAATTGCGCCTAGCAGTGACGCGCCGAGGGACCAGCCAAGTGCTCGAGATTTGGAGGAATCAAAGTTAGAAGTCACAGGGACACTGCAACGCCCCTAGTAGAAACAGTATTAATGAATACCCTACTCCTGTTTCTCTGAAGTGAAATTTTAACTTAGAATATTTTTTGTCAAAACGTTTTATTTGATGCTTACTTAGACGCAGTAGCAATAATAATCGGTTTTAATTGTTAAAAGTTCAAATAAGTTTTAATGTTTCTTTTTGTGGATGTATAATCCCGAGTGCAATATATTGTATTTACAATGACATTGTCTCCGCTCTACTTGTTGATTTCATGAGCGTGTGGTATTTTTTTAATTGAGTTTCCGAGGACGGTCCACCCTCTATTGTTCACTCCCTTTAGCCTTGCCGTAATCTCGCCGTGGCCTTCTCCTTCCATTAGCTACACTCATGAACGGCGACTGCCTCCCACATGAGGACTACCGCCCGGATTCATTTTCGACGCGTTTTGTATCACCCACCACAATAACAATCATTCCCGTTCATGGCCGCCACCATGAACGCTTCGGACATCGAACAACGAGCACGGCGTCTGGGAAGGGAGAAGTCACGGAAGCGCCTCTGGAATGTAACATTTGGGATGACATCAAAAAGTGATTGAATTGCTGTTACCTCTGTGGAGGTCTAGCTTAGTCTATTTTTTTCATTGATTTATTGAAGTTAACAAGATGCACGTAGTAAATCAAAGAGAGGTCAAGTTATGTCGCACCTATTCACTAAATCCAGAATTTATTCTGGTAATAAATTTTTTAAACGAAAAACAGCACCAGTTGTGTCACATACTACCAATTTGGTAAAGGTGAGCGCACCGAAGATTGTCTTGCAATGGTTACTGGCTGTAACGAATCGACTGCAAACTCGTCTATATTCAGAAGGTCCTGAAAATTTAGATGTGTCGCAGGTAGTCACATTAATCAATCATTTCTGTGCCATGTTTAGAACATTCTCAGAATTCGATAGCACCGCTCATTTAAGTAGCACCAACACAGTAAGCCCCGAATCTAACTCATGGGTATATTTAGTCTCGTCAATAGTCACTTAATAGTAGAAACGAAACAAGAATAAAACTACTGGATTTACTTTAAAATTTTGGAGGTACGCCCCCCTCCGCCTTCTCGGCTCCGTCGCCCCCCCCCCACTCCACCCCGACGCTCACTCCATCGGCGCCCACGCCCGTCGCCATGGTACGCTGTGGCGTGCACGCGGTGCATACTCTCCGAGGGCCCCTCCCGCCGTGGCGTCGCGGCGCCTCTGAAGCGGAGTGGGCGCCGCGCCCGGCGCCGGCGTGGGCGCTCGGCGAGCCTTTGTCGCTGCGGCGCCGCGCCACCCCGATGGCCGCTGCCTGCGCCATGTCTCCCGAACCGGAGCGGCGGCGGCAAGAGATTGATTGATTGATTTTTTCGTGTTTCCGGGCGCGTCAACTGCTTTGGTCATTAGACCCGTTAGTGTAGTGCATGTTTTTTCGCGGGAGATGGCGGTGATCTTCCCCCGCTGGATGGCGAGATCCGGCGCCGACCTACCGTCGGCTACTGGGGTTTCCCCCTTACCAGGACTCTCCCACCAGCGGGGCACCGCCCCAGCCGGGACAAGCTCTAAGCTCCCGACCGATCTCCCGGAATATGTGGTAGTGTAGTGCATGTTAGGTGTGTGTGTAAGGGGAGAGGATAGGACAAGGAAGAGGAAGGACAGATCGCGCGCGGTCCGTGACCCGTTTGGTAGGGTACTGCTCCGGCATTCGCCGGGTGTTGATCGGAGAAACCACGGAAAACTACCGATCAGAGCAGCCGGCCGCTAGAATTCTCCTCCGGACAGCGAATGAATTCGATCTAGCTGGAAAGCTAGTGTCGAAAATCCTGGCGGCAAGAGAAGGTGCGACTGCTTCCCCATTAGATGCAGTAGCGCCCAAAGGTTCACGATGCACTTGTTGCTTTTGAAACAAAATTTTCACCACTTGAAATGTTATTTTAAAACAGGTTCAAATTTTTTTTTCTATTTTAAATTTACTTTTAAAAAACGGCAGTTAGTGAAATTCACGTATCCCTAACGGTCAATGTCACCTTCTTATCAAAACATTTACTAATTGTTTATGAAGGTTGCGTTCCAGTATTTAACACTCTAACAACTGAAATACTAGGATACTTAAATACTGAAGTTTACTCAGTTTTGTTTTATATTTTATTTGTTTTATATTTTCTAAATAATCATTTACTAGGTATTCTGTTACCATTAAAATATTCAATTAGTATTTTCGTTCTGACGCATGATGTGGGGGAGAAAAGCGACTGAAGAAAATGATGTACTTTGTTTACAATTTACTTTGCCTTCCTTCTACAATTATGTGTTGTGGCCAGTTTTCTTGTTGTGGCATTGCTACAGACATTTGCGTACTCGTGAGCGAATAAGGAATGATGATCAAAGCGGATTTGCAGCGGAGTTCCTGACGTCCAGCTTTTACAGAAGGAATATTCCAACAAAGAGCATCGCGTCAGTGTTCGATCTGGAAGTCCTTAGCGTTTTGTGAAAGCTGCACGACCGTCGGCAAGAGCGTTTACGGCGGGGCGTGTGGGCGGCGCGGGCGGGAGCGCCGTGTGGGGCCGGGCGACGTCGGACGCAACGCGCTCTGCGGGCGCTGGGCGGCGCGGCGCGGCACCTGTCCACGCGAACGGCAGGTGGCGGCGGCGGCGGCAATGGCGACGGGCCGGGCTCTGGCCTCGGGACTCCGAAAGCGCTCGCTTCAGATACTTGAGGCGTGACGTGACGCGATGCGCACGCAGACGTGCTCTCCCACGCACGCAGACGTGCTGCCCAAGCTCCCAACACCCTGGCAGAGCTCAGAACATTGTTTGGATCAACCACCCACACACTCAGCATAACACTCTTAAAGTGCCAGCTTCTCTAATATTTTCTTGCTCTTACTACCCACTTATTCGCCCGCATTATAATATGTCCGTCCATTTCGTCAATTTCTTATCCTACTTTCACACCCAACCCCCGGTCAGTTGTCAGACCCCTCCACTCTGTCTAATCCTTTCGTCTGCCGGCAGTTTACCCTTTGGTATGTACTGCTTCTTACCCCTTCAAGATTTTCTGCTCCTTATTCACCTCCCTTTCCGTGCGTAGCTCCACCGACTCACCTAACCATCCGGTCCGGTGCTCGCGCCTCGCTCCGCCTCGCCCCGCCACTCCTTCCCCGCCCACCAGCCCGCCCACGTCGCCCTCCACCCGTCTCCTCCTCTCACCTCCCTCCTCTCCTCCCGGGCGGCGGCGGCAAGAAAGCCTCATCGGCGAACGCGCCGGCCGCGATAAATTGTGGCGGACAATGGCGGCTGTCGCGGGCGAGGTGCCGGGTTCGTCCTTCTGCGGGCGAGGCCGCCCGACCGCCGGACAAAGCGCGCCCGCCGCCCGCCTCCGCCCACCGTCGCCGCCGCCGCCGCCGCCGCCAGCCGGACCTCCCTCGGCGTCCACCCCGTCGCCGCCGCCCGGCGGGCGAGCGTGGGCGAAGCCGCACGCCCTACGACTTGACGCACCGCTACCAGGTGGACCCGCGCCGCGCCGACATCCCGAGGCCCCGACGCTACCGCAGTCAGCGGCCCCTCCGAACGAGTCAATTTGTATTCGCTGCTGTCGGTGCGTTTTTATGACCGCTGCCTTCATGCTTTCAAAGTTTTATGTTATGAAAACGTACCTTGTCGATTAGTGTTTGGCCCGTTCTACAACCCGGCAGGGGAATATCATAATGGAAATAGTTTCCTGTGTGTTTAAACTCCAATACGTGTATTTGTGTTTTCTCTGGGCCTACGAATTTCTTGTTTTGCAGTATTCTGAACTGCGTACGGTCCTCTGGAATACAAATAGTCCCGATGTGCGTAGGATAGGTGGGTAGTAACATTGTCTTTCCAGCGGCTGTGGTGCACTTCCCATCACGCTATCATCGTTTTGGAATTTTCTCACGTAGTATTCATTATAAATAAAGTAAGAATGGCAAAATGCGTACTTAAAAGCCGTACAGTTTGTAACATGACACTCTTGGCTTCGCTATAGTTACAAAATTGTTTAAAACAAATAACAACTGGCGTCACCCCAAAATTCTGCTAAGAAATAATACTTAAAATACTGAGGTTGCATACTGTATACCGAATGGCGATGTGTAAGGTGGAATGCCGAGGTAAGTTAATGGGATATTTCCGTAAATTTTAATTGACTTCATAAGCTTTCGAACAGTGCATTTTAATAAATGTTCACTTATTAATAAAGGAAAGTACTCAAACCCGAGCCCGATTCCTAATGCGAGACCTTTGATTTACAGTTCTGTAGAGTGTTGTTGCCTATTGAAAAGTACTAAAATAGTAATCTTTTGCAAGACCGCAGCCCTGTCAAATGGTAGTCTTTATCTTCACTTGTTGCGGGGCAGTCGGCCAATAGTGCGAACAGTGAAAAGCAAAGTTTTTGCAACTGCTTATTCTCAGTTGCCTGATTTCGCTACTTCATTGGTAAGTCTTCTAACTATTACATTATTTTTAAGGGGGCATTACAAGCTATTTATGTATGGTAATGTAATTTATTTTACTTCCCTTGTAAAAATGTTATTGACTTTTGAAATATAAACACAAAAGGTGGCTAACCCGAGTCCCCCCCCCCCAAGGTTCCAAACGCGGGCCCCCAATTTTTAGTCTTGTAAAATACAAACAATGCAGGTATTTGGCACTCCTTTTTGCTTAGGAGCCTAATAAGAAGCAAGATCCTGCTTTGAAGCCTGTCAGTTTGAGGATGCCGACAAAAGAAAGAGGTCAAGAGACAATTTCAAAATTTTATTCCAGAAAGGTCGAAAAGAGATATTTAAGAAAATTCTAAAGTTAAACAAAAAGCAAAAGAAGATTTAACCACCAGCTAGGAATCAAATGAAATGTCCTCTGTCTCTTGTGAAATGAAAGTTCTCCCAGGGATATCTTCCCACCCAGATGAAGAAGATTTAGAGTAGACTATGTGCAAGATATACAAGACAATTTCTTATCTACAATATGTTAAATTTGTATTTTTATAAAATTATACTGAGTTCAACCTATTTGCAGTTTTTCCATTAATTTTTATCAATTTCTTAAATGTTTGCAAAAAAATTCTTAAACTACATGGACAATAGTTTTAAGTAGAATTAGAACCATTTGTATAAGTAAGTAAGCAAGCATTGAAAATATTTTCAGTTAATTTTGCAGAAAATTGGATTTTAAATATATTGGAAAACAAAATGGGGACCTAAGGTTTGGGTACTCTCCTCTAATTTCATTATTTTTTTATAGTCAATATTAGGAAAAGAAACAAACTCGTGATTCTCATTCATCCAATTATTTTAATTACGTCGATATCGATTAGGAAATTAACATTACAGCAGGAATAATATTTTTTAAATATTAAAGTTAAATGGTTTAATTGAAGGTCACAGCACATCGAGCTAAGACGAGAATTGAAATACGTCGTACACGCCTCACTACTGCCGGGGGATAGAATCATTTAATGGAAATTTCTGTCCGTATCCAAGTACCATTCACAGGCCTTTTTTCACGAAAAGCGCTCTGCGATCTTCTTCCTGGCCGCTTCATTAGAAGTGCCTCATCATTTGCTTTCATCATTGCCTCTCTTGGAAGCTGTGCTCTTCTCGGAGTCTCATTTCAAGAGTCTGCTCCAGACCACAACAGCAACAGCTACTACTGCAACGGCAGCATACGTCTGTCCTTTGCGGTGGCGGAGGCCACGTTGCGGCTTTCCCGGATTTCCACGTCTCTCTACCCCCAGACGAAGCCGTCGCCGTCGCCATCTCCTCTTGGCTTCTGCCGCCTTCCCCTCGTTGCCTCCCCGCCTCCGCCAACGATGTCCACGCGGCTCCCACTGCTTCATACCACTCCTCCACGCGTTCGTCGCCGACATCATCATCATCATCATCACAGTCAGCTCCACCGCCTGACTGGCATTCCTACCGCTAGCGCTGTCGCTTCCGCCATCGACAACCCCAAAGTCACCGTGCCCGCCCCGCAACACCTCCCTCCGCCCCTCCCAGTCATTGCCGCTAAGTCAGCCATCGCCACGAGAACCGCCGTCTCGCCGCTGCGAGGCGTGTTTGAGTTTTTTGCGCAACCTTGGTCCTAAGACAAACGCTCCTGTTGACTGCGGCCGCCAAAGCCTCTTAAGTCCGCGCGGCGCACTCTGCTATTGATGTTGGTGACGTCACGGCGCGGTCGCTCCGCGAGCCCGCGCGAGGGGTTGCGGCCGGGGAGAGGGCGGGGAGGGGAGGGGAGGGAGGGCAGGGGAGTAGAGTGGAGTGGCGCGGGACAGCGGTGACGAAGCGACATGCACGACCTGCATGGTTCTGCCCTTTAAAATGTCAACATGTGATATTGTGTTTTGTGTTTGCGATTGGGTTAAACACTTGGACTTCCTTCTGATACGACGATTCAAAAAGTAAAGTGCAGCCCCCTTTTTCGGTTCTTGTGAATTTTCTTTACATGTTCTAAAACATTTTTACACTTTTAAAGTAAAACAATATAGAAGTTATTGTAAAGCTACAAATCACTAGTGAAGTGACAATAAATAATCTTACATTCTACGTGAATGGATTTCTTTAATTGTATTACGACCAAAATGCAATCGAATTTGCAAGGAATTTTTCACTGGTTCGTATACGTACGAGCAATAGACTTTGTAAGATACCTAACAAAAATCCATTTTCGCATTTTAACGAAAATTATGATTGGAGGTCCCATGATACCGAAAAGTGTTTTTTGAACGTATGCCCGTCTGTGAACAATACGTAGCACCAAAATCTGTAGGCATTTTCCAAAATGAATACTCGCCGATCGATCTGGTCTGAAAGCCCTGAGAATTTGAAATGAATTCTTTAAATTTAGGGGGAATTCATTTGAAGCCCATAAGATATTTTAAAAGTTTTCTTAAAAAATGTTCCACATTTCTTCTTTAGATTTCTTGTAGATTAGAGTGAATTACAATACAAAGATGGCATAGGTAATGTTTTTACTGTTAACTCAGAATTTTCTAAAATTGCAAAAGTTGGTAATTTTTTGAAGTTTGAAACATTATTGAAAATAAAGATTTATTCGTGAATTGAATTTGTTTTCCATAATTAGTTTTTATTTGATGGCATCTACATTCTTTGAAAAATTAGTAAATTTTGCCTAATTTTGAATGAAATATAAGACATTTTAAAAACAAAATTTTTTCAAAAACTTATCTAATTTTTTTCTGTAAACTGTTCGAACGGATAGAGGTAAATGCTCTCAATGACATGACAACAATCCCATTTTCAAGTATCCTTTTAATTTTTCAAAATGGACACAAATGTATAATTTAATGAATCTCAAGTCATTAATATTCATATTATACTAGGCGTTTTTCTAATTTTTTTGCATTAGAGAATACAAGTGCTCCAATGATTTTTCAAAAGTTTTCTAAAAATTCAAAACTTTTCTGTTAAAGTAAGCCCAAAGTTGCGAATTTTTAGCAATTGTAAAACAATCTTTTCTCAACAACAACAAATAAATAATAGCTCAACTTTATCAATTATATAATTCCGTTCTAAGGGGCCAAAAAGTTGAGAAAATATGTAAAATGTAAGTTTTCTTTATAAAATCTCATTTTCTAATTATAAATATTACACGAAACTAAAATACACCATTGATATTTGCTTTGAATATTATTTTATACATTTTTTTGCAGGCAATTAATTTGGGAAAAATGTTCATTAGTAATTGCGATGCTGATAAACTTTTATACTTAAGTAACTGTGTAGCCATTTTGCTGCGAAAACGAATGATGCCAATATAATTAAAATATATAGATTTAATGATGCAAAGAACATTATGCCCCCACGTTTGCATAAAAAGGTCAATTTTAGTAATATTATTAGTTTTATCAAATTATTATATGACACAATCGTAAAATGTTTACAAATAGTACTATGAGTAAGTCAGCCTCATGATTCTGATGAATTGAAGTACGTGATCACCAGGGCTGTGGGTTCGGAACCTGTGTGATGCATAAAAGTTTTCATTTGTGTTCGTGTCGTAGGGGGCATTCCGAGTGCCTCGCGTACAATACCTGCACTCTAATGCATCCACAATCTCTTGGGCTAAAACTGTATCTGCAGTCTGTTTGTATAATTACACGTAGAACGGTGGCCGAAATGGATCCAAGGGACGCCACAGGGTTCGCACAGGGACAGGGCCACGAAGGGCGTCCGCGGTGTGTGGCGAGCGCGAATTTGCTCTTGGCCCGGAACGTCGCCAGAGGAGCGGTAGGTTCCGCGCGAAGCGCTCGTTGTTTCCCAGCTTCTAATAGATGGCAGCTGGGGAGAGGATGGAGCCCAACTGAAACGTAGCGCACACTTAAGAGAATAGGAAACTATGTAGTACGAGAAAGTCTGTACCATTCTGTTGCTCTACTAGTTGATGAATTAGCTTACAATGCAGTGTCAGTTCACAGTTTAACCTTTCCAATAGTAATTGCTAATATTCACTAAAAGTAAAAATTTAAAATATAAGCCCCTTAAATGAAAGGTCTCAATACTAAATGAAACACAACGATAAATTGAGAAGAATGGTAATCAAGTTTAAGACTTTTGAATTTGTAACATTAGTTTCGTTGCAGAAAGATGTCTTTCCTGCAAGAGCAAATAAATGCTTGGTGTGACGACAATAACACTTTAGAAATATAGTTACTACTTCTGTTGTGGTGTAGAGATATTTTTAATTGCTGAATACATCTCCCAAAGGTTTTACTTATAAAATGATTGAGAAAGAAAATACAAATATATTTCCTCGAATTGCTTTGATGTTATTTGCTTTATAAGAATAATGGATCTAAAAGGCAGAGAGCATAGAGTAAATTGCATGTAAACGCAGAAACCAATTTTGTATGTTTATGGCAGGTCAGAGAAAATTACTGTAATTAAGTAAATGAAGGTAGTGGGTTTAAACCAATATCTTGTTTTTAAAACCATGGTATCCGAACGTGAAATTATTTTCTCCTAAATTTTTCTTCAATACAATTATTTTTTTAGAAAGTTAAATAGTACAAAATTGTTTCGAATTATTAATAACATTATTTTACCCGATTACAGTGAAAAACGTTCATTTTAACTACGTTTTCATATATTTTTTTATATTTCAACAACAAAATGTGGCCCAACATAGTTTGAATGCACATTTAATTTATGAATACGTTTCGTTATTACCTTGTAGCAGGAACACGTTTTTAAAAGCAGCTTAATCCTGTTATGATAAATTGGCTTTGTGATACCGTGTATGCGGATAGATGTTGGGAAGAACAAAGGGAATGCATAAGCTATTTTTTGAGCCGTAGCAGCCAGAGGCACCACAAACTCCATCGAAGAGATGCGGTCGCCCGCCGCAATCCCCTGATCCTCGACGCACGCCCGCCCGGGGGCGGCAGCGGAGGCAGAGGATGGCGAGGGCTCGCTGCTCTCCCGGGGGGCTGCGTGGCGGAGGCTTCGAGGGGGCAGCGTTGTCAGCCGTCACTCGCCCGTCCGTCTTGCGCACTCGCTCCCTCCCCCTCCAGGTTTAGGAGTTAGAGGAGGAAAGCTGAATACAAGAGCGCTACGCAGGAAGATCGTTTGTCTGACACTGACCTGCCAACACAGAGGAGTTAGGGGATTTTTTTTTTTATTTGGACTCGAAGGCTTACTGCATTAATCTAAGAACTATTACAGTTTCCAAAAACACTGTCTCCATTTCATCATTATTGAGGAAATTCTAAAAAAATATAATTGAAATAAATCAAATTTATTAATTAATACAATTTATTAAATTAATAAAAATTGCTTAAAACATTAGTCAGGGTGAGGGTAGTATTAATTGAAATCACGCCAAAAACATCTTATCTCTTTCTTTATTTGTTTACAGAAAAAAATAATTTTCTGATACTACTGGTGGATAAAGGTAGATAAGTTTTAAACAGTTTTTTACGTTTGTACCGGAATATCTAAATTTAGCGCGTTAAAACACTTCGTTCTGCAAAGTTGCTTGAACCTGTTAACTTAGTTTTGATAACTGACGTGTTACATGTAATGTGCTGACATGTTAAAGCCATGACCTACTAACTTGTTTATTCACAAAGTACGGTTTTTTTCCTTAAAGCATTTTATAATCATATAGACTTCTCACAACCTATATTACTTTTTTGTACGTATGTTCAAACGAAATATTAAATTTATTAAAAATAATTGTCTCTCATTTTCTTCTCAGCGAACAATGAATTGTTTTTCGCATTTTACTGTAAAAATTAAAAGCAATAACCCTCAAATAAAAGAAAAAATATTGAATTCGATATTTTTAAGTAATTAAAGAACATTAATTTTTTGAGCTGCAACAGAGTTTAATTGTGTAACATTTAAGACAACACAAGAACATATTTATTTTCTCATATACTGAATAATTATGTATAATGAACGTATACTGAATAATATTCATAGTCTAGAGAAAGTTATGTAATGTTGCGGAAAATCGATTTCCAAATTTCAACGGAAATACACGTTTTGGGGTCCCCTGATACAGAAAAAGTGTGTCTATTCAGGACGTCTCTCCATCCGTCTGTGAACAACACTAGCGTCTAAACTATTCGTAGGATTTTTTTCCAAGATGGATATTCGCTGGTCGATCTGGCTCCACTCAAAGTTCCGCGATTTTAAAAAACCTTCTTAAAATTTTCGGGATACTTTACATGAAGCCCCTGGGACATTTTTGAAATTTTCCCAAAAATTCCACCAAATGTTTTCTTTACTTTTTTTGTAAGAATAGAGTAAAAAGCACTTACAAAGACTGCATCACTAGTTTTTCACTGTTAACTCTGAATTTTCGAAAATTGCCGAAGTGTGAAATATTTTCGACGTCTTCTTACAACTACAAAATCAAAACAGAAAAATTTTCTTCAAATGAAATTTCTCTACAATGAGTTCTTTCATTAAGATTATGCGCATTTTTTAGTAGTTTTGGATTTCATTAAAGTCATGCACAATTTTAGGAGTTTTCGCGCAATATTGTTTCTTTAAACTTTTGATAGGAATAGTGTTAAATGTACTGTTTCAGATGACTTAAACCGATATTCTCTATTTTTTTGTTTGTTTGTTTTTTCAAAAATTAAACAATTGTAATTATTTTGACATCTTCATCGTGTCGTTAATATTTTCAGTAACAGCGATTTCTTTACATTATGGAATGTATTGCTTTAAATGATATACATTATTTAATGCAGTGCTTTAAATGATACCTTATAAAGTTTCTCAAAAACTCAAAAGTTTTCTGTGAAAATGAGTACAAATTTCCGCATTTTCAAAAACGCTTACCCAACATTTTCTCAAAAAGCTCCATTTTTTTCTTTTAACTTTGTTAGTGGACTTGGATAGTGCTAAGTGCACAGTGTCAGATGACATAAAACCATTTTTTGTATTATGTTTGTTTCAAACATTATGCAAATGTGCTTGTTTGGGAATATCGCTCCCGTCGTTAATATGAACATTTCCAGCGATTTGTATACGTTATTGCATTTTTAATGGAAATGCTTCACATGAAGTTTCTCGATAACCAAAAATTATCTGTGAAAAGGAGCTTCTAATTTCGAATTTACTGTAACGGTTGAACGACATATTCTTAAAAATGGCTCCCAATTTTTCAACAAAAATTTCCATATATGACTTCTTCTTAAATCTTAAAATAATATTAGTGTTCTACTATAAGGAAACCGAAAAATTGTGAAATCTTCAAAAACATGTACTAGCTTCGGCGACGACAGATGGAAACTGGCCAGAGAATGGAGGAAGACCGATAAGTTAGCCACGCCAAAGAAATTACAAAACTAACTACTATGAAAAGGTCTGCTCCATTCTGTAGCACCGCTAGTTTACATAGTGTAGTAGGGGACTCAGCGGTGAGGATTTTTTTCTTAAATAACTTTCTACAATGAAATTTTTTTATCCATACCCTTTAATAGACTAAGTTATTACTAGTAAGTCAATAAATATTTTGACTACATAGTCAAATTTATGGGACTTGGACAGTGAAAAAAACAAGCTATTTCACTATATGGAGGAATCGGAAATAAATGTTAAATATAACCTATGCAAGTGCCACTACTACTACTACTACTGATTATATTTCTATTATTTTTCAACCGCACTTCCTTTGGGAAGGAGACAGCAATCGAGAACAGTTTTAACCTTAAAAATAAAACACGATTTGCCATGATCGTCCTCCTATTAATCGTATATTAGTGTATTCTTCTTTTGAGGGAACTGTTGTTTTGTTTCTTGTGTGTGTGTGGGGGGGGGTTGCGTATATGGGCGAATGAATTTATATGAATTTGTATCTGAATGTCAATAAGCAAACCAAGATGAGAACGGATTATCTCAAATGAACGGTACATTTTCATCTCTTCTGAGTGAACGTACCACAATTCTATCATTATCACAGTGCAATACTCGAGCACGTGATCAGCTGTCCGTGTACGTTTCGCAAATATACCTAGTATTTCCGTCTTGCAACAAGTTGCCGTCTTTCCTGCAAGGCGCGCCCGACCGTGTGCCTGCGGCGCTGGCGGCGTGGACGGTCGGTCGCGGCGAGGCGCGGGCGGTGCGGTACGCGTCTCAAAGACCCTCTGTCGCCGAAACACGGTTGGGGAACTCGAACAAGGGACGAGCACGGGAATTAAAATGCTACCGCCGCGCCTTGGGGCCAGGGGCGTCCACTCGCGAAGTTGCAGCGCCGCCTTCCTGCCTTACGGGCCCTTTGTCTACCCACGGGGAATATAGGACAAGGTGGTTTGCAATCTTGTCTTTCAACAATTTGCATTTTTACATACACAGTTTTTGCTCTGATAATTTCTTATTGTAAACATGCACAGGCTTACTTTGAGTTGCCTCCTTGTATTACGGTGGACTATTTTGACTCGGATACTAGAATATGAACGTAAATAAAAGAATCCAAATATGCTTCGTTTTAATCCCACTGAAAGATTATGGTCATAAACAGCATAGAAAGGAAATTTGTGTATTATCATTTTACTTTTGAAATATGAAGCAAGAAATCGTCAGATATTTGGTGTAATTTTGATATTTACATATTTGATACAGATGTCAAAAGGAATTATTTTCTATAAATACTTAAGAAATATTTAGTATTGTATTTCAAAGTAGACAGCGAGATTTTTCTTGGTGGTGTATTAATTTTATTTACGGATAACGTACCTCGAATATATTTTTAGTATGCTTCTCTTCCAATTTGCTAGTCCGAATGCTGTATTTAATTTTGTAACATGAGTTCACATATTAAGTAGTGTGAAATTACAAATTACGATAATGGATTTTCACGAACAGTCATTTTTGTAATTTTTCAATAGCTTGCGTTAATATCAAAGTGATAACATATTTATAATAAATTATTCAGCAAAAGGAATAATGAAATATAAATCCACTTATTAAATATTCCAATTTAGGTCATTATTATAACTTGATGTAATAGGATTATCTCTCGTTGTTCAATGCTGTACAAAGAACGCTAACAGATTATTATAATTTAAAACGTGCTTTTCAGAGAATCGTAGGAAAAGGTTTTCCCCAATTCAAAGAAACTTTTTGACATTCTTATCTCTAACTTAATATCCAGTGTCCTTCCTTGGATAGGAACATTTGAGTTGAATTACTTTAAGATTCAAATTTCCAATTTAATGCAAGAATAAAATTCAATGAAAAATACTCAATTTCAGCACTTGCAATATTGTTTTTGTTTCTACTGTTAATATCAATGTAACAATAGTAGAAATATAAAAATGAAAATTATTCCCGTATTTCTAGTTCCTAAAGCTCATTTAAAAATTATAATCTAATTTAATTTCGCGCTAAAAATTCACAAATATTTTAACCAAACTACGAATATAAACTTTTATTTAAACTCAAAATTGAGCCTTTGGTATTAGCATCGATCACAAAATATTCGTTTTTGATAATTGACAGGAAGAATAATGTCTAATGGTATATAATATATTTATTGCACTTATTTTCATAATATAGTTAAGCTTTATTGTATGAAATAAACGCAAATATGCAGACAAAATAGCTGTACCCTGTTTTATGTTAAGCATAGTTTTTATGTTAGGCGTAGGTAACTTTATTATTCCTTTTGTCTTTGAAGTCAATTGGGCTCAAAATTTCAACGCATCGTTATCGCTGATGAAACTTTGGGAACCGTTCCTTGAGATATGTTTTGTATTAACTAGTCACCTTACTGCATATTACTACAGCGACATCAAATGTGTATGAAGCACACATGCGATACCTGGTTTTTCGAGTTCGTTGCATTCGTATTAGGTATATTAAGCTCAGATACTCATAATAGCACAGTGAGCTATCATTAAAATAAATGTCGGCATATGCAAATCTTTTTACAATCCCTTTGTATATATCATGTGCGTGCATGGACAATAGCTATTGAGGTCCAGCCAACAAATTTATTTACCAACTCGACAGAGCAGTGAATTATTGAGAATCATAAAACTTTGTAAAGGAAAATATATGGAGCGGTCATTCACAGAAGAACATCGAAATATATAAAGTGTTTCTTGCGGACTCCCCAGGTTTCGAAACTTCAGCTCTTAGTCTCTTTTCCAAAGTGTTTATTAAAAAGTTATAATTCTACTAGATGTATATTAATCCCGTGAACATTTTTTGTACATGATAAATAATTTAACCGGTATTTTTTATATTATGTTTTATTAAAATTTTGCAATAGACATCATGTTTCGTTATTGAATAAAACCATTTTGTAAAAATAATTTTCACGTCCAGAAATACTTAATGGATTCAATGTGCCAAACACAAGAATCGTAGGCTAAGGATTACATTTTACTTACATTTTCCGGAAGCAGGAAACGCTTAAAATAGGAATAATATTTTCTTAGAATACAAACTATTTTTTATTATTATTCTAGTATGGATTGTACAATAAGTAACAGTAATCTGTAATCACATATTTAACCAAATAGTTTACTTTTACCTCTCAGTGGATCACAGTATTTTGTATCTTTCGTATATTTAAAGGTGAGTATTACTTCCCTCCACATGAAACTAATGAATATGGAGTTTCAATAATCTGCTCTTCGAGGATTCCTATGAATATATAAGTGGTAAGGCCAGTACATTAATGTAGTAGTTTTGTGAGTATATTACGTACTTTACATATCTTATTAATATATCATATTATTTATAATCTATCACTACGACTGGGGCTTACGGGACGGTCACTCCAGAATCTTCAAAGGAATGCTGCCTTTTGGGCAGAAATGCCAGCTGAAGTCTGTAGAAAAACTTGTCTTGCAGTCGAAACTAAATGGTCGCCACTCGAATGCAAAGCGCTTCCTCTCGTTGCCGTATCAGTAATTATAATGTCCATCAATTTTTTTCTCTATCAACTTTTCTTGTATTTTTTTCCTCGTTTTGTCACCATCTTATTTCTACCGTTTTATTTTATTTGTGTTTAAAACATTAATTGAACCTGATCTGTAGCCGAGTTTCTGACTACATTATACCTGGGCATCTCGTAAAGTAATTCCTAACAATTTGGATTTCAACGAAACCAACGAAGTGCATAAATACTTGCTTTGACAATTTTTTTAATCCAAGATAACGGTTGACCTGTCAAAGAATGTACTTCCGAAGAGAATAAATCATAAAATGGCGGTAGATATTCAAATGAAAATAAATGAAATTAGAAGTATTTTACATCAGTGCAAGAATCCAGTTAGCTAGGCAGTTTTTACTAATAATACAGTTACCAAACAGTAACATCTGAATTACATGCAAATTGCCGAGTTGCTTTACAGAACGTGATTGGTGAAATAATATCTGGTATTTTTTTCTCTCACTCTTGCCCTTGCGAACATAAATTGCAACAAACTAATTGAAGTAATTGGACTTACATTTAAAGTATGCAATGTTTTGACAAGCGTATTGTATTCTAGGAGATGAAAATACTTTTTGGCTCTTACTTATCATCCCTCATTCGTTTTCATATTCACAACGAAACCTAAAATTATTTCTCTGTCGTATTGCTTCTTCAACCAGCACCATCATGCATTTTTTAAATTTTATACTTTAAGTCGTCTCAAGCTGTCATTCTCACTTCATTTCTCTCACCCCACTCAATTATTTTAATTTCCTTACTCTTCACATTTCTTCTTGCTTTCACCTCTGCTATCTACGTATCAAATTACTGGTGTTTTTTCACTGAAACGCACAACTGCCAAACTCTTCCCTAATTTTTCTATCTCCTGCTCATTTTTCGATTATCGTTTTCTCTTTCATTTCCTATCTTTCCTTTTCCATCCTCGGCCTTTCACTTCACCTGCCGTCCTCCCTCTGCCCGCTCCTCCCGACCAGTGGCCCGGGCGCGACGACCTCCGCACAAGCACAATTTACGTTTTTCAAAATACACATCGGGATAATTGGACACCCGGATAATCGGACTGCGGATAACCGACGATCCGCTGCATACGTGCTTCGCCGGCTGTGCCCGGGGGGGGGGGGGCGCCGGAGGAGGGGAGGGAGCGGGCGGCGCCTGCGGTAGTCGCCAGTCACCACCGTCTCCGCCACCGTCAACACCTACACAATAACCACCGCCTTCCAAAGAAGCTTATTCGATACGCTCTTTTCCTATTACTAGCAGACATCTCAATGCACAGCTCCACTTCCATCGGTATCATTTCCAATTGAAATATTGCTATCTTGCTGCATCACCAACAAAACGTCGTCGTCTGTTCCACACAGTCACCGTCAGAGCTATCCCCAGTCCTATTGAGGGGTTATGAGACGCGTTGCGTCATGACGAAGGCGCAACAAATTTTTAAAAAAATACCTCCATCAACACCACCATAAACGCTGCAACTACAACCCCAGAAAATAACACTACCGTCACTTTATCCTCTACGACCACAACCACCGAAACCAGTACTACTACAACGACCATTTACATCACAACTGCCCCTTCCACCACTTCCAACACCACCACCAGCCCCACTGCCATCGCCACTGCCCGCCGGAGGCAGGGCCTTTCACCCTGGCGGCCGGCGCCGCGCTGTGCTGCTGAGCGGCGCTCCCGCATTCCTTTGTCCGGTGACGCCGCCGCCGGCGCTTTCCTGCTTCTAGAAAGAAGCGTCGCCCCCGACGCCCCCGACGCCCCCGACGCCCCCGACGCTCCCGACGCCCCCGACGTCCCCGACGCCCCCGACGTCGCCATCGTCGCCACGCCACGTCGTCGCCCGTCGCCCGTCGCCATCGTCGCCATCGTCGCCATCGTCGCCATCGTCGCCATCGTCGCCATCGTCGCCATCGTCGCCATCGTCGCCATCGTCGCCATCGTCGCCATCGTCGCCATCGTCGCCATCGTCGCCATCGTCGCCATCGTCGCCATCGTCGCCATCGTCGCCATCGTCGCCATCGTCGCGTCGCGTCGCGTCGCGTCGCGGTTGGCGATTCCGCGCTCTTCCGCGTCAGCCTAACGCCACGCCCCGCACGCGACACAAGTCCCACCGACTGGGACCTGCGGAGCTCTCCCTAACTGAGCAACAGGATATCCGGGCAGGAAACACCGAAAATTCGAAAATAAGCTCTTAACACAATTTGAAGCATATTTTGTCTAATAAACTAATTCGATACTCCTAATGGCTGAGCAGCATAAGCACTCAAAAGTTGGATAAAATATTGTATTAAATCATTAAACATGTCAGAAAACAAATATCCAAAAAGATGCTATTGGTTGCTAAGAGAATTAGACAGTCAAGAAAATAAGTTAAACAAATACAACTGGTATACCAATTTTTAAAAAACCTAGAAATTATTGGTTTTTGTTTAAAAGTAGAACTGGAAAACTCGAGCTTGATTGAAAGACACACTCCGCAATTGGTCTATTGAAATTGACTATGCAAAACTAACGACGAAGATGTTATTAGGACCCAGAACTCAAAATACTGTCCCTTCCATAAAATGCTAAAAAATACTAACATGCTAACCTGTCAACCCTACTTAAAGTTTTCGATATCATTCGTTAATAGATGTATAGATTTTTGATGTTTAATAGAATTATTATATTGATATTTTACCTACTGTAGGGATTGTTGTCGATGGTATTCAAGCAGGTATTGCAACATCCCTTCGCACTTACTCAATACGCACTACTGTTCTTACTTACTACGCACTACTGTTCTCAATGCTTACCTCTTCACGGAAGTCACCGCACAATTTCTAATTTATGGATATGTGAATCTGAAAGAGAAAATGGTAAATAAAGTGTTTACAACAATTTACTGCTTTTCTTCTGTCCATGCTCTCATTTTATTTCGGATCGGTCCTCCTAGATTCGGGTCTCATGACTGATTTAGCTTCTGTAAGACAGCTGACAACAGAAGACCATGATGGATGGAGGTATAATGATAAATGCCTCATTCATACATTGAATAAATTAGAATTTGAACATGGTCAGAACTTTTGACACCTCCGATAGGAAATGAATATTAGCAAAATGCAGTGAGAATGAAACATTTAGAAAATAAGAGAAAAAGTTGATTGCAGGTATTAATTTTCCAGCCCCGAGTTAATAGCTACGGTTAATTGGATAAGAAAATGTTGGCTACTGTTATGATGGATAATGAAATATCAGGATTTGTAGAAAATTGCTTTGCTCATGGAAATAAACCCTTTTTTGTGTAAATGTTGTAAAAACTCCCGGTGATTTAGGGCATCAATTTGCATTGAAAACCAAGATAATGGAATGTTTTCCAAGCGTTCAAAATTCTTTATAAATTATCATTTTCTCTCAGATTGAGTCTAATATATTTAATGTCTTATCTAAAGACGGCGAACAATCCATACAGATCTTATTTATTAATTTTCTAAACATTTTCTATATGACTAAAGCACAAATAAAGAAACAATTTTACTATATTTAATACCTAATAACAAAACCTGATCGTAAGTACAAAATGAAGAGTTCTGATGTAAATGTTAAATAATTTATTATCAGAGCTCATTACACATTAGTTGATTCTATACTTTACTAAGAAAAAAAATAATGTTAACTTCCCAAATTTAACAAATAATTTTATGGAAAATAGTAGGATGATGGTTCACGGGATCGGTCAATTAATGGATTACACTAGTTTGCCAACGTTTCGGAATATTTTATTACATCATCAGGGCTTTCTAATACATATACTGGTCATTAGTAAGCCCTGATGATGGAATAAAATATTCCGAAACGTTGGCAAACTAGTGTAATCCATTAATTGACCGATCCCGTGATCCGTCATCCTACTACTTATTAACGGTCGTGATTTCTACAATGGTTTATGGAAAATGTTTATAAAATTGTATTATTCCTTCGCGCATTTATTTTTATAACAAAATGTGATGATTGAGAAATGAAGTTGGATTGTACTTTACTCGTAGCATTGTTACAGCGGCTTCACTGTTAGGTGAGGGCGAAACGTGCTGACCAACGCGTTGATCCTGCTGGTTCTCTACCACGAGGGCTGGAACGCGCCCCAGGGCTTGCGTTTAACACTGCTAGCGCGCTCAAATTTTCTCCAAGGCGTTGAGATTATAAAGTGACTCGGCTGATGTTAACTTTCTTGTGCATTGTGTTTAAGATCTGATAAGGATTCGTAGTCGTAAAAGATTTCATTCAGCCGTACGGGAACACTTAACGTGCTAACGATTCCATGCAATAACACGTGTAGTGATGACCTTGGGTTAGCATGACAGTTTTTTCTCTTCGCTAAGAGTTTCGTTTGGGTCAATTTTTCTCACGTTATCAAGTAAGCTGTCATGCACAATTTCTCGTTTACTTAGAATTAATTTTGAGATTGTAGCAGATTTTACGTTATAAAAATTATGAGAGTAAAAATTGCACACTTACTGGGTCAACCTTGTCATTAATATCGTAGGAAGTTTTTGTTCTGTTCAATATTAAACAATTTATTTCATTTTTACTTCTGTAGAGTTTATTATTGTGCTTAATTTTTCTTCGAATAACTGATTGAGTTCTGCGAGCAAATAATTAGTAATACCTTGTGAATATGATTAAAAAGAAACCCAAAAAATCTAAATTATATTTCCAGTGAATCAGCAGCTTGAAACCATTAATCATCGCTCATTAGCATTCCTTCGTGATCAGTGCACCTCCTGCACAACAGAACTCCACGACTGTCACTACAAGAAGCTGTCAAAAGAGGGGCCGACCCGTGAAGTATATCCACTCGAAATTGAAAAATTAGACGTGCTTAATTACCGGAGATTTCACATTAACATGGTAGATTTATCGAATTGTTTTCCGTGAAACATCCGGGAGGCGGATCCAACGACTACCTGCTCCTTGGCGCCAGGCCCTGGAGACGCAGAGGGTCCCTTCCACATGAACCCAGCGCTTCCTCGCCATTGGAGGGCTAGGGCGTCCACGGAAATAAGAAGAATAAAATAAAAGTTAATAACAAACGAACTGCCGGGCTTGGCAGGCGAGATGAGTAGGCCATACCTGTAGAACACCTCAAGGCAAGGGTTGGGGATTCGCATCCTGTTGTGGACATGGATGTTTGTCTCTTGCTTTTTGTGTCACGGTGGCGCCGTGCGTCACTGCTGACTCCAGAGCTCCCTAGTTTCCAATTGTCTGGTGTAAGGTTCAATATAATGCTCTTTGGGGATGAAAGAGAAGATGGTAATTGACTTCCTATGGGAAAAATCTTAACGCCAAGAAACACAGCAGAAACAATATGTAGCTCCTGTCACCCAGAATACTGAGAGGCTAGTTATCTTACCTTTTATTCAACATTATCATTATTACTTCTAGAGTTAGTCTTTATTATCTCAAACATAATTACAAATGCAAGTTTGGAAGTTCTCAACTACATTTTTCTTGCTGTTAACAATCGTATAAAGCCTATGCATTGATTGGTTTCTACTATAAATTCGTCTTGCCATGAAGTAGGGACCCAAACTAATAATAACAACCTTGAAATCCACTTGATTCTCGTCGTGAAAATGCGATTGTTTGGAGCCGGTTGGAGCCACTCTACCACTTGTCCGTCCGGGCCGGGCCAGGCGCCGAGGCAGCCGCGTGCTGGCCGGTCGGGTCGGCGGACCGGCGGCGCCGCCCGCCCGCCCGCCCGCTCGCCCACCCGCCCGCTCGCCCGCTCGCCCGCCCGCCCGCTCGCCCGCCCGTCTGCCCGCCCGCCCGCTCGACCGACCGGCCGGCCGGCGGCCGGCGGCCGGCGGCCGCGCCGAGCGCTCCCGCCCCCGCCCCGCCCCCGCCCCCGCTCCCGCTCCCGCCCCCGCCCCCGCCCCGCCCCCCGCCGCCGGCGGGTAATGGCGGGTAATGAGGCCCCGGCGCCGGCCGCCGTCGACAGCGAGTTTTTGTGCCTGTTGGTTTTTCAAATCGCTCGTTCCCCCGGGGGCGTGAAATTTTCACACCGAATTTGTAAGGAGAGTTTGCTTTTTGAATTAATTTTCTCTTGAAGGTATTAATTTAGTTTTTTAAACAAAAAACCAAAACAAATTCTGGCTCCCGCCCCGACCTCCCCGCGCACCGAGACGCTTGCTCGTGGCACGTTCAATCTCGTTTCCCGGCCCGCGCGCAGCCTGATTATCTCCGCGGAGGCGGCGACCGGGGTCCGCGGCGGGGGGCGGGGGCAGGGGGTCACGCGGAGGGGGGGGGGGGGCTCTTTCGCATGCACGGCGCCTCGCTCCACGCGAACGCGTCTTACGACGATCCGTGTTGGCCCTGCCGCCTGGGAAAGCCTCCCTCTGCAGGCAGCGCTGTGCTTCCTGCATTCTTGCTTCTTCTGTGGTTTTAACGAATGTTTCAGCCGAACGCGTAACAACTCTTTGGACATGGGAACTTCTTCTGTGCGTTAGAAATGGGTGAGAGTGGGATGAGAGTAGTGAGTGCATGAAACATGAAATTATGCTGTTGTGAGATTTGCAATTCTTTCGTGGGAGATTCCGATCTCCGAGTACGTTTGTGCGTTAACTCAGCATTACTCGAATCTTACAGACAGCATTCGTCAAGATCCAAACCAAATACTAAATATTAGATCACAAAAATGAACTAATCTTCAGAAAATGAATTGTTAGAAAATATGTTATTTTATTAAATAGGAAAATATTTTAAAAAACAATACCTCAGTGTTTTTCTTCGTGGTTGTATGTTTGCGACGAACCTTGTTCGGTTAGTTTGGATGGTTAATCTATGCCATGTATGATATGATGACGTTCATCTTCTGCGAATGCAACGTGCGGGCACATCGCCCTTCAAGGAACAAAGCCGCGTAGTTGCCACGGCAGACAATGTCAATGCCATTGTCTGCGGCGTGATTTAGCTAGTATTGTTTCTTCATCGATATAACGTGCCGCCAGGGTCATGCTCGCGGGCTGGTGTATTTGTTGTTCGTCAAGGACCGTGAGTAGGGTGAGGGTGACAAAATGGCGATGAAAATTTGACAATGCTCTGCCTTAACGCGAGACTGTGAGGTTTACGACTTTACTAAGATTGCTGATGGAAAGGGATATTGTATGCAAGATAGCCTGCGATTTGAGAAACTTCTGCAAAATATGATCTTATTAGCATTTTGTAGAATGCGCAATATCACTGGAAAGATTGTAGGGTTCAAGAAGAATAATAAGATTAGTTTGATGTTCAAACTACATTCCTTTACAAACAACAGGGAAATGTAAATGGACAACACCTTCGAATGTTTCTAAATGCCAGTTTAAGTATTTTTAATAGATGAATACTAAACTTCGTTGATATTTCCGGCGCGCGACTTTGTTAGAATTTTGAGTGAAATTATAGGAATAATGGAAATAATGAAATTATTGAAAAATACATCGTGTCCTGCATTTGGAATTTGATTTTTCTGTGATTAATTTTTAAGCATTCTTCACGATGTTTTGAGAATGCAATCTGATTCGGTGCTCACTGCTCTGCAATTGTATGTGTTGCTGATTCGAGTCCGTTGAAAGAATTTTGTTTCTGTGAGTGAGTGATGTAGACGGCAATGCGAAATGAATGAAGTCTTTTTGTTCATACCTCTAAATTGCTAGCATGTGATTTGATTGAAGAACAACCTGGGGATCACAGGAGAGGACAAGTCATACTCAAATAACGTAAGATGATAATAAATTGAATCCATTATTAGTTTATAGTTCATTAAGAGGGGAGTGCGAATTTTTGTTACGACTCAAAGCAGCGAGCTTCCCCCCTTGGCTCTGTCTCTGTGCCGTATGTCACATGACCAGAAGTGTGATATTTTATTTTCTCTACCACGGCATGCATTCTTCTCGAATTACGCGTGCGTTACAACGTCGGCCTGGCTTCTGGAGCGTTGGGAAGCATGAAGACATTCATCCAGGGTAACGAGCGGTCCTCGCCTGGCGAGGTGAGGCCGGCCAGCGGTCTGCGGCAGCGCGCGTGGCTGACGTGTGAGACGCGCGGGGCTGCGGTTCGTGTCAATGACTGATGCGTATCTCCGCGCCCCGCCCCCCGCCCCGCGCGCCCACTTTGTTCCCCTGGCGCTCCGGACGCCGCTCCTCCGCCTCCGAGAAGGGGTGGCTGCGGGCGGGCGTGCTTGTTGCGGTGAGATAGAATCGGGAGAGACTGTGTGTCCCCTGTCTGATGACAGGAGAATCCATAAATCTCCAGCCCCTCTTGCGGTTCCTTTATCGGTTCTCGTTCTTTCTGAGCTTCGTTGTTCGTTAATTTCGTTTATCGAGTTAGAAGTGGGTCGGATCGCCGTGTTATTTTGTTGGAGGAACAAATGTGGAGTCTAATTTTCGGCCTTAGTAACAATGGGATGGCTTGTGATTCCTTTGTAAGATTCTCAAAAGATTGATAATGGAATTTAGTTTCTTTCTATGTCCATATAAAGAAGTCAAGGTTAAATTTAAGAACAACAATGCTACTTCACACCTTAAAAAAAACTACAAGGAAAAAATCTGTTATTAAGCAAGAATAATGTATTTGCATTCAGATAAAAGCTTTTCTTCACATCATCAATGTAAAGCGGTTGATGTAAATTGTTCAAATGACATTTCATTACGTCTCCTCTCTCGTTAATGGAACGTTCTCTCGCTAGTGCACTATGGGATAAGTATCGTTATTTTTGTTTGATAATTCGATCATACTTCTTTCACACGAAACACGATAGTATCAGAGCATGTATAAACGAAGATTACTATGGCGATTTCTTTTCTAGCATATGAGGTGAAAATTTACTATCTGTAGTAGTGCAGAATTTGACATTGCGTATTAATCGGCACAATAACCCAGTGGCAGGCGCAGACCTCGGCCTTTGGCGTGGTGTTGGGGGGACGGGGGCGCGGGACCCGGGGCGCTGTCCGGTGGAAGGTCAACGCCGGCGCCGCAAGCGCCAGCCCGTCCTCCGCCCGCCCTCCGCCCGCCCTCCGCCCGCCGCGCCCGCGCCCGGGGCCGCGCGTGCTTCGCCCGGCGGGCGCCTCGCCTCGCCTCGTCTCACCTCCCCCGCCCCTCCCAGCCCCTCCCCCTTCCCCGCCTCGCAGCCCGCACCTCGCAGCCCGCGGGGCGCTCGCCTCCTCTGCGGCGGCGGCGGCGGCGGCGGCGCGCGGGTGGCCGGCGGGGGCGGCGGAGGAGGCGGAGGCGGCGGGCGCCGGGGGCGGCGGAGCCTGCACGAACGCGGGGAGGGGTCTGCGCCGTGTGGCAAGCAAATTACAGGTTACGAGTAGCCCGTACAAATTACGGTTTACATCACCCGGCTCATTGAGGGGCGCGGGCGGGGCGGGGCGGAGCAGGGGCAGCGAGCCCGGGGCGCGCGGGGCGGGGCGGCGGGGGCGCGGGCGCGGGCGATATTTCAGCGCTTATCTGCGCCCAGCAGATGTATTAATCCGGCGCGCGAGTCGACCGCCCTCCGCCCTATCAATAACCGATGCTGAATCTATTATCGGGAGATCCACTTTTATTTAGAATTGCTAATTCGCTGGCCGAGCCGAGTCGGGCGCGCTGTCGCCCGCGGAGTATGTAGGTCGCGGGGCGCGCCACGCCGCGCCGTCAACAGGTTGGGCCACCTGCGGGGCGGGGAGGGGAAGGAGAGGGGCGGGAGCGTCCGCGACCCCGCCACGCCCCGCCACGCCCCGCCACGCCCGCGCGCCGGGACGCGCTCCACGATGACAGTCGGCTGCTGGCAGCTGACCATGATGTTGTGCACTGTGGAGAACCCGGATGAAGACAACATGTTAAGATCCAGTCTGGTCGTGTGGAATGAGTTTATCAATAGGAGCTTTCCTCTTTAGATGGGCATACCGTTCACGTAAACGTAAAGCAACTTGTTTTTATAATTTCTGTATTGAAATCATCGTAAAAATAAATATACGAAGGACCAAGTCAAAAATGTCATTATTTGAAATGTTAACTTGTATCTAGAAACTGTCAATCCCTTGCCTGATTCAATTTAAACCATTAACAGCTCTTAAAAAATGACATGAATAAAATTATTGAGCGATCATACTAGAAGAGCTGTAGTTGATTTTTCTGAAAGAATGTAAAGTGTTTTTCGTTAAATTGAACCTACATACTATAAAATAAAGAATGCAAGGAAGATGAGTGAAAAACACATGTTATAACGTTTTCCAAACGCATATATGTCAACACTCATATATTAATCGGGGGTAACGACGGACCTCAGCGTTGTTATTCTTCTCTATCTTTATTTAAGTAAGAACTTACTGTTTCATCATTTAAGACATTTTATTAGAACCATTCCTAACTCTAAGTGATAGTTCCATATTTCAAAGCTCATCCGATGTTTACAAAACAATTCGGAACAGTCTCCATGCGCAATAGCTTCGTGGAAACTCTTGTTTTTCTTACAGCCAGATCTGCTCACCAACACGTTGCACTTGTATTATTGCAATTGATTGTAATATTTATTGTTAAATACATCTATCAGTACTTCTCCAGCACAAACTAATTTTCCTTCAAATATAGTTGCAATTTATTCTGGGATTCTCCGTTGACTTCCCCCCCCCCCCCTCAAATGGCATTCTCTGGGCTCCAGAACGGCATTGATAGGCGACGAGGGGCGGTCGTGCACAGACATGTTGGCGCTGTGGTGCTGTCAGCGTGCGGAGATGCCGTTGGGCTCCTGGCTAGTTGCTCTCGTACCTGCTGACCGCTCGCCGCGGCGCCCCGCCCTCCTTCATGCTCATTACTATCTCTCTCTGTTCTCTGCTGATCCTTCCCCGCTCTCGCCATAACTCGCACTTGTAGGCAGCCTTCAACCGCGCCGCCACCGCTACTCGGTCGCCAGCGTCCCCCTATTGGCCTGTCCTTTTCTTCCTGCTTTCTTTGATTATTTCCCTCGTCTCAGCTCTGCCTCTGGGTTATCATCGCTTCTCCATCTCCATTGCCTTGCCTACCTCGTTTCATAGGTGTCCCACCACATCACGTATTCCCCCGAGGGCTTTCCTTTTCTGCTGATTCGGCCTATCATCCTTGGACTGCCTTTTTCTTCCCTCCCCTTTGATCTCCTTTTCCCGTTCCCTTATCCGCTTAAAAAGGTGGATCGTCGCCCGCGGCGTCGAGGCGCCGCCCAAAGGAAGAGGCGGCGCGCGCTCCCGTACACCTCGCGATTGTCGCCGACGGCAGACAGGAGGCCTTTGAGGTAGGTTGGGAGCGCGAGTGGGCGGGTTGCCCGAGGATGGGTGCAGGGGGAGGTGTGCTGGAAGCGGGGGCAAAGGGCGAGAGGGATGGTGCAGGGGGCGGGGGGGATCAAGGCAGGGAGCCGGGAGGCAGGAGGTGGGGCGACGGAGTGTAGGGGATGGGGTGCAGGGAGTGGGGAGGTCTGGAGGTGAAGGAGGTGTTGGGCAAGGTGGAGGAGGCGGGGTGCTGGGACGGAGTCCAGGGAGCGGGGTGCACAGGCGAGAGTTGGGATGCACGAGATGGGATGCGGGGCCGTGTCCGGGGTGAAGGAGTTGGGTACAAAACCCGGTTGTAGAGGATGGGATGCAGAGAGTGGGGTGGAGGAGGAGTGCGGTGGGGAGGGTGCCGACGTGGGGCCCAGCCTTCACGCGTTTATTCGAGACCTATGGCTCTTCCCGGTCTTGGCGAAAAAGAACCAAAAACATCGAAAATCGCGGTGCACTGTTGTCACACCGGCCGTGGACTGCCAAACCACTAAGCAACACATCGTTGTTGTTTTTTTCTGACCAGTCTTCCACGATTATGTACGTAGCTAAGGGAATGTTGCCGAGATAATTAACGTTAATCCTGGTGTATGAAGTGTTGAAGTATTCCAGGCACGGATTCGTGAACATGGATGTGTTTTCTTTCGAAGCCGCAATGTGTGTTTTCGTAGCCGCAAGACACCTTAAGAATAGACCGCAAATGTGATTTCGAATTACTGCTCGACATGTTTTGCCGTCTCGCTCTAGCAATCGTGCGTCTCCTTTTTTACGGCGGTGGCCCCGAATTCGTTTGGATTCAGCGCGGGCCGCGCCGCCCGCAGCCCACGAATCCGAGCGCGGTCGCCTGCACGTGACGCCCGCGCGGCGCGGCGCGGGGCGTCGCGACGCTGCCCGCGCCGGCGCCGCTCGTAAACACGGGAGCTGCCAGCGCGCCCCGCTCGCCTCGTCTGGCTCTGCGGCCGCGGGCGCGACCGGCACGTTCGCTCACGGCCCCGCGCCACCAGGGACCATGCCACACATCGACGGCCATGGTTTTATAAAATCATTCATGGGTTTAACATCTATGTTTTGAAGCCGATGTTTTTTAACATGGGTTTCGTAAAACCAATGTTTTTAACATCGATGTGTTTTAACATCGATGTTTTGAAGCTGATGTTTTTTAACATGTATTTCGTAATGTCGATGTTTAACACCGATGTTTTTTAAAGTTTATGTTTTGAAGCCGATATTTTTTAACATGGGTTTCGTAAAACCAATGTTTTAACACCGATGTGTTTTAACATGGATCTTTTGAAGCCGATGTTTTTTAACATGAATTTCGTAATGCCGATGTTTTTTAACACCGATGTTTTTTAACGTTGATGTTTTGAAGCTGATGTTTTTTAATCATCCATGTTTTGAAGCCTGTGTTTTTTAACACTTTTTTCTGTTAGATTTTTTACTTATTTAATATTTTATTTTTGAATGAAAAAGAAGCAAGGTAATAATTTCCAAATATTAATAATTTCCCAATATCCAAAATTTGAAGATTCTTCAGACCAAATTTTCGACCACCAATGGTCAAAATATTAATATTGAGTTTTCGACGACAAATGTAGTCCATATAATTTTTGATACCGGATAATAAAAGTTTTTATTAAATGTCCTGATGATTTTTGACTGTTTTTTTTTTCAGTTAAATCTCAAATAAAAATTAATAAACGCGACCACTCTTAAATTATATCCCTCCCACGTAAAACATTAATTGTTTCTGTTGTGTAAACAGTCAATTTTGTTGGGGCGATATTTTATTTCTGGATATCGATATGGAGAAATGCTGATGTTTTGTCGGTGGAGTGCTGCCGCGTTGGCACCGGGGCGCGAATGCGTGGCCTGTGTCACGGCTGGGCACCGAGGTGGCCCTTTTAGGAGGAGGCCAGGTTCAAATCCTAGTCACTCCCGTTTCCCCTGCCTCACATTTCGTCATTGCCCCGCCATCCCTTCTACTTAACTGGCATATCGACGGGAAGGGCGGATCGGGGGGAGGAGCTTATAGGACATTATGTGGATTTTTGCTAATGTTGTGCCATTAAATGATACAAATTAACTTGATCTCATTGTTACAAAAGTACGATTAGGAAATATATTCTATACTTTTGTATTTCATGTCGTCATAATATAATTATCTAAATTTATGTGAATTAGGAAATAATAAACGGAATTCATCTAAATTAACGTTAATTGTCGGTAAAACTTCTAAAGAATGTAAATCGAAAGAAATACTATAGCAATTCTTTAGCAATAAATAATTCTTTAGCACGCGTAATACTTTAAAATTACACTCACTTCCATACCTAATAAATAACTATAAATTAACAAGGAGATTATGTGAATAAATTAAGGATTTATGCAATAATCTTCATTAGAAAATATCAAGTGGGCTAGACCTTATACCCATATCCACCGTGACTCCTAAAGTTAAATCCTGGTTGCCCCACTGACATCTACTCATTAGCTCATTGTCCATCCTTAGAGAGGTCTGTAGTCTCCGGTATAGGGCATGTACTCTCAGGTTCATGGCCGGCGCGTTACATTTTATCACAACTCCCATTCGAAGTGAATATTTTCATTTTTCACGCGTTTCCTAATTACCTTACAGGACTGCCGACTGTTCACCTATTCTAATCTACGTAGATTTCAATTCCACCCTATTAACTGTTTCATATTCACCGTGTGTTTGAAATTCTCTTCCGTTCCTTCTAATTTTCCCATCTCATTTCGCTCTCCGCATTGCGACCACGACTTCTCTCCGCCTCTTCATTCTCGCATCCCCCTCGCGGCTCAGAGTCACCGCCGCCCCCACCCCCACCGCCGCCCCCGCCACCACCTCCCCGCTTGCTCATTCCGGCGCCGTGCGCGCTATCGTCCGCCCCATCTGTGGCTGCGTACGTGAAGTGAAACATTTTTTGGAGCCGTCCCGGCTTTCCGAGAGATTCCGACGGTATTCCCCACTTTAATTAGGCGATAAGCATCTTTTTTTTCCAGTTTTACATACGACGGCCGCGCCGCGCCGCGTCACGGCGGGCACGGCGGCGGCGGCGTCGGCGGCGGCGATGGCAGTCGCTGGTTCCCAGGCCCCCGCGAGTCTCGCGCGACGCGTCGTCACCCGCACGGGGAGCCATCCCCGCCCCGCCCCCGCCCCGCCCCCGCCGCGGGGCCGTTCCATAACTCTCGGCCTGACCTGCCTCGGCGCGCGTCGCGCATACGGAGGCAGGCGGGCAGGCCCCGCCAGGCGGCGAGGCGGCGGCGGCCGGCGCTGCCGCTGGAGCAGGCGGCTGCGGAATCCTAGCGGGAAAGGGGAGTTGGCGAGAACGGGGGTTAGCGGCAGCTGAGTGCGGCCGCCACCAGGAAGTGGAATCGGACCTGCCTTCTCGGTGGAACCGGCGCGGCGCGGCGCGGCGCGGCGCGGCGCGGGAGGCTTCTGGCGTGTTCTTCTGCGTGACCACTTCACTAGAACCAAGCGGATGACGCAAATGGGTGCGAGATTTGCCGACAACTGCGCAATTAATAACCTATCAATACTTCATCACGAGCCCTCTGGATTATCATCGAAAAACATCTAGATGGGAACGTTACTAGACAGTTACAATAACGACCAGTTTTGAAATGATAGTATTTGCGACAGAATTGATAAATATATCTGGAGCAGAAGCAGCATGAATGTGGAGGATGAAAGAGATTGTCGAACGATAGGCGGTTCGTAACAATACGACGGATAAGATAATATCTACAATACTAGAAATTCTACTTTTTTTTCTTTTCGAATAGACCTTTTGTGATTGTGAGAGATGGCAAGCTGATTGTTGAAGCATCGTTAGGTCATGGGAGTAAGGAATCCCGAAATGCCCCCGCAAACGCGGAAGCCAATGACATCTTGAATTGCTGAACATACAGTGACGAGCTGGTTTCTCTCATGGGTCACTGGCGGAATTTCTCTCCTGTGTCCTCTGGGGCCCAATGAGATGCGGCGCACGTGCGAAACGTTGCCGAGAGTTATGACAGTGAAGAAACCTGCAATTTGTTCAAGCCCTCTACTTTCAGGTAACAAAGACGTGAATTCTGGTTTAGATCTTATTGTTAGACAACTTTCCTCATTTCCTAAACGACACGCACGTGATCCACATGAAACTTCCTGTTGTTTTTAGCGAAGCCTAAGAAACGAGCATATCCACGATACGCAAGATGACCATCAGAGTTTTCTGTATTTGTGAATTTTTAAAGAGAGTGGAGGCCGTAGAAAGTAAAGGATTATCATCAATGGGAAGAAACAGAAATTAGAAGTGAATACGCTTTACGTTGATAATATTGGATAGTCATGCACCCCGGTCCGTTACAATTACTTATACTGGAAATATTGAGACTGAATAGCTTATTAAATAGGCAGGTTTACTAGAAAAACCTTATTTTACTTGAAAGCTGCATTGAACGTATCAGCCTCTTTCGCACTGAGAACTTTATTATCTGAATAAAAAGAACCTAACGTTCCTGGCTGTGTCCTCCCGCCTCCTCCCCAAGGTGCGAGCACGCACACACAGACACATACAATGGTAGACATCCTCAATTATGACTTTCTGTTTTTATAAGTAAAATAGAGAACTCATACGAGTTTCAAACCAAATCTTCATTCCATATTTTTCTGCCTGTTTTTTCTCGTTTTATCTGTCTCTCTCACTTTCGCTTGGATGGTTTTAACTCTTTTCTTCTCTGTTTCTTATCTTCTTTCATGCACATACATTGTACGCTCACTCAAGTTCACAAACACACGTGTATTCTCAGGACATTGTAAGCATCACAAGCAAGAAACTCCCTGGAAGGCCGGGCACTCTCTATGCGTGGGGCGCTCCAATTAAGTTGGTATCTCTCCTGCGCCTAGAGTCGGAATGAACTGAAATCGAGTGCACGTCCGCGCGCGGCTCGCGCCGGCCGCGTCCGGAGGCTTTAATTTCCCTATCGGCCGAGATATCACGTCGGCGCCCGGCGGCGGGCGGGAGGGCAGGTGCCTCGACTGCGGCGGCAACGCGGTCTTCACGGAACCGCGGAAAAACTGGCGTCCCCTCGCACTCCCCCCCCCTCGCGCAGCCGTCTTCACCTCTTCGCCGGCGGCACGTGCGCTTTTTACTGCGCTCGCCACCGCGAGCCCCTCTACACCACGCCGACCCACGGCACCGCCCCGACTCAACCTGCCATCCCGCCACACGTTCCTCCGCCCCACCGCGCCGTCCCATCACGTCCTCCCGTTCTTCATCCCATCCCGTCCCGTCCTGTGCCGCCCCGATCAGTTCCGTCTCATCCCGTGTTATCGCAAGCAGCCCCGACCCTTAGCTCCCCACTCCGTATCATTCTGTTCCCGTCCCGTACCGCATCGTCCCGACCCGTCCTAATCCGTTCCATTCTGTCTCGCCCCGCGCTGCTGTTCCGCTCTTCACCGCACTGCCCTGACCTTCCACGCCCACCTCTGCCCCGGCCCGCCCACCAAGTTTCGTCCCATCTTTCTATTAACCACCACCGTGTCTCCCTGACTTGCCCCGCTTCCGCTGTCCGTCATCTTACTCCCGACTGATGTTCCATCTTCGGCCCCGCCCCTCGCCCTGCCTTGCGCTGTCCTGCTCCGATGCAGCGCTGCTCCGCCCCACCGTCCCGTCACCGCGCACACACGCACACACACACACACTCACGCGCGCGCGCGCGCGCTCGCTTTCTGCGAACACGCGCCCTCCTCCTCGGCGCTCCGTGCACCACGCGCGTGAGAACGGCGCGTCCGTGTGCCGCGCCCGGGACGCGGCGCGCATACGCCGTCCGACGCACGTTGCCGCCGCCGCCGCGGCGCAGGACACGTGTTCCCCGGTGCGGGCAGACGTGTAAGCGAGCTTTTCTTGCCTTCTGCGCGCTCGTCTTTTGCCGGCGACGCGCGCTTTTGCGGGCAATTAGACTTCTGACTGCAATCGTGCGAGGCGAAGGAGGTTCACTTCTGTGTTCTTTGGCCGGATCGTGTGCTTCGGTGTTCTGTAAGTACAAAGTAAATTGCATCTGTGGATATCTGAATAATAAATAATGCATTGCTACAAAATACATCAGCGCTAAAAAGGTAGTTGCAATCATTTTGTGCCACTGTCACTTTCGTGTTCCTTTCATTATTCTTAATTTTCTAATGTTACTTTAAGAAATCCTATAAAACTTCTTGTGAAAAGGTTCTTTAAATGGCTTTTGCTTTTCATACATGGACAAAATGTACGTCAGCGGTAGAAACTTACAATTAAGCAATGATCATTCAATATGATACATCGAATACCATTCAAAACCATTATATCATACAAAATATTTAAATTTCACCATTAATATACAACAATTGTTCCATTATATTTTAAAAGTATATTTTGATACCGATTTTTCAAAAAATATCAAAGTGATTTTCAACAATTATGAGTAAGCGAAGAGTATGTAAAAATATCTCCGATCTCTATTCATTCTCAAATTTGAGTAATGTTTGAGGTAGGGAATCGTATATTTTCAATTTCACTACTCAAGATATCGCTAGGTACAGTACATCTCGTTTGAGACAGATTCGTGCCTGCATTGGGCATATGTGGCGCCTGCAAGGGCCGGAGGGCGCGGGGGCGGGGCAGGACGTGCGAGCGAGGCGAGGGGCAGGGTGGTGCAGGGCACGGCCGCGTCGGCGTCACCGGTGTCGCCGCTGCCGGCAGGCAGGAGGGCGGGCGAGCGAGCGAGCGCGCTTTGTTTCCCTGGCGTGCGGCGGCCGCGCCGCGCCACGCCACGCCACGCCACGCCGCGCCGCGCCACGCCACGCCATGCCGCGCCGCGCCACGCCGCGCTGCTCCACGCCACGCCACGCCGCGCCACGCCACGCCGCGCCGCTCCACGCCGGCCGCGATTGTGAAACGACGCGACGCGTTACGTAAAAGGGGGCGGGAGGGGTTGAGGGAGACGGCGACGGCGACGTGCGAGGAACGCCATGCGCGAGGGACTGAGACGGCGACAGCGAGGAGGACAGAGGGAGCAAGGGAGATGGAGAAGAAAAAAGGAGCACCTCAGCCGCGCGATCAAAGGGCCCGAACGGCGGTGGCGGCCCGCGCACCCGGCGACCCGCGACGCCGCCGCCGCCCGCGTGTCGCCGCCCGCCCCGCGCCGCTGCGTGCCGTCGCGTGCCGGCCCCACACGCGCGTCGAGGCGCGCTCTCGTTCCATTATCGCGTTGCGTTTGGCGGCAGGGCCAGTCGAAGCGCGGGCCCCCGCCCGTGCCGCAGCGCCCGCCGCTGCCGGCGATGCTTACGGCGATGCCCCAGATTCGACACGGATATCGAGCACAACGCGCGCGCTTCAGGTGATGGAGGTAATGGCGGTTTCTGCCTCTCACGCCGACCACGTCATGACTTGCGGTGAGCTTAGTTGCTAAAACCTGACAATCCTCCCACAAACAATAGCAAGCTGGGTTAAGACTGGAAATATTGAGCACTTTTTTTTCGCTACTCTCCATTCGAGTGGCAAATGCGGTTAAACTTTGCAAAGGTTTTTATCGCGAGTTAATACCTTCCAGTAAATTGTACGTTTCCTCCTCCGTAATTTCGACGACCAACTCTGCCGGCATCGCCACTTCCCTGGTGACCGTTCACTTCCCTCCGTGCGCTGCACCACTGCAGCACATCTGCCGGAGTTATCGTCACCATCATCTCGGCAACCACTACCATTGTCTCTGATTGTCAACGTGCTCCCCCTTCCTCCCCGCGGGCCGTCGTGACGGCATACCGACGCCGGCGCGGCAGCCGAACTCGTTCGGCCAATCGAGAGCTGGGCGGGCGGTGACAATCAGCGCGGCCAGATGGCTATCGCGCCGCTGTCCGCACTTCCGATAGATTGCTATCAGCCCCGTCTTATTGTTTCGAATTGCCTCTCGCCTCCGCGCCCCGGATCCACGGCAGCCGGGCGCACCTGCCTCGCCACCAGAGGCCTTGGAGGGACCCTGGCATGGGACTGGCGACGCACAGCAGAATTGAGCTGCGAAGTGTCATTTGAAGGTGTATTTAAGATCTAGGTAGTTTAGAGTAGCAATGCTAAAAAGAAGGGTGCTAATAAGATAGCCCACATAATGCCATATCATTTAGTATTTTCGATCTTGTGATACCTGTATTTGTTGTTTCTGATGCACAAAAACTAATCTCTCTATTCCTTGTCAATGAATTGTCACTATCCATGATCGCTTTGATTCGAATAGATATAATGTATCATAACAAAATTCGAATCCGAAAATCATGAAAACCAACTTACGAAATCATTTTATTTTCATCTTGGCACTGAAATATGTCATGAATAGGGGGCGGATTTTGATGATCTAAAACATCGTCAAAAATGATCAATAAAATGCTCTTAATATGATTAAAAAATGCCCAAAAACCTAAGAAAAATGTAAAAATGTTATCAAAACCAGTTCGGATGGACAACTCAAGTTATTAGACACGTTACTGATGCAATCGAGGCTTCTTCCATTCGTTCCAGTGAACTCAGCTTGCAAACTTTTGGTTTGAACTGTTTTTTACCAGGAACTATCTGTCTTTAGTTATCCCGAAATTGGCCGATCTGGTAATGGCGCTGATAGGACAAGAATTACATATTCACAACGGCTGTCAAAACAATTTCTGAGCGAACAAATCGAATAGGCTACTGAGTAATTCTGTTAAGAACATTTTTTGCATCTAGTAAATATTATTTAAAGCAAGTTCTATTAAAAATGACATTAAAATCTATGAAATCCGCAAAAAAAGTGCATTAAAAACGACTGAAAAAGGTAAAAAAATGACTTAGTTGGAATCGACGAAAAATGCTAAATAATGACCGATAAAAATGGGTCATTTCCTTTTGTCATAACAGAAAATTATTTTTTTATTAAACAGCATTGTTTTAAAGTAAAAAAAAGACATTTCATTAAAATACGCCCCTGGTCATGAAATATAAACTGTCATTATCCACTAGCGCTTTCATTGGAATGGATATAGTGTATCCCAACAAAATCAATTCAATTTAACTGAACTGAAAATCAACTTACGAAACCCTCTTTTATTTTCGTTTTAACACTAAAATATAGTGTTCCTTTCCTCAAATATAATCCCTCCGTAAACGATATTTTTACAGAATTTTTCACGTACTAATTGAACTAGGTAATCATTAAAAATTTTAGATGGTAATATTGAAATGTCATCAGAATACTATATAAGAGACTTTAGTTTTCTGAAATGTCGTAGAATTTACTCGGTTGTTGAATTTAGGAAACAGCATTATTATTATTATTATTATTATTATTATTATTATTATTATTATTATTATTATTATTATTATTATTATTATTATTATTACTCGCTGAGTTCTTCTTTCGATTGAAAAATCGCAGCGTTCGTTGGCCGCTGCAAGGCGGTAACAGAAGCCCAGGATCTCGCCCCTGCTTTCCGGGGGCAAGGGCCTATCTGCAGCTTCTGCGGCCGTGAGCGTCCCGCGGGGCGATAAGCCATCGTTATCGATGGGTGCTTAGCCGCTGAGGAGGTTCGCGGATTCTCGACTCCAAGAGGTGCTTTCGCTCGCTGAACGGCCATCGTGAGAACGCTCAGGTATCTTCGCCGCTGAGTAAACAATCTTATCCAGCAGCTGTTGAGGAGTTTGACCTGGAATGCACGCGAACCTCCAGCAATTTGTGTGGCCACTTAAAGTCCGAACTGTATATTAAACACGGGAGTGTGAGAAACGTGGCCGAGTAGGAAGGAAAGGGAGCAAGGTACAATATATGGGCAATATTGTTAACCCACATTTTCAACATTTACTTTCATTATCTCATGGATTTTTTTTACACCAAAACATTATTTTACAAAATCCATGATTCCAAACTTAACTTATACTTCGTATCCCAAAACTGAACTTTAGGCAGAACGTTCTATATTAATCGCAAGGAATATAAAATAGCAGATATGCTATTTTCAATCAACTTTTAATCGTGTTTTATGCATGTTTCAATTACAATACATAATAAAGTTCTGTAAGATATTTTCTACTCTATTTCAATAGAAATGATTGGTATATAACTAGTAGCCACGTACGTGCTGAATGTATGAATTGTTACTCAAGATCAAACTTCCTTATAGCGGGTTTCTCATTAGCAGATATCGGTAGCAAATAACGGTAACTGTAACAGAGGACTGCCAGTTTTACCATTCACAAATCGCATACGTCAACATGATCAAGAAACGCATGTTGTAGTCCGACGAACTTCAGCCGCGGAGGAAGGCAAGAAATAGGAGAAGACGGGAGAGAGAGTTCCGCTGGCCAAGAGATTGGGCTCCCCGCCGCGTCGGTCCAGTCCTCCCCCTCCGCCTGCCCCCTGACGCTCGGGCGGGCGACGGAGTGCGAGGCGCGCGGCGCGGGCTCAAAGCGCGACATAAAGATGTCCGCGGGAGCCGCATTTTTACTTGAAGGACTCTCATCAAAAAGCGTTTCATTCGCGTCGCCGCCGCCGCCGCCGCCGCCGAGAAATAACCGAAGCGCATCCATACGTATACACAGCGCCGCGCCGACGCGTCGCGACGTGGCGAACGCCGCGCCGGCGGACGACGACGTCGGCGGCAAAACCGCGCTGGCCTCCGCTCGCCCTTTTTGCCCTCCGCCGCCCCCGCCCCCGCCCCCGCCAGAGCACGCACGGACGCGCGCCGCCTTTGGGGCCGACTCCACGCTCGTCGCCTGCGCTTTGTTTTTTGCTTGCTTCTTTTTTGTCTCTCAAATTGGAATTATTTTCGTAAATTGGGCGTGATCGATTTAGACCACATTCAATTTTCACGGATTACCGAATGTTTCTTGTAGTTGAGTTTAGTTAAGATGGTTGAAACTGGATCTCTGGCATTGTGAAGATGTAACGCTAGAATTCGCAATTACAGCTAAACGATGACGAACAGGAAGCTATGGCCCTTAAGTAGGATGCAGATTGTTAGAATAGTGTTTAATGTAAACGATGAATATTGTTTGCTTGTCGTACTTCAAAACATCGTTTATATTTCCTTTGTTTCTTTCCTTATAATTTAAAATTAAATATTCCTCCTTCCATTGAGTATTTTCTCTTAGAATAAGTTTTTACGGAAATTAAATGTTTTAACTTACTTGCTTAAAGCAAACTGCTTAAAGGATTATGTTGCACCATTCAATACATAAAAGTGAAGCTCAATTAAATTAATGAATACAGTCTAGAATTATTATACGAAGTAGAAGTGTAGACATTATCCATGTAACTGCTTCTAGCTCATGAACAAACTTAGAGGCTGCTTGACATCTGAATTCTTCAGAATAATTGCGGTGGTGACTTCCCTAGCTGTCCCTTGACGTTGTGGTATTATATGCCTCATTAACTTCAAGATATAGGCTTCTAGATCTCCTTTATCTACATGCATTGTTCCGGCTTCTATTTAAATATAATGTGACACATCTCGAAGCCGCTCTGGTTCTCTTCCTTTCTACCTGGAAGTTCAGTGGCCGACGAAGCATCTGGTTCCTCTACATTCCGCTCACAGTAGCATTAACCAATTAACTATATTTAATTATGTTTCGCTTTACAGGTTGCCGTTAGCTCCCGGACATTCACAACTAGTGTTAAGAAAGTGTATGCTTCGCTCAGGGGTTGGTAGGTCAATTACGAACTAAGTCAACAATTACTCGCATTGCTATTTAAGATTCTTGGAGCCAGGTGAAAGCCCATGCGTTTTCATGTTCCAAATAGGTCATCTCCTTATTAGAGAAGTTAAATACGTGCACATAAATATACTGTGTAGTAGCCCGACATTCCTAGAGTTCTAATAAAGCCAAAAGTAAATGTAGCTTCCAGCAATCACGTTCACAGGAAAACGTTAAAAAGGAACCCGCCATCAGCAAGACGACATCAGAAAGACGTTAAGTTCATCATCCCACTGCCACTTCTCCCCAGGCGGAAAAGAGGGCCAGTGAACAGGAATCCTGTAATAATTGCCTAAAAACCAACGGACCGTCGACTTTTGTCGTGCACGCCACGATGACAAGCGATATGAAGACAAGCGATTCAGAGGTAGGCTTTTCACTTTTTGTGCATTCCGACAGGCGACCTGGTCGGGCGGCGGGACGGGATGGGACAAGGGGGCGGGACGGGCCCATGCCGGGCGAGTGGAGTAGAGCATGGCGGGGTGGGCGGGGCGGAGCGGGGAGGTGCGGGACGGTGTTGAGCATCCAGGGGGAGTGGAATGGACCGAAAAAGAGCAAGGGCAGAGCGAGCTGAGAGAGAGAGAGAGAGAGAGAGAGAGAAAGAGAGAGGGAGAGAGAGAGTGTGTGGAGGAAGAGAAGCAGAGACGGAGGTAGATGGCGGGCGGCGTTCCTTGTCGTGTCCACCTCCTTCTCTCGTTCCCGTCCTTCTCGGCCCGAATCAGTCGTCGTTACGCCCCGATTCAGATGGCCTGATAGGCCCCCGCCCGTGTGGAAGTCACCCGAGTTCCTCAGGGCGGACGGCACACCTTTGACTATGCCGCGAGCAATCGTCAAGCAGGAGGCGGAAACTTTTCCTTCCAAAGTGCAACTGGCCAATACGTTTTGATTGTGAAATATGCATTATTGGCATTTGCAGAAATATTTTATGATAAAATTAATCTTACCATTTTCGTCAATACTAAACTTTAATATCACCGGGGTAAATAACACAAAATTTGATAAATCTTGAAAGGTATCACACGTAAGAAAAAATAGTTTGTTTTGTTAAATATAAATAAATGAATAAGGAATGGAAAAGGAAGGGATAAAAGTTTTTGAATAAGTGCTAAGATATTTTCTATGTTAATTGGATAGCACATGCATACACATGTAGCGATACAAACATCACTGATTCTATTTGAATATTTTCATGTACAGAGTTTGTAGTTTGGATGTGTTAAGAATCAAAAGCTCACTTGCTATAATTAAGAAAATAGTAATATTTGAAAATGTGCAGGGATCGTTTTTACTAAGTACCAATGTCTTCCTCATACAAACAAAATTATTTTGTATCTGGCAATGGTGAAGTTCCTAGAATAACTGAAAAAATTCAATTCAAGCATATTTTTTCAATAAAGAGCAAGCACAGTATTTCCCATTTAACTACTTGAGGAATGCAGACTTAAATTATCGATGATTAAAGGAGATAATGTAGGCTTGATGTTATATTGAGATGAAAAACATCGGAATGGCTCTCTATGGCGCTTTTGTACTCCCGCGCAGTGCGAGCCGGCTGTTTGACCGCCGCTGAGGCGTCGCCATGGCGACGATTCCTATTGACGCGATGCTATCGACATTTCCAGGTTTTAAAACCATAATTGCCAGGGGCACGCCCGCGAGGTGCCCGCAGGTGGGGGCTGCGACGGACGCTTCGCAGCCCCGCCCCCCCCCCTCGCCCCGGCCGCACACTGCGCAAAAATCGAATTGCGGGCTTTGCTGTGGCCACCGAATTGTATATTGCTGATACATTTCAAAGAATTCGTTCCATGTCGATTGCGGTCCAACAGGCCAATTTTCACAGCCAGAGCATTAAACTCGACAATAAAAACATCAATAACCAATATTAATGAAATATGGTAGACGATATAAATTAATTCTGTTAAGTTAATTATAACAATGTATTCATTAATAGCTCGTCGGATATTCACAACTATTAGGCGGATTTCAATGAAATGTCATTTTTTTGTTTTCATTTTAGAAAAATGCCGTATAGTATAGAAATTCATTTTATGACATGACAAAAAGAAATGGCCCATTTTCATACGTCATTTCTTTGCATTTTCGTCCACTTCAATTAATAAGTCATTTTTTATCTTTTTCCGTCATTTTTAATGTATTTTTCGCTGATTTTTTTTCGATTTGAATATCATTTTAATGGTACTTGCTTCTAATAATATTAACGAGATGCAACAAATGATCTCCGTAGAATTCCTGAGCACCTATACCTGGTAGCCTATTCAATTTCTTCGCTCAAAAGTTGTAATGTTAGCCATTGTGAGAATGTAATCTATGGTTCCTTAAACCCTGTCAGCGCCATTGGCGGCTCAGCCGATTTCGGGAAAACTAAGGACAGAGATTTTCTGGAAAAGTACAGTCCAAACCAAAAGTTTGAAAGCTGAGTTCACTTGAACGAATAGAAGCCTCGATTACATCAATAACATATCCAACAGTTTGAGTTGTTCATCCGAACTGGTTTTGATCACATTTTTTACGTCATTTTTCTATGCTTTTAGGACATTTTAAAAACATTTTAAGAGCATTTATTTGATCATTTTTGTCGATGTTTTAGGTCATAAAAATTCGCTCCCTATTCATGACCAATCCAGTATTTTCTAGTGGGTTAGGTAGTCCCTTCATATGACAAGTTTGTGTTTTACATTGATAGATTATGTAAATTCCTCCGATGTTTTGACACATTGTCGTGTAAATGGAAAGTAATCCAGAATTATTACGAAATTATTTCGTATGTAATCAAATGAGCTAATCATAAGAGCTCAAATTATTAAAATATACTTAGAACGGGATGATTAAAAATAATTCTTATCGAAATTTATTTTTGAAAGCAAATTCTCATGGGTGCTTAATTTTATTTGAGCACGTCTTCACAATTATATCAACCATTAGGCACTTAGTTAAAGTCACAATAGTTCTAAATTGGCGGGCACCTTATACTGAAATGTACCTGAAAATTGAAAAGAAACCTGTGCAGCGAAATCTATTGGTAATTATAATTTAAAATACATTGACGACTTGTGAATTGAGATTGAAAATTAAGCTCATTCAGAATAGTTATTTTACCCACTGTATATCCCTTGCTGGGACGTGTGGCCAGAGCCCATCATCGTTGTTTGAAGGTGTAACCGTTGCGTTTAGAACATTGCTGAACACACACATTCACGAAGGTTTTTTCCGGCCTGCCTCGATAATTGGAAGTTCAAACACAACGTTGGCTTCTTCAAAAGACGCTGCTGAGTGACGACCGTCGCCCCCGTAAATTGCCAAGATTTCGCCTCGTATTTACCAGACTGGCTGTTTATGCGTGTGTGACGCAGGGGAGATTGTTCAACAATTTACGACTGCACTTTTGACCCTTTTTGTAGTTATGAGATACTCGAGATGTTCTTCGTTTCCTTTCACGTTAAAACGAATGATAAATTTGTGCAAAAATGGTTACTTGCACTTCACGTCCGAATATCAGATCGATAACTCTACCGCTTAACGCTCCGGCATGTGCGTTAAACAGGGGTGACAGACCAACATTAAGCTGTGCGAAGTGCGGCACACACCCTCATCAGCATGACAATATCCCTTTGAATATTCATAGCCGCGCTAGATCATGTTAACCGCATTTGTTGTTGCTGTTACTTTGTTAATACTCGCCGGCTGCCCCCTTGTTCATGCGCTTTTCCAGAAACGTACGGAGTGCGGGTCCGGAGGCGTGGGTGTGACAGCGCGGCATAAAAAGCGGGTCGCATTGGTAGGGCAGAAAAAAGGCAAAAAAGGTAAAAAACGGGAGTGGAGAACTGCGGGCGTATCGGAAACGCGAGCACGGCCGCGCGGAGGGGAAGGAGGCGGGCGAGGGGCGATGGGGGGGGCGAGGGGGCGTCGGGCGGCAACACGGATGGGCGCGCGCGCTTATCCCGCCGCCATCGGCCGTCGGCGCGGCGGCGGCGACGCGGGCGGCTATCGCACGCGGACGGGCGGGTGGGCGGGCGATGGCGGCGGTAGCGGCGCGACACGCCACGGCGACACGCCAGCCGCGACACGCCAGCGCTCCGCCATCCGCGCCGCCGCCGCCGCCGCTCGCGTAGCGTCTCTCACTCGCGTGGCCGCCCGCGCTTGCGACGGTACGCGACACGCGTGTCAGGCGGCGGCGGGGGCTATGGAAGTGGAAGTGGAAGCGGAAGCGCAGCCAGTGGGGTGGCGGGGGCGGAGACGGGGGTGGATGCGGGGATGGAGGCGGGGGTGGGGGCGGGGGTGGAGGCGGTGGCGGATGCGGGGGCGGGGCGGAGGCGGGGCCGGGGTGGTGGCGTGGGCGTGGGCGTGGGCGTGGGCGTGGGCGTGGGCGTTGAGGCCGAAGCTGCCGTGCAGCAGCCAATTGTCACCGGCTATCGCTGGCTCGCACACGACTGTAGCCACCTGCCCGGTAGATGCATTGGCGTATCTCGCCATTCGACTTCATATTATTGCGATCGGGCTGTTTGGGGATTTTGTTGCCTCTAAGCTGCCGAGTCACGAAAGGTGCTGCGTTCCATTTGGAAACCAGATACGCAAATTTCCTGAATTTATATTTTCGTCACTTCCTTTTGGCCAATGTGAACATATAATGTATGAATTGAAATGATAATAACATTTTGTTTCAATCTCTCAGATATGAAACTATGGCGTTTGACTCTTAAAAGTCGAAAAACTTTTCTTGCCACTAAGGTGGCACTGACCTGTTGTTAATAGGTGCCAAACTCAGGGATGACGTTTTTGGGTAAAAGAGAAATGATGAACCAAATTCCTTGAATTAAGGAATAATAATTAGGCTTCAAACGTATAGGCTTCTGCAACATTCTTCCTATACCTTCTTCTGGCCTAAGCAATAAGTCGTTTTCTCCCAGGACATTCCAAGCGAAAACACCTTACTTAAAAATCTCTATTTAGAAATGTAGCGCATCCCAGCACGGTTGGACCACTACCCAGCAACGGTTGGAGATACAATAATTCCCACTGCAGTCGATATGTGTTTGGAGGATACTTTAAAAACATTCAGTCCATTCAAAATTTCATAATTCGGAGACGAATGTAGCTCCATTAGACGCTAACGACCTCGAGATAACGAACTTTTCTTAGACCGGAGATAGTTGGCTCGATGTCAATGCAGAGTCGTGCATTATTCCAAGCAATAATCGCTAATATAGTGAATTTCGATCATGTACCAAAGGTATCTTGCTATCGTTTAAAGAAGAGCAGGTTTAAACATAGTTATCGCATAACTATTATTTGTAAAAAAATCGCAGGTCCTTTGAATCACCTATCAATGTACATAATTGTGTACATTTATACTGAGGCTTATTTCTGTCAACTGAAAGAAAAGTATGAATTGAGTGGTGGCATAAGAAATCTTGTGATAATCGATAATAAATACGAAAATAGTGTGTTAAGCGAATCATATATGTATGCGAACGTTTCTTAGATTTATTAAAATATGAAACTATCTTTTCTCGATCTTCTACAACAAGAAAGTGCCCCACAATTAATCTGTTTTTTGGTGTTATCTACTCTTCTTGTTTGTTGTAGTCTGCACTAACGATAGGAAAAATGATAACGGGGAGCTTTCTTTGGGATGAATGTTTTCGTAAATATATGAAAAGGTTTGATTTGATTTGTGGTTTGATTATTATCCATTATTCGTCTATTAAGAAGGGAAAGCAATCGGACGTGTATCGGGCCCGAGCGCAAGGGCGGCGAGCGTCGACGCGGCACTTCGTCCACCCCTGCTGGCGGCGGGGCGGGGCAGCGGCGGGGCGATGCGGGGCGGGGCGGGGCGGCGGTGCGCTTTGATCCGGCCCCGCGGTGTCGCACGGTGAGCGGTCGCCTTTTGTTCTAACGGGGAGGGGGGTGCCAGGTGCGACCCCGGGCCCGCTGCCGCCGCCGCCGCCGCCCAGCTCTCCAGCTCTCCGCGGCGCGCGATTGAACCGGCCGGACCGTTACAGGAATTCGGGAGCCGAGCCGCGTAGCGCAGCGCGGCACCGCGGTGAGTGCGGGGCGGCGGCGGCGGCGGCGTGCCGCGTGGCGAGAGCCTTCCGCCGGAAATGGCGGCGGCGGCGGCCAATTAGAGAACGCCCGCGCCGCGGAGCGACCCGGTGACAGGTCCGGCGGGTATGGTAATGCGGCGCGAGAGAGGCTGCCGGGCGAATTCGGCCGGGCCGCCCGCGGGCGATGCGCCGACTCGCCCGACAGACGACGCCGGGGCGCGCGGTCTCTTTGGGAGGTGTGCCAAATCGACGCCGTTTGCGAAGGGATGCAATAAAGTCTTTGACTGCGCAGGATTGCGTCTCATTCTAGACCTATGCCCAGAAACGAGCCAATGTCACCCACGATAAAAGGGGGCTCTTTCGGAGGAATTGCGCCTATTACGGTTTTATGTTCTTTTCCGATTTCTGTTTAATTAGTACCGTTCTTCCCATTAGACATTAGGCCAAAAATTGTCTTTAAATACTTTCAGTTATAGCATGAACACGACGTGTTTTAAAACTACCCATGTGTGTGACTGCACTGGACATATATTTCGTTGTGCTATAGTTCCTCTGATTACATCATATTTCTAAGACGAAATTTTATAAGAATTGAAGAGAATTTAGGTATTTTATTAAAAATTGTTTAACTTCGTTACACAATTTCTACGATTGTAAAACAAACATGTAAATTTATTATTTCGAAATGATAGAAGAACTAAAGGTTGCAATTCTTTTCCCAGGAAAGAATCGTGTATCCAAATGTTTTAGTTGCGGCCTCTGCCACACCGTTTCTCGAGTTTCGGAGTACAGAATGGTGAATCATCCTTCCACTTTCACAGAAGCCAACAGATTGTTGACAGAAGAAAGTAATACGTTTGCTGCTCCGCTACATGACAGCGCCGCGAAGCTGTCAGCCTCGGCTCTGAGAAGCCCGCGCTCTCGCCGCTTCGCCGCCAGCGCACGCCCCCCTCCCGCCCTCGCCCCGCCCCGCCCCCTCGCACCCCCGCCCCCACACTCGCGCCCGAATATTTTAGCATTTTATTGCTCCTACCAAAAGCTTTATGGCTTATAAAATACGAGTTAAGATTACGAGCGCGTGTAGCGCGCACCGCGACGCGCGCGGCCGCCGCGCAGCCTCCGGCCACCCCCCCTGCCCACGCCCACCACAGCCCCCGTCGCTCCCACCGCGCCCCCTCCTTCACATCCTATGCTGCTACCCCTGGCGGCGCCATAACTCCTCGTGTTTTCAACTGCCGTCATTCTCGCGATCATCGTTACACCGTCGTTGCTATCACCACTGCTCCGCCACCGCCGGTACCAACACTCTAGCTCCGCTTCCACCATCACCCGATGTCACCTTACCTGCCATGTTTCGGCCTGTCGCACAACCAACTCCCTTTGCCTGTCTGCCCCCTCCCTTTCGTCATCACCGTGTCCTTTCCGTCGCTTCATTGCCACCATCCCCCTCCTCTCGGCTCCGCGCGGCCACCACCGCCGCGCCGCGGGCGCATGTTCGAATACAATTAACTATTCCTAATGTAATTCTGTTTACTGTTTAAGAACGGGCGGCGAGTGTTCGGATGCGAGTTACGGGTGTAGGCCCCGCTCCGGCGCGTTTTACATGTGCCGTGGCTGCGGCCGGACCGCCGCGCGGCCGCCCCACGATTTATGACGCCCTCGCCCCCTCCGGTGGCTCGTCTCGTCGCGGCGGGCGATGGGCGGGAGGTGGGCGAGGCGAGCATCGCGCGGGGGCGGCGCGACGCGTGATCGGCGCGACGCGTGATCTGCGCGGCGGTAGGGGCGGGGGCCGGGGCGGGGGCCGGGGCGGGGACTGGGGCGGGGGCCGGGGCGGGGACCGGGGCGGGGGCCGGGGCGGGGGCCGGGGCCGGGGCGGGGGCGGAGAGGGCGGAACAGGAGCGATGTCGGGCGAGTGACAGAAATGAGGGGAATGAGCGTGTCGGCGGCGGTACGAGCGCCTGTTTCGGTGGCAACGCCCTGTTCCGAGAGGTGGGAGTCGTGAGTAATACACGGTAGCTGGTTGGCTGAGCGGATAGTGTTGAAAGTGGTTCGGAGTGAGTACAGAGGCATAAAAGATATTCGTACTTGTATTATTTGGAATCTTAAGGGAATAGCAAGGAGCAGGACAGCAACGATAAAGATGATTATTAAAATTGATGATGATTATGAAAATTATAAACATAGAGGGGACTGCTTTTCAAGTAGATGTGCTAATTCGTATAAGTGATGTAAAGGGTCTTACAAGAGATGCGGGTAGCACCACATCCGATGGAAGCGACAGACAGACCGACCAGGGAGAGGGTGGCAGTTGAAAATAGAAAGCATAAGAAAGACTACCGACAGAAAATTAGACCAAAGAGAGCAGGATGACAAAATACTCAGCAAAGGCAATGGAACTGTTTGCGTATTGACTTGGAAATGTGGTTCGGTATCTACAGAAGTGCCAGCAACTGTGAGGAATGAGTGCACTGAGAGCAATCTCTTGTGTTCAGAGAATGATCGGGTTGGTATATGAATCAATGCATAGGAGATACTGATGATATGATGTGAATGGAGAAATACCGTAATAGGAAGTAAGGACAACACAAGAAGCCCCCAAAATCTACCATGAACCTGCTTTAACCGAGCAATTTCCGTACAGTGTGACCTAGATGTGGAGTCCGTTACCCAAAAGTGGAAAGCTAGAGCGCTAACCACTGTGCGACGGGTGGGCCCCCGTGGATGAGTGCCGGCGCGGGGGAGGGGGGAGAGGCGTTGCCGAATCGCGCCCGGGCGTGATCGCGGCGTCCTCGCGCGCGCGCCCGGCGCCCGCCGCCGCCGCCGCCAGCGAGTCGCCGACTCGGCCGACTAATTGCTCCCGGACAAACGTGTAGCCGCGCTTTAGTGCCCGGCGCGGCTGTCGACTGCCGTAAATCTCGCCCGAATGTGCGAGAGTTGTAAACCCGTGTAGCACACACGCGCGCCCGCGTCGGTCGATGTGGTTGCCGCCGCGTCACATTCAGCGGCGGCGGTACCGACGGCTCCTCGCCGGGCACAACAGTGCCACTGATGCTCGTGATGTCGCTGCACAGTGAGAGAGTTTGCCCGAGTACTGGGACGAAATGTTACTCGTCCACTCGTAATGATAATAATGTGTTGATGCTCTTACTGATATCATCAGCTCTATATTTTTTATTGTAAAGAAGAAAACTTTCTTCTTGGTTGATGTTGAAGTTGAAGAAGGGGTAGGATCGTATGTTGTTAAGTAAAATTTAAAAATATTTATTGGTGAATAGTATTTCTTTAAACTTATAATTGTATTGTACATTTTTTCAGATTTTTTTAAACGAAGTTGATGAATACAATTTTTCAGCCAACATTGCATCACACACAAGCATTTTCTTTATTGCTCCTTTACGTTTATTGCAATTTCTCCCTTTAAGAATACTTCTACAGTCACTTTATTAAAGCGCTGCTGCATCGAATCAAATTCCTTGAATTAGTAAATCTATCATGAAGTGCTGTGATTAGCCTCAATATTACTTTATTGTAATTATGCAACCCTCTTCTTAGTGTTATGCACGTCTGCCTGCGAGCCCAATACAATATAATGTTAATTCTCGTGGAAACATTATTCAATCATAATTAATGCGACACCATAATTTAGTACATACGTGTCTTATCGTAATGTAGAAACCATGACTGTTGGAATCGGCCCATGCTTCGCTGAGTGGCAGGTGTGTCGGCCCGCGCGGTGGGTTTGATTGATTGATTTTTTCGTGTTTCCGGGCGCGTCAAAGGCTTTGGTCATTAGTCCCGTTAGTGTAGTGCATGTTTTTTCTCTGGAGATGGCGGTGATCTTCCCCCGCTGGATGGCGAGATCCGGCGCCGACCTATCGTCGGCTAGTGGGGTTTCCGCCTTACCAGGACTCTCCCACTAGCGGGGAAACCGCCCCAGCCGGAACAACCTCGAAGCTCCCGACCGGTCTCCCGGAATATGTGGTAGTGTTGTGCATGTTAGTGTAAGTGTGTGTGTAAGGGAAGAGGATAGGACAAGGAAGAGGAAGGACAGATCGCGCGCGGTCTGTGGCCCGTTTGTTAGGGTACTGCTCCGGCATTCGCCTGGTGTTGATCTGAGATACCACGGAAAACTACCGATCAGAGCAACCGGCCTCTAGAATTTTCATCCAGACAGCGATTGAATTCGACCTAGCTGAAAAGCTAGTGTCGAAAATCCTGCCGCCGTGGGGAGTGGGAACCTAGGACCTCCCGGTCAGAGGCGCTGCAGTGGCATCAGTTGATGTCCTAAGCTACCGTTCCCGGTCCCGCGCGGAGGGTGCCGCGGCGCACTGGGCGCGGGTGGCCGGGGCCCGCGGAAGGCGGTGTCTGGTGCGGCGCGGCGCGGCGACGTGTTGCGGGCTCTCGCGTGGAGGTGTTGCGGCCGACGGGCGCCGGGGGGTGGGGGGTGGGGGAGGAAGGTGGTGGCTGGCGCCATGCTCTGCGCCGGAGGGTCGATGCGTGTGAGCCGCAGCGCCTCGCCTTTGCCGAGCGCACCCCGTCGTCAAGTTTCCGGCGGCAACATCATCGTCGCTGTGGGGGACACCAAAATGTATTCAGCCCTCCCCCAGCACATCTCGAGCCAGTGCGAGAGCGGGAGTGACAATATTTACATATTGCTATTATAGGTCTGGTAAATATTCGGGCTAGGTATTTGCTTCAATTTTGGAACGATCTCAATTCCTGAAAAACTAGATAAAATGATCAGTAGTTATTAATAAAACTCTCTTCTGTGAAATAATAATTACTAATTATACAATATGACGAAGTGTAAAGACGAATTTGTTTAAAAAATGCAACTTTTAAAATGATAAGATGTCTTTGTGATGTAATACAATTTCTAAAATTGTACTATAAGTAGTAATTTTGAATTTATTTCCAGAAAGATTGAATCATTTTCAAATTTGCTTGTTAAACATTTTTTACTCAAGAATTTCTAAGCCTCACTTCAACTATGTATTGTATTTTAAACAGCTTTATTTGGCCTAGAGCCTGCTCTGAATATACACGTGTCTAATACCTATTTAATCTCCATATTCTGCAATAAGCCACTGTAGTTAGTTAAAAAATATGGTATTAAAATGAATAATCATTTAAATCATATCTCGATTACGCATACTATTGATATGTTTATAACACACACGTTTCGCAAGTCTGTGTAGTATATTTTGAAGTATATGGTATTTCTCAAGGTTATATTTTATTGATAACGAAATAATGTCAGTGAATATAGAATGTGCAGTTTCATGTCATATTTTAGCAAAATCTGTCAGGTGTGTGTTCAGATAGTTGGCGTGGAGTATTTTACTGGGCAATGGCGTTTGCATTTTTATAGGGTGAGCACCCGCCGATTTCAGGTCTCCGGAAGTTCTTTCATTGCCAGCGGAAGCTCCGATGTTCAGCAAACCGAGAAAATCCGGGAAGTAGCAGGCAACACGTTGTCACATTACCCTCTATTTCGCTTCAGATTCAACCAATTGCGTTTCACTTGCATTGTAATGCTTCGGCGAGGAAATAGTTATAGTAAAGTAGAATAAAAATGATTATACTTTATCTACTTCGAAGTTAAGTGTAGTTTCCTCTTATTTATTTCAAATTATTAGTCGTGTTAAGCGGAATTTGAAGTCCATTCAGGTAAAAGATGTGGAATTCTAAATTGATACAATTTTCATAATTAATGTTCAAACTAATTATCATCAATCATATGCTAAATAAAGGACAAAAAAAGTAAAAAGAATCTAAAAATTGTTCTTCTTCATATAAACGAAAAAGTTGCCAAGTTTAATATTTTTGGTCACTAAAAAAATCAATAATGACTAACATAAGTATCACAATTTTTCCCTCGGCATTATACATGCTATTATATTAAATAAAATATTAGGAATGTAATAGTGCAATTTTGGCGATCTCTGTCTCATTCCTAATTAATACGCGCTATTATAATATAACCATACGACTGTGCATTTTTATACAACTATACGACTGTGTATTTTATTGTCAAGTGACAAAGTGAGCGTGAAAGTGAACTGATTCTTCACACTTGACAATAAATCCACAGCAAAAACATTCAGCGGCACCTCCGCCGTGGGCCATTGTGCCCGCCGCCGAAATCTTAATCCATTTCCGCGCGGCGCTGTGGGGCGGCGGCGGGGGCAGCGCGTGGCGCGGCGTGGCGTGGCGCGGCGTGGCGCCGGAGCCGGGGCCGCGGCGGTGTTGACGAGAGAGCAGCCTCGCGGAAGCGCCGCGTTCGGGGACCGCCGCGCCGGCCCGCGGCGCAGCGGCGCGCTCCCTCGCGCGGACGGCGGCGGGGCGGGAGGAGGGGAGGCGCGTTCGGGGCATTGTGCGTCGGCGGCGCCGCTGCGGCGAGCACGCATTTAACGTAATTAGCCCAAGACGCCACGCAGCGCTGGTGACGGACAAACGACGGTCGCAATGCGCCAGCGCACTTACAAAAACCGCTCGCCCCCTCCGCCCCGCTCCCCGCCCGCGCCGCCCCGGGGTGTCTCTCCCAGCGTCCCCACGCGGTGCGCTGCCCCCGGCCGCTGGTACTGCCGCCGCCCTCCTTGCTTTCTTCGCGTTTTTCCACCCCCCGGGATCTGCAACAAAAGGCAGAGAAAGCCCCTTCATTACACTTGGTTTCATGTTTTTAACCCTCCACGCCCCCCTCCCTCAGCCGCTGCCGCCTGCGCCGCCTCCGCCGCCTGCAACACCGCCACCGTCGCCGCCACCGCGGCATCCTCGCGCTTTCATTCCCGGCGACCCCACAAAAAGTGAGCCATTTTCCCTTATTCGTGTCCTCGCGTCGAAAGATAAAAGTGCACCCGCGCCGCCCACGCCCGCCCTCGCGACGCCTTGCCGCCGAAGAAACCCTCCCGCCCCATCCCGTGCCGTGGCCGAATGTCGCAACGCTGCGCTCAATTTGGGACGAGACGGCGCTCCTCCGCCCTCCGCATCGGACGCGATCTTGGGACGTGGCCGCCCTCGCCGCCCTCGCCGCCCTCGCCGCCCTCGCCGCCCTCGCCGCCCTCGCCGCCCTCGCCGCCCTCGCCGCCCTCGCCGCCCTCGCCGCCCGCGCCGCCCGCGCCGCCCTCGCCGCCCTCGCCGCCCTCGCCGCCCTCGCCGCCCTCGCCGCCCTCGCCGCCCTCGCCGCCCTCGCCGCCCTCGCCGCCCTCGCCGCCCTCGCCGCCCTCGCCGCCCTCGCCGCCCTCGCCGCCCTCGCCGCCCTCGCCGCCCTCGCCGCCCTCGCGCCCTCGCCGCCCTCGCCGCCCTCGCCGCCCTCGCCGCCCTCGCCGCCCTCGCCGCCCTCGCCGCCCTCGCCGCCCTCGCCGCCCTCGCCGCCCTCAGCTTTGCTGTTCGCGCCGCCACGTCTGCCCTTACAGTCCCAATTTTCTCTGCACAGCGTTGTTTACCTCCCATCTCATTGCCATGCGCCCTTTCATCATTTTCGTTGTGCCACCACCTCTATAGACCCGGTGTCCCCGTTTCAACCCACTAACATTTTGAGTTAATTTCATTGTGTATTTTTCAATATTGCATATTTTAGCATTATTGCACACACTACTTCAACAACGAATCTTTAAGTGTATGAACAGAATTTATCTTTGCAATGTTTACTGTCATGGAAATTTCAGTAGTTGTTTAGACGTCATATGTGCTCCTTCCTACACATATTTTTCAAGGGTTTCCTCTTCTAAAACATAGTGAAAATAAAATTATCCGTAGTCACAGTCTTAAAAAATGAGGCAGCTGTGGCCGAACATTGCAAACAAGACGCCAAAAGACCGGAAAACCCTGCGAGAACACCTCAGGCTGCTGCGTCGTCCCTCACCGCAGAGCGTTGCATCAGCGCCGCGCGTCGCGCCGTGCCCCACGCGCGACCATTGAAAAGAAGTTGATAATCGACCTTGACGTTAGCAGCTCCTTAAGCAGGGGAGGCGTGGCGCAACGCGTGAACGTGTAACGTGAGAAAGACGCGGCGCATCCACTTGCACGGCTGCGGCGGCGCCCGCGGCGGAAGACGGCGATTCGCATGTCATCGAGCGCGCGGCAGATAAGAGGCGGAAATTTATGCGATGCATTAGTGCATTCTCGCCTTCGCAATCGAGGCCGAATCATAATCGCTCGGTGCCTTCTGAGGCCTTGGAGTATGAATGAAAACACTGGGCATCATTCATATGGTGATGTGGGGAATATGATAATGGTCTCCAGAGAAGAAAGACGCTGCTGCAGTTATCCTTCTTTCGGAGGCACGGTCGCAAAATAGCAGATAAGAAGTTTCAGCCTCTGATCGTTAGTAAGAAGTCTAAAGTAATTATGTTCATATTATTAAGACGTCAAGGAAATCATGGTAGTGGACATTCAGTAAGAATATTCTGCAATTACCGTCTGATATGAGGAGGGTCAAGAATTATTACAACCGTGTAATTACTGTGTTGTAATTTTTACGTTGAAATTAGTAAGAAAAAATATTTATTTCTTCATAGTTTTGATGGTAATTTTAGCATACTGATGCAAAAGATTATTTTCTGTATTTAACACAATTTATTCGCTCTAGAAGTTATCTACCAAAGAGTATGTTGCAACTCATTTCCTGCGGACATCCGAGCATTGAATAGTAGCTTATAGTCACATTTATCTGATTAATTAGATTATAGTTTACACGTTTCCTCGCACTTATCTGCTTCGTTATATTCAGTTAATTAGTGGATTTTTGAAGTTAGCTTGGGAATAACTGAAGAATGATAGACATCTCCATGACTTCCTGTAGCTGCGAACGGCGTTTTGTGAATATTTTGCTGGTCTCCTTGACAACATCCGCCGGTTTTTCTTTGAGCTGAATATCTTTGTATTCGCCTGGTCTGGAAGAAAGCGAACTCTTTGGAATCAGGAATTTAAAATTGACACCTTGATTTAATGTATTTATTTTAGTTTCAAAAATGCGATTTACATACTGCTTACATGTTCTTAATACATTTTCATTAAGAATAATATGAATAGGAGAAATATGAATAAAGAAAACAAAAATTTGCCATTAATATTTCTCAGTTGTTACACTCTATTCAACATTTTATAAGAGTGGCGGAAATATTTGTTTTTTCAAATAAGTTTATTAAGAATTATTGTTATTTTGAGAAACGGTATTTTGAATAAGAACCTTGATGCGGTTAGAACATTCACAAACCCGAAACGTGTGATCCCGTCAAGACAGAACCATACCCTCGCGAATTTTCTTCCAACTAGTAAAGAGACATTTGCAATTCTTTTCGCGTACAAAAGGATTCTAGAAACTTGCAAACGAGCGGTGCTTCCCGCAACGGGAACGGTACCTTCGGGGTGAGGCAACTGCCTGTGCGTGACCCCACGTGCCGTGGCGCGGTGAGCTCACGAAACGCTCAACCGCACGCTCACGCACGCACGCACGCACTTGCTTGTACGCAGGGGTACAGGGAAACGCACACAGACGTGTGGAATCGTGGGCACGACGCTTTGCGGAATGTTCCATTGCGATATAGGAAGGACCGGGTTGATAAAGCAGCTTCCTTTTATCTTCTTTTTTAATCCTTCCTTAATTCTTCCTTTTATCCCGCTTTAGCATGTCTATAATAATGTAATCGTTGAAGATTATTTTAGAAAATAAATTCTAGCTTGAATTTGGAATGAAAGAAGGGCGTAAGTTCATTTATAAAGATTTTCTAGTTTCAAATACTTCCTTATGAACATATTCTTAATGACCTACAATCCAAAAATAATAAGACAACAAGGTCTGCATTTCAATATTTATTATTTATAACATCATAAGTTTGTTTTCATTCAGATTAATATATTATTTTGCTATCTTACAGAAAGTAACTACTTTATGGTTTTGTGATACATGCTGGACGTGCTGGTTAAATAAGAAGTCCAGTCAATAAATTTAACTATTTTCTTTTATCTGTGATGGTTCGTAAACGCTGCAGAGCATATTTCAGTTAGTATATCCGTTTATGACTGGAATATGAGATAAAAGTATGAAGTGGAGCGAGGAAAAACTGAAAGATTAAATTGATGGAGATGTTCATTCAGTGTTAGTCTTAGTAAAACTCATCATACAGAGCAGCTGTCTTTTGTGTGAGGGAGTCAAAACGGAACCTGCCGAAAGTGAAGCACGTGATCGACCTATTTGCTGAAAGCGTAGTACAAATTCCATGTCCACTTCGGAACAGCGCTCAACAGCAACATTGCACAGTGCCTCGCCTAACCATATAGAAGGACCTTCGCGACACGTCAATGCACAGGGCAGTGCGGCCCCGCGCGTGGGTCACGGCGACAAATATATGATTGATTGATGTTTATATCAATGTTAATACATGATTGATTGATGTATTATTATATCATATCGTACATCAGTTGCTATGTTCATCAGTTCTATTATTGTATTGAATGTTTTAACCATGGAGGAGGCGGTGTTCCCTTCCCACTCGATGGTACGGAGGATTTCAGGTGCAGGGAACGATGGTTTGCGGGATATTTCTTCTCCAGGTATCTCCCACCAGCGGGGCACCCCCCAGTCGGGTTAAGCTCCCGACCGGTCTCGCAGCATGTGTGATAGTGTAGTACATGTTAGTGTGTGTGTGTGTGTGTGTGTGTGTGTGTGTGTGTGTGTGTGTGTGTGTGTAAGGGGTGAGGATATGACAAAGAAGAGGAAGGAAAGATCGCGGGCGGTCCGTGGCTCGTTTGTTAGAGTACTGCTGCGGCATTCACCTAATCATTTGATTGGCTTATTTGCTGAAAAGCGTAGTACGCACTCCATGTACTCTTCGGAGCAGCGTCCGACAGCAAGTGTGCAGATTGCCCTGCGCAACCGCAAAGGCGTTCCGCCGCGCGGGGCGGCGCGCGGGGCCGCGTGGGGGCAGGGGCGCGTTGCGAAAGGCGCGTGCGTCGCAGCGCCGCGACGCGACGCGCCGTCGATCAAGCGGCGCCGCAACAACAAAGACGCGCGGCGGAGCGTCGCCGCAGGAGCGGGCGCGCGCTGTGAAATCGCCGCTCCGCCTCGCCTCGCGCCCCGCCTCGCGCCCCGCCTCGCGCCCCGCCTCGCGCCCCCTTCGCGCCCTCCTCGCGCCCCCCCTCGCGCCCCGCCTCGCGCCCCGCCTCGCGCCCCGCCTCGCGCCCCGCCTCGCGCCCCGCCTCGCGCCCCGCCTCGCGCCCCGCCTCGCGCCCCGCCTCGCGCCCCGCCTCGCGCCCCGCCTCGCGCCCCGCCTCGCGCCCCGCCTCGCGCCCCGCCTCGCGCCCCGCCCTGCGGAACCAACGGCCCGTTCGCGGTCGCGTGGCCGAGGCACCGACGCCACGCCTCGCCACGCAGCGCCTTGCCAGGAATGCCACTCGGACGCGACTGCACGACGGCCACGCAATGAGCAATAATCTCTTTTCCGTTTTGCAGGAGAGTGCCCCAAACGCGTTCTTTGTGACGTTGCGCATAAGTGCCACATTCATATGGACATTATCGTGTTTACAATAAACCATAACATTTTATATTTAATGTATGTTTTGTTTTTTATTGAATTACGTAATATATTGTGTAAGTGCTAATATTTATTTAAAAAAACTGTTTAGCCGTATGTGAATGAATAGTTAGACAACAGGAATAATATATTTATAAATAGAGTACATGCGGGGATTAGTTTGAAATGAATGTGTATTTAAATGTTAATTACGTCTCAAAACTCTACATATGCTAAATAGAAAACATAAGAGGGCGCGCAGGTAGTGTTCCCAGTTTTTCGTGAGATCCCAAATAAATTGTATCCTGTGGTTTCTGTAACACTCCAATCCGTAAGCAAGTTTAAGTGTATTTTATTACAACCTTATTTCTTATTTTTATTTGTTTACAAATAATTCGATATAGTCTTGAATGAACAGCATGAAAGCGTGTTGCTCTTGAAAAGGTCAAATCGCATGGTGAGTTGCCGAGAAAACTGAATTAACCGGTTTTTAGTTGCTGTATATAATTTACTATTGGATGCAGTGTGCAGGAGTATGAATGGACGAATAAAATGTTAAATTACGACCCCTGTAAGTAACCGTTACTACACATGTTGCTAACCGCAGAAGAAGTTTCTACGATTCCTTTTCAGAAAACTGCGAAAATATTTTAGAACGCGCTGGCTCCGCAATTTTACCCCTTTCTACCTTTTTATACACACATAAATGTACGAAAAATCCGGCGAGACATTCTTGAGAAACTCGTCAAATTCTTATTATACTAGCGAAGCGCCGAAGGCTCGCGTCTGAACGGCGCGCCAGAAACGCGAAAACGAGCGAGGCAGTGAACGAGCTCGCGAACACCCGTCGCCCGCTGCCTCTGCCTCCGCTTCCACCACCACCACCGCCGCCGCCGCCGCCGCCGCCCCGGCCACACACTGCGCCGCTTCACGGTGGCGGGCGCCGGCGGCGGAGGCGATGGAGGCGGGCGCGGCGGCGGCGGAGGCGGTATGGCAGGGAGAGGAGCAAAAAGGCGGAGAAGTGGAAACGAAATAAAAAAAGCAAAACGCCTCCGAAGAAAAAACCTGACCTAACATGGTCGAAAGTGGTTTTCTCACAACCAGTAATAATATCGGCCGTGTAAGCGCTGAACTTTAAGCTATAAAGTAAGGAAGATAATATTGACAGCGGCAATCTGGAGTAAGACTCCTCCAGATGATTATCTGAAAAGCAAACAAAAGCTGCGGCGAGCCGGTGCTTACGGGTAATTCGAGCGCGCGCTGCGGGTTCTGTGGGCGGGGAGGGGGGCGGAGGGGGCAAGGGGGTGGAGGCGATCGCAGTACACGAGCACGACAGTGGGTGGGCGCTCACGGCCGGGAGACGGAGCGCGGCGGGGCGGGGCGGGGGGGGGGGGCGGGGCGGGGAGAGGAAGATGCGCATTGTGGTTCTCTGGGCGGTACTGCGGATGGGCGAATGGTTGGTTTGAGGATGATTGGATGCGCGAGAGGTTTGGTGAGTTGGGTGCTGTCGACGTATTAGTGAGTGGTTGAGGTAAAGCTGAGTCGTGAGCTGGGGAAAAGAGATGTCGAGGGGATTAACGAGGAAGTTAGTTGTTATACTGACATGTGAATAGTAAACTGGTTTGAATGATAGGTGATGGAGTTGATTGGTAAAATAAAGAATGGGTTGATAATTTGTTTGACATTAAATGCTAATAGAGCTGTGGATGACAAATCGGCAGGAGGGGGAGTTGAAGTTATCGAGGATGATTATAGACTGAGGAGAAATTTGATTAGTGAATTGACGTATTGACGAATTGTTGTGGCTGGGGAAAGTAGTGGCGAGCAATATGGCTGGAATGTTAACCATTGCTTAATCAACCAGTTGACATTCCTTTTAATTTTGAGACAAATAATTTCAAATGCATATAAAGTATTTAACATATTAAAGACAATGAGCTACTGATACAGTTTTCCAGAATTTCGCACATTTAAAAAAAATAGCATTAATCAGTGAGAATATAGATTTTGTTCAACATTGTGTCGTCGGGCGTGTCGTACCGTTTCACAATTCCTCTGTACCGTTCACAATTGATACAATACATTGATCTTGGTGCTTGTCCAAATCTTGCATTACCATATAAAGATTCACGATGTTCAGGAGCACTGGGAAAGGTGGGCGTGACGGAAGCGCACTGGGTAGCACTGCCCACACTTGCGCGATAAACATCTCCACGGGAGGAATGCGAACGATGGCAGCGGAGCGAGTGTAATGAAGGAGCATGGCGCCTGGGGACATCGAGCAGTGGGCGATTTGAGTAGCCCGGTCCCAAGAATTCTGCACCGTTCTTGGTAGGTTTAAAAACAGACTTAACCCTATGGAAAATGGTTTAATTTTCCCCATTGTTAGAACGTAAAGAACCGCTGTATCAAGAGGTACTAGAAATGGTAGGCATCGTGAGGGCCATAAACATACCGGGAGCGGTAGCTCAGTGCATCAACTGATGCCACTGCAGCGCCTCTGACCGGGAGGTCCCAGGTTCCAGTCCTGACGGCGGCAGGATGTTCGACACTAGCTTTTCAGCTAGGTCGAATTCAGTGGCTGTCTGCAGGAGAATTCTAGCGGCCGGCTGCTCTGATCGGTAGTTTTCCGTGGTTTCTCCGATCAACACCAGGCGAATGCCGGAGCAGTACCCCATCAAACGGGCCACGGACCGCGCGCGATCTGTCCTTCCCTTTCCTTGTCCCATCCTCTCCCCTTTACACACTCACACTAACATTCACTACACTACCACATATTCCGGGAGACCGGTCGGGAGTTTAGAGCTTGTCCCGGCTGGGGCGGTGCCCTGCTGGTGGGAGAGTCCTGGTTAGGGGGAAACCCCACTAACCGACGGTAGGTCGGTGCCGGATCTCGCCATCCAGCGAGGGAAAATCACCGCCATCTCCCGAGAAAAAATATGCACTACACTAACGGGACTAATGACCAAAGCAGTTGACGCGCCCGGAAACAGGAAAAAATCAATGAATCAAAAAAGCCATAAACATCTACTGTATGGACGCTGGCGTTGGCAGCGGAGCGGACGTGCGGGTGTGGCGGGGGGAATGAGGTGGGTCGGGGCGGCGGGCGCTGACGCGGCGTCGCCAGGCGCTGAGCTGCCGGGGCGCGCTCTGCGACCGCTGGCGCCGAAGCCTCTCAACGGCGTCGGGGATTACAAGCTGCTCCGTATTTTGTGCCGCGACACGTTGTAGTTGTGATTGTCCGGCGGGCGACGCCGAAGTTGAGTGGTACAGTATGGGCACACGACTGCGCCATTTTATCTCGCCTGACTGTGTGTGTATCGCGTCTGCTTATTTTTCAATTTATATTATTTTTTTAAGATATTCACAAAGTATTTATACTCATTTTGTAATTATTTTTTTATGATGAAGTATACAGAACGAAATTAAATTTGTATTAAAGTTAATGTTGTAAGATGAGCTTGAAATTGAAGATTTTCATTTTCCACATATGATTTTCTTTATTTCTTGTTCTCATAATAAAGTTTTCGTCGCTTTATTTCTGTTAGTTTAATATGAAAGAGATTATCTCAAGAGACCTCAAGAGATATCTAAATTCAATGGTTCGTAATAATATTACACCTCTTGCTTTGATCAGTGAGATCTATATTTCACTTTTATAAGATTACAATGACAATCTATGCTCTCTTAATTTCAAACAATTATAATGCTCTATTAAACATTTAACATCTGTTTGTCATTCATCGTCTGTGTCTGTTTAATGCACCCTGTTCTTAGAGCAGGGTAGGGTAACTCGTGAAGAAGGAGGAAAAAATATAACGAGTGAGAAGTCACCATCAACAACCGTTATAGAGCTGAAAGGTAGCAAAAAAAGAGAACAGAACGCAGATCGTGTTTCGTTTTGTAGGTGCTACTGGAGAAGTGGCAAGAAAGAATCTAAGAAACAGTCACGAAAACACTCGCTAAGAGTAGAAGGTGACCTCATGACCCTTTGAAAAACAGACGGCACACCGGAGCATACCACTTAGTGTTACAAACCTCATCAACCACAACATGACTCGAACCATCGGGAATGAAATCCATACAACTCTCGCGGTCTGGCGCGTTGGTTTCATAACCGCGCTCAACTTTATTTGATGTGTACAGTCTACGTGTGTTTAGTTGAAGAATCAGGGAAGTGTTGATTTTTTCATTCAACTTAGATAACAAACCCATCAAGATGGTAATTACTGTTTATGTTTGTTAGTGAAAACGTCACTTCTAATACCATAGTTTGCTTCTCATTGTTTTACGAATGAAAAAAAATCATTTCACAATTTCTGGGTAATTTCAGTTTAAATTCTTGAGAATGAAGAATAATGAGTTGAATGTAGTTTCGTCAAGAATTAATTATTTCGTAATCTACCCTGAGTTTTAGTCTTATCATTGCTGAACATCAGTGACCGCATATGAACAAATTAGATATCTGAAGCAAATGAACAAACAGAAATGCGATGTTAGAGTGTATTGCGGTTCTCTAATGAAATAAATTATTCTTGTTTGTGCCGGGAATAGAAATATTATCAAAAATGTCATGCCCACCAATTAACAAAATTTATGTTTTAATCTGTTTCATAGTTCCTGCATAAATGCACTGTTAGGTTTTCGTACATTTGAATATTTTTATTGAAAAGGTAGGAAAGTTGGAATGAAAGTTTTCGAGTAAAAGTTATTATTACAATATTATTTTAAATACATTGCAAAATCTTCGAACAGCGCATGCCTGAGGAAAGAATGCACTAAGCCAATGCGAATGCGCTGTTTCGGAGACCGATCATGTAAGAGAGGGCAAGTAAGGCCGGAGCGAGTGTAGCGGCGACTGGTCGTTCGCGTGAGGCGGGCCGGGGGGCGAGGGGGGCGGGTGATCCGGCGCGGCCTGGCGTCACGCCTGGGCTCCCGCTCAGACGACTCGGAAAACGACAGCTCCCGGCGGAGGCGGCGGCGGCGGCGGCGGGCGGACTGCGCGCCTGCCCAACAATTAGGCGTCCTTAGGCGGCGCCTGATCGCGCCTCGCGAGCGCCCGACCTCGAGCGCCCATCCGCCCTGGGGAACGCCTCGCTTCGCTCATCAGCCATCATCACCGGCTCCTTTCTCGAAGATTCGTACGTCGGGAACACAAGTAAAGAGCGGGAGGGGAAGAAAAAGGGGGGAGAAGATGAGACGGAAGGAAATAGGGACAAATGGTCGATGTTTGTTCAGCCCAAAGGTTAGCGAGGAAAGAAACAATTGTCGGTGGAGTATGGTCGCATTCTGTGTTGAAATTAATGCGACATTCATTTCAGAACGTTCATTATTTTATCAGGGAAAAATTCTAAAATTTATCTGAGATGACATTTATAGCCTTTGTAAAGTGGCTTAATTCGTCCTGAAAATAGACCAGCGTTCTGATTTATCAACACCCGAATTCACTCTTGGAACTGACCAGATGCCGACAGTCTGAGTGAGCTTCATCTCAACATTCCAGTTACGATTTCCTCGTCGGTGAAGTCTCGAAACTGACTCTTTGAAGAATGAAAGCCGTCTTGTTCCTACTGTTCAGGTCGTAGTCTTTTCTGGCTCTATTGTGTGGCTTGTTTGCGTCTTTCTACTACCGGTCATTATCCGCAGACAAGGAAGGGGTGTCCGTTAAGTTTGCTGCTAAGGAGATTCTAGGTCAAGGGAAGGATGCGATGAAGGCGGGGTATGCCGCATCCGCGGTTGGAGGAAATAGTGCAGAATGGGGTGAGGAGACCACTCGGTGATCTTGACCTTCATTATGTTGGACGTTCCTGCTCATCACTTCCAAGAAAGCAATTAAAAAATAAAAGATTGCAATAGTTAAAAATGTCACGTCGTAGTTTTTGAATACACGTTTTCATGGACGTAAAATTTAAATCTCAAGTCACTTCAAAATGAACGACTTCATGACATTTCTGTTTGCCAATTTTTTTTTTTATTTGAAAATACTTTCACCCAGAATACTTATTATGTTTTGGGGTCATGAAGAGGCAAATAGAATAATACTGAGATTTTGTAAATTAAAGTTGACAACACTTTCTTATGGTATATCTCCAGTGGTAAAGAATTTTCAGTTAAGTATTACTTAATTTTCTTAAACAGTGTAATGAAAATGCTATTCATTATGATTTGTCGTATAAATATATATTTTATATTTGATTACATGAACTATATCAGCGGAAACATAAAAATTCAATATTCAATTATTGGTCCTATACTAAATTCAAAATTTGGTTTTATAAAATATATTTTTAGAATTCATGATATTATAATACGATCGCTTGATGTGATGTACATGCGTTTTGCGAATCCAAAAGGCAACTCGACATGGACAAAGCAAGATTTCTTTTCTCCTTCTCCTTCGAATAACTCGTCACCTGAGTTGGCTCCTCGGGGCCCCGGCCATTAAAAAACTCGAGCGACAACGAGCCGAGCTTCTGCATAGCTGAGAAGCCACATCATCACGCCTCTTCATGGGAACTCCAGGACGCGTCCGCAGTAAGTGGGCAGCACCGGACGCCTCGCACGGGCCGCCCCGCCCCGCCCGGCCTTACCCCGCCACGCTCGCCCCGCCAGGGCACGGCCCTCCCCAGGTGGGCACGTCCCGTCTCGTCCCCGTCCCGCCTCGCCCTCGACCCGTCTGTCTCACGGCGGCCCGGCCCGGCCCGCCTCGCCCCCCCCCCACCTCACCCACCTCACCCCCCCACCTCACCCCTCCCTACCTCGCCCGCCCTGCCACGCCCCCTCACCCCCTGGACACGTCACGCCCGCCCGTGCCAACTAGTCCCCGTCCCGTCTGGGTCTCACGACGGCCCTACCCACCTCGCCCCCGCCTGCTTTTCCCGCAAACCCTAGGTCTCGTCCCTCCTCATCTCTCTTCCCTGATCTCATCTTGCCCATTCTTCCTTGGCCCGTTCCTTCTCCATCCTCACTCTTCCGTTCCTTTCCTTCTCCCTGGCTGCCTGCTGGGCAGCGGCCGCTGCTGCTCTAGCGCGAGGAGAAGGAGGTGCGGGCGAGGTGGCGGGACGGGTGTGGCGGGGCGCGGCGGGGCTCGGCGGGGCGCGGCGGAGCGAGGCGGGGCGACGAGCCCTCCGGTCACCTCCTCCCGCGCCGTCGTTTTGCTCCTCGCTCAAATAATCATATTATTTGGGCGATGGTGTTAAAATGTAAACAACTTGTTCCTAACCTGGCATTATATTGAAATTTCCTGCGTGGATGCATTAATTCGTCACCGGGAAATGATCATTCCAGAAACAAACAAACCAGACACTGGCCGGGGGGCGCGCGCACCCCGCCATTACTCCGCCGCAAAAAACACAAAATGATTATGACATTCATCACTTTTATTTGGACAAAAAACACGCGCGCGAGCTACAGCCGGTCCAGCGAGCCGCGACCCAGCGCCCGGCACCCAGCCCGCAACATGCGGGCCCGCTCCCGCCCGATATTTTTGAGATGGGTGATATGTAATGACAGCGGTGGCGGTAATTTCGGAGGCGAGGGCACGGCGGAGACGACGGTGGCGGCGGCGGAGGCTGCGTGCGGCCGGCGCGGCTCGTTACCTGGCGTCGCGACCGCCGCCCGCGCCGTCGCCCGCCCGCCCCCTCGCACGCACGCACGGCGCCCACTCGCGGACCCGCCCCGGGCGCGAACGTGGCGGCGGGGGTGGGAGGGGGCAGGGCAGGACAGGACAGGACGGAGGGGGCAGGAGGTCCTGAGACCCCCAGGGCCCACGCGGATGAACCCCCAGTCTTCCAAAAGTGCGCAGTTAAAAAAAGGATAATAAATCATTAGTTGTTCTGTCTCCTGCGGGTCCATTTATTTTCGTTTTAAAAATTATTTTACTTCCATTAATTATGTTGTCTTTTTAAATCAAAATATAGCCCAAGAATCCAATGATTGAGAAAATTCATCAATGCTTTTTTTGTTGAACAGCAGTGCCACACCAGCAGTGCACTTGTTCTGAATAAAGGTTCCAAGATTCTGTCAATCAGATCATAACTTCGGGCATTTGAATTCTGTCTATAGCAAACTCATTTATACATACTTGAATATATGTGTAAGAAACAGTAATTGAACAAACTTCGTGCGTTTAAAGACCAATGGAACGGAAGTTAAGAATGAAATTTCAGAGGTTGATTTGACATTTGGGAATAACTGTGTTCAATAAAGTAATTAACAGATTAAATAAAATTGACAATAAAATAAGGTTGACAAAAGAGAAGAGTATAAAAATTTGATAATTTGGGAAGAGTATGACTTTGATCATTAATAACCCAGAATATTAAACACAACAAACCTCATTGAAGATAGTATATGTTTGATTTCAATAAGGTTTGCCTGAATAGATATATTTAAGTGATTCTTACCGTTAACAAGTTACAGCAATTATTTGATAATTGACACATAGATACAGTGATGAAAAGGGAATGTTCATATTTTTCTTAAGAACATATTCACATTCAGTAACGAATGAACAGATACGTAAATGTTCGAATAGTTCGTAGGAACTAGATGTATAATTAAGGACAAAAATGTGTCTGCAGAAAACAAGAGAAGAGAGACTAAAAAGAAAGAGGGGTTCCACTACTTCAGAGCATCAACAACTCAACTAAACGGTGATACTTGGTTCTCGGGCTCAAATAGTAGGGCTGGCGAACCTGTAAACCTAGAGATAGCGCTGCTTGAGGGATTGGGCGTAATTGAAACAAGAGTATAGCCGGGTGGACGCTCCTCCTGCCCAGCACGCCCCCTAACGATCGCGTCCCGCGGCGGCGGCGGCGCGGTCGCTGGCGCGTGGAACGATCGGCGGCGGAGCGCCCGCGCGCGGCCGGGAACCTCGACCAGGTCGTGTTTCAGCCCCTCCCGCCCGGCCCACGGCCTCCGTCGTCATTGCGTCGCACACCGCGCGCCTAAACGCTATCCCAGACCAATGTCCACCTGCCTGCGGATTCGGTGGTATAACGGTCAACGTACCGGACTGTTGTACCGGGGTTCAAACCCGATCGAAATCGTGGATTTTTAAGGGCGAAAAAATCCTTCGTACGCCTTCCTTCGGAGGGGAAGTAAAGCCGGCTGTCCCATGTAGTAGATTTACTGCATGTAAAAGACCCACAAGCGTAAAAGAAGCCTCTGAGCAAAATTGAGATTCGCCTGTTTCGTCGCTCAAGATAATACCTCCTTTCTCCGCTAGGTGGTGAAAGGAGCGTAACGAAATTTGCGTGGTTAGACGGAAGAGCGGGCCTGATGGCCCGAGTCTCGCCACGTAAAATAAGGCATTAACTAACTAACCTGCCAGTGGCGATGCCACAAGTTTCTTTCGGGGGGAGCTCGACACGTAGGAAACATAGGAACATTCAAGTTTAAATCGTCGTAAACTTGGTGTGAATCATCCACAAAAAATTATACTTCTTGTCAACGAGATGTGAGAGACCTGGATGTAATGAATGATTTATTTTAGCATTAGGATAAAATGGGTTTTTGCATTTGCAACTGCTGAGAACGTAGCTTGGCAAGTAGTGCTCTTTGTAGGGTTCCAACTGTAGCCCTCTTGCCCTTCCCTGTGCCTGACACCCGTCTAATCGATTGCTGGTCTGGCTCGCCCACCGCACGCTCTTTGGGCTGGCAACTTGCTGACGAAACACATCTACCTCCTGAATTTTAATATATCCGAAAAATTCCATTACTTCATGCCCCACATCCACCTTTTGTAAACTTAGTAAACAAGCCATTCATCCTATTTAGTTTTCTAAACCTAGATTACTTTTAGCTCACTCACCCTAACTCTCTAGTTTTCTATCTTACTCACCCAAACCATTCCAAGTACCTTAACTCTGTAAATCCATCCCTATAGTCCACGTTAACAATTCAAACCACTTCATACACATACTACGTACATAACACATACATAATACGTGAGAATGATGCCAAATTAACAGCATACTACAAAGTATGCAGATTTCCAGCATCTATCCACATACATACACACACCCTAACACGACTACTTCTACCCCCCCCCCTCCTAGCACGCACGGCGAAATTTTTAATGTGAGGTAAAATGAGGGAATTGGGCGCCGTCATCAGGCGCTCGTTTGCATGCGCGCGGGCCTGCCTGGCAAACGACGGCCGCTTGTTCTGCTCCACTGGGCGCGGGCGAAGGCCGGCGGTGGGCGCCGCCGCCGTCTGCCGAGGGCGGGGCCTACTTGGTAGTCGGCCGCGTGCGGTCGCTCCGGGAATCCGATGGCTGAGTAAGCGACGCTGCGTTGGCGGAAGTTGAGACGGACGCTCCAGAAGATGCATTCGCTAGGGGCGGTGGAGAACGAATGCTCACTGCACGCTACTGCACTCGCATTTCTTCTGAATATTTGCCACAGGTTTGTGACGATTCTCATTATTTGAAATAATATAAAAATTCAGAATGCGAAGAGCAGCAAGTAAAATTAAAGGGAAACATTAATTGATGATATTTAGAAATTGAAAAAATATTTTTACATCCTGTCACTACTACATTCGTTCATTGGGGTATCAGTTTAACACCTTCCTCTTTATCTAAAGTTTTCGCTGTCTCTGCAACAAAACCGTAACCGAAGCAGCCGGTTCGTGCCGCCCCTTATCAGAAAGCGAGTTCAGTCGGCTGCGTCAGTGTGATGTGAAAATGAGTGTGTTTCGACATGACAAAGACATTTTTCCGTCCCCGCTCCCACTATATTCATTGGATCCCATCGAACAGAAAAATTCTTTCCATATGAATTGTTTTATACGATTTTATATCATATATAAATATATCGTATTTATTTATTGTATCGTATGATTTGTATACGTAATCGTATTTACATCGTATTTAGCCATTGTTTTTCTCTCGTATATTCCGTTTCTCGCGATCTATTCATTCCGTTTCTCCATGAATGTATCTGAACCGCTGCTCGAAATTGTCGACTTTGCTTCCATGAAGTAACCAATCTTCGCTCTGATCTACCCAATTTCAACACCTGTCCTTCCGACAGGTTCTCCTCCCTCGACGCTTCCTGCCTTCGTCAGCCCCTCAGTCGTTTAACTTCGTCTCCCAAGTGTCGTTCGGCCACATGCGCCTCCCCACCTCATCATTCCCGCCGCCTCCGCCCGCGAGCCGCGCGCCTCCCCTGCGGCCTCCGCGGCCCTCGGCCCGCGCCCGGGGTGATGTGTTAATCGGCGCCGGGCAGCGCCGCTGGGCGGGCCGCGCCGGCCAACCGCGCCCGCCGCGCGCCTCGCCTCGCCTCGCCTCGCCTCGCCTCGCCCCGCCCGGCTCAGGTTCCCTCAGATTACAGGTTGCACGCCGGGGGAGGGGTGCGGTCGTTGGCGACCGCTCTTTACCCAGGAATGCCCTCGCCCCCGCCCCGCGCCCCGCCCGCGGAGTCAGACCTCCCCGGCGCGCGCGCGCGAGCGGTGTGGTGGGCGGAGGCGCGGGCGCGGGCGGGGTGTGCGGGCGGTGGCGCGGAAGGGGGGCAAGGCGGGCGGAGGCGCCGGCGGTGGTTCGCGGGCGGTGGCGTGGGCGGTAGCGCGGGCGGCGGAGCGGGCGGCGGCGAGGTCTGGGGCCCTGTCGATGGTAAGGGCGGGGCGCGTGCGGGGGGGGGGCAGTGGCGCGGAAGGGGGGAGGGCTGGCGGCGGTGCAGGCGGGGCGGGGGCGGGGGCGCGGAAGGGGGCGGTAGGCGGGCGGAGGCGCCGGCGGTGGTTCGCGGGCGGTGGCGTGGGCGCTAGCGCGGGCGTTGGCGCGGGCGGTGGCAAGGCCGGGGCGCGTGCGGGTGGGGGGGGCAGTGGCGCGGAAGGGGGGAGGGCTGGCGGCGGCGCAGGCGGGGCGCGGGTGTGGGCGCGGGCGAGGGCGCCGCGGGCCGCAAGGGTTGAGCTCAGCGTCGCCCCGCCGCGGCGGCCGCTCTCGTAGCCTCCCCTGAGATCTCCCCTCGCCCTCCACGCACCCTCCGCTGCGCCGCGCCGGCCCCTATCTCGTTATCACCTGACCTCTCCCGCCCGCTGGCGAGATACGAGGGTGAAAGGGCGATGAAAGGGGATAAGTGGCGCTAGTAATGGGCCGTGACCTATTGTATTCGCCAAATAAAATATAATGGCTTCAACCTCCAAGTTGATTCTAATTTTAATAATTTTTTCAAAGTATAGAGCAGCACCTTTTTTATGCATGCAAATGGCACGCTATTACAATCTCCCTGTGCGGTTGAGGTTGATTATTCACATTCCAAAGTGTTCTCGCTTCTTGCGCGCTGTCAGACAGGTAGGAATGCATATCCCTTTAACCATATGTCAGATCTTGTATGTTAAAATAATAATATTAATAATAATATTAATAATAATAACAATAAAAGTAAAAATAGTCTTAGGTGAGTGGAGATTCTCAGACCGGTCGGATCACGTATGTAGATCACTTGCCATCCTTAATGATGCCATTTATAAGGTTCATTAGGTTTTCTGCTTAGAATTATATCTACTGTGTTATACGTCATTCCAATCCACCGTGTCTTACCTACAGACATCCGTTTTTACTGCAATATCTCATTCATACCATCTTCTCTTCAACCATCCATCCCCTATCTACCACCCTTCCTCATTTGCTTTACTTGACATAATCCTCTCTTCCTAACTCCAAACCGTGGCTCCCCACTTGACGCGTGGGAGGTGCGCCCACCGCGTAGACCGCCCCTGCGCCGCGACGCCCCGGCTCTCGGAGGATCTTTGATGAGCGCTCTCGGTATCGGGTAATTCCCGGTTTTCCTCGCCCAATTACCTGGCCGCAGTTAAAAGGGGCAATGCACACACTGGTGGGCGCTGGATCGCGGCGATGGGCCGACGGCGGCGGCGGCGGCGGCGGGGCCCGGCCGACGCGAGCCTTCCTTCCGCCCTGCGTGACCGGCGGTGGCGGCGGCGGCGGTGGAGGCGGGGAGCCGACGGAGGGCGGCGGGACGCGGGCGGGCCGCGGCATAAATCATGCGCTTGTTAGGGCGAAGGCGGAGGGGCGGCAGGTATGGGTCGGCGCCGGCCGGGCGCCTCCGCCGCCGCCGCCGCCGCCGCCCCGAGCGCAGTGGCTGCGGGGGCAGCAGCGGCGGGGGCGGGGGCGCCGGCCGCCACGGCCTCCGCTCGCCCGCGCTACGCTGCGCCGCGCTCCGCTCCGCGCCGCACCGCGCTCCGGCCACTCTCGCCAATTACCCGGTCGGCTGCGAGGAAGTTTGCAGGAGCCCGCGCGCATACCGGCGGCTCTCGGCCTACTCCGCTCCGCGCCCCGCCCCCCTCCCAGCGCCGCCGCTTCGCCCCGCGCAGAAGCCAGCGCTCTTGCGAGCGGCTGCGGAGCGCGGGCGGAGGCAGGGGCGGCGCCGCTAAGCGGATTTGCCTGGGCGGTTAGCGCAGCGGGTTCGGCTCCCGGGAGGCCGCGTGCGCCTGCAAGTGGCCAATGAGCGCAACCAGCCTCTTTGCGGAGATACCTTCGGGACACCCCTCCCGGCCTTCGACTTACCGCAGGGAGGTGCTCCGTCGAGAACGCTCTATCACGTACAAGGGATAATACTCGAGGAATTAATATTCATATGCTTGAATAAGTTCAACTAAGTATTATGTGGTTGATTTGCTCAACACTAATCATTGTATGCGCGCCATACAATGAATGAAAAAAAATCAAGTTATTCTTCAGTTCTCAGTTTGTATACCATGACACGTACCGTTTGGAATGTCCTTTTTGCTAGCGAGTCACTAGGTCAGAGTCTAGTACTAGTCAAGAGTGAGTTAAGAGCTTTATATTAACAAATATTTCTTCACATTTATTTTAAACATTAAAGTGTGAGAGAGACTGCATTATTACAACTTTTACTGTTCGTAAACATTACTTTTGATACGCACTTACGAACTGTTATTATTACTATTATTACACTTTTAACGAAGAAACAGGTTGAAATGTCTCTCAGCGTCGCGTGTTGCGCCGCATTATCACGCGGTGGCGCCGCTCGCGTGAATCTTCCGGCGGCGATGCGTCGTCCAGTGCCCGCGGGCGAGGGCTCTGGCGCCAGAAAGGCGGCGGGCAGCGGCGGCCGGCGCGGCGCGGCGCGGCGGTCGAGTCCTCCACCATCACCACCGCCGCCGCGGCCACCGCCGCCGCAGCCGCCGAGCCAATATTTATCCGGTGGCCAAAGGCCCCCGACCGCCCGCGCGCGTGTCCGGGCGGGCCGGCGGGCGAACGGGCGAGCCTGCGAGCCGCGCAGCGAAAATAAAAGACGCTGGGCGCTGGAGGCGCGTCGCCCGAGCAAACACGGCGGCTGCCGCGCGGCCCGATTGTTCCTGCGCCGCCCGCCGCCGCGCTCCGCTCCGCTCCGCTCTACTCGGCCCGGCTCCGCTCGGGGACGCGCCTCGCCGCCGCTCCTTCCCGCCGCCGCCGCCCGCCGGATTTATGACGCACCGCCTCCGTCCGGTGGCCGTATTGTCTCTGCGCGCCGCCCGGCGGGACGCGGGGCGGTGGACCGGGGTTATGAAATCGTGAATCGCTGCCGCGATGTTTACGCAGAGCCGGTGTTGCGCGTTGGGGTCACTTGGAGTCCTTGCTTTCCAAAGATGCGAAGCTGGAATTGAACCTTTGGAGTCGTATTTCATGGAGATGCAGTTAAATCCCTAAAGATGACGTAGCTTAGATAGTATTGTACTCGGGGATTCAAAGTGATTGGGTACAGTAATTCGTAGTACACGAATTTAATCTTCTGATTGGAAGGATAAAGTACGCTACAGCCATTTGTAATGTCAGAGCTTGATATCCAGACTCATGCTGACGGGATACGATTCGAAATTAGAGATGCAATGTAATAGTGAATGGATGAATTGTAATTCTGATAAGTATGAATTGGGTTAAAAATGCAAAAAAATGTGGCAAATCGACCGCGTAAATTTCAGTACACAGTTTCAACGACCTCTTTGGCTTGTAGCCTGTCCCCTTTGCTTTCACCGCCTGGTGACGCAGGGGAAGGCGCGGTGACTTGGTCGCGATGACGCACTGGCTTCGGTCGTCGGCGCCGAGTCGTGCCCGGGGCGCGTTCCCCTCTGGGAGCTATGCCGGCGGGACGTGGGACCCATCCTGACCGCCAGAGATCCTCCTGGAGCCGCCGCCCGCGCAGATGCTATCTGCCGCGATCCCCCTTCGGCCGCCCGCGCCGGCGCGGCTCGAGTGCGCGTGCGCGCGCCGGCAGACGTGAGCTGCACGCGGAGGAAGCTGGGCTCTCAGCTTGGGAAGGCGGCTATTTCGGGAATAGTTATTCCGTTTTCCGGGGTCAGCATGACGCTTCAAATACTGTATGGTTGCATTTCTTTCTTATAAGGGAACCGGGAGCGGTAGCTCAGTGCATCAACTGATGTCACTGCAGCGCTTCTGATCGGAAGGTCCTGGGTTCAAGTCCTGACGGCGACAGGATTTTCGACACTAGCTCTTCAGCTAGGTCGAATTCCGTCGCAGTCTGGAGGAGAATTCTAGCGGCCGGCTGCTCTGATCGGCAGTTTTCCGTGGTTTCTCCTATCAACACCAGGCGAATGCTGGAGCAGTACCCTACCAAACGGGCTACGGACCGCGCGCGATCTGTCCTTCCTCTTCCTTGTCCTATCCTCTCCCCTTACACACATACACTTGCACTAACATACACTACACTACCACATATTCCGGGAAACCGGTCGGGAGTTTAGAGCTTGACCCGGCTGGGGCGGTATCCCGCTGGTGGGAGAGTCCTGGTTAGGGAAACCTCGCTAGCCGACGATATGTCGGCGCCAGATCTCGCTATCCAGCAGGGAAATATTAGCGCCTTCTCCCGAAAAAAACATGCACTACACTAACGGGACTAATGACCAAAGCAGTTGACGCGCCCGGAAACACGAAAAAATCAATCGATCTTATAAGGGAGCAACAAAATAATCTGACCCATTTTAAAATAATAGCAACACTCTTATTTCGTCTCGTAAATGCGTTTGAAGGAACACGAATATCCAATGACATAGAAACATATAGAATATTTTTGATATATTGAAGATATAGAATTTTTTATTTTACTTGCTACATGGCGATGGTCCTACAGAAGTGTAACGCAGGGAAGATGTGGTGCAGCGAAAGTACAGTAAAAATGCAGTGAGATTCAGAAAGAATGCAATATATTCACGTTTCGCAGAGAAGAACAGGAGGTTAGTGAACCAAAGATCTAAGAGTTCTGCACTCTACGCTAGGATATGTCAAAAAAACGTCTGTCCCCCTGAGAGGTATGCCAACGTGCACTAGATTCTTACGGATGGTTTCTGCTTTAGATTGATTGGAATAAGTCAGAACTTAAAGCCATAAACATTGTTGTAGAGGTAGAAAAAGAGAATTACATATTAAGGGGAGAAGGGAACACAGATGTTAGAAAATGAATGTTTTCAGCGTTACACTCTATTATTCTTTGTAAAGTATATTAAGTATTCAGTGTTGAATTGAAGAATCAAGTATTACTCTCAAATGATTTATTTTCCAACATCTGTTGTGTCCTCTCCTTAAAATGTGACGCTCTTTGGAAGCTACACCCACAAAGTATATGGACAGAAGTTGTGCCTTATCCCTCTCAGTTTCTAATAGTTGGCACACGTACTATTCAAGTGTTCTTTGGTTTCGTATGTGGACCACGCACTGACATACTCCTTTTATTCAGCCAATCACAGAGCCAGTTAGACCGTGGGGTTATGAACGAAAACTGCTTCGAGAACCGCCTATCTTCTCTATTTGTGAACTTTTTTCTGAAACACCATGAGATGAAAAAGAGAGATGGTTCCGAGAATTCGAGATACTAATTTTTTGGTGTTGAAGAATTTCAGCAAAGGTTTTGAAAAATTTCGAAAAAATGAATATCGAACATTTGTACAAATCTAACTCTAACTCCACTAAGTATCACATAGAATCAAAATTGTCTTCTTTGCCTACGTTTGTAGAAGACCCCTTGCGCCAGAGGGACTTCGGAAGCGGAGCGCCAAAGCGCGGGAAGTCGCGACGGAGCGAAGGCAGTGGACGCGCGTTATGGCCGCTGGGCGGGCGATGCGCCGCCGGCCAATGGAAGCCCTCCGCGGAGGTTAATGGTGGCTCGTCGCGGCCGCGGCCGCAGTAACTGCGATTAGCCCAGTAACTACTCCCTCCTGGCGGCCCTTCGCCTCTCCATTGACGTTACGCGCAGATCTTCATCGCGAGATGCTGCAGTGAAAAGTTAACTTAACTGAGGAGATAAAAAACACGTTAAAACGTAGGAAGGAAATGTTTGCTTTAGAGAAGCGTCTGTATTTTGATCTGCCAGGGGAGATTTTGTAATTTACAAAAGGTAACGAAGGAATGTTGTCGAAGAGTTCCACGATTGGTTGTACCATTTTCCCAGTACCTGTGAAACATTCCTTGGCCGAAATGTCGAAGTTCCGATCAACGTAATGTGCTGGGGGACAAATTTTACGAATATCCAAACCTTGGCACTTTTCTACGTTAACAATTACAAAAAATGAAGTAACAAAACTAAAATTTAACATACAGTAGAAAATCTAACATTCTGAGAACATCTTTTGTAGACATCCTTTGTCAGCACACGCACAGTTGTACAGAACGTTTGGTTTTTTGTCAGTCGTTGTGGCTCATCAATGGCAAATGCAAGGAGTCGTAAAAGGGTGATGCACTTGCTACGACTATCAGGCAGAATGAGGCCATCATTGCGGTTGAGATAGTTATGTCCAAGGTGACATCCTTGTCATGTTTAACAGTAGCTGCATATCAGTGAAGTTAATTCTGACTGGGTTCTTAGACGATCGAGTAACAGTCATGCAAAATGGCCCTGAAGGCTACTCCTGGTGATTAATGGTGGCATCTTAGAGAAACATAGGGCTGTAACTTTCATTAGTATTTTACGCTTGTAGAACCTCGTACAAAACAAAAGTTGTGAAACAGACATCAACCAGTATTGGTGGTCTTTCTTCAAAAACATCTACGTAGGGATTTCTGTAGAAATTTGTTTCTGGAGGGAAAAAGTTGTCGAGCCGACCTGGATGGCCGAGGTGGCTAAGAGCGAGTACCGACTCAGCGCTTCGGTCCGAAGGGTCGCGGGTTCGAGTCCCGCCTTGGGCATGGCTGTTTGTCCCTTGACTTTATGTGTGTGTTGTCGCGGAGGGCCTCGCGTTCTGCTGATCCCAGATCAGAGGAGCCCGCAAGTGTTTGTCTAGTGTATGGTCGAATATGCGTCCCTTCGGGACGTAAAGGACAACCGGCTGTCGGCTGGATAAAAGCCCAAGGAAAAAAAAGAAAGTCGAACGATTTATACTTCAAACGGTTATCCTTCGTGATCTAACGAAAGAGCACGTCCTCTAGCAATCAGTTTATTTCATTTAACTGCGCAAATTGTTACAAATAAACCATAAAATCACATGGTGATGGCAAATGAATAGTATATGATCCAGAAAGAGTAGTCACGTAAGCACGTTTCGTTGCCTTCTTTGCCAGCAAAGACCCAACGAAAGGCGATGGCGGAAAAGGCACCAGATAGTTTTGTTAATGCTGCAGTATTCGCAGGAGGAAAAGCAGAAGTGAGCGCCTCCGCCAGAAGTCCCTTCGCGGCGCCGACAAAGGGCCGGCGGGGTGGGCGGGGCGGGGCGGCGGTGGGGCGCGGCGTTACGCAAGGCCTCGCCGGTCGCCGGGAAAACGCTTTCGCGCGCTTACGTGCGGCGCTGGGGCTTCCGGCGCGGGGCGGGGGGCGGGGGGCGGGGAGCGGGGGCGGAGAACTCGTCCTCGCCCGCGATGGGCAAAAGCGCTGACGTCGCCCCCGCGCTCGCCCAGGGCGACTGATCGGCGCCGGTCACGGGGGGAAGGCTGTCATGCGGAATTCGCCCCTGAGCTCTACCCTCGCTGGATATGGTATCGCGAACATCAAGTGGCGCGTGATTGGTGAAGAAAAATATGCCTTGAGACAAACTGCAGCGTTTCAGGTGGACACGTGTGCCAATGTGAGCAGCAGTTTTTTTAATTACTTTTTTCACAAACGGTTGCGTTATTTTTAGGACATGGTAACTGTCGTTAATTTCGCAACCAAAGTACCGTGATTTGAAATGATGAACAGGTACAGTTCTAACTATTGAGTGAAAATGTTCTTCGCTGACATTCCATTGGAATATCGTAAATATAGTTTTTGGATACCGGTACGTAAACAAAATTCTACTTGTTATAATGATAACATTACCAAGAATACTATGTGTTTATTAAATTGTTTCTGTATGCAATTAATTTTAATTGATAATGATATATACCAGATATTAAAACATATTGATGACAACTAAAATAATTACCCATTAATACACATGCGTTTCTATATCGTTCTTAAGTGTTTAGTAGTCGAGAAGATTCGAATTCTGAAAGAGGAGAGAAAATATATTGACTTCTAAGTGCATCTCAAACTATTATTGTTAGATAATTTCGTTGAATTATGTAAATATTTTTTGGCGGTAAACGAAGCAAATATTTTGTTGTTGTATGGGTGTCGGTGTACAATTCAGTTATAAAATGCTACTGAGTCGCTAATATTCGTGTTAGAAAGATGGTGATTTAGGAAAGAGTCGTGTTGAAAAATGTTCCTTCACGAAAATTCTTTTCACGTAATCACCCAATATTTTTCTTTTAAGTTAGATACAATGTGAAACATTGTTTTTAAGCGAACAGCATTTGAGACCAAATGTGTTTCATTAGTAATATTCAAGTTTGAAATGATCAATCATAAGCAATATTCAATGGAAGCAATTTTTAATAGTTGTTATGAGATTAACAAAATTTACTTAATTTAGTGACAATAATTTGAAAGATAATTTTAATTCATTTCACGTCTTTGGGGCACAAAGTACTACATAGCAGATGTTTCGAATCATATTTGCCTTCCTGTCATCTTGATTTGTGATTTTTCATCTAAACACACGAAGCAATTATGTGCAGTTCATCCACCTAGTTTATTTTAATTTTTTTTATTTCATTACTATGTTTAAAACTATATTAAATATTTTTAATAATAATAATAATGATAATAATAATAATAATAATAATAATAATAATAATAATAATAATAATAAAATTGATAATGGAAATGAAAATGTTTTCATTAATGGCGAGGCTCTACCTACTCATTTGCTTGGCCCCTTCCGTCTTTTCTAAATTTCATGAATTTAATTTATACAGTATCAGTGAACTTTGTTTTGAGTATTACTGAAATATTTTTTTTTGAAAAAATACCGATGATAGCACTATCAACCATAAAACACAACCATTTAGCAGGCCACAAAATGCGCGGCCGCTACGCGAATGAGGTGCATGAAGGTGTCCATGGGCACGCACGCGTACGCACGCGTCCAGGGCACGCCAGGCGACTGCGGGGCGACGCGGGGCGGGAGAGGGGGGGAAGCGCGTTTCAAACGCAAAGGGCCACCGCCCCCTGAGATGTTCAGTTGTCAAGGCGCCGGCGGCGGCGCGGGCGGCGCGGGCGGCGGGGGCGGCAGTGGCGCTCTTGAGCTCGCTCAAAGAGAACCAGCGCCCCACCAACCCGCCTCCTCCTTCCCCGCCCTCGCCACCGCTCCTGTCCTCACCCCGTCCCACTCCGCAACCCGCTGCCTCCCCACCTTGCGCCCCTTTATGCTGAGCATGCCTCTTTAAGGCAGAATGTTGTTTGTGGTAATTTTTGGCTGCTCCGTAATGTGTTTTACGCGGCCGGCGACTGCGGGGAGAAGGTAATTGAATAGCGCTGACGGTGAGTGACTGCTGCAAAGGGAGGGGCGCGACCTGGACCCCTGTGACACCCCTCGGCTCCGTCGCCACCTTTTAACCCGCGTCCGCCAGTGGGCTTTGACACAAAGTTTCTACAAAAGTGCTTCGCTTTGTTTTTTAACTCGAGGAGCCCGTGCTGATTTCGTTATACCGTAATGTTGTCAGAAATTCATTTATGGAATAAAAAGCAGGAAGCATCTTAAGCTCATAATGGTGTGTTGTAGCAGATGTTTTCTCGTGTACTAAACGGTCAAGTACATCAATAAAATATGTTTGTGTTCTCAAGACGACAAGGGAGATACTCCAGGAAAAAAATCAACTTTCAGAAAGGTAGAAACAACTCTAAGTTCATGACAAGATGTCCTGTCAGTAATGTGTAAACATTAATGACACATTATTTGTTGGAATATTTGTAGCTTTGCGATGGCTTTCCTCACCCTAATCGCAAAGTCAACGTATTCATTCTCAAACAGTTTTCGAATTTACGATTCTACATTTATTGTGTACATGTATGGGCATGTAAACGTGCTGCAATTCCAGGCATGCACTGCTGCTTTAAATTAAATGATTAATTTCAATCGTACTTGAGTTCAGGTTTTCATTTTAGTGAATATTACAGATTTTTTTACGTGAGAGAAATTTTTAAAAAGAAAGTTGGATTGTGTTTCAAAGAATAATACTTTTGTTCTCCTTGTAACTATTATCGTAATTACATAAAAACCTTTCGAAAGTTAGTGAATCTGAAAACAGACAAAATTTGGGCTCATTCCTCTGTAAGGTTTATAGAACACAACGTACAAAGCTAATGTGAATTTATCTTAGAATAGAATAAAATAGAATATGTATTTTACTACTTAGGAATACATATAATACTTCCGGTGGTAGCGTTTCCTAAGGAATTACTAAAAATACACAAAACAAACATCAAACAACATTAAAATATTAACATGTTACCAAATACAATTTTACAAAATTAATCTATTAACCATATTTACTTATTCTAATTTTAAAATTTTTGACATTCTGAGGGAAAGTCTCCAGCACTGCTGCAGGTAATTTGTTCCAATTTTGTATCGTTCTGTTTACGTTTACGTTTATCGTTCTTGTTTCCATGAGAATCATTCTGACCCCAAGAAGGTTAGTAGTATCCTTGGAATTGGAGAAAAATCGGGGGTTGAAAACATTGAAGTGAAATGTGCAGAGGGAGCAAGGGAGCTGTGCTGTGGAGGAACGGAAGGCGCCTGCGAGCGCAGGGCGGCGGGCGCTGGGCGGCGAGCGCCGGGCGCGCGAAGGATGGCCGGAATGCGCCCGCGCCGTGTCCAGGGCCTCGCCGAGGATTCCCAAGGGGTGCGCGAACCCAAGGCTCCCACGCGCCTCCCCTCTCCCCTCGTTTCTCTCCTTCTTGCTCTCTTCACCTTTGTATGTGTTTAATATCTCCTTTTCTTCATCCTTTCTCCGTTCTTCTTATTTATATTTTAGTCTTTTTTTTACTATTTATTCTTCAATTCATCTTTCTCCTTCGTTTCTCAGGCGGAATTGCTGGACTTCGTATATCATTTCCTCGCGGTTCTTCGTTTTCTCTCCTTTTTATTTTCTTATTTTTCAATTACGTACTCTTCTTCTATTGTATTTCCTAATATACTTTCACGCTTCATCTTCTGCCTGCTTCATATTCTCTGAAACCGGTTTTGAGCTTCTGAACTTCCTTTCTTCTCGTTATTTTATTTTTCATAAATAATTTCTTTATGTAATACTGTTGCTCTTCAATTGCTATTTTTGTAGTCCCTTTCTTATTTTCTATTACTTAGTTTTACTTTGTCGTTCACCGTCAATCGCGTGTGTATTAAATTTTCATTCCTTAATTTTTTTTAGATACTTTTTTAAATATTTCAGTAAATCATTTGGAATCGTAACCGGTGAATCATCATTAATACATAAAAATATTTATTTAAGTCATAGTAAGAATAAAATAACATTAAAAACAGTTGTGTGTTATAAATACAACTGAGGGTCAGAGGTATGGAACACTGTCCATTTTGGGTGAATTGAGATTATTGGCATAATCATATGCGTTTCTTGACCTCTACCCACAGGTATACAACACCACATTAAGAAACTGGCAGAATACAGTGCTTTTAAATAGCACCAAGTCCACTTCGAAGTTCAAAGTAAAGTCTTCAAATTGTGAAATTTAGTAAATGTTACGTGTAGTGTTCTATACCTCTGATCCACAGACATATAAATCTTTTAAAATAAAAAGAATTGAATTTTTCCTATAGATATAAAGTACAGCAAGTATTGACGTTCAATGTTGGAAACACCGTTTCGGTGCTGAGTATGTTGTTCGGTAGGCGCGCTTGTCATGTCGAATCTCACCCCGTTGCGCCGCCCGTACGCAGAAAGAAGCATCAAAAAGTCCTTGGAGCGTGGCAGAGGTCGCGCATAGCTGTTTCCCACCTGGGAGCCGTCGATCGCGTCGATTTCCCCGCGAAACCCCACATTCCGCTCGTGCCAGCATCGCCGCGGCGGGGTGCGCGGGGCGCGCGGGGCGGCGGGGGATTCCTGGGCGGCTGCGGGCGACGCGTCTAGGCGCTCGGACACCCCTGTCGGCCGCACACGGCGCGGGCAGCGGCGGCCGCCGCCGGCGTCGCCTTTCCATCCATTACCTTTATCTGCGGCGCGCCCGGCCTGAAAGCGTTGAAATTCCTGTTTAGTGCGGCGGCAGGTAGCCGTCGTATACATCACCGCGCCCGCCGCCGCTGATAACCGCACTCCTCCCGCCGCCGTCGCGCCGCCGCCGCCGCCTCGTCGCCGCCGCCGCCGGTAGCGGCCCGCGCCGGACCTTGAATCATTAATGTAATTAGCAATGAGGCGGCGGCGACGGCGCCGTTGGAGGAGCTGACGACGCCGGCGGAGGCGGCGGCGGCGGCGAGGGCGGGGCGTCGTCATGAAGAGGCGACGCGCGGCGCCGTCTTGGTCACAGCGCCGCCGCCGCCGCCGCCGCTCCCTGCTGCCTCGTCTGCCTACCGCTGCCGCCCTTATCTAAACATGTTTGGGTCCAGCTTCCCCGAACTTTGTCCGCGGGGCCGCGGTGCCGACGTGTCCACAGGCCCCGGGCTCCATTGAGCAACGCGCCGCCCCCGTCGCCCGTTCCCGCGCCTCCGCCCACCGCGATGGCGGCCGCGCGCTGCTCGCGCCCACGCCCTCGCCTCCCTCGCCCGCCCCGCGCAGCCTCGCCCCGCCCGTACCGTCCCGTCTCCACCTCCCCTCCATCGCCACCTCGCCGCGGCGGCGGCCGGCGGCTTCGAAAAATGCCATTAGGCGGTGCCCGTGGCACGTCGCGTCGGCGTCTTCGATTTCCTTCTGGATGTGTCTGCCTTAACGTCGCCGCCGCCTGTTCTCCGTTTTATTTGTCGCGTTTAGTGTGTTCTCGGGGTCGCCGCGGCTCGTAACGGCCTTTATGAAATGCAAAGTGATTCCGACTCGTTATAGGACCCATTTTTTTACTCTCCCGGTCCGTACAACTCCGTCAGCCGAGGAGTAGAACATATTCCATGACGCCTCATTACGTTTTATGGGTCTCGCGTTGTCTAACCGGAGTTCACCGGAATAATTCGTGAGCGTTTCTACCTCCTTAATTGTGAACGCGGTGTACAGGTTCGTAAACAGAAGGGGCCGAAAGGGCAGACGTAGGTGGTCTGGGAAACATCACGTTCTGGGCGAGAAAATTAGAAAGTCTAGGGACGAGAAGAATTGCTTTTGTTTAGGAATGTGTTACCATTCACCTAACAATAACAATTTCGTCTTCCGAATCAGTTTATATCACGTCATGATAGATGAATTTCTCAGATGTAATATTCATATTCTGTAGAGGTCTTCAGTTTCTTCGTTTATCGATGATGTGGTAATTATTATTATGAAGTCATTGTTTATAATGTAATAGCTCTAAATAACATTTAAGCAATTTCTCCAGAGAAGCGAGGAATGAATGTAAATATTTACAGGTGCTATTACGTAATACTTTTCCGTTGGTTTTTGAAAATGAAATATTTTTGAGAGCATCCATTTTCAATCAGATACTGGTGGGCACAGTGATTAGTACATCTGCTATCTTTGGTGGGAGGGTCCTTCAAAGGCGAACTACGTGTTCACTTTCTTCACTGGTTTTTTCCTACAACTTCTATTTCTCATTGCCGTAAATAAGAATGTAATTTCTAATTGTTTTAAAAAGTCTAATATAATACACATTATATACTTTATCGGACATGCTACATAATAAATATTAAGTAATAACAAGTGTAAATAAATTAAAACAACACTGAAGAAACGTAAAAACACTGAACTGAAACATAAAAATGAAAAATGTGGAATATCAACTATGATAAGAAAATATTTTCGTTAACTGATAAACATACCTTGATAGAATATGTCTCAGATCTTCCTTTGGCAAATTCATTTACTACGTCAATATTCTGACATTGACGCCAATAATGTTGAAAATCTTGATATTCTTTCTCATATCTTATCTTGGTTTTCATGAGTAACAAGTCAAAACTTGCTTCACATGCATCTCTAAAACATCGTCTGGAATATCGTCCATCTTAAAATGTGGAACGTACATCTATTTAAATGTGTAGAAATTGTTTTGAAGTGGGAGACTGCGTTGCACTCCTACATATTGAAAGAAAAGATATGTCTTATTTATTTTATTTTTCTTATAAGAATATGGTAATACGCAAAGTATTGAATAGCACATTGCTGGTAACACAAATAAGACTCTCAGTTGATTATTTGGTGTCTATCGGCCTAATGACGTTAATAACTACATCGTGTCCCTCACAACAGTAAAACAGCAACCTTCCAGAAGAATAATTTGGGTTTTGGCTAACGGTCCGTCGTTCCGTGCGGCTGCGCCCTCGCGGTGGGCGTTGGGGGTTCGGCGAACGTCGGCGCCTCCCCGCCCCCGCACGCGTCTACAGGGCCCTCCATTCTCCCGTCCGTCTCCGCCCTCACGCCATGGCGCCCCCGAAAGAAAGCGGCGCCTCACACACACAGCAGACTCTCCGCGCGCCGCGCCGGCCCTTTCGAAATAGACTCGCCTCTTTGGAGCGGAAACGGCCGCCGCGCCGCCAGGTCCCGCCCGCTCGCCTGCTGGCCGCTGGGCGCCTCGGACCGTCCCTCCAGAGCTGGCCGCCCCTGGCGCCGGCGCCTCACGCCGCCCGCCCGCCCTTTGAGGCGGGCTGAAGGCGACGGCGAAGGAGGAAGTCTTGTCTCTACCCAAGCGCAGCTCGCGTAGTAATGGCGGTTTCGGCGTCTAACAGTAATAGAAAGAAGATCTGCTGGCACGAGGGCGTATAGGGGCGAGACATGTTGAAACGAACGCACAACTTTTCCTCCTATTTTCCGAGATTCGAATCCCAATCACTTCATGTGGAACGTGTGGCACGCAGTACATTTCCATAGTGTTCTCCCGCTTTTCCTGCCTATTCTTCCGTCTCTGCCCCACCACTCGGAACATACCATCACCATTACCACCTCTCGCTGTATTCATCATCAGACTATACATTTCACTGCTAGACTCATAAAGAAGTACAACAATATGAGCAGTAGACAAAGGCTGGAATTTTAACCCAGTTTCTTAGAGTGTCTGAATATTTAAGTATTGACTAAATGAAAAGTAAGAATACCTAGAATATTCAGTTCCAGGAGCGTTCTATTATACTCAGTTTTAAGAAGATTGAGTGGACACCGAATGTGTGCTATGAATGTCTTCTCCCTCAAAAGCAAAGTAGAAATTTCATTATGAATCTTCATGTCTTACAGAAATAAAATATCTTACTGCTCATTCTACAAGAGTTACAGTGCCAGTTGTTCTCAGAAGAAAAATGTTAATTCAGAGCGGGATAAGATTGTGTTATAGTAATTTATTTGACACTCGTTTGGCCGTCAGAGATAAGCATTTGGTTCACGTTAACATGTTGCACATCGCGTAGTTTCCGACAGCACTATACTCGTGAATGCTAGAGAGTACTAGAATGTAGTACTAGTTGCTAGTGTTATTTCCATCTCCAACTATTAATTTATTGGACTCTTTTCTTCTGTTTCACTCTACTTCGCCTGCACATCACAGCCACCATAACTCGTCACATAAGTCATTAGTCCTCCCAAGAAAGAGCTGCATGCTTTGGCCTCAGCGGTCGCCAACAACTTACACCATTTGGTGCATTTGCACCCGGGTCCGTCGAAAACTCAGCGCTGTAATAAGTTTAGTTTATCATGTGGGCCGCCCAAAGCGGTGGGGTGCGGTGCGGTGCGGTTCGGCAGCAGTGCGGCCGTGGCGAAGGCGTCGGCAACGGGGGCGGAGGCGGGGGCGGGGGCGGGGCGGGGACGGTGGCGCCAGCAGGTATGCGGCGGTAACGAGGGGCGGCCAGCGCGCCGCGGGGGGCGGCGCCGGCGCGGGGGCGGGAGACGCCTGGCGCCGGTGGCTGCCCGGGAGGTGACGCGCCCCGTCTCTCTTCTTTTCTGCAACCGAGACGGTCGGAAATTGACCACTTGTCCCGAATGCTTCCTGGACTAAACGGGATATTAACAGTGTGCGTAATCCGGTATGAAAGAAGCGGTGACAACGAACAGCGAAGAGTTCGTTAAGAGGATATTGCTGACTTTCATTCTCATGTCGTATCAGTTCAAAAGGTCAATAATCATTATAATTTCAAAAAGAATATTATTAAAACATGTTCGTTTTATAGAACAATTGACGTATTTTCGTTATTATGAACAGGAAAGCAGTTGATTATTCTCAGAGATATTCACGTCATTTGAATTTACATGTTATTTATTCCCAATTTATCTAGAATGTTTGAATTTTAATTTTTGTTTGGAATGCAGTCCATCCTGTATGGTCTACAGGTGACATCTGACATAGCAGATATTGATATTCTTCAACTTTCTATTGAAACATTCGTAAAATTTCAATTTACCTTACGTTTTAATTTTAAGTCATTTTCACGTTTTTGTTCTACGAATGCTACGTGTCAGTGAATATTAATTACTGTTACGGAAAGTTTGTAATTTCTTAACAGTCAAACGTGATATAGAATTTGACATACAAAGAAACGTAATTTGATACCATTGCAATAGCTTGCTAACTACTACATACATACTAAAAACTACATACAATTTACATTAATTATATGTTGTCAAAATTAATAATAATTTTTAAATAATTAGTTTTTGTAAAATTAAACTTCGCTGTGGTGTCAAAGAAACTTTGTATGTGTAAGACGTTCACGGTAAATGTGTGTAAGGCACATCACTGATAGTAACGGCATAGAGCTAGTACAATGCTGGAATCTTGCTGACGATGACGATGACATGACGAAAGGAGATATGAAACTCCTCATTTGAACCCCACGCCAAGACGCGCAGCGCGCTGCCACACTCCGCTGCCCCGGAATGGCCGCGCGTTCTGTAGAAGGCGCGGCTGCCTCGCGGCCGCGTCGCCCCGCGCCGCTTTCGCCGCTGGAATCCGCGAGCGCCTTTCCCGCGCGGCGATCGCGACGCGCTCTTCTGCCCAGCCACCGGAAGAGCCGCCTCTCGGTCCACACGAAAAAGGCGGCGAGTTCGTTGCGGAGCCCTTTTGAGTGAGAGAGGTCACAGATGGTTCCTTCACACTGCCTGAGTAAAGATCAGCTTCCTTTATATGGTTATAATCGCACATTTGTCCACCTAGCTGGGTTCCGAAGCCTGGGCGATTATTTTTTAACTATCTACGCCAGGAGAAATGTGGCGAGCATGATGTAATCCCATCATCGAACCTAGGTTATTTGGCATTCTTGAGCACACACCTATAGAAACTAAGGCAATTTGTATTCAAAAGCTTTAGCTACATTTTTGACACTGTCGGGAACCAAACCCGGGACCACCTCACAGAAAGCTAGCTTGCTTTCCATAAACCATTCTAGGGGCATAACATGAGAATATTCTAGAATATTTGTTCCATACATCTAGTGTGGTAGATGAGATAGATCCGTTTTGAAAATTGAGTGATAGCATTAGAATTTATAATTCATAAATTCCACGTAATAAATTTGAAGAACCATAATAAGATTATCTTGTAAAAATGTCATCCTTTACTTCTTTCATATTTGTTGTTCTCCTTTGCAGTGGGTAATATGTGCAATATTTAACTAATTGAGGATTTGTAGAAAAGGTATTGGATTACATGATTTGTTCTGCACTATAATTGCAAGTGCATAAAGGTTTTTTTATCATATTCCTATGAGTGTTTGTTAAGTCAACCCCACCAAAAAAGTAATTTTTTCTCTATTAGGTCAGTTCTCTTAAGCATCGGCTATTACCACTTGAAATTACTTTCATCGTCTTAGAACCTGATAATCTCCTAAGAAAGGATATTACAACACAGCAACATAACAGCCATTACAATCATTATAATGCTGCCTTTCTCTCATTCCGTCGGCGGGCGTTTTTCCCTCCTCAGTTGATCGGCCGGCCGCGCGCCGCGTCTCGCGCTTCGAGGGGCATCGGGCGCCGCGGCGGCGCGCCGGACCCGTGAAATTAGGCGGCGGCAGGGGCGGGGCGGGGCGGGGCGGGGGCGGGGAGCGTCGGAGGAAGCAGCGGCGCCGGGCGGCTGCGGGGGCGGCGGGGGGCGGGGCCGCCCGTCAGCGCGAGAGCCCAAACAAATAAATAATTTGTCTGCGCCGAGCCGCCGCCGGGCTCGCCGCCCCGTGCCCCCCGCTCCGTCCCCCGCCCGCAGCGGGGGTCCGGCGCCGCAGCGCGCCACGGGGGCCCGCCCCCGCCCCGCCCCCTCGACCCCCGGCGCCCCCGCCGCAAGCAAGGGGTAGTTAGTTTCCCTGGCGTTCCATCGCGGCGAAACGTCGCATTGTGTCAGCGGCGGCGGGCCCGCGCCTCGCTCGGGGGATGCGCCAGGAATTTTGTGTTGGGCCCCCTGTTCGAAATGCCTGGCCGCGTCAAAACGTGCGCCTGGCGAGAAATATGTCTCGTATTTAGCCGGCGGTTTTTTGTGGGAGGCCTCGGCTCGCCGAGAGGCCATCGGACGCGGACGCCCGGTTGGGTGCTGCTGCCCACGACGCCTTCACTTCCCCTTCTCGCAGGGGATAAGCTTTAAGAGTTTCCTCGTATTGGACTCCCTTTCAGACAATGGAAATTTAACATTTTAGAAATAATTAGTTAAATTACTTAAGCATTTTTTATAAATCTTGGGTGTCATTTTCATTGAAAAACTTTTTGTGCTTAAACACCTTTGCATTTAGAGAATAATAAAAAAATAATATGTAGAGAAATGTACTATTTCAATCTGATACACTTAATAGAATTCCGGTGATTAGAAGAAGCTCACTCTTGCTGAAAAGTAGATTTTCGATTACCTGGATTTACTGGTACTCGTGTTTGTTATTTTCGAAATGAGTATGAAGCTATTCTAGGTAGAGCTTAAGTAATTGTTGATCATCTAGGAAACTATGTACATGTGTTAAGCGGAGAGTATGAAATAGTTCAGAGCTGCGTCAGGAAGCACTTGATAGTAGAGATTACAGAGTCGCACAGTGTTACAGAGTCTTACACGTTATGATCAGAATGGTTTTCCAAGTGAAAAATTAATAATGTATACATGGGGCGTTAGTGGACGTTGAAAATACAATCTTATACAATGTGCAAAGTCCTATCTCCAAAATTATTTCGATTGACCCTTTAATTATGTTCGTATTATCCGGGGTTCGTATTATCCGATAGGCAGGAGCGACGCCGCGACACGCAATGGGCTCGCGGGGGCGCGTCGCGTTGCGTCGTGTCGCGGCGTGGAGCGGCGTGACGGGGCGGGGCGCTGGCGTCAGCAGGCCCGCGGCGCATGCGCGGCGCTTTTGTGGCCGCAGCTGCCGCCCCCGGCCCCGGCTCGGCCCCCGCCCCTTCAGCCCCGCTCGCCCGGTAATGAACCGGTAGCGCGGCGCATCTGCCGACGCGCGGGACGGCCCGGCCCAGCCCGGCGCGGCGCGGCGCGGCGCGGAGCGGCCCGTTTTTCAGCTGTTTGCCCGCACAATGGGGCCGTTTGTATCTGCCGCGCGTCGGCCGGATTATAAATGCATAACGATACGGGATTTGCGCGATGCGATGCGCGGCACCGGCGCGCCGGCCCGCCTGCGGCCTGACGCGGCTACCGTGGCGCCGGTGCCAGTGGCACGCTAGCGGTGGGTGGAAGGGAGGGGAAGGGGAACGCTGCCCAGGGTGGGGGTTCGTGGAGGGAGTGGATGCGGCGATGACTGCCATGAGGTGTGACTTGCGATAAAGGGGTGAAGATTCGGCGTAGTAAGGTAACAATACCGCTTTGACGAGCTGGTTCTGGCGAAGCGTGAGCGACGGTTGTGATAGCCGTGGAGTGGCTGTCACACGTGTGTGTGACACGTGATAGTTATGAAGCGGCGATAACGGTTGAGGTGATGGTTTAACAATAGTGCTCGGTCGAAATGGTGCTTGCGGTAGCGTTAGCGCGGTGTGATGGCGTTGGGGTGGCTGCTTTGTTGCCAACGGTGGAGCCGTCTCCACGGGGGCAGCAGTGGCTGAGAGCGGGAGCCGGGTGGGGATGCGGCGGCGGGGCGCTGCGGTGTGGATGGCGACGGCGCGGGCGCCGAGGGGATGAAAAGTATCCGGCCGGATTTGGACCCCTCGGAGGCGCGCGGCCCCGCGGCCTCGACGCCCTTTTCAGTTAATCCAACCCGCACTCGACGCCAAGTGGCGACCGGCTGCCCCGGCGGCCGCGAGGGGCGGGGCGAGGCAGGACGGAGCGGGGCACCTTCGCCTTGTGCGAGGCTGCGACACCGTGTGAGAATGGTGGGACGCTCAATGGAAATACAAACACAAAGTACCACGCGTAATTTGTGTTAAGCTGGTTCTGTTGGTTTCAGTAATGTGCTAATGAAACTAGTCAGCGTTCAAGGGGGTTCGGGGGGGGGGGTCAAATGAGTTTTGATGGTTGAGCCTGGTACGAACTTGGGAAAATTACGTTTTGCATATAAGGTCAATCTTTAAAAGCAACTGAATCTACTTAATTTTAAAATCTCTAATAACTTATTTTCGACATTTATAATGATGATTTATATTATTAATTGCGTATGCACGCAGATATTGAGAAAACCTAAGGAACCAACGGCCATGGGAAAGTTTCATTAGTTTCGTTAGATACCTAGGATCTCGAGAAAAAATACAAAAACAATGAGTTTCATATTGACTGAAAAAAATGCAAATGCCAGATTGTGGGATTCTCAAACTGCACAAAGCGACTAAATTCTCATACTGAGTGCGACACTGCTTACGATACAGCTGACGTAACATGACAGTAAGGATCCAAGGAAAAGGTTGCCCGCCATTAACTTTTTGCACTTCAAAAGTTGCGTTAAGGAACAACAAAGATTTTGATATTCTTGGTGTGTAAAGAACTATTTTACTGAGTATCCGTGCGTATTGTTACGCTATGTTTATGCAGTATTCGTGGATATTTGTTAAAATATTTAATTGTGTACTAACAAGAGTATTTTATTTGTTGTTCTTGAGCGCTGTGCGGGGTATTTTTTGCAAAGCCATTTTGTGTGGGTTTGTTCTGCAGCATTTTGCGTGATGCAGGCCCCAAGTTACCTCCACTTCGTCAGCACTACAGCTCTTTGTGGGCCTCGGCTTCACATACAACAGCGTTCCATCTTCTTCGGTCTTTCGCTATCTTCGTCCAGTCACTATCCACCTCCATGATGTTCAAGTCCGGCAGTACACGATCTTTCCACTTCTGTATTCGACGGCTCTCTTTTGCTTTGAAAAGAGCTTATCCTCCAATAATTTTTCGCTAAACGCTTCGTACATTATGATGATCTTCATAAGTTGTTGGATCTACTTAATTTCAAAATCTCTAGTTACTTATTTTTGACAATCTTGATAACCGGGTTTGCTTTTCAATACGTTGCTTTCACGATTTGCAACTTTTAATACAAATTGAACTTGTCAATAAAGTTTATAATTTTTGTTTCAGGCAAATGTTCCCGCAGATGAAATTCCGTGTGTCCGGGCTGGACGCTAAGGCCAAGTACATCCTTTTGCTGGACATCGTGGCCGCTGACGACTACCGCTACAAGTTCCATAACAGGTAGGCGTCCTGGACTAGTTGCATTGCCTTTCGTCACTGCCTGTTCTCTGAAAAACTTGTGTTACGCTGTACTTACAGGAGTGGAACTTAAATAAGTTCACAAACCCTCATGTATCAATATGACACGCGCGATCGTTAAAACACATGTACTACTTGTACTTCTGTTGAAGTAGACCTCAACACATGTTTGCTAATATTCTAACTTTTTTGTGATTATCGATAAAATATTTATTTGATGAAGTTCACTGTTCTGTTCTGGAAATAAAATTACAAACGTTCTGTCTTTTCCGAAGAAAATGTAACTACACAAGAGTGTCACATAAAATAAATATTACATACTACCCACGTACTATTTTTTCGAAATATGGATTTAAAATATTTTTGCTAACAATTAAGAATTACTTACTTATTGAATAAAATATATTATCTTACCTAGTCATTATTTTTATTAAAAAAATAGTTGAAATCAGCTTCAGTGTCTTTGTGAGATTTGTGTGTTACACGTTTTCGCAACATGTTTATTTAAAACCATGAGTCATGTAACAATGTTTTTCGAAAACGAAATAATATCATTTTCGTCGTTGAAGATCAATTAATTTGTACACTATAATTATAGTAACAATAAGTTTAGAATTGAAAAGAATAATGTTAGTTTTCCTCCTTAACAAAGTAATTATTGGTCATACAAATAGTCCTAGCAAATATAGGTCGCAATTAAGATTGTTAGTAGAATCTAGATGCCCCACAATTTTACAAACATTACTAATGATCTGATTAAAATGTAAAGAAATGCCTTAAATTTGACACATTTGAATAGTGATATTATTTCTAATTAAAAACTACCATAGCAATATTTTTTACGATTCATTTGAGCTGATGGAATAAAAGGTGTGTAGTAGTACAAAATACTTTCCCTCAGAAACCTCATTCGACACGCATCTCGTTCCAGCCGCTGGATGGTAGCGGGCAAAGCGGACCCCGAGATGCCGAAGCGAATGTACATCCACCCGGACTCGCCCAGCACCGGCGAGCAATGGATGCAGAAAGTCGTCTCCTTCCATAAGCTTAAACTGACTAATAATATCAGTGACAAGCACGGCTTTGTAAGTACTGTACGTTCGACCCCTGCACATTTTTTTCTTATTTTTACTCACTAATCTAGCCGTAAGGCCGGCGCGCGGGGTGGGAGCCGGCGACCCGCGAGCCTGAGCGGGGCGGCCCAGGCGTCGCCGTGTCCCAGCCCGGCGCCGGCGCCGACCCGCGCCGCGCACGCATGTGTGATCAGGCGTCGCGACGCCCGCGCCGTCGCCAGTCGCCGCCGTCGCCGTCGCCGCCGCCGGCGCCGCCGCTGCAGCCGCTGTCGCGGGCGCCCGCGCGAGCGCGACTTTCCTAACAGGGTTGCAACCCGAGGAATGTCGTTCTTCGCGAAGGCGGCCGTGCACAGCAAGCGAACGAGCGTCGAGGCGGCGGCGGCGCAGGCGGCGCTGGCGGCGGCGCAGGCGGCCGCGAACGCCACGCACCGTCACGCGCCGCGCGCGTCGGCACCGTAGCCGTAGGGCGAGCGCCGTGGATGCGGGTTCTGACGCCGAGCCGAGCCGCTGCGGCGCACAGTGCGAAGTGGGCCCGTCTAGGTGGTCGAAAAGACCGATGCTGAATCCCGTGCAAATTTAATTGTAATTCAATTCAATGATGCCTTATTTTACGTGGCGAGGCTTAGCCCATCAGGCCTGTTCTAGGTGGTCGAAACGGCCAACGCTGAATTCCGTGCAAATTTAATTGTAATTCAATTCAATGATGCCTTATTTTACGTGGCGAGGCTTAGCCCATCAGGCCTGTTCTTCTGCCTGACCACACAAATTTCATTTCGTCGTCTAGCAACGAAAGAAGTTATCACTCGGGTGAAACAGGCTATTAGAATTTAGCTCAGAGACTTATTTTAGGCTTAAGGGTCTTTTACATGCAGTTAATCTGCAACATGGGACAGTCAGCTTCATACAGATAAAAATATGACATAAATACCAAAATTCATGGGAAAATATGACCATAATACGAAATACTGGTATTAACGCAAAATAACAAAATGGTTTTAAGAGGCCAAAATATTATCGTATATAACACTTGAAAATTGCATAATTTTAGACATTGTAGATAAAATCATGCTTAACTTATATTTTCCATGGAAATAATAAAAAAATGGCATGTCATAAACATCCAGACCTTTGTAATATTATAATAAGTAAATAACCAGAAGTTACCATTTTGACATTTTATATCTGAGGTCTGTGTCCCTGGATTCGTCCGCGAGGATGTGGAAGCTTCCGCACTGTGCGGCGCAGCTTGCAGCGCCGCCGAGGCCGACGCGGCGCGGCGCGGCGCGGCGCAACGCGACGGCGCGGCGTCTCGCGCCGTTGCGTTGTCGCCGGGCGTCGCGACGCGTCGCATCGCATCGCGTCGGCGGCGGCTGCGGCGGCGGTGGCGACAGCGGTGTCTGTCGCCGCTTCGTATTCCGCGTCTGGCCGTGTCGGCGTTTTTTGCCGCGGCGTTACGACGGATTGTTTGATCACCCTGGCGCTCCGGCGCTCACTTTCGCCAGTGCGGTCCTTCGGGCCCTCGCAGCAAACGACGCTTTGTCTCATCCCAAATTCGGCGCGCGATCAATCGTTTAAGAGTTCCCGGGAACAATGGCCGCCCAAGAAATTTCATTAATTCCTAAAATAGGTTTCGTTACCGTTTAGTGTCAGTCTGTCGATTGCCGACGTGTATTGCGAACTCCAGCCATCCACGCCGCGCTCGCTAACGTATTCTAAGATCCGCGTTGTTGAATGTGGATGTGTGTGACGCGTGAGCAGTGTGCGTGTTTTTATGTGAGGTTCGAGTGGGTTAAACGTATTGCAAGCGCAGTACCGGTCGGCGTGAGTGATGTGTGAGAGAGGTGTGTGAAAAACGACGCGTGCTTGAAAGGCTTGCCACGGGCACGCCTGCGCTGGTGCACGAACCCTGGCCTCCTCTCTCCTCCGGACAGCAGCTAGCACGCTCCACGCTCTCTCAAGAAAGCATGGCTTTGGAGCGCGCCGGCTACATCGTGGGATCCTCACGTGTAATTCACGTCTTTCAGAGGCGCATTATTTACAGATTTGTGTGCGAGTCTTCTTTCTTTCAGAAGTGATATTCACGTTGAGGGTTGTTGGTTTCTTTTTATATTTATAGGAAATCGGTTCTACTCAGTATTTGGCTAAGTATGATGCAAATAATAAATAATTGTAACCTGCTTAAATGTGAATTTCCCCCATGCGTTCAAGAAATAATGAAAAGGGAAGACATTTCTCTTTGACACACATGCCATTGGAATTTCAAGTGTTTGTCATCATCATTACTTACACAACATTTCAAGGATTTGAATTTATCAATAGTTTAATTATAAACTTTGAGAACCTTTATTATTAGTGAATCGTGCTGATTCTTTTATAACTGCTTTCAAACTGTGTTCGACGATCTTGAAACTGAATCTCCGATCTCTTGATGAGAATATCATCGCCTACAACGTAAGATGTAACGCTAGCCAAAACGACGTGTTAAACAAACGCAGTTCTAGAGATTAATATTCCGACGAACTGCTTACGAATCCTTATGTCCTGCATACGCTAAGCCAAGAGAGAAAGGAAGCGTTAAATCATGAAATTTTTCAGGTTCTTTTTACGTACACCTAGAATTGAGAGGAAATGCACGTGAATTATTTAGAAATCAAATCCTAAATACATTAATAAGAATGGTCTGAATGTGAAAAACCTCGATTAGTAAACACGAAAGAAAGTTACAAATATGAAGGTGGGAATTGGTAGTGTGATACGCGTAATAGGAAGGTATGGTTTTGAAGTCAGCCTATAGATTTTAATAATTCCACAGGGAATGACTCACTTTGCGAGTCCGGCGCGTGATGCATAAGTAATTCATACATCAAAGGGACGCGAATCACATATTCTGGATCAATCTCCGTCATAAAACGAGGGAATTTGATGCACGGAAATAAAAGAGTCGGTGGAAAACCACCAATGTTCTTGTTTTCCGGAATGAGCGGAAAATAACAGGACGCCGAGTCAAACACATAATGTATCCTTCAAGAATTCTCTCAGGAAATCATATACACGACCTTTCTTATAATGGAGAGCGGAAAATAACAGGACGCCGAGTCAAACACATAATGTATCCTTCAAGAATTCTCTCAGGAAATCATATACACGACCTTTCTTATAATGGAGTAATCTTTTATTCGAAACATTCAAATAATTGTTTTTTTTATTTCTATCAATTTAGCCAAAAATTATACTGTGAGAAATTTAAAGACAATCCAACTTCACGTTCTCAGTGAAAGTTGTATTTTGTTGGAAATTCAAAAGGTACAATGTTTATATATTTCGGGCCACATCTTCTTCTACCAAAGTATTATACGCAACTTATTAACTCAACATCAATATTATTTACTTTCTTCCTACTGCTTACGCGGTATAGAGAAAGTGTTGTAACACTACAGAAAAAAACGGCAAATTTTCCACAAAAAACTCTTTTTCCGCGGCCCTGGTAATGAAAGAGTGGTACAAATTTTGTCCCTATATATAGCAATTTACTTCCTCTAACACGCTGTATCATCAGAATACATGTTTTGTGGGTCCCTGTTACCGAAAAATTGAATGCCGGCAAAACGTCTGTCCGTCCGTCTCTCCATCTGTCTGTGAACAACGCTAGCGACAGCTAAACCATTCAGTCGATTTTCTCCACAACTGATATCCCCATATCGACCTGATCGGTAGCAGCCCCTTGAATTTGAAGCCGATATTTTAATTTTGGAGATACTTTTCATGAAGCACCTGGGACACTTTCAAAAAAAGGGTCCAAATTTTTTGATGAAATTTTGTTGTCGAATAGCGGATAGATTGCATGAGAGAATGGTACAGCTCTCATTTTCGTTGAAATCCCTGATTTTCCGAAATTGTAAACGTTTAATATTTTTTCGACGTCTTTCTACGACTCAAATATTGAAGATGTAGATTATTTTTCTCAATGAATTGTGCTTGTCAGAAGCAGATCTCCAAATAAGCTCATTATCAATTTTTCCAAAATATGTGTATTTTTTGAGAAATTGAGCATGAAACTTAGGCGCTCTTAAAACCATTTAAACAAGAATTTCCTCAAAAACAGCTCCGTATTTTTTCTATTTTATTTTTTTCTATATAGCAAAATGCAGTAAAGAAAATTACGGTAGTTCTATTTTCGGCGCATTCTCTGAATTTTTGAAAATTACAAACAAAAAATTAACATTGCAGGAATAGAATATTAATGATGGAGATTTTTGTTACATGAAATCTGTTCTAAAAGATCAGTTCTTTAGAATTGGTCATATACAATTGTTTAAAAATATGAATATTGTTAAAAAATATTAATAAAATTATATTATTAGATTACAAATTTTTGAAATTCCATATTTGAATTTCCAGAACTGCCATTTTGAAATTCTTTTGAATTCTTCTGATTGTCGGAGTTGGACATGGAACCATCATGAGGCTTTATGTTCTATATACTTAACATCAAAAACAATTAAAAACTACGTGTGAGGTACTATGGGAAGAAATGTATTCTGTGAAAGTTTTCTTTAATTTTGTGATCCCTACCATAACCCATATACATGTTGAATTCTGAATATGAATGAAAACGAGTGTTTGTTTTTCAATTAGAAACGAGAATTTGGGGAAATTTTCTTCGGAGGAAAACGTATGCAGCATTTAGCATTACATGATTGATTGATTGAGTTTAAGGGCGCTTCAACGGCTAAGGTCATTTGCGTTTAGCATTACATGTTCAGAAAAGGAGTAACGTTTAATTTGTGTTAAAACGAGCAGGTTTAGAGAACATCACAAAACTATAGTGTTTAATAAATACTATTATATATTTTTTGCACTATTTGCATTTTCTTCCCAGCACTTTAAGCGTTATAGCGTTGTAAAATGGATTTTATACCAAACAAACCGTTCATTGTTGCTTTAAAGTAGCGCTGGCAATAGCGCGCTGTATCCAAAGCCGCCTCACCCGCCGGTGGATGGAATTATTTATTGTCTTCTAATTTTTTTCTTTGTCTTAAACTGCTTACGCAGAATATTGTGATGATAAAATATGCGTAGGATTTGTTCGTGAAATCACTTAATATCTTAATACACTGAATTTGATGCCAGAAATAAATTTTCATTGACATTTTTTAGTGAAAAAATATATTTTTCGAGCTAGGTTTATTTACGAACGAATGTTATTTGAAGTGTAAGAAAGGCATGACATAATATTTAATAACGATAACATAATATTGAACTTGTTTTTTAAAGAGAATTCTGGTTATAATGATTTCTGCCAATGAGTGTTTTATTTTAACATGATTTTGTATGATGAACTCTTTGTTGTAAAAAATAATATAATTATCGTGTTATAAAATTTTTAGAGACATTTATTATAGACAATTAAAGGCAAAGAAATATTACATTATTTATTTGCGTGTAATGAAAGTTCTTTGCACAACGTTTCACGTATCAAAATTTGCATCTCTCCTCAGGTGTCACTCAATCATCACTTTGCGCGCCTCGCACTTTCTTAGGTAAATTTCTATTGAAACTTCCAAACACCTTTAATTTGTACTTAACTTCAAATTAAGCTTCTGTTAATGTATTCGAGCTGTTTCAGTGACACGTGAAGAGGCGTGCATATTTTGACTCGCGAAACTTAGTGCCATGAAACTTCCGTATGTGTAAAACAAATAATGGGAAATTTCTTCATCTTTGATTTGTATAAATAGCAAAAAGGATATCGTACGATAATAATATTTATGATATTATTATTATTATTATTATTATTGGTAACATAAAAGCATCACGATTCCATGCCTTTGAAGCAGATCAATGTAGAGAAAACGCGTTCCTTAGTTAAGGCGAGAAACTCGACTTGCGCCTCGCATGACGGATTGCAATGAAATTTCCCGATTTACGTGTAATAATTTTATTTTGTTAATATTTCGAAAGATTACTCTATCATATTTGTTTATATTTCGGATTGAATTGTGTCCTTCTACCTGAATACGCATTGCATCTCAACATCAATATCATTGTTTATTGACACAAAAGCACCATTAAGTCTTCGAAATCGACGAGCGTTTTCGTGCGGATGCAGCGAAGCCGTTTTCTAATTCGGGTGAGGGCCTCGCCCCCGCCGCGACTATCGCGAGCGAGGCGTGGAAGCTCGCAGCTCCGGGCGCGGCGAGGCGCCGCAAAGGCCGCGAAGCGCGCAACGGCGGCGGCGGCGGCGGGCCGGGCGCGATCGCTCACAGCGGGCGCCGCGCCGCCCAGCGCCGCGATAACATTTAGGGCCGCTTGCGCTAATGCGTTTCGCGTTCTGCGGCGATGCGTAAATCGCGCAGCGGCCGACCCCGCGTCCCGCGCCGCGCGCCCCCGCCCTCTCATCCGTTCGCCCTGCCGCGCCGCGCAGCCGCCAACAGAGCAACGGCCGGAGGGGTGGATCGGGCGCGCGGGTAAGCCAAATATTTGGCGACGTGCCGAAGGGGTTGGCGCGCCCCGGCGCCGCGGCCACCACCGCTGCAGCCCCCGCCCCCGCTGACCTCGCGCCCCCGCACCCACACCGTATCCTCCACCGCTGCCGCCGCCATCTTCCCCCACCCGCTCCCGCCGTCTCCCGCCCCTTGAGCCACCCCCGGTATCTTTGAATCACCCCCCCCCATCCGAACAATCACAGATACTACAATTCTGCAATTATTATTCCTACGCCCCCAGCGTAGTCTCGGTCTCGCGTCCACAGGGCCCACCATTGCCGACGCCGTTTCCAGCGCCAACCACTCAGTCGCCGGCGTTGCCGTTCCCGCCACGCCCTGCATTAGCGGCAACATTCGCGCCGCCGCGTTTCACTTGTTCTGACAGCTCGGCAAACGGCGCTCGGGAAGCGCGCCGCGTGTGTTGCTTTGGGGGCCCGCCCGGCCCGGCGCCAGAGGCCGGGGCGGGGGCGGGGGCGGGGGTGGGGCGGGAACGCGGTGGGAAAGGCAGGCGGCGCCGCCGACGGGTGCGCTCGGGGCGAAAGAGCCGCATGTTGCCATTTCGGTTGACTGATTGGCCCAGTGGGAAACAGAGGGACAGAACGCGTCGCGTAGGGCATCGCAGAATGCGGCAAAGAAAGAGCAAATTCTCGCGATTCCCAGGTGCGATCATTCTGCGGCGTTGGCGCAACAACACGTAAAGGAAGGAAAAAATGTCTCTCGTGGAAAGAATGGAATATTTTCTTCCCTATGATTACTTTCTTAAACTGATACACTTTTCTGTAGATCTCTTGAGATGCAAACAATTCATTAATTTGATATTTTTTTGTTGTGATTTAGCGTTAAACTAACGTCGTTTCCTACTTTCTAGAGATAAACGTCAATTTAATTAATTTCCACTCAAGCTGAATTTATAATGCAAAATGAATTCTGGGGTTTAAAAATTCATCATTTAAAAAATTTTAATTAATTTTCAGAGTTATTAATTTTGGGTTTCATTTATTCACTGAGAGTCGTATAATTAGGAGTTTATATGGGAAGAAGGGGATGCTTATACCTAATTGGTTGGATTAAAAAAACACAATACATTACAAATGCTTTTCTGAATATTTCACTTATTTTTACAGCAGGTTTAAATGACAAGAATCATATAGAATATTTCATTATAATCGCACTGGTTTTGAAATGAAAATTGTAATGTGGACACCCCCATGAAACTTTTTAGTGAAGCAGATTATCTAAAACGTACTCCTTTTCTAGGAGAGCAGTGCCACACGTAATGCTTTCAAACGAAACACTCAAAGATGCTCCAAATATTCTAAAATGGTTAAGCATTCAGTTTCTAAACATTAATAGGAGAGCTTATTCCTGTGTATTCCGAGAAACACAATTTTTAGGAAGAGAAAGTATTCCCATTCGGCATTATTGTTAAAGATATAATTCAACGGTTTTCGGATTACGTTAAAAATTTGAAAAACGAACTTTTTGATGTCATTAGTTAGAAACATGATGGAGAAGAGCCTGAAGAATATGGTGTTATATTATACGAGACAACAAACGGAAATGTGGATAAATCACTTCGAAAACATGCACCTTCAATTGTGCGCCTCACAAAACACTGCAAATGTCATTTATTGTCTAATTCCGCTTTAGAATCCGCCTTTCGCGAGGTTTCCCACACGCGCCCGCCTTCCCTACGCCTCCGCGGCGGCGCGGCGCGGCGCGGCGCGGCAACGCGCGTGGAAACATCCGTTGGCGGCGCGACGACAACATCCGTCTGCCGGAACCGGCGCGGCGCGAAGCGAAGCGGCCATTTTGCGTCGCCGACACACGTAGCCAACCCTCACACGCCCTTCGCACCCCGCCCGCCCCGCCACGCCCTGCAGCGCCCCACTCGCCCTCGCCCCTCGCGCCCGCGCGCGCGCAGGTAACAACGCCAAAGGGCCCCTCGCGAGTGCCGACACATTCGGCGCGAAGGGCGCGGCGCAGGGCGGAGGGCGAAGGGCGGGGACCGCGGAGCATCCCCTGGCGTGAACCGCGCCCTCGGCCGACGCCCTCCGAGGAGCGCGGCCGCTGGGCGTTCATTGTTTCTATTTCGGCGCGTGAACTCATGTGGCGCGCAATGATAAACGAAATTGGTGGGTATTTGATAATAACGATTATGTATTTCCAGCGGTGAAGGAACTGTGGGAAAGAGGCAGTTAACACGGATGAACCCCGAGAAAATCCGCCTTGAATTTTCCAACCTAAATTGAAGAGCTTTTTTCACAATCTTATCTCCATTTCTGTTTGTTTTCTTGTTTTCCCAGTCAATATTTTCTTAAGACATTTCTTCAACTTACAGCAAAATTTTTCCTACAAAAAATTACATTTTTCACATGTTAAACGGTATTTGTTCAATCCTATCATGAACTATATAGCTGGATATGATACCTTCCCTTCTTAAACATTTTTTATGGAAACCCGCCACGTTTGAAATAAGCTCTTAGTTGAACACTGACGGGCAGGAATTGGAACTCCGGTTCCCCTATGTGGAAAGCTGACGCGAAGCATCTGGACTTTCGGGTCGTCGGTTGCTGCTATGGAGACAACGTCTGCTTGTCACTGAATGAAGCACGATCTTTCACGTAAATTAATTTCGTATTTTTATGAAACCAAAGCTATTGTTGGACAAAAATTGTCATCTTTCCGACCTTCTGAATATATTTCATGTGGCTTAGATTGGCATTCACCAAAAGTTGAAGTACGTGGATATGCGAACAAAATACAATTGAAATGGGGTCTATTACAATTTGGCATACTTTTCCTTAAATATTATCTTTCAGAAAAAAATATTTAGTTACAGGCTTAATAAATAACACGCGCAAATCGAAATATCGGAGAAATGTTATCGCCAGTAGGAGCGAAGATTTGTTCAGTGAATGAAAGTGTCTGAGGATTTTTATCCGCTTTGGCCCATTGCCCAGAAAAGAGTTCTTGTTGCAGACCATAATAAGTCTTAATGTTACGCTTCGTTACAAGGAGATCGACAGTTAATTACAGTTAGTGCAAGTTATGGACAGTTAGAAATACATGGATGAAAAGTTGAATAATATTTGATGATAAGTAATTTCTAAAGCGATATAAAAAGTCCTTGGGAAGTTTATGAAACCATATATTATCGGAAAATATCCTCATTACATAAAAACTATTAGAACCCAATGTAATTGTTAAAGTGATGTTAAGGTAAGAAGGTGTGAGATCGTTCAAGAACTACGGAAACAGAATTTGGAAACGATACTACTCACTATCTTCAAATTAAAACTATAGAATTGGATATCTTGTTATGTGCCTAAATTTCAAATTTTCGATTCGCACATGATATTATGCCCGTTGGTCGACGCCTTGGCAGAACTGTGAGTGACGAGAACATGAAAAAGCCAGGAAGAGCACGGTCGATGCACTGCTTATGACGAATGCTGCTTGCTGAAACTGACTCGAAACATCAGAGCGAAAAAATATATGCTAACTCGTAAATCAGATAAAATTACATTAATCTGTTTCTACAAATGTGTGTTTAGGGTTTGTTAGTGTGCACCAACCCGAAATAATTTTTGGGCATTCGTTTTCAATCTTTCTTCGGAGTTTTTTTCTTCAGAGATTGGCCAATCTTTCTGTATCATACGTCAGTTATATTGTATTTTAGAAATAATTTTACGAACTAGTTCTTGAAGTTTCTAGGATATGAGTTGGTTGGGGGTACAATATCCACACTACTAGCATGGCAGACTTTTCACTGTGAACGCAATTAGAACTAAAACCGCTAAATCGCAGTCAGATGATATTCTTCAATCAGTAGAGAGTACATTTTATTTACTGCGGAAAGCTCCAATTCCCCATTGACAGCGTGATCAGCACTTTGGACATATTCTCTGTTGTCAGGCATCTTATAAGATTCTCTATATAAATACCTATATTCTAAAGTTTCAAGCAAATTAATTTCTTCTTTTTTTTATGATTACTGTTTCAGTATCTAATATCAATAACAAATATCGTAATTTGAATGATTTAGTTGTGTTGCGTGAACATATTTTTTTTTTGGTACATGTGTAACTTTCATAGGATTGAGGTATTCAAAAATGCACCCGTACTTTAGTAGTTACGTAGATATTTTTTCCAATTTTACTACCTACTTTGAACTTTTTGTCATTTTAAAAATATCAATTTTTTGGCTACTTATTTTGAAATGTATGAATGAAATTAAGTTTGTCCTATTTAAAAATGCTGCCATTTTTGTTAGTTGTCCCCCATACTGCATTTGTGTTTTGCGAATGAAACTTGTTGTTACTATATGAATGTCTAAATTTTGTATGAGTTGTGTGTAACTCGTGAAAAAGAACAGTTGAGGAAAGAATCGGCATGGATCGTCTATTACCATGGACGCGGAGTTGTTGAGAGGAGAAATGGGCTGAGTTCGCTTGAGAATGAATGCGTGAGTGTAGGTCTCTTGAATATTAATGTGATATCAAATAGATAAACCCCTCATAATAGCCACTTGAGGGAAGGTTAGATAAAGCCCTAATAGTGGCGAAACTTTGGTGAAGGAGATTCTCAAGTGGAAACGGAGAAGATAAAATTTTTATTGATCCCTGATGTACGAATTCATGATCAACATACTTATTTTGTGTTTAGAACTAGAAATGTTGTTTAAACTACCGCGAGAGAGAGAGGCCATCCAAAGCGACGTCTAGTGAGTGGTACTACAGCCGCAGCTGATTTAGTTGTTGGCGATACAACGGTCGCGAGCACTTCATTACATGCATTGTTGCAGGAACGTAAGGTTCAGAAGATTTGTAGAATCCATTTGTTTTCAGTGCCAAGGGCCATACCATAAACTGCTGACAAAATGTCTTAGTGACGAAATTTTGAAAAAATGATTAATTCAGTAAAACCTTATTTTTGTTTAGTTTCGACCGCGATTTAGGTTATTTCGTTAAAAAAATGAATTGTTGAAGAAAATTACTTCTGTAAAAATCATTACACATTTAGTGGACCATAATACTCTCAAGTTTATTAAATTTGTTTTAATTTTATTTAGTACATATTTAACTATTCGTCGTGGATTACTTTACTGAAATTTAAGAATTTTGGATATTCGTGAGACATCTAATAAATATCCCAATTGCCAAAATTTAATTACTCGCAATTCATTGCACAATATTTTTCAAATATACAGAAAAATCTATAATTAAACGAACAACTTTTTGCTGTATAATTGTTTGTTTTTAAAAGAACGTTCGCACAGGTGCCGCACAAAAAATAACAGCATCACATGTGTTAAACAGAAGTGAAATTAAAGAGGTAAATATCACCCATTTAAGAGATAGTGAAATTTTGGCACAATGGACTGCTGGTCGATAACCGAGAAGGGAAAGGAAAAACCGTGGAGGAAAAAACACCGTGTTGAATGCTTATCTAAATATCAGTATTTGCGTAGCCGTTATTTACTTTAGTGTACATCAAAAGGCGGCGTTTGTAAATAGATATAACACGGCATTACGCATTCCCTGTTAGTTATTGCTTCTTTCGAATCTAATGCTCACGTGTATACGAATGAGTGTGCTTGTGAGTGCACGTGTGTGTGTGTGTGTGTGTGTGTGTGTGTGTGTGTGTGTGTGTGTGTGTGTGTGTGTGTGTGTGTGTGTGTGTGTTCACAAAGTCCCTCCGATCTCCGCGGCGCGACGATGTCGACCTCTCAGAAGGGCTTCTGGAGAGAGAGAAGAGATGAGCGCCAGCCCCGCCACGGCGCGCCGTTTGGGCGGCTTCCGCATGGCGGAGCGCCTCCACGCCACACACCCGCTCGCCGCACAGCGCCGCGCCTCGCCGCGCCGGTCGCGCCACAGCTGCTATCGATCCCTTCCTTCTTCCTCCCGTCGAAGAGGAAAAGAAGAGCGCGCAGACGGAGCCAGTTCAGTTTTATTTTCACCTTCATTAAAACACACGCGGTGATTGAAGAAGGCGTTTGATCAAACAGCTGGAAGGCGCGGGGGCGCGCGGAGCCGCTGGCCCGCGCATGCGCAGAACGCCGTCGATGGCTGCGCGTCAAGTTGAGCGATTTCACACGACAGGGGGGTGGCGAGAACTTGAACGAAAGAATTCTCACGACGGCGCAGACGAGCGACAACTCAAACGACTACCCTCATAGAAAAAATATACCAAACCGTAATACATTATGTTTCTGTAGTGAATGTAAGTCTAGGGTTGCAATTGCGTTCAATGGAATCCGAAAGAACCTAGGAATGTTTCAGTTCCGGTCCGAAGTATGTACGAACAATCTTCATTTTTAGATTAGACTTTTTGTATTCAAATTAATGAAGCTTAAATTGTACATTAATACTGAACTGAAATTGTACTAAATAACTGAAGCTTACATTATACATTAGCTACTTAAATTTGGAATTAATTTATCCTATTACTTATGGTATGTTAGAAATATCTTTAAAACCTATTATTATTATTATTATTATTATTATTATTATTATTATTATTATTATTATTATTATTATTATTATTATTATTATTATTATTATTAAAATTCAATTATGTCATGTTCTTACTGATTGATGAGGTCCATCAAAATTAATCACGTTAATATGTGTAGTAACTATCTTCCAAATTTAGTTTTCTGTTCCTCCTAAAAAGCTGTAATAATATTCACTTGCTGTACAATCTAAAGTGACAATGTCACAGAATCAATACAAATATTGGCAATCACTGGCAAAGCGCCACACGGAAAAAGAATACTGTCTGATTACAGCGAAAACAGATGAAGACGAAAAGTTCGTGGAGAGGAATTCGTCGCTTCGCCTCGCGATCCAAGAGCTGTGGACCCAGTCCATCACCCGCCGTCTCTTGTCTCGAGGCGAGTTGGCCACTTTGTCGGTCGCATCAGGACTCGAATCAGGTGCGCGACCCAGGACACGTACGCGCTGGCCGAGATGTCTGATAGCATACAGTTAGAGCTTTTGGACACGTACAAGGAAGTTTAGAATTCTTGCTTTGTGTTTTATTAGAGTGTGTCGTCTTTGCTCAGCGAAACAAGTACATTATTCGGATGAGCTGTTCCTTGCTCTTGCTGATCCTGGTTCTTACCATAAAAGAGGAATGACGGCATGCAGTGACTGTTCTTTAGTTTCAAAAAACAAACTAAGGAATACACAAACAATCTAATGGTGCACGCTCCCCTTCGTGAACATGACGATACATGCCAACAGCAAACGGTAATGAATCGTCATGCTGATTTCGCGTAATCACACTCCAGGGATTTGGATACCCTTGCACAGATCAAAGAACTTGTAAACAGCAATAACTTTATTTCCAATCAGTAACAAAATCGTAACTTGAATCAATAACTTAACTAAACATTAATGTTGCCAACTACTCTTTGCGAGCTACATTAAAATGTTGATTAATTTTCAAAATATCATTTTCGTTGATTTGAATCGTACTTTCTCTCTTGTTTGAACTCAATAAGGAATATAAGTATGAAGATAGCGATCTGTCGCTTTCAGATGTATTGATTTTAACTCTCAAATAAACGAATATATTTTATACTAGTTTAATGTACTCTTCTCTGGCATATCTGAAAGAAAAAAAAAAAGGTGAAGAGCCGCCGGCCTACATACAATAGGCTCGCAGCTACCTTCGGGAGGTGCTCCAGCATCAAACGCGGGACCGAGGCGGGCGCACAGCTTGAGCGGAGGCCTGCGGCGGCGGCGGCCACCGCGGGCCCAGCAAATTCCCCTCCCGCTCGCCCCTCCTCCCCCGCCCCCTCGTCCTCCTGCGCCGCCGCCGCCGCTACTTGGGCCTATTCAACCGCTCCTTAGCCCGCTGCTGTTTGTCTTATTAGAAGAGCGCCGGCCGTGTTTTTAAACTAATGTTAAATAAAAACAAAACAGTTTGCTAGTCATTGTCGGGGCCCCGTCGGCGGCGGAGGCGGCAGCTTTGCCAAGACAAAGAGCGCGCCGAGGGGGCGGCGGGCGGCGACAAACAGCCGCGCCGGGGGCGGGGCGGGGCGGAGCGGGGCGGGGCGGGGGCGGCGAGGGCGGGGGATAAAGCGACGGCGGTGGCGGCGCTCCTGAGCAAACGCCCGCGACCGCGCGCCTGCCGGTAATGGCCGCTCCGCTGTGAGCAAACGCCGCCGCGGCGGAGGTGGAGAGCTGGCGGCGCGGCGGGGACCCGGGGGGCGGTGGAGGCGGCGACGGCGACGGCGAGGGCGACGGAGGAGATGAGGCGGGTCGGCGACGGCCGGCCGGTGGTGGCATAGGCAATTCAGAGGAGTTATGGCGATGGAGTGAGGGTGGGAGTGGAGGTGGCTGATGTGACGTAGGCCAAGAGGAGCGGGAATGTCGTAAGTTTTATTATAAACCCTGTAGAGATGATTGAAGTGAAGGTGGAAACGGACGGGAAGTGGAAGTGATGGAATAATGGAAGGTGGAATTGGGGAGGAGTAGCGTCTGCGGTGGTGAGGTAATTTTAGTGAGAAGAGATTTAGTAGAAGCAACAGCATTAACTAAAGACGGAAGGTTTCAGTGTAGGTTGGGAAGCTCGGTAATGGCTAAGTGCTTATGGCAGAGTACATTAGAAGTAACTGAAGATATATTGGCAATGAACAAGAGGAAAATAGAAGACTGGACAGACTAGTGAGCAGTATTGAAGGTGACGTTGGAATCCTTGGCGAGAACGGAAGGCTTGCTGACAAAAGGGTGGGAGACTTGATGAACGCGAAACTAAGAAGGAACGGGAGAGGAGGTCGATAAGCGATAGGGATGGGCGTAGGCCGTTGCTGCAGAAAGATGTAGGCGACATCGGGCGCTGTGCCAGTGCGTCTACGCTGGCGGCAGAGCCGAGTGCGAACCGTCTTCCCCTCGAACCATCGTCGACGCGCACCGTCCGCTTTGCTACATTCTCCTCCCCTTCATTTGTTTTCCTCCATTATCATTGCTTGCTCGGAGCTGAAATTATTTTTTTTTCTCGTCACGGCGTCAGCCTGTAGCTCTTCGGCCCCTTTGTCACTTCGCGCCTGAGTGTAATGCAAAAGGCATTGATGTTTGTGATTCGTTCTTTTTTGAAAGACGAGTAAGATCGCTAAAATCCACGTTTGCGATCCGAAGGTCTGAATTTAACAGGAAAAGAGATACGATAGTATTTATTAAATATAAGCAATCAAGAAATAAAATTGTTATGTGTAGTTTTTCTTTGGGTTCTTTGAATTGTGCCATTTCGTTTCGTTTTCTGAATTTGACAGTACGTTTTTCATTAACGACTGTTCCGAATTTTATACAATGCTTTTCACGCCGAGCATAAACCAAGCAGGAGAGTCGGTTCGAGCCGGTACTTCCTAATATTGAAAAGGAAGATGTGCGCTTTGCACCCGATGTCGGAAGCGCCTCATACCGTTGTCGCTGACACCCACGCAGTTCTAGAGATGGAGGGCATTGGCGGCGTCGAAGCGGGCGTGGCGAGGGCGGCGGTACCTTGCCATGTCGCCGTCTGTCTCTCTCGCTCCCCCTTCATCCCCGAAACCCTTGCCCGCGCCCCCCCACCTCACACCGCACGCCCTGTACCATCCCACCCCGCGGCGCCGTAGAGTGCGGCGGCGGCGGCGGCCTCTTTTAGGCGTAATTTTAGAAGGCCGGCCGCCGATGCGCCGATGCGTTGTCCCCTAGATACACAGATGACCCTCTCCGCCGTCCCTCGCCGCCGCTCTTCCTCTGTGTGGGCCCGAGCCGGCGCCGCCGCTCCCGCCCCCGCCCCCGCCCCCGCCCCGGCCCTCGCCTTGGGGTCCCTTCCGCCGCCTCGCGCGGCTGTGCTCGGGACGCCCGGCGGGGCGGGGCGGCCATGTCGCCGCCACCCGCCGCAACCGCTCCTCCAACAATGCGCGTCGCGCAATATGGCGGCGACGTGGCCGGCGCCTCGGCCTCCGCCGCCAGTACGACGCGAGGCAGCGCTTAGCCGACGCGCACGCCCCCCGCCCGCCCGCGCGCACAAAAAGAAGACGCGCGCGGAGGCGGCGCCGTTTGTCCGGCGGCGGCGGGAGCGGGCGCGGGGGTGGGAATAGGGGGAGGGGCGGGGTGGGGCGGGGCGACGGGGAGAGCGGGAGGGCCCTCGCTGCGCCGCAAACACGCAGCCGCCGCCGCCGCCCCCGCCCCCGCTGGCGCGCAGGTGAGCGACACCCGACACCGCGCCGCCGCCGCTGCCGCCTACGGCTTCCTGCCGTGTGGGAACGGGTGGCGCGGCGCGGCGGGCTAGCCGCCCCCGCTTCGCCGCTCCGCGCCGCGCCTCGCAGGCCGGCCGTTCGCGCGGGGGAGGCCGCGCCCGCCGCCGCCGCCGCGGCGGCGACGCGCTTCCGCGGGCGGGCGGGTGCGGCTCGGCGCGGCGCGGTGCGGCGCGGCGCCGCACAAGGCTCGCGTTGTGCTCGGCCGCAGCGTCCAGGCGGCGCGCCGCCGACGCCTGTTTCCGTCACTTGGCCGCACAAAGACTGCGCGCCACGCCGCGCTGCACCGCGCCGCGCCAAGCCACTCCTGTGTGACTTGCGGGAAACGCTCAGCTTTGTGTATGTGTGAGAGTGTGTGTGTGTGTGTGCACAAGAGTGCGCGGGTGTGTGTGAAGTTTGCTTAGGTGGCTCCATTTGTCGATGAAGTAAAACAACCGGAATATTTTTGAGGATTTTGTGCCGGAAAAACAGCTTCGGTAACAAACTCGATGACGCCTGCAGTGTTTCGTTCATTTCATTGGCATTGAACATTTTAAATTTTTGGTTTGTATTCCTCACAGACCACATGCGGCACGTGCTTTTCGCTTGAAATTCCATTGTTCTGCAGGAATTTGACGAGAGGAATAAGAGCTGTTGATATACTCACTCTCATTGAGTCAATTTTTTGTTGACTCATTGGCTCATTTTGTCACTTCTCTTATTATGCACTTATATTGGTGCATAGATTAAAATAAGAATTTCGTTTGTGAAAGTTATAGCCTTTTAATCACCAACCTGTGGCCAACATATGCGCACTAAAAGGTATTAAAAAACGATTTCTGACCCGAAGTATAACGACTACGATATACAATTTATTTGTTGCGCACTTTAAAACTCAGTTGCTTACATCGCCCTCGGAATTCGGCAACGCCTGCTGTCGCTCCTTCCAGATCTGAAGCGCAGCTCCGACAAATGGGTAGAGCAGCGCGGCGCGTGGGCCTTTTAAGAATTACGGTGCACGCGGTGAGGCGTGCGCGTTTCGCGCGGCGCCTGGCGCTCTCTGCCCCGCCCCCTTCCCCACTCCACCCCCTCCCACTCCCCTCGCCGTCGCTTCCGCGCCCGCGCCCTTCACCGCTTTGCATGCCCCACGCGAAGACGCCGCCACGGTACTGGAAGCGGCGGGGGCGGCGGCGGCGGGGAAGACGCTGGCAGGCCGCCGCCCCGGACGCGCCCTCCGCCTCTCCCCCTCCGCGCCCCGCCCCCGCGTAATGCCAGACCACTTTCCCGCGGATGTTTCCACATCACTCGTGCACCCTCCGCACCCCACCTCCCGCCTCCCCCCGCCGACCTCGCTCTCGCTCGCCCCGACCGCCCGCGACCTCGCGATGCGATGGGGGGAAAAAACCGCACGCCACGTCTCCGCCCCGGCCCGCCGCCGCTCCTTTCAATAAAGCTATCAGGCAGATTCACGGCATTTCACGTAATCTCTTATATTTCGAAAGCACACTCACACACACACATGCGGTTTCATGTCCGCTCGGGCAAGCACGCCAGCGCCCCGCCCCCGCCCCTCTTCGTGGGCGTCGCCGCTTGCACGCGACGGCGACGGTGCCCCGTGGCCCCGGCGTCGGGACGCTCGGCGCTCCGTCAAGCCGAGCCGAAAGCTGTGACAATGGTTATTTACGCTCCCTCTGAGTGCGACTTGCCGGAAGGGTCCGCTTTCGTGCTTTCAAATCCATTTTACCTTTGAAAAAATCGCCATTTATTCACGTTTTTATTAATTTTTTCCAGGTTTTTAGATAGGTTTACAATATTTGAAAGTTAAATGCTAGTGATTTCAACACTCTGATAACTACGTTGAATGGAGCGGACAATATTTTATATTCCTGCAAACATGGTATTGATTTCTACAGTAGAGGGTTTTGTGTGAAGTTGTTGTGGGTAATACTTGTCAGATACGTTCAGATAGTGGAGCAGTTAGGTATTTCACGAGTAAATTGATAATTACCTGTTTCGTGCAACAAGTTATATGAAATTTTAATCCTGATTTGTTTGATATAACTCGAAGGAATGAGAAACTTATTTATGACTGGTTTAAAATGAATATTTGAAAAGTAATTGAAACTGTCTAGCTTATGAAGTTTCGACATTTTAATACACACAATATCCAAAAGAAAAAAAATCATCATTAATTGAAAAGTATAAAGCAAACGGGCTTATCATTCATATAGGTATTTCTTAAATATATGAATAAATTAGTACATTTACAGCCGAAGGAATACAAACATTTAATAGAAGAATTCAATCCTACAAAAAGCTACTCATCAACACTCATAAAAATAGCAGTAAAGGAGAAGTGACGTTAGAGAACGTTGGCAAATAATGAACTGGGATGTATACCGCACAAGAATCCGAAAAGTCTCGTTAGCAGGAGCATTGAAGGCGCCAGAAGGAGACGAGACGCCGTCGCTCTTGCGGGAAGGAGCTGCGTCTGGGGCAAGTGGGCTACTTGGCGCCCTCCACCGCCCCCGCCACCTCCGCCCCGCCCCCGCCCCCGCCCAGCGCTCGGTCGCTGAGCAGCTCCCTCCGCCAGCGGCCCCGGGGAAATCTTGCGGGCGCATATTGGCTGTTGAAGAAGAGCCTTTTGAAGATGGCCTCCCCGGCGCGGCGGCGTCTTGCGCCCTCGCGCCCCGGGCCGACCTCTCGCCCGAGAAGCAAAAGCCGCCATCACCCCCTCACCCCCCCCCCGCCGCTCTGGTACCGCATTTGCTGATTTCGGCACCACTGTTACAAGCCGAGATAGGAACTCCTAAGTGCTCGGTACATGTAGGATTTTTCATGGTATAGCTTCATTTGCGGTTGTTGTATAATCTCTCTTGTAGGTTTCGAACATTTAATAACATGTTGCAAAGTAAGCTAATAGCATGAATTTAAAATAATACATTTTAATATTCGTTTCGAAATATTTCTAAATACCATGGAGCATATGATAGCCTCCTCTCCCGTTGATCAACCCCTGGATGCCGTTGCCGCCAATAAATTTGCTGCTGCCTCTATCAGGTTACCGCATTTTACTCCTTCTTCAATACCGTAGCGTCATCTGCGGTTCACAATTCTCCCGTCCCTAATGCATCATTACCCATCCTTCGCTCTCCTTTTCTCCACGTCGGTGGATTCCTCTCGACAGTAGTTAGCCAGGCGCTTGGATATTCACTGCAATTGCAGTATCCCTTCTGAGGTGTCGTGACTGTAAAACTCGCTTCCGATACAGCCTGTAAGGTATCTCCCCCACAGACATGTCCGTTTCTTTCGCTTGCGCCGCCTCCAAGTGAAGCGCTCTTTGGAGCTCTCGGCGCTGCGTCCGCCGCTCCGGCGGCGGCATGGCCCCGAGGGCGGCGCCGCTCTCGCTTTGTGCGCGAGGAGGGCGGCCCTTCTTTGCGGCCCGCCGTGCCGTCTCCGAATTACTCGCGTCCGGCGACGTAATTCCCAGCGAGCGCGCTCCTCAAAGACGGCGCCGGGAATAGGGCAACCCCGCGCGGAGGGCCCTCCGCCTATGCAAAGCACTATGCAAACGAGAGCCTCGCCCCGCCCCGCCCCGCCGCGCCCGCCGAGCCAGGAGCGCGCCGCGCGGGGCGAACGCGACGCCAGGTAAGGGCGACGCGGCGTCTGCATCGGGGCGACGCTGCTGAGCTGTCGTCGCCGAGCGCGGGACGCGGGTTCGAGCCCGCGTCAGCGCTTTTGGAGCGCCAGCACCGTCAGCGCCAGCCGGGGGCCGGGCGGCGGGGGCGAGGGGCTTGGGAGGGCGCCGGCTGCGGTGGCGCCGGCCGGCCACGGTGCGGTGACGTGGGGTAATGGGCTTTCTGGGAAGAGCGCAGCGGCGGCGGCGGCGGCGGCGGCGCCGGGGGCAGCGGGCCGGAAGCGGGCCAGGCGCCGCCGCGGTCGCCGTCGCTGTCTCCGTCTTCGTCTCCGCCGTCGCCTGGCGTCGCGTCGTCGCAGCAGTCTTATCGCGCTAATTAGCGGCGGGGCGCGGGCGCCGGCGCCCAGTTTGATCTGCGCCGCCTCCCAGCGCGCTCGTCCCGCGCGCCCGCCGTTGCCTCACACTGCGCGCCCTTGTCGCCCGTCTTCTGGCGCCGCCGCCACCGCCCCAGTGGAAGAACAGCGGCGGGCGTGGGAGCGGGCGGCGGCGCCTGCCCACCGCCACCGACCGGCTCCCCCGGCCCACCGCGCCAGCCGGGCGAGTGCAGCGATGCAGCCGCGTCTCGGGGACAAACAGGGCTCTTCTCTGAGTCGGCTGCCGCCTCCGCCACCGCAGCCGCCGCCCCCACCCGGCCCCGCCCCGCCCAGGCCCGTCTTCGCGCGCACACGCACGCGGCTGATGAACCCGTTAGGCGGCTCCCTCAAGGGGATTAGCCGCCTGAGCCTCCCCTATCATGGCCTGAGCCGCGCTGCCTTCGCCGCCGCCTACCTGCCCCCGGCGCTCTGGGGGGGTCGGGCCGTGCAAGCCCCGGGCGCGGGAGCCGCCGTCGCCGCCTTATCGGCGCATCGGCGACGCGCGAGGCGGCAATTACCCCGAGGCGTGCGCAGCGCGGCGTTCAGCGCCGCTGCTCGCCGCGCCGCTCCGCGCCGTGGCAGCGTCGCTCGACGCGACAGCCGCCGCCACCGCCGCCGCCGGACCGGTTCCCCGCTGCCGCGCCGCCGACAATGTGGACACATTAGCTCGACCGGTCGGAGGCGGCGGCGGGCGGCGGCGGCGGCGGCGCGGGCGGAGGCGGCGGCCGCGAGGTGTTTCCTAGAAGCGCGCCGAATCGCGAGCTTCTCCGCGCGCCGCCGCCGCCGGCCACGACCAGTCCCTCTTCCGCCGCCCGCAGCGCTTGCGAGCGACTGCGGCGTTCCCCAGGGACGGCCTGGCGGCGCGCGGTGCTGCCTCTGTGAATTGGCCACTGTTGCAGCGGCTCACACGACGCATTTCTATGCGCTGTTGAGTCAGCATTTTATTGATTCACTCTTGCCATGCGATTAATCGGCCTCCTCTGAAGCAGCATTCGAGTTCATGAATAAACTTTCTTTTTCTTCATTTTTGTAGACAAAAGAAAAACTTACGAAATATTACCATGCAATAATTGAACACACTATTCATAAAAAACGGACATCATTTGTGTGCGAAATTAGATTTATATGCCGTCGTTCTAGCAACATAGAAGTGACAATATTGACGTAGATTTCATAGCTGCCAGCGGCTACTACGTATCCCCAAAAATAAGTTTTCTCACTAACTAGCGAGAGCCCCTCTTCGGGCTCGAATAAACACAGGTGAAAACGCGAGTCTATTACGGCGTGAAAACGCTCTTCAGAAGAAAACGCGGCGGGCCGAAAACAAAACTGGGATGCGCGCAGAACCCTCCAGAATCGCGGCGCGAGAGCTCCACAAAGAGGAGGTCGCGTCTCCCACGGGGGGCCAGGTGCCCGGCGGGGGAGGGGGCGGGGCGGGAGCGGTGGCGGCGGCGGCGGGAGCATCTTCAGACGGCGGGCGCCGCGGGGGGGCCGGCGAGCTCCGCGGGGAAGGACAACACAGCTGCCGCGCCAAAGAGTGCCGCCGCCGCCGCCGCAGCCGCCCCCGCCGCCGCGTAATGCTCGCCTCGCCGGGCCGCGGGCGCCGCGGGGCTCCCACGCTGTCCGACGCGGGCGCGATAACGAGGCGGCGGCGCGCACCTTGCTGCGCGGTGACGTAGCCGATGCGCAGCAAAAGGGCGCACAGTTGAAGAAGCGGATGTGTGGATGACACTTTTAAATAAAATAAGCAAAATCAAACAAAGGAATAAGAACCAATCTTATTATAACTGTACACGTAAGCTTCCGCGGCTCGCGTCGATTACTTCTTGGCTGTCCGGATGATGCCGCGTAGTGGGCTGAGAGGCCGACGTTTCGCCTGACTTGTCGCAGGCTTCCTCAGGGTATTGACATCGCGATGTTGTGCGACGGGTGTTATATATTGTCCGGCCGGGTGGGGTGGGTGTGCCGTGATTGGCGGGGGGGGGTCGCTCTTATTATAACTGCGTGGACGATGGCAAACCTCCGCATTCATTGGGGGTCCCCGATGGCAACTCCGCTCTAAGAAAGGCTAACACGCGATTGTTCAAAAGGCGTGCAACGAGTCTACAATGCATCGTCACTCGTGCACCTGACAGTATTGGATAGAGTGAATTGCAGATGCCGAAAATGCGCTGCTAATGGAGGATTATGGAATTAAAGTTTTCCTCAATCGGATAACCTTATCTAAGGATCTGTTAACTATCGAAGTATTGAGATGTGCCATAGTCGCCCCTGCAATCTGTCTACCCTCCCCCCGTTTGTTTCTTGATGACGGTCACGGGAACTTTCAAATCCTTTAATTGATCAGTATAATCTTCAACCTTCTACTAAAAATATTCCTCGCGCTTCTGCCACATTTTTCGGCAGTACACAAATATTATTCAATCTAGCTTACCTAACAACCATTCAATGTTTTTGACCAACGAGCCCTAACTTGCTTGTCGAATGTCCTCCAAGCGCAAGAACGGTGATAGATCGTGCTGATTATTTTCCTAAGTTACAAATTTTATTTGTTATCTTGTGTGCTTACTTTTTATTGTCCTCTGTGAATGACTTCATCGTTTGGGCCCTTCACAAACCCGTCGTTGCTTCTTATTCCTACTACTTAATTGTTTCCCCCCGCGCTGGGAGTGTCTGGAGTAGCCAACGTGGCAGAAGGCCCGCTTCGTGAAGGTGGAAGCGCTGAGACGCAACGCGACAGGCAGGCGGTCGCACCCCGCCTGGGGGGAGCGCCTGAGGACGGCGGCGGCGGAGCAAAGGGGCCGCTTTCGAAACGCGCGACTCGAAAGGAGCGAAACGCCGCGCCCGCCAGCCCGCCTGCATTCCCGGCAAATGGGCGGCGGCCGAGGAGGCGGCGACGGCGCAGGCGGCCGCGCTGGCGCTGGCGAAGGCGATGGCGAAGGCGATGGCGAAGGCGATGGCGAAGGCGAGGGCGCGAAAGTCGCGGACGGTGGAGACGGCCGCCGGGAATGGCGGAACTCGGGAGGAAAGTGGGTGGAATAGGATTAGGATTAGTTTATTTATTTATTTATTTTACGTCAGAAAACAGTTGAAACTGCGTATGACGTGCTATGTGAATTCTGTGCACATTTTCCAAATTCTGTGATCCCTACACTAAGTCATATACTACATGAATTTTGAAAATGAAAAAAAAAAGCTCTCATGTTATGAAAATCTATTTTCAAGGATAAGTAAGCAATAAATTTTGGGCTCTTATCCATGATGTCCTTCGTCAAGGAATAATACTTCCTGCCGCAACAACATGGAAACGATCATTTGAATAACTATATTTCCCACTGAATTCTAGAAGACGTGCACAGATAATGAAGTTACATTTATGTCCAGAAGCAAAACAAGGGGCCATCTCAGCATTTGCTCAATGGACGGGGAATTACTTGACAGCAGAGACTGGTGCCGGCGAAGACACCCACGATGCATCCGAAGGGAAGGAGGCTTGATAAGTGTGATTAGGATGATGATCATAATGCATACGTCAATAAGTAGGGGAATGATTGCACGATTTTATTCATTTCGCCTCTCCAGTATTCAGAATGTTCTAACTTCACGTATCCATCCTGTTTATGGAAATTGGGAAATTAACGTAATTGCAAAGAATTTGATGAATGGAAGTTGTTTTCTGCGGTATTATCTTTTTTACTGCGAAGTGAGGACTCTCATTTCCGCGAACGTGATTTAAAGTGAGCTTTCCCCATATTTTTCGGTTGATCATACGTAATTGTCGAAATATTCTATTTCAACTGGCAGGAGTTTCAACAAGCCTGTTGTTACCTAGACGTTATGTACTCAATATATCCGTTGAAAACATATTTAAAACCTGCTTCATTTGTATGAGAACAAAACGAGAAATATTTATTTTTGTTCCATCATTATTTTTAATTCCAATATATATTTATTGTTTTGCCATTTTCACTCAAATTATTGAAACTCAAGTGTTGTTATATGGGGTTCAATTTACTTACCTTGATTTTGCACGCATGCGAGATTTTAAAACTGTCTGAAATGAGTATATACAAATTGTATTTGTAGCTGGCGCTGTAGAATTGACGTGAGAGAATGCACGTTCCACTTAATGCCGTATTAAGAGCGTTTCGGTGGTTGTGCGGTGTCGGGCGGTGCGCCTCGCGTCGCAGCTGTGGCCGGCTGGCGGGAGGCGGGAGGGAGGAGGGAGGAGGCGGGTCCGCCGCGCGCGGCGCCCGGCGACCCCGGCGACGCGACACACCCCTGGCAGGCGGCGCGGCGGCCCGCGGGGCCGGAAACACGGAAAGGCACTTGCGCCGCTGCTACCGGCTGCCGCCGCTCTCTCTTCGCCGCCGCCTGTGTGTGTGGGCGCCGCCGCCGCCGCCGCCGCCGCCGCCGACCGGCTCGCGACCCGTCAGCGCTGCTGCACGCGCACTGCAGCTCACCTCACTTTACCTCGCCTGCCCTCTCGTCCCGCATCCTCTCACTTCACTTCGCCGCACTTCAACTCGTTTCACCCCGCTTCATCTCACGTCCCCTCACGTCCCTTCACGTCTTATCACCTTCACTCCCCAACCTCACCTCGTCTCTCGTCGCATCACTTCGCCTCGCTTCACATAATTTCACCTAGTTTCACCTTGCTTCACCTCACTTCACAGCACATCACTTTTCCTCAAAATGAAAAACGTGTGATTGTTTCCGGAAGGTTTTCGCTCACTAAAGTTTTCACGGATTGAAAGATTTTGAATCATGTGTTTCAAAGATAATATTAAACTGTATCAACGAAGAATTAACAAAACTCAACAAATGCATATATAACAATATGATTCATATCTTATATGTAATGTAGTAATTGGTGCCATTTATTATTGTTTAAGATGTTTCCGTACTATGAGTAGAGGTTTCAGCAGTGATGAGTATTGTTTTGATCTTCTAATTAAAAAAAAATATTTATATGATACTTTATATACCAACTTACTTGCTAACTTCATGTTTCAACGAAACTCCACATTTGAAGTAACCAGCACTTCGCTCAAGGGCAAATAAATCACAAATACGTTTTCCTTATTCTCCTTCAAATGTTAGATATTTTCGAAACCAGTCCAAACGTAAGTTATAGTGGGTTGTATCTCATTTAATCGAAAGTTAAAACTGCGTCCCGTGATTGGTTGGTTTCAAATAGTAATGACAGAATATAACCATCGCACAAAATGCACGGCATTTTAGTGCTTGGTTCGCCTGACGGACGAGAGGGCCTCGGTGGAGAACGAACCTTTCGCGCCCGCCCTCCCCCGGCCGCGCATGCACTTTCGCCCGCTCGTTACCTGGGCCCTCGTCTCCGCGAAGCAGCAAGGCGCGAGCGCGGCGATTTCACGCTCGTCCGAGGGGCACGGGGCACGGGGCCCCTCGCCTCGCCGCCCGGCGACGGAAGAGCGCGGTAATGCCACGCTGCTCCGCAGAGGCCCCCGCGATCCCGGAGATCTTAATCTCCCCGCGTCTCTCAACGGGCCGCGATGTAATGAACCTGTTCCGTAGGATTATAAAATTGGACTGGAAGAAGTGCGTTGTATAAGGGGGGAGTAACTGAATGATGATACGTCGATGAAAGTGATGTTGAGGCAATTGAGTTAAATGATGCGAGTTTCTCCCACGGGCTGCCTCGCGGGAAATCGCGGATTTTCGTGAAGCATTGCATTAGGCCGCGGAGATGACAACCTGAAATTATCGTAATAAGTGTTGCGGGAGCGCGGTGTACAATATAGTTATTCTGTTATTTTATCCAATTTTCGTCGTTTTTTAAGGTTTTCTGTTTAAGTAAATTGACTTCGCTGCGTTTATTTGAGAAAACGTTCCTTGGAGTCTTATAAAATGGTCATGCCGAAATAAGAAAGGTCTCAATTAAGAAGAAATAATTTTTATTATGAACTTTTAATTACTACATTTTTTAAATAATATAAATGTACAATAGCTTCAGTAATTATACTGGAAACATTGTAAACGTTTCGACAATAAACGCCGTAGCATTTTTAAATTAGTATTGCCACATTTTTTTACATCAAGGACATATATTACATATTTATTTTAATTTTATCTACTATGTAATTTCCTCATTACCATACGAGTTGAGCAATAACATTCACATATCAGTTGGTATAGGTTTCTCAGTGAAAATGACATTCTGAATAAATGAATTCCATCGATAAAATTGCTTATTTTTATTCCTCCTTATCTTGTCAAGTGTTGGAGCGTATGTCATACATTCTTCTAGTCATATGATACACTATTTACTTAGGTAAATTGCTTGAAACGATAATACTAAAAATTTATTAGTGATCCAAATCATCCGAATCGGATTACTTTAAAATATCTAAGAAAGGATTTCACACTGAATTCCATTCTAAGTAAGATTGTGAATTACCCTGGAGATATTTCATCCACCATTCACCGATACTACGAACTTTCGAATATATCAGATATCCATCGCTTTCCAGTTTTCTACTGCTTCCATTAACAAACTCGTGGTAAAATTTGTATACTCTGCCTGGGTCTACATGTTCCCTCATTCTATTGCTTTCCCAAAGGCGTTTTAGAGCCGGGGGCCGTTCCCTTCGGAGAACCGTATTGCCCGGGCTGTGTGACACCTCATTCCCCGGGCCCATCCACTACCGCCTTTAGGCCCCAATAACCAGGCCGTCGGCCCCAGCGTAGCGGCAGCCGACCGGGCCGGTGGGCGGGGGCGGGGGCGGAGGTGGGGGTCGCGAGCGAGTAAAAAACCGCCGCTCCGCGCCGGCCAGTTGCCCCTCCGCCAGCGGTTTATGGAAGAGGCTTGCTCTTTTGCCTCCGCCCACCAAGCAGTCGTTTACGAAGCCCAAAAGGGTTTAGCGGGTAAGCCACGGGGGTGCGCCCCCCTCGCGCAGGCGGTCGCTGCGCATCAGAGACGGAAGAGAAGCCGCGCAGACGCCTCAAAGGGCCGCCTCGCCTCGCCTCGCCTCGCCGCGGCCTGATGGCATCAATCAATAGATTGATGGAATATTAATGGCCCGGAGATTAAAACGTCCGCCGACCGTATCTTTTTACACTTTGTGGCCATCAGGGCAATCTTATTTGCGATTTTACTCATATTCTTCTTGGGGAGCGCGTAACGCAATAACAAGTGCGCGATGCTTGTGGCTGCGGCGGGCGAAGGCTTATTGGCTATTAAGGGCGGGCGGGCGCCGCCTTGCGGGCGAGCGTTATCGCCCGCCGCATCAGCGCTCCCCGGGGGCGCCGGCCGGCGATACCCGCGGGGCGCAGGGCGGGGTCGCGGCCGCTTTGCCATTAGACGCGAAGGGAGGTCGGCCAGCAGCCGGCGTGGAGGAGGTGGCGGGGATCGGCACAAACGCGTCGCTTTTTTGGAGTTGCGCGTACACGCTAGGAGTTGCCTGCGAACAAGCGCTCTTCGGAAATCCATTCCCTGGCGGTCCGGACACAAAACGCCCGAAGGAGCTCATTTGTAAAGGATAGCACTTAATTGTTTAGTCCTCTGCGTTCTTGAACGGCCCGTGCTTGAGTACTCAATGTGTTTGCTACATTTATTATACACTTGGATATCGTGAACTTGGGTGGACTGTGCATATCCATATCTTTGGGGCACACTTGATTTCAACCCTAATGAATGTCTTACTTCGTACTTATACGTAAAGTCATCAGCTAATTGATTATTTGTTTCTAAAGAGGATTGTATTGTAATAAACGAATGAAGATCTATGCTGGAAAAGTATTTGTAATATTGCTGAATTACATAATATTATTCATAAATTGGAACAAAAATTGCTTACGCGTTCGAAATATTTTATTAAAATATTCTTGCAACTTTCAGACATGGAAATGTTTAAAAAGCAATATATTTTAGGTGATGTATTAATTAAAATTATTAATATTTCATCAATACCATTCTTACTTCGTACCGTTTCTATAGACCATTCGAAATATCACAGCGAGAGAAAGCAAGCAGGTGACTAATAACACGAAAACTGGCAATAGCCATTTCGTGTACAAACCATTGAAGACGCTGGTAGGCTATCACACGAACATCTCCGACAGTTCCGTCTCTCTTGTTAATCACGGAGCATTGTGTGACGCGCGTCGGCTCACGAGGCGCCTCCCGCGCATCGCGTCGGAGGCAGCTCGCTGGGGGCGGGGGAGGGGGAGGGGCTGCCGAAGAGGCGCCGCTCCTCCCCAGGGACTACGCTTTAGAAACTGTGCGGCGGCGGCTGGTTTATCGCGGCGATAACAAGGCACTGGTCTCCGAGGACACTTTTCGAAATATTTATGGTCAGCAGTAATATCTCCCTCAGAACTGTCTTCCTGTCAAACATAGAAACGGCTTTCGAAACCAACACCGACAGCTCACAATGTGGTCATGCTCATTGATGATATTTCAAGATCCTGTTTTGCTAACTCCTAGGGTCCTGTTTCTGTTCTGATTCTTTTCCTGTTTTTCTCCTGATTTGAAGTACGTGATTAGCCCAGAGAAATTATAATTCATATTTCTTTATAAAAAGAGGGTTGATTAAAATTTAGAAATGCACATTAACTGAATTATTCATACTTTAATTACGAAGCATCTTAGGACTTATGTGCTGGCATTAATATAACAGTACCTGTGAACGGCAAGTAACAATAAACAACAAAAGCTTACTATAATAAGACACGAAACATTGCGATAACACCTTTACACACATATTAAATGTATCCTGAAAACAGCCATTCAATATATGTTTTATTTCAATAGTCTTGAAGATGTTCTTTCTAAAATTCCAAGAACGAATATTAAAAAGTTCAAATTATTTTTCTTTTGAATTGCTTACGAATGTAATCAAAATCAACTGAATCTTTAAAAGTGATCTTATACTTACTCCTCTCTCATTTTTAATCTCTCCTACAGGTCAATAATACAAGGAAAGCAATAGTATATCATTCCATGTTTGTTCTTGTCGTGGGTCAGTGACGTTTCTTGCATTTCATCGTGTTCCTGAGAGTTCTGGGAAACGTACACATGCTTCCAGTTTAATACAAGTCACCATGACGCACTTTCATTATCCAGAAAGCACTTCTGGCACGAGTTTGTCCAGTTGTTAGAGCACTCGCTAAATTCCATCCTGCATTAACACGGTCCATCATTTTACATGACTCAGTTTTTAGAAGTTAATTCCTGAGTACATAAAATGCCCGTGACAACGGATACATCAAAGTAATACATCGTTTTGACGGCGAGGAATCCACTTTGTTTAAAATGGTTTTGCATAGTTGCAAATAAGCAAGTAATGTACGTTGATGGTGTACCCGTACCGATATCTCCGTACCCTCCATTTATAGCATCGATGTACATGTTTTACCTTAACATTTTGCGAAATTATAAAATGAAAATTTTACTGTGGCGGAAAGTGAAACTCTTTGGAATCGGACATGGAAAGACTTGATACATAATGGATACCAACCCTTTCTCCCAAAAAGTAAATACAATTCATATTACACACCTCAGGCATAGACGAATTACGAAAGATATATTGAACAGATTCAGAAACCCACTAGCAGAATTTGTGTACATGTCAAACACCAGTGCAGAATGAGTTGCCTACAAATCAGGAGCACGCTGTAAAAAACATAAAAAAACAACACTGTATGCCCAACACCCCTATATGCCCAAGGAGTTTGTACCATTCATTCTGAACCAACCTACGTTTGAATGATATTCAAATATGTATTACATTCTCATTTCACTCCACCGAGAGAAGTGGCTCAGGGCGTCAACTGATGTCACTGCAGTGCCTCTGACCGGCAGGTCCAAAGCTCGAGTTCCGACGGCGGCAGGATTTTCGACACAAGCTCAATAGCTAGGTTGTATTCAGCCGCCGTCTGGAGGAGAATTCTAGGGGCCGGCTACTCTGATTGGTATTTTCCGTAATTTATCTGATGAATTCCAGGAAAATGCAGGAACAGTGCCCTAACAAACGAGCTTCAGATCGAGAGCGATCTTTCCTTCCTCTTCCTTCCTTATTCTCACCCCTTACTTACTCACACTAACATTTACATGCACCACACTGCCACGAATGCCGAGAGATCGACTAGGCGCTTAGAGCTTAGTCCCAGCTGGAGCGGAGTGACGCTAGTGGGAGATTTCTGACAGGGGAAAACCCCATCAGTTCGGCGCCGGATCTCGCCATCAAGTGGGGGAAGATACTGCCGCCTCAAAAAACGTGCACTACACTTTCACGAGGCACAATGATAGCAGTTGTCGCGCCCGGTAGCACGAATCAATCAGTCATTTCACTCCGCAAACAGAACGAAAGTAACGGCGAGGCTTCGTCGCGGAGAGCGCCTGAGCATTCCAGGGCCTCGTGCCCCGATTCCTGCGGCGTGAGTCGGCGCGCGGCGCGGGTGCCGCGCCACGCGGGGCCGATCGTGCGTTTGTGTCGCCGGCGTGGAGTCGCATCGCGTCGCGTTGCGTCGCGGCCCGCGCCGTGATTAGCCGGCCGTCCATCAGGCGGGCGCTGTTTCCGCCGCTGTAGGGTTTAATTGCTATTTGCGCAGCGCGCGGCCGGCGAGCGCAGGGGCGGGGGCGAGGGCAAGGGCGGGCGGGGGAGGGCGGGGGCGGCGTAGGGGTGCGCGCGCCGTTGACCGGATGTTTGCGCGCTCGTCGCAACCGCCAGCACCCCGCTGCCGCGCCCCGCTGTCGCGGTGTAATACAGCTAGCGACACGCGCGCCCGCGACACGAGCCGCCTGACACACCCCGGCGCCGCCTCCGCTGCCGCCCCGCCCCCGCCGCCGTTTCTGGCGCCCCTTTGAAGTGCCGCCGCCGCCGCCGTCGGGCCCCCCGTGGGCGCTGTGGCCGCTGTGTCCACGGTCCCCGCCCTCCCACCGACGTCACCCCTCCCGCCCTGCCCCCGCTGCCCCCGCCCTACTCCCTTGGCCTCCGGGGCACTTCGTTTCTTCCCTTTGAGGAAGCGTCGCTTACGCAAGAAGCTCTTCAATCGACGTTTAGGCTTACTAGAGGAAAATGTTTACGACGATTTGCAATAAAGTTGGTTCATGGCTTCTTATTACTCGTACTTCTGGGGTGATATTGTTGCTACAACACACTACCAGGTTAATGGCACGAAATTACTGTAAAAGGTTACAACTCAACGTTAAAGATGATATTTGTTTTGTAATATGCCAATGTTTCGTTAACGACGAGGGCAATTCATATAATTATTTTACTTCGCATAATTCACACATGGAAATTGTGAAATTTATCATGTATAAAGAATAGACAAAGATTTGAGATGTGTTAATTTGAATAACAATCAGAAAATGTTGAATTTGGATTGTATCTTGGAACAAATATGTAAACATGTACTCACGATCTACTTAGTTATTGAAATTAGAACTGAAATTGACTGACTTTTGCTGTTTTCATTGCCAAATAATTCAGTGTTGTTCCTTGGTCGGTTTTAAACATTAAAGTGTCCTGTTTTTTTCTGTAGCTTGATTTCCAAGAGTTGTGAAACAGAATGTGTTCGGAGAATTGCCTACTTTTCACGATGGCCTTAAACAGCGACAAATGCCCACTCCAGACAAGTTCGCTGATGAAAGCGGTTTTATGTGTGTCGTGTTTGACAACAATTGAGTGATTTGTAACCGCGCTCAACGCTTTATCTTAGTGCCTGATGCAGGGTAGGTGAAATGCCGCACTTGGAAATGAAAAGAAGGACATCGCTATCACTTCGGGGTATTGATTGCATAATAGTCGCATGTATTGTCCGGCAAAGACGATGGTGTAAGAACAAAAAGCTCTCTCAGTCCAGCTTTAATTGTATTACTTATAATAAAGGAATTAATTGTCCAAAAAAGTGAACCAAGAAGCAAATTTTACTCGCTTGTATCAATTTCCACAAAGAAATGAAACTCTGTAACCATTTTCGGTATGTATTAAAACCGTAGGTGCGGTGAGTGATTCGGATTACTTGAGAACTCTACTCTAGCGGTGGAATTGCTGCAATTGCCATCTGCTGGAGTTTGACGTCAGTGGGGTGGGGGGAGGAAGGGGGTGGGGCAGGAGAGGACGTGCCGTTGACGGAGGGCGTGGTGGCGGCGCGTGCCTGCCGAGCAGCACATCCATCACTTCCGGTGGAGCAGTGCTGAATGTATCCCGTGAGCGAGCGGGAGCGGCTAGTTAAGAAGTGGATGGAAGGAACTCGCTAGCACGACCGTCTTGGAGACTTCCACTTGCGCAGTTGCGTTCATTTTCATAAACTTGGAAGTTAAAGATATTCTGAAAGTGCATGAATGTGGTATGCGCAATACATTTTTTCTTCAGGGTACTTTTCTTTACCGGTCTGCACCATATTTAGTTCTCTGTGTGAAATTATTTGTATTACTTACATCTGCAAGACCTCATGGTACTGTGTCAAAAAGTAAATATAATATTACTTCCCTTCTTTGTGCTGTTAAGTTGCCGCTCGTAGTAATAGTAAAAGAGTAAAAATAATCAGAAGAAATTAAATTCCTTCATGCGATTTTTCAGACCTCAAGTGGTTGCACATCAGAGCACTTGAATTCATGGAAATGAATTGCATTAACAATTTGAGGATAGTTTCAAAACCAACTCACAATCCATCTGTTGCTACATCTTGTTCGTGGACCGTTCACCTGCGTGACTGATTCATAGACTGGTGCCTCGATTCTTTCACTTCTCTTCAGTGCTCTGCGTTTGAATCCTTGTTTTCGTGATGTAGAGACTTTTATTGCTCGAGAACAATGGTTCAGGAAGCGTTTCCTACGTCAACTTGAAAACTTCTTGTTAGCAGCACATGACATAGCAATACGACGGCCTCTCCAGCTATAAATATCAATCTTTCTTTTTCAGATACATAAAACCATCGAAACAACTGATAAGGTACTTTGAATATATTATCATTGTTTGATAATGGAAATACTTCAAATAGCGTAGTTTTCTCATATAAATGTTCAAAAATGCCTTTGGCTTTACGGTAATCACTACTGATACACTTCCCCATTAATCCACTAAAGTTTATATCCATAAATTTTAAATCATAATTTGCAAATCCGTTTCACATAAATTATCATTTTTTTCACTTTTCTTTCTAAAATAATAATTTTCTAACTGATAATGGAATTTATAAGAATTACTTGAGAAGACTGCAATATGTATGACATGGCTAGTTCTGATACAAAATATGATAGGGATTAATTACAAGAAACTCTTTGCAGTTCTTCTCGCTGAATTCACTTTCAACATTTCAACCAACTGAGGATTATCTTTCTTCATTTCTTCTGGTTCTCCCAACGAGCTCACAAGCTCATATATGACTCGAAGACACGACCCGTACATCATCCTACAACATCACCACTCTTTTTTTGTAAACGACGCGTGTGTCCGTCACCACAAGAATCTCGCCTCCTAACGGAAGCTCTGCGGAGGACAATCTAACTGACTCGTAGCTCGGAGCTCGCCATAATTCCGCTGGCCCATTACCTCCCGGGCCGCAGCCAGTTCGTCACGCGCGCCGCACGGCCGTGGGCACGCGTGCCCCGCGGAGGTCGCTCGCTGGCCGGTCGCCCCGCCCCCCCTCCCCGTCGTCCCATCCCGTCCCGTCTCGTCAGGTCTCGTCTCGCGTCGCGGCCGCTCGGGCGAAACGAGGCGCTGCGAGCGAGTCATAAAGCGCCGGCGACGTGCTCGCGCGCCGCACCGCGCCGCCTCCGCCGCCTCCGCGTCCAGCCTCGTATTTCATGGCGCGACTTGAATAAGAGACGGACGCACGCGGACGCGCCGCCCCGTGCCGTCGCAGATGCCATCTGCTGCTCCGCGGCGCCCGCGCGGCCGTGACGGGTGAAAGCGCCGGGCAAGGGAGGTCGCGCGGAGGTTGAACACCCTCGCCCTCGCACTCGTTCTCGTACTCGCACTCGTTCTCGTACTCGCACTCGTACTCGCACTCACACTGGCACTCGCCCTCGCCCTCGCCCTCGCCCTCGCCCTCGCCCTCGCCCTCGCCCTCGCCCTCGCCCTCGCCCTCGCCCTCGCCCTCGCCCTCGCCCTCGCCCTCGCCCTCGCCCTCGCCCTCGCCCTCGCCCTCGCCCTCGCCCTCGCCCTCGCCCTCGCCCTCGCCCTCGCCCTCGCCCTCGCCCTCGCCCTCGCCCTCGCCCTCGTCCTCGCCCTCGCCCTAGCCCAGGCTCAGGCCCCCCACGCTCTCACTCTCTCTCACCTTTTTCAATTTTCCTTCCGCTTCTATTTTCCCCAATATACCCTCAATTTACCTCATTTCCTGATTTCCCATTCAACCCCAATTCCCAATTCACCATTCAATCCATTTTTTCTCATCCGTATCACTTTCCACACCCCATTTTCCCGTCTGTTCCGGAATTCCCAAAGTACATCATTTGATATATGTGTCCGATTTTCGTCAGGACCTTTTCCTTACCGCTCTCACGTTCCTCTTCTCGAACTACTTCTCTTCTAGCTCGTTTTCACCCTGATCGCTGTTCTCCTCTGGGATTCTCGGATCTAGTCGTCACATGCGCCACAGAATCAGTTATATTTATTAGAAACCCTTGGAAACTCTTCATAATAGAAATTGTAGAGAGAGTCTGTAGAAATGTTACGTAAGAACTGTCAACACTTGATTCATCCATGGGTGTCATAGAGCCGCCAACTCCCCGATTTGGTCCGAAAAATGAAAGCTGTAATTACGTGTATTCATTTCAGAAGTTTCATTTAAAATGGATGATTGTGTCAATATGTACAGTGTTCTGTGAATAAGAATAATAATTGGTAGACAGTGCATTTTATAATTCCGGCCCAAGGAATGTATATTCTTCTCTATAAATTATTTTTCTCCGAGAACACCTAAAAATTCTTGCAAATTACAGGATCAATAGGTAAATTTTAAACTGCCTCGTGGAAAATAGTTCTTTCCTTTTTCTGACAAACATAGTCAATGCTTTGAATAGGCAAGAAGAAAACCTACCCATGAGATATAGAAAAAAGTGTTCGTGACTTGTGTGGCGAAACAAGTAGCTGAAATGTGGGTTTCCACCATATCCGCAACAGATAGAATATCGAAGTTGCGCACTACAGGTGTTCTGAAGGGTTTTCAATAAAAATATTTTTAACAGCATGCAGTCATTATGTGGGTAATTTCATAATCCTACGACACCAGAAATGCTTGACCTCCTCGTTAATTTATGTAAGTATCGTAAACGTAAATGCAATCGTAATTTATTTTTTATCTTCGAAGAGCGTGGCATTTACTGCATTGGTTATGCACTTGAAAAAGTCGCTTCCTTATACTGTTTAAAGCATTGTTCTTCAGGTGAAAGGAACCAGCAGTCTTGATCATTTAATATGAGAATGTGCTTATCCCAAAGTTATTTCCATTCTAGATTGTGTCAAATACAAAAATGGAAACGGGAAAGGTAGCTCAGTGCATCGATTGATGTTACTGCAGCGCCTCTGACCGGGAGGTCCTAGGTTCGAGTCCTGACGGTGGAAGGATTTTCGACACTATCTTTTCAGCTAGGTCGAATTCGTTAGCTGTCTGAGGAGAATTCTAGCGGCTGGCTGCTCTGATCGGTAGTTTTCCGTGGTTTCTCTGATCAACACTAAGCGAATGCCGGAGCAGTACCCTAACAACCGGGCCACGGATCGCGCGCGATTTTTCCTTCGTCTTCCTTGTCCTATTCTCTCCCCTTACACGCACTTACACTAACATGCACAATACTACCACATATTCCGGGAGACCGGTCGGGAACTGGGAGCTTGGAGCTTGTCCCGCCTGGGGCGGTGCCCCGCTGGTGGGAAAGTCCTGGTTGGGGGGAAACCCTGCTATCCGACGGTAGGTCGGCGCCGGATCTCGCCATCCTGCGGGGAAAGATCATCTCCATATGCTGAGGAAAAAACATGCACTACACTAACGGGACTAATGACCAAAGCTGTTGGCGCTCCTGGAATCACTAAACACCCAACAAAAATGGAATGACTCTGTCCTCGTCAATGAGTTTTATACTCCCTTTCAGTGTGTTATGAATTTTTAAAATACCATACGCCATGCTCCATGATGGAACAATGGTAAAATGAAAGGCAAGGGGACAGTGAACTGCGAGAAAACTGGTTATGCGCGGAATATTTGATAAGGGGTCTAACATTGCGAATTAGAGGTACAAAGTTAACCTGCAAGCCACGATTCTGCAAGTAGTCACCTTCAGTAAATGTGTTAGTTGTATTCGATAATGGATGAGTGCAATATCATATGAAGTAGGAGTTCAGAACTGAAGCTTCATAAATCGGGAGGTCCTAGATTTCAGTCTCGATGGTGACGATGTTTTGGCACCAACTAAGCAGGTCGATGCTGACTACAGTATGAATAATAATTTTAGAAATTGCACTGATCAGTCGATTACGTGTAATTTTTCTGATCATTTTCTGACGAATGGCAGTGGATCCAGGAGCCAGGAATCTGTTGCTATCCTAACACCGAAGCTGATCATCCCCTGTGATCGATTGATTGACGTTTCCGGGCACACTACTACTATGGTCATTAGTGTTGTCACGGTAGTGAATGTTTTATTCTGGGAGGTGACGGTGTTGCTCCGCCCGCTGAACGGTGATATCCGGCGGTGGCCTACATGACAGCTTGGGAGGTGGGAACTCCACCTCCAGGTATCTTCCACTACAGGCACTGCCCATGGGCCAAGTTCTCAGCTTTCGACATGTATGGTGCATGTGAGTGTAAGTAAAGCGAGACGCTAGGTCAAACGACAATAAGGAAAGATCGCGCGCGGTCCTTGGCCTGGTTGTTAGGATTCTGCGCCGGCATTCTCCTGTTGTTCATCGGGGAAACAACGGAAAACTACCAATTCGGGCAGGCGGCCGCTAGAATTTTCCTCCAGACAGGGGCTGAATTCCACCAAGCTATGTAGCTAATGTCGAAAATCCTGCACCGTTGTGACTGGAACACGACCAGAGACGCTACAGAGAGGTAATGCTGATTCGGAGCTAAACTCAGCCAGTAACCTGTGATCGAGAAAATACCCAACAAGCGTCAGATATGCGAAATAGGGCTTTTATGTCTCCGGTACAAAACGTGAAGACTTGTACCCCACAGCGCATTGGCTGCCACTGGCTCCGCCGGGGGCGGTGAGTCGCGCGCGGAGGCGGCAGGTGCGCGATACCGCGGGAACGCGCGCGCCTTCCAAGATGGCGGCTCAGATTAAGGCGCGACCTCCTCGCAATTAGCAGCTCACGGCGGCGGCGCCTCGTGTCGGTGGCGGTGGAGGCGGGAGGAGGAGGAGGAGGAGGAAGCGGGGGAAGGGTGGGACGGGGCGAAGTAATTACGCGAATTAAGGCCATCTCCATTGCAAATGGCGTTAAATTAATTTAAACGTGTATATAAGCGGTGGCGCTAACAAGGCCGCGGACATCGGGAGGACGTCGTCGCCGAGGTGTCCTCCTCCTTCTTCCCATAGGCCCGCACCAATTCCGCGTCCACGGCGGTGGATGGCAGGGAGGATCGATGGTCTCCTACGGAAATCACCAAAGGGGGAAGGTTGTCTCAGTCACCTTCCTTCTAATTCGCCAGGATGGCTAATTATAATGATATGCTTGTGACAGTAGATGGGTGGCGGTAAAAAAGAAGAAACGAGGATTTCAGTAATTGCGCAAGTGATAGCATCTACGGAGCTGTAGTAACGCCAGTGCGGGTCTGCGTTGGAATTCTACGGGGACAAAAGGTAGAAGTTAGCGGAGGAGGGACTTGAGAAGCGGTGACGATGGAACTGCCGTGTTACTACAATGGAGTCGGTGATTGTTTAAACGAGTCTAAGCATATAGAAGTATAGATGATTATAGAATTAAGAATTACAATTTAGAATTGGAGCATACTGTGACAATGAAAGGGAAAGGAGAAGTTAGTTAATTAATACCTTATTTTACGTGGTGAGACTCGGGCCATTAGTCCCGCTCTTCCGTCTAACCACGCAAATTTCGCCACGCTCCTTTCACCTACTAGGGGAGAAAGAAGGTATTATTTGGGCGACGAAACAATTTGAATCTAGCTCAGAGCTTAATTTAGGGTTGAGTATCTTTTACATGCAATAAATCTACTACACGGGACAGCCGGCTTTACTTCACCTCCGAAGGAAGACGTACGAAGGATTTTTTCGCCCTTAAAAACCACGGCTTCGATCGGGTTTGAACCCGCAAACTCGGGGAAAACAGTCCGGTACGCTGACCGTTATACCACCGAAGCCACAGGGGCGAAGGGATTCAGAGGTGGTAACGACAGCGAGTGTTGCGGTGAAAACGCGAGAACCAGCGACTCTGAAGACAGGGTGGCGTCGACCCTGCGCCCAGAGGCAGCGGCGGCGTCGCAGCCCCGTCAGTGGGCGAAGAGGGGTGGCGGGGGTGGCGTCGGCAAGGGCGGAGGCGGCCGCGTCTTGGCCAATCGCGGCGCCGCACTCGCCGCCCCAGATTGGCGGCCACGCCGCATTAATCACTCGGCGTCAACACGGCGCCGCCACCGCGGCCGCCCTCGCCGCCGCCCGGCCCTGCTATAATTACGGGCTAATGCTGCGGCGCGCCGCGCCCGCCCTCCGGCGGCGCCGCCGCGAACCTGGCGGCGGCGCCTCCCGCCCTCTTTTGTTTCCTGCCCTCCCCCGATCGCTCCGCCAGAACAAACAACGCCACAATAGCCTATAATTTAGCTGAATATTAAGTAATGGGTGTGAGAGAACGTTCCGTGATGTATGAGGCTAACAGATTCCCCGATAAGGGGGTAAAGCGCTCGAGGCGGCCGGGGTGGCTGGCCAGGGGCGAGACCTCGAGGGGGGCGGGCGGCGGAGGCGGAGGTGCACGTGGTGCGCCGCACCCCTTCTTCGCCCCTGCGATCGCGGGCGATAAGCTCCGTCGCAGGAGGCCGCGAGATGGGCTTCCTCCCAGGTCTGTTCCCGGCAGCCGAGCAGTCCACTTCTGCAATTCGACCCATGCCAACCTCAGCCTCTTGTAAGTTCTCTCAGCGATATTTGTTAAATTGTGCTTTCATGTAATGTATTTTATTTTTGGAGATTCATTCTAGTACCCTGTTCTTTAGCTTGAGCTAAATTCAGGTTGCTAATGTAATTTATGTGAATTATCAATCCCATAAATAAGCCTTATTTATAATGATTAACTACTTATTTTGTCTACACAGATTTTTGGTGGTATTTTATACTTACTCTTTTCTTAACTCACTTGCATTTTAACTTATTTTCATTGCTAAATGATTTAGATTCTATAAATATCCTGATAATTTTGAAGAATATGGAAGAGAAAGGAGAAAACATTTTCAAAATTATTTTAATTTACTTAAGAGACAGCACTTAAACAGGCTTAAATTCCTATTCATAGTAAAATCACATTTTTTAGTTTCCATAGTAAAATTATAAATAACAATTTTGACGAATTATTCTCCTGAGAAAACTGAATTGTCAGGTGTAAGAAGGCTAAGTGAACGTAGACGTCTCAGCATTGTGTGAACGAGTGGAGAGGGATGCGATATTTCAGCACTTTAATAACAGATTGCGCGCTATCACGTATGTTTATCTTCATATTCACTCACTTGTGTAGGCAAAATGTTCCCATTACGACGAGGTATAAGTAGACATTACGTAGCCAGTCTCGCGAGACTAATTAATGATATAATATACGGTGCCTTTGTTTGGCATTAGCGCCGACGAGCTCGCAAGCAATGTGGGTGAGAGTGGACGGAGACTCAAAAAATCCTCTTTTTCAGTTAAAGTAAAATACATATTTCACCAAGAATAATGCACCTCTCAGAAACCAGTTAGCCGATTCCGCCATATTTTTTATCCTGTCGAAGGGAATTTTATCCATTTGTTTTCCTAGCGTTGTTAGGAAGGAAACTAACATGTCTGTGTCTCTATCTCCTGTTTGTTAGTTTTAATGATAAATACATATTTAGTTATTGAATACAAAATCTGTAAATGATGAGAATAAGTTACCTTGAATTGGCATGATTCAATCAGAAAATATCAAAAATATTTTTGTGTGTGTTGCGAATCATACACGTTTCGAGGTATTTTCTATGCGTTGCGTTTCTACCTAATGTATGACTCCAATCGTGAGGTGAAACATGTTTGCGTATTAGGTGTATTTACATATTATGTTTTTAATTAGCTTCTGCATGATGAAAAGATGAGTGCTTACCCACCACCCAAGAAGGAACTTCTTCTAAAATGTCCGTGAGAAAAATAAAATTGGACATATATTAATAATATAATTCGTTATTGTCCTCATTAGAATATCCTTCCGTTCTGCATATTTCAGCACTGTGTATACATTTCACGCCTATTCCAGTTGCGCGTGTTCTTAAGATACAGAAAGACCTCCCATACTTCAGGAGATAATGAGCTGAAAGTGCTAACTTGAGAAGAGGTCGTCCGCGAAGAGAAATTGTGGGGCATGGTCAGAGTGGGTTGCGTTTAGCACGAGAAAACGGAAAAGAGATGGCGCGAGAAGCAGTTTAATCAGTCACGGAAACCATAAGGCGACCTCGAGCTGGGGAAACATTTGTAATTAGTTCTTGAGGTCTGCTTCCGCTCCTGTCAGAAGCAACGCGACTTCAGAGATGATGCGAGAAAACTAAAGGGTGAAGTTTATAATAAGTGCTTCATAGGAAATTTATCGTCGAGGGCGTTATTTTTGTAAATGTCTCAACTTCACACAGATGTCGATGACACTTTTGCATCTTTACAGGAATATATATTACGTATATTTAGAGACGTTTATGATCATATTCGAAAAGCCACAAGATCAAATAAGAATGGCATTTTCTTCTGTTAGAATGGCGTCATGAAATATAATCTTTGAATAGAAAATAACTCTTAAGATCCTCAGAGTGCATTGATCAAAGAAGTGAAAATATATGTCCAGGGCAGCATACAATCGGATAATGGGTAGTTAAATGTTGAATACGTATGGAAACCTATGTGTGATATATGGACATGTCATTATTCATACCGCCTACTAAAATCCTATTATTACTATTAGGCGGAATTTGCAGAGTACCGTAAATTTCACTTGAGCTCTCTGAGGGTGTATCGGAATATCCTATTTTACGTAATTCTAATAGCCAATTTTTGTTGCATTATACACCTCTTGAATTTTAAATGAAACTCGTCAACGTAAAACAGTTTATTCATTGACTTTGTGATGTGAATGTTTGTCGCTAAACCAAAATTAGGCGACATTGTTAGTTAAACACACAAGCTGTGAATGGAAAGAAATTATTGATTAACAACACCATTTAATAGGATTTTCACCATTTGTATGCTATTTCGGTGATCAGAGATGAGAGTCATGAGGAAAGTGGCAACAAACAAGGACTACCTACGTGCTTCACACGAATGCAAATACTCCATTGACTTTCCCAATTTTTTTTCTATGGCTTTTATCCAGCCAACAGCCGGTTACCCTTTACGTCCCGATGGGACGCATGTTCGACCATACACTAGACAAACACACTTGCGGGCTCCTCTGATCTGGGGTCAGCAGAACGCGAGGCCCTCCGCGACAACACATACAAAGTCAAGGGACAAACAACCATGCCCAAGGCGGGACTCGAACCCGCGACCCTTCGGACCGAAGTGCTGAGTCGGTACTCGCTCTTAGCCACCTCGGCCATCCAGATCGGCCATTCCCAATTACACATGATAATTTGGACAAAGTGCAGTGGCCTAGTAAGAAAGAACATATTTGGGATTATATAAGTATTACCTTTCTAATATGATTCGTGCAAGTACCAATTTCATATCGAAACCAGAATTGATTGGTTTCCGTATAATTTTGTCATTTTCAGAAAAAGGCAGTGAAAACCGTTCCTGCAGCGGTCAGATTGTCTTTCAAAAGCTTTGAGGTAGTTGATATTTGACTTATACTTACCTGTTACAATATTGTTATCATTAAAATTACACGCTGTTCTGCAACGGCTTTTCCAAATATTTCCTACTTACATCTCTTAACAAACATATTGAATTTTTCTTCGAATTAGATTAAGTACATTTTTTTCAAAAGTGTTTACTTCATTTATATCTGAGTCCTGTCTATTCAATTTTTAATAACAAGAAAATATATATTTATTATATATGAACTGCAGCATTGGCGCAACTTAAAACATTTTGTGGAAACGCCGGCTGCGTGGCGCAGATGTTTCGTCCCAGAACCGAAGGCTTGCGCGATGGAGAACCCCGTAAGGCAATTTCGTCATGTCTTGGTTTAGTTATTATGTGATGTCACCACCTGTTGCACCTGAGCCAACCACCAACTTTTGTTTGTTATCACCAATTTCCCTTCAAGATTATCCCTGCAATTATCCTTACAGTGTTCACCTACCAAAGAAAGGGAGTTTACAAAGACGTGAGTTTCATACTCCGCCTACGGTCAGTACTGTGCTGAGTAAAGGCCCATTCACAATGCAAACATAAGCATAAGCATAAGCAAGCATAAGCATGGCGTTAACATAAAAGTTAGGACTACGTCTACAAGTGGACTCATTCACAATGCGTTCGCATAAGCATAAGACGTAAGACGTTAACTTAAGAGCTTGCAAGCTTCAAGCTTCTGTGCTATACTTATGTCAGACATAAGGAATGAGCCAATCACAGTTCGTTAACTCAAAATCGAGTATCGAAGTCGATGGGCGAACTATTCGTGTCGATTCGTGTGCTGCGTCTCATAGCCAATAGAAACTCTTATTTTGCCTGTGTTTATGTTCGACATTGTGAATACGCCAACTCTTCGCTTGTGTTAATGTCTATGTCTATGCGTTATGCTTATGTTTGTGATTGCATTGTGAATGGGCCTTAAGCCGTCAGATCATCATTCGTGAAAATGTTTTCGCGGCTGTGTTCGCTTGTCGCCTGGCCGAACCCGCGTTCCGCCGCGGTCGGAGGCGCTGCCCTGCCGTGCAGGTGAGCTCTGGCGCCGCCGCCGCCAGCGTATGGATTTTCTCGCGGCGGCGGAGGCGGTGGCGCGCCGATGCGGGCGCCCGTGCGCGGCACGGAAGCTCACGCGCTCGCCCTTCGCCCGCGGGCGATGCGGGCGTCTGGCCCCCGCCCCCGTCCGAGACCCTGGAACCCCCACGTACCGCAGTTCCCAACTACGAAATGTCTCGTCCCAACACGCCGCCTGGGAGCTCTATCAGTTTGGGAAGTTCCGTGGAGCTCCCTCTGTGCTTGTCAGGCTCGTCTGCGTATTCTTCCGGATAACGTTTGTTTCCTTTCTCTGGTGAGAATGAAGTTTGTATCATACATTTCATTGATAGCAATGCAGGCAAAAGTTCATTAATTGTGTTAAAAACAGTATTAAAACTAGAAATATCATAACTATTTATTCTTTAGGACATATGCGAATTTTCTTGTTAGAACTTCATTAAACCAGTATAAAAAGTTTTTAGTATGTTAACTATGTAAATGTTATTCGCCATGACTAATATAAAATAGACGTCATTTTTTTCGTTGTATACCTAGTTATGTTGTACACATGGGAAAGAAAACTACAATAATAATTTCAATATAATTTCTCCTTAAAAAAGAAAAATTACGCCATTCTGAAAAGGTAAATGGAAAAATAATTTTGAGAATCTCATTAGATTTTTGGTGCAAGTCATCGCTATGTTTTTTGACATTTCTATTCTCTCTTCTTGCTTACCTCCGTATTTCTCGTTCGCGTTTGCTTCCTGCGCTGCGCATTCGTGTGCACTCCTTGGCTCCATTGCCTCCTCACTTTTGTTTCGCCACGCCCCTTTCTCCTCTCTACACCCGCACCCTTTTTCGTTCTTCGCTGCCCCCTCTCCTATGCCCCGTCTCTTCGCGACCGCCTGTGCCCAACTGCGCCTCGCTTGCCCTGGTTTATTCCTCACTTCGTTCCTCCTTGCCCCGGCCCCGCCCCCCGTCGCACTTAAAGCCCGCCCAGTCTCATAGGCGTCCCTTCACGTGACGCCTCGCCTCTGCCCGCCCCGCTTGCTCCCCTCCTGACCCCCGCTTCGTTGCAGACTGTCTTGCTCCATCTGTTCCCCGCCATACCGGACCCCGCTCTTCCTATCCCCTGCCCTGCCCTCCTTTGCCTCTCTCCACCAGTTCCCGTTCCAACCAAACCCCGCCCGGTCCCACAGGTGTTCCATCCCGCCTCCAAACGCCCCGTCCCTCCCCGCCCCGCCTGTCCCCCGCTTCAGTCCACCCTGCCTCGGCCCCCTGTGCCCCGCCCTGTTAGAGGTTACCTACCCTTACCATAACTGAGACCCGGTCCCCGTTTCAACTAAACCCCGCCCTATCCCGTCCCTCCCCGCCTCGCCCGCATTCTGCTCGCTCGCAGAACTTCTACGCTGCAGCGCGCCGTGCCGTACCGTGTCGTTAAAATGAATCAGTGGCGCGCCGCCGAGAGGCGCCGGCCCCGACTCGCGAGTGTGCAGCTCAATAGCAAATTTGCCAACTGCGTCGGGGGAACTATGAACTAGAGCACCTGGAAATGGCGCGCTGCGGGATGCAGAACGTGCTTTGCAGCAATCGTCGATTTGCGCTCTCACTGCTTCGCTGTAATACGCACCACGGTCCGCAACCCTCTCTGCACCTCACACCGTATTCGCCCACTCTTTTCCTTTTATCCTGTTCTTTCCATGCATACATAGTACGAAGTGATTTTCCCTGGCCCTACAAGTGTTAGGGTTGCGGGCATTCCAGAATGCAGTCTCAAATGTTAATCGTTTATCTATTTGAAAACTAACGAATATAGAGAATGTGTCGTCGAAAGAATATTACGTGCAACTTACAAATTATTTTTAGAAGTTCAGCGCTTCACATGATTTGTTATAAACAATAACCGCATACCGTATTCAGTTTTATAAAAAGTAGCTGGTTCTTACTAGACTATTCTACTGGTCTAGGACTAGGACCAGAACTTTCCTGAATATGCACCAAATTGAGAGTTTTGCTTCTTTAATAGGCTCAGTATGACTCGAAATACGTAGTCTCAGTATGACTCGAAATACGTAGTGTCTTTACTAATTGTTACATTCATTGCATGTTAAACCTAATAAAAAGCAAAAGAACATGCGAGTGACTATGACATTTTACTTAAATAAGTACAATTTCTTTCGCTACAATTCATTTTTGAGTGTGAGAAAAACTGTAGTTGTATGCATTGGCTGATGTTTCTGGGCACGTCAACTGCTAATGCCATTTGGTCCATTAGTGTAGTGATTGTTTCATATCTCGGGATGATGGTGTTTCTTCCCCGGTAGATGGTGAGACGATCCGCACGTCGGCTTGCAGAGGATTTCCTTCACCAGGGATTTCTTCCACCGGGCCACCGCCCCAGCCTGGACAAGATCTAGGCTTCCGCCACGTGTGGCCGTGTTACTGCATGTAGGCGTGTCTGCGAGAAAGGGGAGAGGGTAGGAACAGGATGAGGAAGGAAAAATCTCCGAAGATCCGTTTGTTAGCGTAGTGCTGAGCCATTTAGCTAGTGTTAATCGGGGAAATCACAGAAAACTACCGTAGAGAACAGCCGATCATTAGAATTATCCTCCACACAGTGGCTGAATTCGTTCTAGCGGTTCTAGCTGCTGTCTAAATCCACCATCAAACCCCTGGACTCAAACCTCAGAACTTTCCGGACAGAGCCGCTTCAGTGACAACGGTGATGCTGACTCTGAGCTAACTTCTTACTTGTGGTTAGGCGGAAGAGCGGGCTTGATGGCCCGAGCCTCACCATAACAATAAAGGCATTATTATTATTATTATTATTATTATTATTATTATTATTATTATTATTATTATTATTATTATTATTATTATTATTATTATTATTATTATTATTATTAACTCAGCCGGAGTAGTGGTGAGGCAAGGAACATGGCTTCTGCCACGTCGATGCTGCAACATTGAGGCTCTGCGGCCGTGGCCGTGCGTGGGGGCGGGGGGGGGCGAGGGGGCGTGGTGCGTGTCCAGAGCGAGGGGGCGGCGGGGTGACCTGTCGCCGGCGCGGCGCCCTGCCGCGCCCGCCGCCTCCGCCTCCACCACCGCCTCCCCGGGGACGCGCCGTAAACGGGCGGCCGCGGCGCCAGCGGCAGCGAAAGGTCGAGCGGGGACATCTGGCGTCGCGCCGCCCCTGCGCCCACGAGCCCTCTCCTCGCGCCGCCCTACTACACCCTATGCTACCACTTAGACCCTGCACTTAGGGCCGAGAGGCCTGTGACCGGTGCCCTTCACCGTGGACCGTTATGTCTATTGCTCTGCGAAACAGCATTCGCCCCACGCCCAATGACAAAAATGTTACACGATGACGTTCATCTAGTATCCGGCACCTCGTTCATTGAGGTGCGTGTCTTCTGACATTGAACCTGATGTGCTCATCCTCGTCTTTCTTCCTAAACACAAACATGTAACATTTATAGAAAGGCTTGATAAACGTCAGCGGGCGTCCGATTTGAAGTTTACATTTATCTATGAGCACCATAGTATCAGATTTCTATCAATATCATTGTACTAGCCAGTCAATACAATGCATCCAATTGAATTCAATATTTGCAAACAATAAAATATAATAATATCCAAATGAACCCTCGTAAGTGTCAATTCCACAAAATATTTTAGTTGAAGATAGTAAATGAACGTCCAAAGATGAAATATATAGTTCTTGTTTTCCTTAGTTTGGTCTAGTCAATTTCATGTACTTGCACGGAGTGTGCCTAACGAACTTTCTACTCTATGAAAGACAAGTTTGCATACGTGAGACGTCCGATGAACGATAGGCTGGCAGTTCCACGAGGGGTTCGGTATTTCATCGCCTCATACACTATGTAATCAAGCTGTCCGTCGAACGTGGACTTGCCTTTTCTGTACGACATATATTGTCCGTTACCCGAAGTTGGGAATGAAAAGGTATACAGGAAGTAAGAATTAAAGCGTTTTGGTACTTATAAAGGTTGCTGTATGCTTCGAAATGTTTTTCATAGATATCAGTAACGCATTTAAAAAATACGAAGATTACTTGGGTCTAAGAGAGGAAAAAATAGATCAAAATATGTTTGAATGCAATAAACTATTAAATTCTAAGTCAAATGTCACTTTATTATATATTATTATATATATTATATATTAATCTTAATGATATTTTATTTCGTGAAATGATCATTAGAAAGGAAAATTGGTTGGTATTTCTAACAATTCCACTGTAGATATGAAAACAACTTGGGTGTTCCATCACTCAATTTTCTTGCAATCATTTTAACGTAGCCTTGCGTCGACGGACTGAGGATTCTCTCATCTCTTAGTCACTGAACACTGTTCAAACAACAGAAACAGGAAAAATAATATCCCTTTTAATAGTATTTAGGTCCCTAGGCGAAACATACATGAAAATTTTACATACTCGTTTCTACAAGTGAAAAAGTCGATCAGCAAGGTTATTATTAAATATTACATTTTCGTGCTTGACAATTTAGCACTCATGAAAAAAGTCAAATTTTTAACAGTCACTATTAGATAATAATAATTAATTCAAATAACGAATGGCACTGTCGATATGAAAGTTCGCAACATAAACGATTTTCAATCAGGCTAGATTAAACAGAGAAGCGAATAATGAAAATTGAAGGATATTTTCTAAGAATCTCTCCCAAACTGCAAAACAAACGGTAGCACAAGAAGAACGTAGGACGCTCAAGCGAGCGCCCCGCGTGCCCATGCGTTAAGACGAGTCGGGAGGAGGCGGGAACGCGGGGCGGAGCGGGGGCGGCGGCGGGGGCGGCAGGGCGCGGGCGCGCGCCCGTGGCGCTCCGAATAAATAAATAAATTGGAGCGGGCCCACGCGGGCTGCCGGACACGCCCCATCGATCCTGCCCGCCCGCCCGGGCCGCCCCCGCGCCACGCCCCCGCCGTAAAAGATTAAATTTCCTCCCCTCGGGCGGCGCCCCGCGCCCGCGCCCGCGCTTTCCCGCCTCCGCTCGCCCCGCTCGCCCCGCTCGCCCCGCTCCGCGCCGTCTTCTGCCTGGGGGAGGCGCCGACCGCCATCTTGCCCGGGAGGAAGAGGTGCTGGAGGAGCCAGGGTGGAGTGAGGACATCATTTAGGGTGGAATGGGATGGAATACCCTCACACGTTTTCCATTGTTCTAATTGGTAATCGTCGCAAAAATATTATTACATGTTCGATGATCCGTATAAAGTAAATAGTGAGAATAAATTATGAAACATAGAAATTACAAAATGTAATTCGTTGGAACAAATCTTTAAACATTTTGAAAGTGTTAAAACATAAAGAGTTCTATGCATGAAAACAATTTTCTGGATATTTAGTTCCAAGTCTTTGTCGGAAAAACAAATTTCAATTATTTCCTGTTGTGTAACGTACCTCAATTTTTAAAATAAAAAAGTGTAACCTTCAATTGAAGTCAAGTAAAATAACGAACGATAAGTTGACAGTGATTCTATCGAGAAAGACGTCAATTTCATGAAGAACTAGTTGGTTTAAGCTGCCTCTGAGAACAAATGGCAAATTACACAGGTTATGTTAGTGACATAATACGTACGTAACACAAATACCTGCATGCCTTACGACAATGGAAACCTTCGACGCTAAAGATGCCATAAGTTACTTTAAAAACTCACGAAATTTCAAAATTTACATAAGTATGCATATTTAAATTGAAAATTCCTGTATTCATAATTTAAATACCACGTAACACATATGTAGGCACAATAAACATCCAAGGCCTCCCGGGAGAAGCAACAGAGCCGTACACTGGAAGCAAGCACGGGAGGGCACCGCAGGAAGTTTCGAGAACGCCGTCGCAGGCCAGACGGCGGAGGCCGGTAAACGAAGCGTGCCACGGCGGATGGGTCTGTCGGCGGCGGCGCCTAGCCGGGGTGACAGTGGCGCCGCCGGGCCCCGGCCCCGGCTCCGCCCCCGCCACACCCCACCCCCCGCGGACAATGGGCGTCCGTCGAGAAAAGGCGGCGGGTTAGCCGGGAGAAAAACAGCTCCGTCGACTAAACCATTAAACCAGGTAAAGTTTCAACAGGAAACCGTAAACGTTTCTCATGGCGCGGCGCGAGGCGACGCGGCGCGGAGGAAGAGGCGGTGGCGGTGGCGCGGGACATCTGGCGCCCCGCGCCGCGCGAGGGGGCCAGCCCCGGGGCCGCGGGCGGGCGAGGGGCGCCGGGGCACCGGCCGCCTATTCAGCGCGTCGCCGTGCTGAGTGCGCGCCGCGTCCATTAGCGCCCCGCCGCCTCCCGTTTCGCGCCTCATTCTATTACTTGTAATCGGGGATCTCGCGCGCCGCGGAGACGCGCAATCAGGCCGCGCCGGAAGGGTAGCTGCGGCAGGCGGCCACCTGCGAGGGTATGCGAGGGACGAGCGACTGCACTGCGCGCGCAGCGGGGGAACAGCTTTCGCTTTCGGTGCGCCCATGAAAATGTACCGAACGATTAAACAACTATCATGCAATGTTCAAATAGTTTGCTAGAATGCGAGCGCTCTTGGCCGTCCGGGTGATGCCGCGTCGAAAGCTGTGATACCCAGGCTTTGACCATGTTGTCGTGGTCTTTCTCGGGGCTGATCCAACGACTTCACATTGATAGAATGTTAACAATTATTGTATATTTAGATTTTGTTCATTATTGCAATTTAATTTTATTTTGCCGACCTGGATGGCCGAGGTGGCTAAGAGCGACTACCGACTCAGCGCTTTGGTCCGAAGAGTCGCGGGTTCGAGTCCCACTTTGGGCATGGTTGTTTGTCCCTTGACTTTGTATGTGTTGTCGCGGAGGGCCTCGCGTTCTGCTCACCCCAGATCAGAAGAGCCCGCAAGTGTGTTGGTGTCTAGTGTATGGTCGAATATGCGTTCCATCGGGACGTAAAGGGTAACCGGCTGTTGGCTGGATAAAAGCCCTAGAAAAAAAAAATTATCGAAATTTGCGAATTCCTTTTCAAATATTTCCTGGCTTACTTCTGTTCACAGGAAGCTTCTCGGGGCAAATTGTCCACAGTGACATTACTATACTTTTTCTCCGAGTTGTTTGGTAACTCAAGTAAGGTCCTCTCATATATTGTTTTCGTATCGGTCGTCACATGGTGGTTTGGTAGGTCTCAAAGGAAGAGCGTCGTACAAACGTCGAAGGAAGAGATCAAAAGGGTCTTATGTAACCCCGGGTACCTTATAACAATGTAAGATAGCATCACTACTTCCACGAGCAACTGCCTAACAGCAATACAACCACCACCGTACTATCATAACCATTATTGTCGCTACCTTTTATATCGTTTATATAATCCAAATTCTTTCCATAATCACTGGCGTGGCTCAGGGCATCAAATGATGTCACTACATCGCCTCTGACCGGAAGGTCCGAGGTGTCGAATACCACAGATTTTTGCTGGATCGATTAGATAGCTAGGTCGAATTCAGCCGCAATTTGGAAGAAAATTCCAGCAACGGGCTGATTTGATCGGTAGATTTCCGTGCTTTCTCCGAACAATACTAGATGAATGCCGGAGAAGTGCCCTAACAAAGTGACTGCTCGCGATCTTTCCTTTCTCTTCCTTGTCATATCTTCTCCCCTTACACACTTACATGGAGTTCCTATCACATGTCGGGAGCATTCAGCTAATCCCGACGGTGCGGCGCTTCACTGGGGGAAACATCAGGATGGGAGAAACTGCGACGTGTAGACAGGCGCCTGAACTCGTCAGCCAGCGTGGAAAGAACACCGCCACTTTTCGCGATAAAAGTACCTTACTTACGTAGTAACCATTGTATTTGACGCGCCCGGAAAAACAAAATAATCAATCAATCAGCTTCCACCAAAGAATTCCCATAATTTCCTCCGTCACACAAAAAAACACGTGCCTGTAAAACGTGCTAAAAACCAGGGGGCTTCCATCCCTTTGAAAGTGCACGAGAGTTGGCTGTTTCCCAGCCGCCGCGCGGGTCCTTCGCTCGATGCCACCGTGCGCCCCGCCCGCCTCCCCGGCCCCTCCCCCTGCGCGCCTCCCCGGCCCCTCCCCCTTGCGCGCCGGGGATGGCCGCGGAAGGTCGGGTGCTCCGGCTCCGCGGCAGCGGGGTGGGGCGGGGCGGGGCGAGGTGGGGCGGGGGAGGCGGGAGCGGGAGCGGCCGTGCGTGAGCGGCGGGCGGCGTGGCGGGGCGCGGCGGGCGGGAGGCGGAGCGGGGCCGCGGGGGCGAATCAATAAGATCGCGCGCTTCCTCTGCGCCGCGGCCCAAACGCGCGCCGGGCCTCACGCCCTCCGCGCGGCCGCGCTTTTTCTTCTCGCTGGTGACGTTGCTCTGGGGTGATTGCCGCCTCTCGGCCTTCCGGTCAACATCTCAACCATTCTTTGGGTTTCGTATTAGATACCCAATGCAATGCGGTACGAACAAAAATATATAAGATTACATCAAGGAAATAAGTAGCTGAAACATGAGTTGGAAACAAAACTTAGAAAGAGAAAGCAAGTTTGCCACATTTTGTACATTTCCTTATTTTCACTCGCTATCGGAGTTATTATTTAAAAATGTCTTAATTCTAATTTACAAAAACTTCTATTAATTGACTTCCAAAAAAGTAAAAAGACATTTCAGGAGAAATTAAGTCGTAGAGAATATGAATCAATGAATGAAATGGATTTGAACTTGAGACTATGTACTTTTTCTTTGATCATGCAGCACACAACCGTTGACAAAGGTGTGAGAGCTATCGGAGACTCGTTTTCTTTGCAAACGTTTCCTTGAAGTGTTGTGGAAATATGAATGGAACTCACGAAACTGCAATCGTCTACTTGCCTGTTCCAGAAGTGTGGCAAGGCGGTAGTTGACTTTCGTGTTTGACCTACAGATCGGAGCTTTGTAGATAGGTAGTCTTGAATTTTTCATGTGTTTACAAACTTTCTTCCTTTTAGAAGGTTTTCTTGCACAGGTATTTACATACTGTTATGATGTAATTATTTGTGCTTTTATCATTGAATTTATAACTTCGGATGACAATAATTCGTTCCTTACTTCCGTGCAATAAGAGGCTAGAGAAATGTCAAAATTTATATTAGGAATTTTTATGGTTTATATAGTATACTAAAGGATCAAAAAAGGAATATTTTAAGGCCTAAACATTTTTTTTGTTATATTGTGATTGCGCCGAACAATCCACACAACTTCGCACCACAAGCGTTTCCAATCTTCACATGGTATTATTTAACAACCTCTGAACATCAACGAAGAAATACAACTGAACTGTATTTCTTTGGAAATTCTATGGACCCGCGAAGCCGGTTGATAACCTCCGCTTCCGTTCGTGGCATTCGGTGCAAGCTTTTTCCCGCCCACAGAGACACTTAGGCATTTTAATTTAATTTCTTAGAAACAAACAGCGAAGAAAGAATGCTCTGGGGCGGTCGACGGAGGCGGATCCATCCCGAAGGGGAGTGGGAAGGAGAGCTTCGGGGGAGAAAGAGAGGAAGGAGAGCGGAAGAAGATAGAGCTCGGGGGCGCAGAAAACAAAAGGAGAGCAGGACAAATAAGGGGGAAGAAATTTACAGAAGAGGTGTAAGAGGATAGAAAGACATTTTAGTAGTGAAAAAGAAACAGGGCGTACAAGAAAAAGAAATGAAGAAAATTGGAAAGTGAGGATAGATGGCGAAGAGAAGGCAAAACAAACAGAAACGATTAGCGATGTAAAAACAATGGATAGGAATAGAGCATGACAATTCAAGATGAGAAGGAATTCGAAAGAAAATGATAGTGGAAGGTACGTGGCAGAGAGAGAGAGAGAGAGAGAGAGAGAGAGAGAGAGAGAGAGAGAGAGAGTGAAAGAAAAGTACGCAGCGAAGCAAGCGAGGAGTAGAGAAGGCGGTCGGCGCATGAAGAAGTCGCGGAGGATGAAGAGGCAGAGTATCTGCGGGGAGGGGGCAGGCGGAGGCAACGTAGGCGGCGGCGCCGGAAGCTGCCGCAATTACCCTCCGCGATAAGTTTATTCCGTGGCGCCGCGGAGGCGGGCCCGCCGCGCCTCCCCTGCCCGCCGCCCCGCCCCCGGCGTGGCGTGGCGTGGCGCGGCAAGGGGCGGGGCGGCGACGCCGGGGCTGCACGGGGCGTGTCCGCACGATTTACGGGCAGGAGGCCGCCCATCGCCCGCCGCCCACCACCCACTGTTCGCCGCCCCGCGTCGGCGCTCGCGCCCACCTGCCGCCCGCCGGCGGTCGTAAGCGAAACACGGGAGTTCGGTTGGGAGATCGTATGATTTTTGACGGAATGACTTTGAAACAAGGGCGGTATTCCTACGAGAATTAAATAGTTTGATCCCATGCAAACATTCTGCACATTTTATATCACCGTTTAAAAAAAAACACCTTCATATAACCATTTTCGAAAGTTCTGACTTGCGCTATGTAATGGGGTACCATCTCTAATGCAATAGAACGTCCATAAGTTATGATCCTCAACAAACCTAAGTCATTATCCTCAAGGGACACGAAAACTAGCTTTGAAGGGCCTGTGCACCGCTTCCTAGTTACAAAGGTGGTGCAGTATATTGTGTGTTACGGGTGATGCGCGCACTTTACTCACGACCTCACCATCTGCAAACCTCTTGATTTTTCGTCTTAAATCTGTTTGGTGCAGAACTGAGGAATTATCCCCTGGCATGCAGTTGCATACTTACGGAATTCTGAATCGATATTTTGCTATAAATTGTACAAATCCGTCACCTTTCATTGACGTATTTGGTGCAAAGGTATCTCAGAACTAATGTTACAAACTTCTAGAGCATGCAGAGAGCATACGAAAATGTAAACTTTTTGTCAAGAACATATAGTGAGTAATTATATGTAACAGAATTAGCATGGAGCACGTGCCCCTGCTTTTAGGCAACCCCACGTGCGCCAATGTTATGCTGGTACATAAACCCTACTTGGGACGTCAGAACAGCACCTGCCGAACATCTCTGCTTAAGCGTTGCCTAAAAGTTAGGGGCAAATGACAACTGTCTAAAAGCATATAACTCCGTTATATGTAATTTCCCACTGCATGTTCAATGGCTAATACATTTTCGACGCCTCTACATCCCCTAGAAGTTTGTAACATTTATTTTGAAACTCTTCTGTAAGTCATTACATTACTATATGTGGAGGAGATTATAAATTCGATTGGATTCATTTTCCATAAGAAGCAGGGGTAAGTCTCCTTATTGAAAAAGGGATCGGGAGAAGTGGCTCAGTCCATCAACTGATGTCACTTCAGTACCTCTGACCGGGAGGTCATATGTTCAAGTTCCAACGGCGGCAGGATTTTCGACACTAGCCTTTCATTTAGGTCAAATTCAGTTGTTGTTTGGGGGATAATTCTGGCTGTTCTGATCTATAGTTTTTCGTGGTTTCTCCACGGAACACCAGGCGAATGCCGAAGCAGTACCCTAACAAACGGGTCACGGACCGCGCGCGATCTTTCCTTCCTCTTCCTTGTCCTATCATCACCCCTTACACACACACTTACACTAACATGCACTACACTACCTCACATGCCGGGTGACCGGTCTGGGAATTAGAGCTTGTCGCGGATGGGGCGGAGCCACGCGGGTGGGAGAGACCTGGTTTGGCAAAACCCCGCTAGTCGACGGTAGGTAGGCGCCGGATCTCGCGATCTAGCTGGGAAAGATCACCTTCACCTCCCGGTGAGAAAGCATGCAATACACTTACGGGACTAATGGTCTTTGTAATTGACGTGCCCGGAATCACCCCTCTAGTCGACGATATGTCGGCCTCGGACTCGTCATCCAGCGGAGGAAGATCACCGTCACCTCCGGATGAAAAACACGCACTACACTTACGGGTCTAATGACCTCAGTAGTTGACGCACCCGGAATCACTAACAATCATTTAATAAATCAATCGAAAAAGAGTTCCTAAAGAAATTGAGCTTCCAGTTCCAGTGAGTCATCCTCAATTAACTATGTAGTTATTCTTAATGAAGGTCGAGTTTATGTTGAAACCATTAGTTTTCGCTTGCGTGGAGCAAAGTCTAGTAAATCTGGTCTAACAAGAGTGATCCACTATTACTATTATACTACAAGTGCTAAATAAGTGTTGACGACTGCAGTAAACACTTCTTCGAACGAATAGAGAGAATTTTATGTATTACCTAACGAACTCGTGCATTGGAGGCTTAATTTCACAATTTGTATCACGAATACGTTGGACAAGTACGTTAAAGTGTTCCACTTCCATTTATGCGCCGTTTCAAAAAAGTCTCAAACTGTTATTCATTAACAAAATACGCCTTGCTAGATAGCAGCATGTGCTTAACTGCCTTAAGCATGACCAAGTCATCAGCCCAGTGTGTGAATCCAAAATTGGTTACCTAGGATGTGAGGCAAGCGGGTATTCCCAACGCGGCGCGATGATACCAGGTGGGCGGTAGCCAAGGAGGGCATTACTTATGTTGGTTACCACCACTATTTCTCATCGGCGACAGGAGGGAAGGAAGAAAACCTACCATTTAAATTTATATGATTGAGGGTTAGAGGGTTTCGCAGGTATATATTTTTCGTTTGAAATTGGATTTTAATATCTTACGGGTGGGTGTTATTGAAAATATATCTGCGTGTATCTTCTGAATAAGAAATATTTCTCGAAAGTTCTAAATTGCCACTGAACACCATTTTGTTTCAGACATATCTATTGCAACGACTGTAATTATTGATTAGATGTGCAATATGGAGGAAAGCAAGCAATTCAATACATGCCTTGTTTGGGGCATTACACGAATTTTTAGACTATGAATATGTATTTGGAACAAGAATTGACTCGTATTTCTTAGTTAACTTCCCGTGAAACGTTTATCAGTTTTATTATTATTATTATTATTATTATTATTATTATTATTATTATTATTATTATTATTATTATTGCTAAGTCAGAAAAATGTGAACTGGAAACTCTATACATCGATTAGAACTTTTAAGCCGTTTTCACTAGTTCACAGTTTGAAATAATGTAATAAAAATAGATCTTGAATAATAGTGCTTTATTCCTCTTTCCAATAATATTGATAAGGAAGATGGATATTGCTTTTCGGGGAATCATACTAATGTTATACAAAGAAACGTTGTAATGGAAATAAAGTAGGATTATATGTGAATTACTTTTTCGCGGAATCATCTTAATATCATTCCAAACGTAGTACGTAGATGTAAATAAAATTTGTTTGGCTATCAGTACGTAGTGACATCCTGTTACAAATGATGTTCTTCGTAAGTACAGTGTGTGGAAGTGACTCACAGGCCGGGCCTTGGCTGCGGGCGAGGCCGTAGGGCGGCTGGCCAGCGGTCGCTCAGGGGCCAGTGGCTCCCTCGCCGCCTCCGCCGCGGCGCTTCCTGCCCTGCGGTTGCGTCGCGGTGCGCGAGCGCCTGCCCATTACGGACCAATTAGGTGCGTCGAAGCCCGCGTGCGCAGCGCCGTCGCTGCCCGGCTTTTACGGCCGGTGACGTTTACCGGCAGGAAAGATGCCCCTCCCCCTCCCTCGCCCCGCTTCACCACGCCACACCGCGCCGCCCCGCGCCGCGTCAGGTGGCTACGAGCATAAACTACGGCCGAGAGGCGCTTGTTTTAACGGGGGAAGGTTAATATAGGTTTATGTTCGCTCGTTTTCTTGGGCTTCCACCGGCCGCGCGTCCGCGGAGGCCCCTCGTTTCGTCAGGAGCGCGTTGTTCAGCTGGGCGCCGCGCACGTGGTAAATCATTCACAGCGTTTCCTACCAAGCACCCCTCCGCACTTTGTATCACTCTGGTGCAGCTTCTTAGTGAAATATACTTGCTTCGTTGCCGTTTATTCTCCAATTCCACGCCAAACAAGGCATGAAGAATTCACAAATGCAAGAAATATATACAAATAAAGACATTCCTGTTTCTTCTGAATTTTCTTATCATGAGCTTGAGAATTGTCTCATGAAAAGGTCTTCTTGAGACTTACTTATGAAGGGGTACTTATGAGAGGTACTTATGAATAGCAATGATTATTTACCGATGAGAATTCATGACACTCTGATGATATTCAAGCGAATTAAGTGTATTTGTGCTAATTCCTCTTCAGACTGCAATTTATTTATGAATTATCCCATGACTCCGAATTTTAGACCAATATTCATGCTTGTAGTAATGAATTCATCTTTCCTCATCGATGTTCCTCATCAATGTTCTGGGAAAGAAAGATAAACAACAGAGATCACTTCTTCGTTCTGAGAAACACCCCCGGCTGGCGCCATAAACCTACGAATGTTCCCATCAAGTTTTCTCACTCGTATTTCACCTTCCCCTCTGAGGGCGAACGGCAACCTTTCCTGCGACACCTCTCAGCCATCGCTCCCCGGGCGGCCGCGTTCTCGCCGCTGCTATCGCGCGCCCGCCCCGGCGAGGGGCGGCGACGGGGCGGGGCGGTGGGCGGGGGCGGGGACGAGCGCGATGATCTATCGACAGGCGCCGCGCCGCGCCGCCTCGCGCACACGGGGGCGCCTGTGGCGGGCGTCGCGGGGGCGGGGGCCGGCGCGGGAGATGGCGCGTGGAGATAACGGCGGTGCGGATGGCTGCATCGGCGGCGGCGATGGCGTGGAGCTCGCCCGCCCGCCTGCCTGCACGCCCACCCGCCCACTCGCCCTCGCGGCGGAGGCATCGACCGCCCTCCCCCCGGTCGCCCCGCCCCCGCGGCGGGCGATGAAACTGTCGCCCTGCGGGGGATGCGAGCCCCGTCACGCGGAGATAGCGACTCGTGTGCACGCGCGCGCGCGCTCGCGCGCTTCGCGGTCCCGGCGCCGCCGCCCGGGCACGCCACGCCCCCTCCTGCCCCTGCGTGTTGACGTGATCTGGGAGCGCCTCGCGTCCCCGGGGGCAGGTCTTGCGAGGTGACACGGCCTCCTGCGGAGCGCTGTGTGATGCAATACATTTTATTACCTTATTACGAGCTGGCGAGAAATCCTCCTGCTGGGGCTGATACGATCGGTTTGAATTAATGCGTTTTAAACGAGTTGCCCAGTTGATATTTTGTGTATCTAGGAAAACAATAGAATTCAACAGGGTCTACGTAGTATGTAATAAATACCGCAAAGGAAATGTTACAATGGGTCTTTCCTGGACTTTTACAGAGTAAATGTCCGTAATGCTCATTTTATCAATATTGGATTTTTAAATCCGGATAAATTGTATTTTAAATGATGTGTTTTGTATATCTTACATTTTAAATAAATTACCCTTTTTGGTGTAAGTCAATTTTTAGAAAGGAAAAATGAATTTTATAATAGCTTCTGCAAGACACTTTTTAATTATAGATGTGGAATATGGTATTGAACATTTTTTATTGTATGTGTGGTTAGTTGAATTCAAATCTACATACAATATAGGACCTCGAACGAGAAATATTCTCAAAAATACATACTTATAGTACACTTGTGTTCATTATACCTCAACATCCAACATGTCATAGTCAATCATTCCGGAGATCTCAGCGTCTGTTTGATCCCATATTCATCAAATCCATTTGGCACAACAAATTGTAAATCCGGAGTCCCGTGAATCCGCGATGAGTGAGCGCCCGTTTTTCCAATCGTCCGGGGGAGACACAGATGGACGGATCAGAACTAATGGGCGCCGGGCGAATGATAGGGAGCCGCCTAAGAGGGCCGACGCGGCGCGGCGCGGCGCGGCGTCCGAGACAACCCGAAACGTGACCGGTTTCCCCAAGAGAGGAATGCCAACTCGTCCGGCGCTCGCTTCTAGCGCGTTTTTAACAACTCCCCGAAAATCGAATGGAATCGGTGACGAGCTGTTGGCTCCCACTCGCCCTCCGGCCACTCGGCCGCTGCGGCACCGGCCGCGCCGCGCTATCTAAATCGGCCCTGCTGGAGGTCCAATTAGTAGTGCGCCGCGCGCAGGGCGGCTAATTGACCACACAGAAAGTACCGTTGAGCGAATGAGCCGCGCGGAGAGGACACGCGTTGCGGCAACAGCCATTCCGCCCACCGCCCACAGCCCCGCTGCGCTGCGCTGCCCAGCGCCAACGACTTTGAATGTAATCGCCTCTGCTACCTTGGGGTACTTGTGTTTGAGAAATGGTAACATTTCGTGCCTGTCTGAGTAGCCCTGGTCATCGCTGCTTACATTTGTTGCGGGGTGGAACAAAAAAGAAATCTCTGGAGATCTAAAAGATTTATAATTCTCTTTCTTGGAGATTGACACTTACCATTTAGGGAATCGTGGCTGGAAAATTACCTGATTAAGTAAAAGCGATTTCTCTAGTAAAGAAAATGAAGTGATATGTATTCCAGATTAATCTGAATTAATATTATCTTTCTTCGAGTGAAACAGCGTTTACTACAATATGTAGTTTCTAAAATGTATACGCAAATATATTAAACGGGTAACATATTAAGCGACTTATTTAATTATCATCGAGAAAATTCAAAAGAAGTAACATTCGTAAGATTCGTTTTATTTTGAATTTGGAAATACACTCCATTAGAAAATATGCTGCTTCCGTGAGGTACTCCAAAGTACTACAAATAGTTATTTAAAAATTTATTTACAATTGAAAAGGAAGTTACTTGATTTGACATGTTAGAATCCCATCTTGTATTATCTCTCACTTCTCGAAGCCCCGTGTATTAATTCTCCGCACCTCTGTGTTTCGTGTACAGTGTCGTTTCAAAACACCTTCCCTCTTCGACCCGCCTCCCCAAGCGTTCTCGCGTCCTCCTGCGCGGCAGCGGAGTCGCTCGTCCTCGCGAAGATTGTCCTCAAAGGCGGACGCGGGCGGGCGCGAGCCGGGTTCAGCTATGCCAGCAATGCGCCCGACCAAGCCCCGCCCCGCACCCCGTACCCCGCCCCTCTCGCCCCGCGCCGGCCCTGCGACGACAAAAAGATCAAGTCCGCGGCCGCGCGCGTCCGTTTATTCGAGGGAAATTTTCGTGCTGAAGTGAACTACACATTCCTTGAATAATTTCCAGATGAGGCCGTCCGCCGGTTTCCAGTTCTGTCGGTGTCGCCGGCTACCGCGTTGCCGGCTACCGCGCGCGGCCGCGCCGGCGCGAAGAAGCGGCTCTTGCGAGCTGCGTCCTCAGACCTCCTCTCCCCCGCGCCTCGCCGCAGACACCGAGCACCTGAAGCTTCGCCAGCGCTCTAGGCCGTTCCACCGCGCTCGGAATCGATTTTTCAAATCTACTTCTGCCGAGATCTTGCTTAAATATACATCAAACAATCCATAAGACTTTCAACTGAATGTTTTAGTACTGATTCTTTACTTTTAATACGATACAATCGTTTTCTAAAAGTATGTGAAATGAGACAATTTTTTTTCTAATCCTACAGTTGTAATGACAAGTAATGTTAATGATTACTGATTATTTCTCTTTATTTTCGGGAAATGACGAAAATTCTATTGTAATTATTTTATACTTTATACGTTTCAACGCTTTGCGTGAAAAAAAGTGCTCCGAAAACGTCAGGATGAGTTTCACGAGAAACTTCACGACAAAACTCCACGAAACATATCGAGGAGTATGAAATATATCGTGGAATATAAAGATGTTTCTCCGAGTTGAAGATGAAATTTAAAGAAAGGATTTCCATAAACGCGTAATATACCAGACGTTTTGATGTCTATCACAGCGAAGACTTTGCGTGGGTCTTCCGTGAAACATCTGAATCCACGGCCTCCGCCGTCTACGCTGACCTACCTTCACGCGCTGCCCCCGTGCTCGCGAAGTCATAAAGCGTCCGTTGCAGAGCGATGGCTGCGTTCCCGGAAGCGGTTACCGCTATCTAAATGTTTACGTCGAACGCGTTCGTTTGCTGACCTCTCGTTAATACGTCGATTCGATTAAGTTTACTAGGAGATGAATGTGCACGTGAGTTCTGAAAAAGGAACGTACTTCTTTTATGTGGATATTTTATAAACGAGGCCCAAAAAGGGAAAACATGACAGCTCTCTCATTTGGTGCAGAACCTGCATATTTTGATCTTGAACTTATCAAGGATCTCCCCTGGATAAAAGTGCTCTGATTCATTCTGAAGGTTGTGAAAGCTGGAGCTCTTCGGCGTAAGTGGAGCTTATTTGGCAAAGAATTGTAATTGTAGCAATTTATTGAAAACACCTTATTTTAAACTCTTTTACATTATTGACGTAAAAACGTTAAACAGTTACTTGAGTACAAGAGACGCACTTTTTAAACCACAAGACCTGGTGAATGAGAAAAAGAAGAGATTGATTAATTTGCTTCTTAGGAATGAATAAAAAGAGGACAGCCAAAAATTTTGCTAACGGGTTACCTGAATCTTGAGCTCTCATTTGTTGGTATCATAAAAACGTACAAATATCTCGTATGGATACTCTACATTTTCCAACAATACTACGACTCTTGATTTGAAATTTTTTTATCTCAATATACAAGTATACAGGTAGATCCGCCAACCGAACTAACTCTGGTATGCTCGTGACTGTAACGCCACGTCGTAGATCGCGCACGGTCCTTTACCCGACGGTTGGGGGACTACACTGGCATTCGTCTTGTATTGACCAAGAAAACACGGAGAACTACCGATCAGAGCAGCCGGCCGCTAGAATTATCCCCCAGACAGCGCCTAAATTCGACCTAGAAAGTATCTACCTAGTGTGGAAAATTCTTCCGCCGTTGAGACTCGTCCCTTTTGATCTCCCGGTCCAAATGACACTGCAATGGGAATTATTTTTTATTATTATTGTTTACTCATGAAACTCTCGTTACATGGAATGCTGCAAGCGGCGGCGTGGTGAAGATGAGAATCGGAGTCACCCAGGCATTACTTACATCCTCTTCCCCCACCTTAACATTCGCTAGAAGGTTCAATACATATGTGAATTTGGCCACATTGTGGTAATTTTTTTTACTAAGGCTGCTCTCCTCGCTGATTGGCCAGTGGGAGTGGATATCGTTGTACGTGACTGAGTGTACTTTTATTAGTTAATTTTTTTAAAGAAAATAAATGACTGGGAAAACCAACCTACTATGCTAATGAATAGACAAAATGAATAAACTGCAGTGGGAGTGCGGAGAGGATCTACCGCCTGGTTTGCCCCTCGCCTCTGACGCAATCCGCACTCGAGCGAGCGGCGTAGCGCGGCGCGGGCGTTCGCCACCGGACGCGCGGACGCCCGCCCACGGCGCAGCTGTGCGGCGGCGGCGGCGGCGGCGGCGGCGGCGGCGGCGGCGAGGCGCGCGACCCCGCGATAGCCAACGCCCCGGCGGAAGTGGGCAAGAAAGGCTGCTTGTGCGCTGGGTTCTTCGGCGCGCCCCGCCCCGCCCCCCTCCCCCAGCCACATACCGAGGAGCGTGCTTGCGAACCATCGCCCGCACAATCGCGGTTCGCGGTAGAGAGCCCCGTTGACACAGCGGCGATTAAGCGCGGCGCTAGCTGTCGAGTGGTTGTCGCGGCTATGCTAGACAGCCGGTTTGCTCGCCGCACCCGCGCGATAGCGCGTTTGCAACCGTTTTCTCTTCGCCAACAAATGCAGCTTTATTGATAAAAGGCTAATTTTGTGGTATAGTTTATTATGCAAATTATAAGATGCCTATATATACGAGACAGAAGTGTCATTGTGAAAAAAATTGGTGATAGTACATAACTCCCGTGTCAAATCATTGGAGTACATATAATCTTGAAGCAAGTACGTGCATCGTCTTGCTCCGTGGATTTTTATTTCGGACTCGACGTGACGATTGTGCTGAATCCTTTGGAAGAAGGTTAGGTCGTTCATCGCCTGCACTTCATGTCTGACTTAGTTTAAGGATTTTCCTGTTTCGCTTTTTAAATATTATACACATTGCAATTTACGTAATTTTTTTATAAATCCATACTCGTATTTTTAGTATATTACACGTCATGTAGACTCGATATTAACTATTATTAAGAGTATTAATTTCGCACGTCGTTTTCCTTTTCTTTACTAATAAATGAGTGAGCAGTATTGTAGCGTTCATTAACTTATGATATAGTCTATAGTATGCAAGTGTTATTTTGTTTATTTGTCGGTATCAAAAACAGTAACAAGTGTATGAGACTTTTGAATGGAGGAAAAATTAACATGTATTTCCCAGGTATAAAATTGACCCCTGTGTCGCTCTGCGAAGAAAGGGAAACTGGACGCAAAACTCTAATCGAGATAAGATAGTGTAAAGAGGTAACAATTTTCACTTCGCAAAGATCACTAACATTTGATGAAGATGAGGCTGAAGATGACTAGTATTTCGGTTGTCAAAATATAGCACAATATCGAATAGGTACTTCTTCAATTTCTGAATTCTCAATATTTCCGGTCACCCACTGCTACTAGCAAAGCATGCGACTGCACGCCGTCCCGCCCGCTCTCCAGGAAGCCGGCGGCGCCTCGTTCCCGCCCCCCACCCGACCAGTCCCCCGCGTGTCACCCGCCCAAAAAACGCGGCGCGGCGCGGCGCGGCGTCCGCGCGACAAGCGGCAGATTAGGGAGGGGACCGCCGACGGCGCGGCGACAACGGTGGGGGCGCGCGTATCTCGGCCGCGTCGGCTAATTAAGGGAAATCCTTATGAGCGGGAACAGGGCGGGATTTATGAAAGGCGGAAAGGGAGGCGGCGGCTGCATTTTTTTCGGCTGTTTGTTCGGCGCCCGCTGCCGCCGCCGCGGCCGCCCGGCGCGTTTTTGTGGCGGCGGCGGCGGCGGCGGCGGCGGCGGCGGCGGGGGCGGCGGGGGCGGCGGGGGCGGCGGGGGCGGCGGGGGCGGCGGGGGCGGCGGGGGCGGGGGGGGGCGGCGGCCTCGCGCATGCTCCGAAGGGCCCGAGGCCGCGCCGCGCCGCGCCACACGAAAGGGATGCCGATGCGCGCCACGGCGGTGGTGAAGCGAACACGGAACGCGACGCGCTGTGGAGTCCCACAGGGCGACCTGGTGCACTCCTCCTCACGAAAAATCCGAAACTATGAGGGAAAAGTAAAACAGTAAAATAGATATTAGCCGGCCCGGTGGCCGAGATTGCTAAGGCAGTAGTATCGTAGTGATCTCGGACCGAAGGGTCGCGGTTTCGAGTCCCGCCTTGGGCATGGGCATTGGGCATTCTGTTCGTCCTTTCACCCCTTTTCATCATCATTTCGTTTCATCTTCATAGTTACCATAACGTTAACTCCAATAGTGGTCGCTAATGACTTAGATGTTGATGAGACCTTAAAAAAATATTATGCACTGTATACATTACTGGTATGGGAAGGTGAAGTTGTTCTTACAGCGTTGATCGGTGGTTTGGTTCCTGCTCATCTATTTGTCACACTTCCTCCATCGTTCCATTTGCTTTCCTCCTCCTCTGTCAACTTTTCTCGTCACTGTTGCTGTTCCCTTCTCTCCACCCTCTCTATCTCTCTTCACCTCTAACCCTCTCTTCATAACTTTTCCTCTGTCCTTATCTCCTTCCCTCTCTTCCCCTCACTCCCCCTCTCACCAATTATCCTCCTCTCTCTCGCTTCTTTTTCGCCTCTCTCGTCCTCTCCCTCCCCTTATCGCTCATTCTCGCTCTTATTCCCTCTCTGTCTTCAGCCCTCGGATACTTCATAACGGATATGCGGAAGACTGAACAAACCAGATCCAAGTGATTATCTCCCTATCGAACGCATTCTTCGTCACTCTACACTTTGCTTTGGAGAATCTTCACAAAATTAGATAGGGACTGCGCAGTCGTGGACGACGCCCTCGGTTATTTACCGGTTCTTATCTTGTACAAACATTAACTCAACCAGTACATTTCTGCTGTACAGATATTAACATTTCACTATTTCAATCACTTATGTGCATAATTTTAATTACATCATACATGAGTTAAATTGCATCAGCAACGTCATATTTCTTTTCCACTCGTCCGTCCGATCAACCGATCTTCGTGAGTGCTAGTTTTGTCCGGCGAGTGGAGGTGTCCGCGCCACTGTGCTGGCGACCGCGGGGGCGGCGCGGCGCAGCGCGCAGGCCAGCAGGCGGCCCGTTGCCGGCGACGTCGCGGCGCTCGCCGCTGGGCGTCCGCACTCCAACCAATAAAGCAAATGCGGCCGAGAGGGGAGAGGGCCGCCCAGCGGATGCCGGTGGCGGCCTCATCAGCGACGCACACTGCGCGGCCACATTTGCTGCGCGAATCTTGGGCTTACTCAATGACTGTTGCTCTTGTTGCGCCGGAGATGTTGCAAATGATTGATGTTTCCGGTCAAGTCGACTACTACGGTCATTGGTCCTATTAGTGGAGAGACTGTATTATCCCAGAAAGTGGTGGCTATTCCTTCCTTGCTGGATGGTGAGATCCGACTCGGACTTAAACGTCGGCTTCCGGGGCATTGCCCTCTCCGGGTACCTCCCCCAGCGGGGCGCCGCCCCAGCCGGGACAAGCTCTCGGTTTCCGACAGATCTCCCGACTTGTTTGATAGTGTAGTACATGTAGACGTAAGTGTAAGTATACGTGTGAGAGGATAGGACAAGGAAGAGAAAGGAAAGTTGGCGCGCGGTTCGTGATCCATTTGTTGGGGCAATGCTTCGGAATTCTCTTGGATCGGAGATACCACAGAAAACTACTGATCAGAGCAGTTGGCCGCAAAAATTCTCCTCCAGACAGCGACTGAATTCGATCTAGCCATATAGCTAACGGCGAAAATCTGACACCAACTCGAACCTCAGGACCTCCTGATCAGAGAAGCTGCTAAAATCAGCCAGTGTTTTGCAATTGGTAGGTTCGCTAATTGACCCATAGATTTGGCTGCATTCATTCTACTCAGGATATTTGTAACATTCATCATCATCTTTGTCTCCTTTTTAGAACATTCCATTTTCGACACCTGCTTTGCGTCCCTCTTCGAATAAAATAAATGTTTTTGTTTCTTTTTCTTGCAAAACTCTGCCTTCGTATGCCAAGGCTGCATAGTCCATTAGTCCTTAACTGAGAAAAAAGGCTGCACCATTTCTCTCAGACGTGTCAGATCACAAACGAATTTGACCACATCGTTGTCGGAAATCCGGCGTCTGCTTTCAATTGTGATTCAGGAGTAACATTGTCGCTGCGGCATGAAAGACAAGTACTATTTCATGATCGTTGACTCTTTCAAGGCAAAGCTGACTACGTAAGCTATTGCTCTCATTACCATGTACAAAGCTCAGTCAAGCGAAGCCACACACGTCTACTCGTCGCGTTGCTACTCGCGCTGTCTTGCGCGTTTCCGGGACCTCTTTTCGAGCGACCACGCAACTTTTTACGACTAGGCCTCACGCTCGCCACTTGGACAGTTATTGCCCGCTGAACATGCGTATACGTCCCTGTTGATCTATGTAAATGCGGTGGAATCGTCTCAATCATCTCAACGGGCCTTTTTTATTGTCGCGCTTTACAACAAACTGGGTTGTTAGTGGAAATAGACATCAATACTCAGTTTACTACTAGGCAAAGAGATCGATTAATGCAATATTTCAATTTGTGAATATCTTGTGTTCGAGTTTAGTTGCATAGTAAAATCCCAGGAGTTGAAAAATTGAACTACGCCAATTTATAGCGGAGTAGTGTTGAATGCAATTTAGCGATTGTATTTATTGTAGTTAACGTTAGCAATGCATCAAAAATGTTCAGAAACATATGCATTTTACATGAAGTATTCCAGTTAAAGTAGAGTACGCCAAACAACGTTAGAAGACAGTATAAAAGATGGAAATATGACACAACCATGCTTTGAAAATATTGTAGTTCAAAATATTAGAACTATTTTCAAACATTTCAAATGATCGGCCTACTTTGGAAATTGCGAACAATAGTACATTTGTTCACAGAATCAGTTGCATATGCTCCTTCTGGAAGGTCTTCCCAAACGATTCTCCGGTCGTTTCTTATTCACATTGTTTCAAATTTTCAAGGAATATGCATGTATTCAATCTACAATATTGTGTGGAAACGATTAGGGCCTCCTCTCTTTCACACATTAGAGTGCTTACCGTGTACTTGAATGCACTCCTTGATGGCACATTCTCTGCTTCGAACAATGTGGGGCATAACCGAAACACGCCGACGCACTATCCTCCGCTGCCGCCCAAACGCCGGCGCCACGACGCCGGTTGCCGCGCGCGCTAACTACGCATTGTGCGCCCTCGCCGCCGCCCACGTTCCCGTCCGCCGTCGCGCAGCCCAAACACGCGGCGCGCGGGGCCTCTGTTTCTTTTAGCCCGAGAAGAAAATTACAGGGCATTTTCTTTCAATTGTGTGGCAATTGTTCGTAGCCACCGCCGCTGGGCAGGGCGGGGGGGGGCAGGGCAGGCTGAAGGGGGCGTGCGGGCCGGCACCCCGCCACGCCACGCTACGTCGCCGCGCCGCGCCGCGCGCACGCGCCGGGGGCGGCCGCGGCGGCTGCGTGCCAGCGGCGTCCGGCGGCGGAGTCTGGACCCTTGGGGCGGCGGAGGGGTAGACGCCGTGGCAGCATCTCTTCCTCCTCGCTCGGGGGCGAGGAGAGAGAGAGAGAGAGAGAGAGAGAGAGAGAGAGAGAGAGAGGGAGGGAGGCCTCCTCCGACGCCGTATTGATCCCGCCACCGCCCCCGCGCTTGCCCCCGCCCCCTGCCCCGCCCCCTCTGCCCCCGCCAGCGCGGGCCTCTTGAAGACGCTCCCGGGCGCCTCGACAGCCTCTCGCCGGCGGCAGAGCCACCCCCGCCACCCCCCGTCGCTCTCCGCCGCCCCCGCCGCCGACTCCGCTGCCCGAGAGGGCGACGAATTTGACTCGAGTGCCAACGTTTTCACGCCTCGCATCGTTTTTCGGCTTAAAAATATAAGTCGCCTCCTCGTCGTCTTTTGTCAACACGGCGACAAAAGACGGCGCCGGCGGCGCGCCCGAGCGCGGTCCTCGGGGCGGCGGAGGTGGCGGGGGCGGCGCGGGCGGGGCGGCAGGGGGCGGCGGCGCTTGCTCCCGCGAGCGCTCTCCGAGTGGGGCGCCGTCGCCGCCGGCCGAGGACGGGGGCCGGGAGGAGGGGCGGGCCCCTCCGCCGCCTCTCGACGCGGGCGTCGCGTCGCGTCGGGACGTCTCCGGCCAGGGCGCGGACGCTCGCAGCGACGGCCCGCGACGACTCAAACTGCCTTTGTGGGGCGGATTGGGAGGCTAGCAAGAGGAGGACAATCGTGTTCCTTTACAACTTTCATAGGGGGTGCTAAGACGCAGTGAGGGTGCTGTAATAGTATTGGAACAAATTGGGAACAGACCAGTCCAGACGAAAATAAGGTGAACTTTGAAAACGGAAATCGCTTCCACTATTCATTCTATAAAAATAACTCGCAAGTAACAAAATTACACCAATTTCTTATGTTGAGACTTACTAGAATCAAAATGATGCTGATAAGTACTTTAATATTATTAAGTTATCTCCGCCCGTATGATTAATAATAATAATAATAATAATAATAATAATAATAATAATAATAATAATATAAGCTAGAATTGGAACTCAATGTAGTACGACCAAGAACATAAATTAATACGAAGATAAATGTTCATATAAATCGTCAGAGCGCTTGTGTGTCCATTAACCCTCTACACACATTAGTTTCATTAGCGGGAATTTCTTAATTGGCAGATATGGACTCCCTGCGTCACCACCGACGCCAGAAAAAGAACTAGCCCCAGTTGTATGTATCATTTCATAGGTTCATTCCCCTGAGGGAGGGTAAGTGGGAATTGATAGAAGAAGGAATTGTCGAAAGATTTCATTTCTCCTGGATCCTTCTAGAGCTTTTGTACACGCCACAATGGTGGAATGGAACACTCAGAATTTTCCGCCCGTCCAAACTCCACCGCCACCAGCTACAACGGCATCCACGTAACAATCTATATATTTAAAAAACTAAGTTATTCTGCCATGGCTTCGTTTAGAGCTTCTACAGAACCGATAGTAGTATTTTTTCCTTCAAATGAAAGAATGTGATCCCTAGATGTGTTATCAGATATTGTTTGTGTTGATTCACCAACATTTACGGTGTAAATTAATTAATTAAATCACTAGTGAGAACCCGTCAACATTTGACTGTGAGATCTGAGATAAATGTAAAATACTGTACCCAGACTAATGTTCACAATATATTGCATTATTTGGATCTTGAGGGTATAACAAAGATATTCTGTGATGAGTTCCCAAAAGTTTGAACACGTATGGCCAGATGGTAATGCAATATCGGCAGAAAAGATATAGCACTATTATACTGAAGGATATTATTTTTAACGTTTTTTGATGTGTCATCATCTCCTATAAACAACTGTTTAATTTCTTCTGGCATATTGCTCGAAGGTATTCTTATTTTCCCATTTAACCAACACAGAGTAAATCGTTTGCAGAATTTCTCTCACATGGAAAGTACAAAGCAGAACAAAACTGACATTTCATAGACAATGACCCAATAGAAAACGAAATGACTATCACGACACCTACGCTGACTTTCTCTTTCCCTGCGTTCTGTTAATGTACGTTTGCGTCTTTTGGGGCGCGTGGACAACGATTCAGAATTCGACACAACCTGTAAACAACTTCAATAAAGTATTACAACCGAGCAAAACCCACCGTGCGAATGTTCTCTACAAAATACACCACGGAAGCAAATACATGCAAGCTGTCAACACCACAATGCAATTATTACACTGTAACAAAACTTTGAATTGTAAACAAATCTCAATAATCAAAACAAAAGATGAAGCTGCGTGGACCCACATCTATGGACTCATGTATATCTATTTTGAAACTGCCACCCTTTGAAAGAAAACAATTGACTATTGATAAGCGTTCTATTAAAGAATGATTTAATTAATTAATTTACACCGTAAATGTTGGTGAATCAACACAAACAATATCTGATAACACATCTAGGGATCATATTCTTTCATTTAAAAGAAAAAATACAACAATGGGTTCAGTAGAAGCTCTAAACGAAGCCATGGCAGAATACCTTATTTTTTTAAATATATAGATTGTTTAATAGTATGCTTATCAATAGTCAATTGTTTTCTTCCAAAGGCTGATTGTTTCAAAATCGATTTATATGAGTCGATAGATATTCATGCTGCTTCATGGTGGCGCTGCGTGATGTTTTGTTTTGATTGTTGAGATTTGTTTACAATTCGTCAAGGTTTTGTTTCAGTGTAATAATTGCATTGTGGCGTAGACAGTTTGAATGCATTTGCGTTTGTGGTGTATTTTGTAGAGAACATTCGGACAGTGAGTTTTTATCGGTTGTTCTGAAGTAGTGAAGTTGTTCACAGGTTATGTCGAATTCCGAATCGTTGCCCACGCGCCCCAAAAGACGCAAACGTACATTAACTGGACGCAGGGAAAGAGAAAGTCAGCGTAAGTGTCGTGATAGTGAGATCATTTCGTTTTCTGCGTGGTCGTTGACTATGAAATGTCAGTTTTGTTCTGCTTTGTACTTCGCATGTGAGAGAAATTCTGCTAACGAGTTTACTCTGCGTGGCTTAAATCGGAAAATAAGTTTATCTTCATGGAATATACCTGAAGAACTCAAAGTTGTTTATAGGAGATGATGACATCAAAAAACTTTAGAAATAATATCCGTCAGTACAATAGTGCTCTTCCTTTTGTGTCATTTGGCGCCGATATTGCATTGCCACCTGGTCATGGGTCATACGTGTCCAAAATTTAGGGAACTCCACATTACAGAATATCTTCGTTATACCCTGAAGATCCAAACAATGCAACATATTGTGAACATTAGTCTGCGCACAGTATTTTACATTTATCTCAGATCTCACCGTCAAATTTTGACGGGTTCTCACTAGTCCACTTTAAAGTGTTTTTCGCCCTGCGCTCCTTGCCGCCTTGATTGAGCTTCGGGCGGGCCCGCGGCGCCGGAGGAGAGGGTTCGTCGACTGTGGGAGACTTTTAACGAGGGGCAGCTGTCGGTCACGAGCGGCGCCGCGACGCGCGCGGAATCGCGATGCCACCGCCTGAAGGGCGTGATGTTATTCGTCGTTTACGACGCCGAGGCGTCAGATTATGAGCTGCGTGGCTACGTGCGGCTCCGGCCGTATTTGGGTGAGCCCTCTCCCCAACGGGGGGAAATTCCGAACGATGCAAGGTGCACTGAAGAAGGAGCAGGACACGATTGCAGTTTTTGTGTTAACGTTGTACAAGTCAGAAAACAGCTTGGAATTTTTTAAATGTATTCTTAAAATCTTAATCAACATTAAACAATATAGTTATTTACACGAAGTTATTTTTCGGATTTGAACTTAAACTGATTTCTACAGACAACAAGATACGCGTTTAAGTCGGAATATTCTTTTTCAGGAATGGGTTTGTTCTGTCTGATAACGATGCTGGTTAGTAAATAATTGTCATTTAATAATAAATATTTATGATCTCAATTATTTTTCCTGAAAACGTGAACATACTTTACAATTTCTACAAAAACAAGAATGATCGGAAAATGGTTTCGTGCTTGGTACATCAGCAACAATAATTTTGTTTCGCGTCATTGTATACGAATGCTGTTTCAGACTAAGTGCTTTCAGCTTGTGTCTTGAATACAGTCGTCCCCGAATGCTGTTTCAGACTAAGTCTTCACGAGAAACTTGTCTTTCTTTGGAGGGAATGTCTGTGCCTTTAGTAGAAAAAACGCTGCCAGTTTCATGAAATAGGAATATAATCTACGGATGCAACGCATCTTTGGTAACATGAAATGTACAAAATCAATTCTCTGGGTAAATATTCTACCAATGATTTAACTGCATAGCAACAGTGGTAGTCGCTACGCGTTGCAAAGCCGCGCGTAGGGGTCAAGACGCGCCGAATTAAGCAGGCAGGTGGGGCTGCGCTGGCGCGGGTGGCAAGGCGACGTGTGCAGCGGCGCGAGGTGTCGCGCGCGCAGGCGAACGGAGGTGCGGCGGGTGCCTTCACGCGGGCGGGCGCCGCCCCCGCGCCGCCTCTGCGCCGCCCCCGCGCCGCCCCCGCGCCGCCCCCGCGCCGCGCCCTCGCCGCCGCCGCCGCCGGAAGCCACGTCTAAGGCCGCGCATCCGCCGACGCCTCAAAGGCGCCGCCGCCGCCACCTGGCGCAGGTCGCCGACCCGGGGTTCGCCTCCCGCGCGCGCCGCCGTGCCGCACTAGCCCCTCTGCCCACGCCGCCGCCCGCCGCCGGCCATGCTGCTCCCCGCCCGAGAAGCACTCCGATGCCTCCAACCCGTCTGCTCACTGCATCAACTGATGTCACTGCAGCGCCTCTGATCGGGAGGTCCTAGGAGTCCTGACGGCGGCAGGATTTTCGACACTAGCTTTTCAGCTAGGTCGAATTCAGTCGCTGTCTGGATGAGAATTCTAGAGGCCAGTTGCTCTGATCGGTAGTTTTCCGTGGTTTCTCAGATCAACACCAGGCGAATGCCGGAGCAGTACCCTACCAAACGGGCCACGGACCGAGCGCGATCTGTCCTTCCTCTTCCTTGTCCTTTCCTCTCCCCTTACACACACACTTACACTAACATGCACTACACTACCACATATTCCGGGAGACCGGTCGGGACCTTAGAGCTTGTCCCGGCTTGGGCGTTGCCCCGCTGGTGGGAGAGTCCTGGTTAGGGGGAAACCCCACTAGCCGACGGTAGGTCGGCACCGGATCTCGCCCTCCAGCGAGAGAAGGTCACCGCCATCTCCCGAGAAAAGAACATGCACTACACTAACGGGACTAATGACCAAAGCAGTTGACGCGCCCGGAAACAAAAAAAATCAATCAATCAAATCCAACCCGTCTCATCCTCGCGTCACTCGACTCACTTCCCCTGCTTTTATGATGTGTATGTAATTGGCAACTAAAGGGTTGGGGATCAGAACAGTTGAAGTTGCCAACATCAATTACGTCAATAGTTTACACGATTTGGAAAGATAGACCAGAAAATTATGTATGAATGATTAAATAAATGAAACACGTAAGTTGTGTGTCATGAAGCATAGCCTCTCCAGAAGTTAGATTCGCTCATATTTCTTTTCATTCAGATAACTAAATACGAAAACAATTTTAAGATATAGAGTCCTAAAGGTCCTAGAAGGTTCCTCTACTACATATACCATTGACCCTGTATTTCGGCTAAGGTAGTAAGAGATCTTCACATGTACTGGAGTTTCTTGAGGATTCAAACATCTCTATACATGAACTGTGTCACCCTCAGTCTTTGTTCTCTATGAACTCATTTTCTTATACATTTTCAACACTGAACCTCTCCCTTCTTTCGTGCTGCTTTTAAACATGTACCTCGCCGCATCCCAACCCACCTTCCCACGTTCCTCCCTCGCCATCGCCACTCCGCCCGCCTCCTCTGGATGCACTCTGGCCGCCGCCGCCGCCTCCCCCGTGTCGTCCGGTGTCGCGGCGGCCGGGCGTCCGCCGACGCCTCGTGCATGCGCCGGCCAGTCTGCGTGTGGGCCGCGCCGCCGCCTTCGCCTGCCAATACGCCTTCTGCGCACGTCGCGACAGCATGCATCACGCATGGAGGAAGGTCAGGGCGGGCCCAAGCACCGTTGCGGCGGCGTCCGAGGCTTTTAGTGCTCAAATTACGTCAACGATAGAATCACTGACCGACTTTACACGCGTCTCCAAAGTGTCTCATCCTGTCAGCGAATGTATTTGACCAAGAAGCTTATTCCTTATTTCAAGTTATTACATTTATTATATTAAGAATAAGCTTCAAAAGTATGACGTAATTGAAGAAAGAAATCAAATTGTGGTGCTAGCTGTCTGCTCCATTCCTATCCCTAATTTTAAGTTATAAAGAGTGGATTTTCAATTTGGAATTATTAGCTGCACTTGTTAAACAATTGCCGAGAAAATTAATGATTTTCCAAGATATTGTTGCGATATGAATCTAAGATCCTTGTTCTTATTATTAAAATGTTACATTCATTAGTAATTTATGATGTGATTGCAATGAGGCAATCACAAATTTTATGTATACTTCTGGAACAATTTTGAAATTTAAAAGAATACAAGTTAAAAATCTCACTCTGGTAATATAACTGTTTTTTCTTCACAGTATCCCATTTAAAAGGATCAACAAGGATTAGAAGGAGCCTGAGTGTTATGTATTACTTGTGAAGAGGCCAGCGATTTTTAATTATTTTACATCATGCTTATAAAATCTTTTGGATCATTAGTTCTGAATAAAAACGATTTTTAAATTAAAAAGAAAATATTGAAACATGGTTATTGTGCTAATAAATATAATGTGTTTGTTTATTACAAAAAATTGAGAAAAACTTAAAAAAAATCAGTTTATTCTATTATTAGTATATTTTTAATAGAAATAAAACAGTATTATTCAATACAAATTATCATTTTCATTAAGTAGATTCTAGGATTATTTCATTCCAAATAAGAATAGCTGTTTCCGAGCTAAAAATATTCCTTTCCGTGCTTCCCCAGCAGTTATCCATTGACCCAGCGGTCGTCCATTTCGAGCCTAATACGACTTCGAACGTAATTTCCTTGACTTCAGCCGAAGAGCAATGGATGCGCCGATTAAGGCTCGCTGGCCTCTTTGAGCCCTGATTTGCGGGGCAACGCAACGCAGCGCTCTCTTTCAGCTCCTCGGACGCAGAGCAAAAGCAACGGGCGCAAGTCGCCCCGCGCCGCGCCGCGCTGCGGCGATTTGTTAAGCTACCGACTGCCGCATCGCCCTTTTGTTGCAGACGATCCTCAACTCCATGCACAAGTACCAGCCGCGCTTCCACCTGGTGCGTGCCAACGACATCCTCAAGCTGCCCTACAGCACGTTCCGCACGTACGTGTTCAAAGAGACCGAGTTCATCGCCGTCACGGCCTACCAGAACGAGAAGGTGAGTCACCGTCCACGTTGGCGAAACTGTATGCCGAAGAATCAATATGGTAATAAATGGAAAGTACAATACCAGATTGCATACGTACGTTGCTATAACGGTTTTAACCGAGAATGTATCTAAAAATGAAAAAGAAAAATTTGGAGTGGTATAATTTCTAGATTTCAAAGTACACTATATTTCATTCGCCAAAGTTTCCAGATTAAAAAAAACAAAAAACAATTTAGATGACCTTCTACATAATTGTGTCAATAGTTTCTCGTTACCTGACGATAGAGCCAGACCATGTGACTAAACAAAATATCTCAGAATAAATGCTACGTACATCTTAGCCGTATATGAGGACGAAGATGATGTGCAAGATAAGTTGCCTACTTTTCAGGGGTAAATATCAGATATGTAACTCCGTTATAAGATATTTTACAATATATTTTCATCGGCAAAATGTGACCACTATTGATATTCCTACATGAACTAGAAGTTTGTAACTATTTTTCTGAGACATTCTGTTTATGTCAGGGGAATTGCTCTCCTTTTCCCTGTATATATGTGGAAGGCAAATGAAAAATATCACTATCTCGTTAAATAACATAAGTAATTATTTCTTCAACGTCTAACAATTCAATGCACCAGTTCTCTGTGATCGGTCATTGTGTTTTCTGTGGATTTAGGTAAATGATTCGAAGTATTTCCATTTCCAGTCTTCATAATTTAGTAGAGAAACTCTCTTTCACAATAATTGTTCATTTAAATCCACGTATACGAGAATGTTGGCAATCAAGAAACAGGTACTTGTACATGGTTTGACCGGTCAATTGTCAAACGGTAAATGATGAGTTGATACCTTAATGGAATACGTGGTGGTAAGCAACAGTCTACAATAAAATTTTATTGTAATCAGTCTACAATAAAAAAGAAAAATGTCCATGTTTTATGGTGGCTTCGATCCCATAACACATGTACTGGTAGCACAACACATGTACTGCCAATGAATCAGTCTGCTCTAAAGGGAAGAGCTCTTTTGTATTACCAAGAGAAAAGTGACTCGACTAAGAATTGACATCGAAAAAAGTCGAAATTTTTAAGAACCCAATATTAAAGTACTATTAATCACATCGGAACAGCTGTAAAGATGAAATTTGAGTGATATGATTAATAGTACTTTAATATTGGGTTCATAATATTGGATGAATTATGATTTACACGAGTCATTTTGTAGCAATAATCTAAATTTAAGATTTTTTGTGAGAAAATTAATATTTGTTGAGGACTGCTAGACGAGAGTAATTCGAATCTTATCTAAAGTAAATTCATTGTATGTAACATTGTTCCCGCCAATGACCTCGAAAGACGAAAGTCGAACGGGAAGAAAATAAATAAATTTAAAAAAAGAATATCTTTCCGAAAATCTATGAAATGTTTGTCATCCCCAAAACTCTTTTTAAACAAATAAAAAACTTTAAAAAGAAAATGGTAAACAAAAATTCATGGGTTTTCGGTCGAATCTAATTCTTGATCATTTACCTTATGTGTGAAATATTGAATAAGAAGTTCCCCAGTAACTTCAGGGTGCATCGTAACGCCAAAGCCCGGGCACACGGGTGGGCACCGGGCCACGCGCAACACTTCGTCTGCTTCTGGGACGACTAGGTTCGAAGCACGGACCGTCACCACCGCCCGTTCAACATGACGCACCTGTCTCTAAGTGTTTTCTTAGACGTCGAGGCAAATCGAGGGTTGAGGCATGTCTTTTTTGTGAGAATTCCAGCACTGATGGAAAATGAAAAATACTTATATAGCCTTGAAAGGACAAAATATTAACTAAGTACATGGACATTTAACGACTCACCAAAATTGTTTCTCGTATTTATTAAGGTATTTGAAATGACAGTACTGTTTTCATGTTCCATAGTATTTTAGCACCTACGAGTTCACAATATTCCAAAAGCATCACATAGTCCGTAAAAAGGGCCCGATTAGGCAAATGCTAGATTACCGCACGTGCAACATTGGTCAGCACACTCACAGGCCCTAAGTTCAAATTCGCGGGCGTTGCTACACACCCTTATAAAAATACCCCTCTCACGACTGTTCGGTGTGGAACCAATTCCCTGTGACATTTTCGGGGATTTCTTCTATGGAGAACGGCTTTCTTGGTGTATGAGCGCTGCTCGAACGAGTTACATTTATCTTGCACGGCGACAGTCAGACAACTGATTTCACATCGCTCTCTGGGCTAATAGAGTCACGGAGCCATCTGTTATTGTGAGAACACATTAGTACATTTCTTTCACGCAACAAATAAAATTGTATGACCCGATAACATTTCTTTTAGAAATCAAGTAGTGCTAAAACTTTCTCGCCCGTACTTGCCCGCAAAATTACGAGAAAAGTACTCACATTTTCGAAAAAATGTACAGGAACTTATTTGAAAATATATCTTTAAGAAACAGATATCATTGAGAAAAATAATCTCTAACTTCATAATTGTAGTCGTAGGAAGACGATGGAGCCTTTTTTTTTTAATTTAGTAAATGTCCCATGGGTTTCATGTAAAGTACCCCAGAAATTAAAACATCGGTTCCAAGTTCAAAGGGTCGCGACATCAGTCAGATCGATTAGGGAATATCGGTTTTGGAGAAAATCGGCTGAACAGTTTATCCGCTAGTGTTGTTCACAGACGAAGGGACGGACGGACGAGTAGACAGACGGACGGACAGGCGGACGAACACACAGACGTTTTGCCGTCATTCAATTTCAAGGACTCACAAAACATGGAAATCCATGGCTACGTGTTAGAGGATTTCTTACTCTAAATTTAGACATTGGATTTATCCTCTTTTTCGTTACCAGGACCGCGTAATGTAGGTAATGTAGGCCACGAAGCACTGAATTCAGCTCGAGGAGGTCTCCTCTAACCCCGAAAAAGCCCAGACGTTGTTTAGATGGGAAGAAGGGATTGCGTTCATTGCAAGGATTCAAGTTTTGGTCGTCAAATAATTAAAGTTATTCCTGAAATAATAACTCAAATTCGAAAATTCAGAATGTTCAACGAAAACTGAACCGTCACCATTTTATATGTGCTTTGCTAGTCCTCTTTTTAACCAATTTTTTTCTAATATTCTAAAATGGTTATTTTTCATTACAATATCATAAAAATAGGCTCTTTTGATAAAATTCATGGACTTTTGAACATATTTACTTTAAATAATTAGAAACTTTATTTGTCCTATAAATAGAACCGTGGAGAAAGAGGCATATCATTCGGCATGTCAAGTTTTCATATCTTAAAAAAAAAGTGTTTCCATAAAAATTACTATCAAACTTTCATTTATTTACTTTCTGGAAATGATGTACGATATTAATAATTTTTTGGTACAAATGAAAATTCTGTTAGAACAATCCGGTACGAGACACATGGCGCGAGGCACAAACGATTTAGAATGGTTCCAATTATTTGGCGGAGGTGGTGTCGGGGCTGGTATTAAGAGTCAGCGTGAGGCACCCACCCCACTTAAAAATTGCTATATCTTAATTATTTTTTGGTTCAAACGAAAATTCTGATGGAACGAACGATTTAGAACGGTTCTAATTTTTTTACGGTGAAGGCGGTGCCAGCGTGAAGTTGGCATTGCCCATCATAATGGTTGTATCTTAATTAAGTTCTTTGGTACAAACGAAAATTCTGGTGCAACAGTTTGGTACAAACGATTTAGAATGGCTCCATCCATTTTCTTAGGATGGTGGCGGTGCCAGTGTGAAATTGGCACCACCATAATTGAAAGTGCCCTAACTTGTAAGTGGTTTTGGTACAAATGTTATTGCATAACAAATGCGTAGAAACGAGGTACAAACGAATAGAAATGGTTTTAGTGGTTTTCATTGTGGTGGCGGTGCCAACATCAGGCGCTTACGATTGTTCTGTCACTCGTCTCTTAGCACATCAACATTTATTGAGCTGGCTTGCTGCGAATTAACAGGAAAGTTGCTCGTATGAATACTGACCTATCACTGGCCTTACAAGGTCTCGCAAAGACAATATAGCTCGCGTTTGTAATTCTCGATCAAAATAACGGGCATAAGTATACATTCACAATTGATCAATAATGAACAAAATTAGGAGGTGAAAAAAATGCAAAGTGTACTGTAAAGTTCAAAAATTACACAAATGTAATTTTTTTAAATATCTCTCACGCCGCTAATATGCACATATCCATCGATTTGTATACATTATTGTAGTTGTGAGTGGAAGTGCTTAAAATAAAGGTTTTCGAAAACTCAATAGATTCCTATGAAAAAGAGCTTCAAATTTCGCATTTAAAGTAATGCTTAATCATCATTTTCTTAAAAGAGGCTTCCAATTTTTCAATTCAAATTTATATTTAGGACGAGGTTTTACTATTATTTAGTATTCTTAAAGGAATATTTCGGTTCAACTGAAAAGTTGAGAAAATGTAAAAAAAAAGAAGTATTTTGGGCGACGATAGATGGCAGCCTGCAAGAGGGTGGGGTAAGACCTTAAAGCCAGTTTACACCAAGGAAATTAGAAAACTGTATCTGCGAGTCTCATTTTCGTTGAACCCTCTGACCTTCCGAAAATTGCATATTTAGAAGTAATGCGAGAAATTGTGCTGTAGTAGCACCACTACTTTTACTCATCCATGGTGTTTAAATATTTCTGGTAATTTCCTTTCACAGAAATGTAACTGAAAATACATCTAAACCTGGATTAAAGAATGATCCAAGGTACGTCGCCAAAAACCAGGATATGCCGAAAATTTGTGACAAACTCAGGAAAGTATGAGCCATCTATCGTCGCCTCCAAAAACGTTTTTTTGACATTTTCTCAACTTTTCAGTTGAACCGAAATATTCCTTCAAGAATACTAAAGAGGAGTTAATACCTCGTCCTAAATAGAAATTTTAATTTAAAATTTTAAACCCCTTTTAAGAAAATAGTGATTAAGCATTACTGTAAATGCAAAATTTGAAGCTCTTTTTCACAGGAATCTATTGAGTTTTCGAAAACCCTTATTTTAAGTCATTTGAAGAACTTCCACTCACAACTGCAAAAATGAATAGAAATCGATGGAAATGTGCATATTAACGGCGCGAGAGATATTTAAAAAAATCACATTTGTGTAATTTTGGGGAAAAAAAGGGTATGCCAAAATGAACTTTGCATCATATAAAACAGTGCAATTAGCACTATCTGTTGGAAAAGTTTGAAGAAAAAAAATTGGAGCCGTTTTTGAGAAATTTTAAAAATGTCGTGGGGAATTCATGTAAAGTATCCCCAAATTTTAAAGAATGTTTTTCAAAATTTCAAAGCTTCAACTAGAGACAGATGGATAAAGGTTTCTTGAATTTTGAAAAAATCCTACTCGTGGTTTAGGCGCTAGTAGTGTTCACAGGCGGACAGACAGTCGGATAGACGTTTTGAAAAGAAAACAAAAAAAAAAACACTTTTTGGGTATCAAGGGACCCCAAAAACCTGTATTTCCGTTGAAATCTCGAAATCGATTTCCCGCAGCATTACATAACTTTCTCTATTCTACATATATTACTCCGTATATACGTATGAATAAGAGAAAGTAAAAAATTCAAAAGGAAATTCATATTTTTAACGAAATTATAATTGCTTAACTAGTATTTATATAGGAAAATTTCATTAACAAGAATGCATGTTTTATTGTCTGGCACATGAATCGGCGTATAACTGTTTTGGTTCCGTCAGATGAAGGCAACATTCACGCACTCAAGATGCGAATTACTCCTAAACAACAAACGTTTCCGTGCGCTCTGACGGCCAATTGGCCCACCACCCGCTTCCACAAACACTAAAGTTGCTGTGAAGAGCCATTGGGCAACTATAGAAAAAACAAATTACAACAGATCTTGAATCATCCCGTGAGAACAGTTGAGGGTTAATGAACTAACGGACTGTATATGTACTATTTAAGAAAAATAAAAATGATAATAGATAATGATAATCTAGATTGGTTATGTTCGTACCTTAAACAACGATCTCAGAGAGTTGAAATACCTTACTGGAATGATGGAACATTACGTACGCACCTATCAGACTCTTTGCTCATTGCATGTGGAGTTCCTCAAGGATCGATTTTAGGCCCTATTCTGTTCCTACTTTACGTAAACGATATGCCCTCGACGATTCGAAACGGAAGAACGGTTCTCTTTGCGGATGATACGAACATCCTTTGCAATAAAGAAACCGTAAATAGTACAATATCAGATGTTTCAAATTGGTTCCGAAATAACAAATTAATAGTAAACGAAAAGAAAACGGTTTTAATGCAGTTTTCCATTTCAAATAAACAATTCTGTGCTCCATTGAAAATGAACGGTGTACCATTGACTGATGTTAAGGCAACAAAAATTTTTAGGTCTCTCAATTCAGTCAAACCTTAAATGGAACGTCCATTTAAATGAATTGAACACAAAATTAAGTTCATTATGCTACGCGTTCAGAATTCTTGCAAATTCAGTCAGCCTTCATACTGCTCGTTGTGTATACTTCGCGAATGTTCATTGCCGCCTGAGATATGGCATAATATTCTGGGGAAATACATCTTATAGCTCCCAGACTTTTAGATTACAAAACGAATTGTACGAATAATAACCAAATCCCACCCACGTGATTCATGTAAGCCTCTCTTCATTAATCTAGGAATTCTACCATTACCGTGTCTTTTTATTTACGAATCAGTGGTTTTTGTAAAAATGACTTGCTTAAGGGCGGGAATATATTTTCAGAAAATGCCGAAGTCTATTACTATAACACTCGACGTAGAAATCATATTCATCAGGTGACAGTATCAACAGCTCATTACAAAAAATTCACATACAATACATGTACATTATTTTACAACACTTTGCCTGATGACATTAAACGATTAAATTCAATAGAAAAGTTTAAATCCCAAGTGAAATCGTTTCTGCTGCATAACTGTTTCTATACAATTAGAGACTATACTGAGCATCACAAGAAAAGTAACATTATTTTTAACAATGATACATAATGCATTATTTACCATTTGGACTGTATAAATGAGTATAAACAACCTGTAACAACTATTGTACTACAGCTTCCGGGTCAATGACCCCCATCTCGATCAGGTTTTTCGTCCAGTTTCCCTGATCCATTGAGCAAATGCTGAGATGGCCCCTTGTTTTGCTTCTGGACATAAATGTAACTTCATTTTCTGTGCACGTCTTCTAGAATTCAGTGGGAAATACAATTATTCAAATTATCGTTTCCATGTTGTCGCGGCAGGAAGTAATAAGAGCCAAAATTTATTGCTTATTTATCTTTAAAAATAGATTTTATTACATGTTTTTTTTGTTGTTTTTTTCTCCCTTGCAAAATTCAAAATTTATTGCTTATTTACCCTTGAAAATAGATTTTTTTACATGGGAGTTTTTTTTCTCCCTTTCAAAATTCAAAATTTATCGCTTGTTTATCCTTGAAATTGATTTTATTACATGGGAGTTTTTTGTTTTTTTTTCTCCCTTTCAAAAAATTCAAAATTTAAGTAGTATATGACTTAGTGTAGGGATCACAGAATTTTGAAAACGTGCACACAATTCACTTTTCCCATAGCACGTCATACGCAGTTTTTAACTGTTTTTTTGACGACGTAAAATAAATAAAATAAAAAAATAAAAAAAATAAATAAAAATAGATAGGAAATTTCAAATGCCAAGTGAAATCGTCTCTGCTGCATAACTGTTTCTGTACAATTAGAGACTATACCGAGCATCACAAGGAAAGTAACATTAATTTTAACATTGATTTTTAATGGATTATTTACTGTATAAATGTAAACATCCCATAACAAGTATTGTACTGCAGCCTCCAGGACAATGACCCCCATCTCGATCAGGTTTTTCGTACAGTTTCCCTGATCCTTTGAGCAAATGCTGAGATGGCCCCTTGTTTTGCTTCTGGACATAAATGTACGAGTAAATTCATTATCTGTGCATGTCTTCTAGAATTCAGTGGGAAATATGGTTATTCAAATTATCGTTCTTCATTTTGTCGCGGCCAGAAGTATTATTCCTTGACGAAGGACATGATGAGGGATAATAGCCCAAATTTATTGCTAATTTCCACTTGAAATAGATTTTATTACATCGGCGTGAATACTTTTGTTAACAATCCTTGCAAAAAACGCTCATTTTTTGTGTACTCAAAATTCAAGTAGTATATGGCTTAGGATGAGGATCACAGAATTTTTAAAACGTACATAGAATTTACTTCTCCCCATAGCACGTCACAGTTTTTAACTGTTTTTTACGTTATATATATATATATATATATATATATATATATATATATATATATATATATATATATATATATATATTTGTGTGTGTGTGTGTGTGTGTGTACTAGCTTATTGTGGCGTCTCCGGAGGGAATTTTCTTATTAAAGGGTTAATTTGTTCTTCGCAAGATCATAATGAATACAAATTTTTAACTTCTTACAATTGGGTGTTCCTTTGGGTGTTTCACGACCCTACCCCTCACAGTCAAGCGAGCTGGGTGCCGAGAGAAAAGTGGAGGTAAGTAGAGAAGAAAGAGATAATAGTCTGAACGCGAAGGCCCAAAAGAGTTCCAGATGCAGGAGGTACAAATTGTGACCACTGGATGAATTAAGTCGTGACGTTTGATGTATATGCTCGAAAGAGTATAGTAATTTACAGCGTCTCACCATATAACTTACATTTGTATTCAAATCTTATGTTTAGAGTATAATTCACAAAAAAATCTTATCGCCTCCTATATTATTTCAGTAGTATGCATACCTTTTGCATCTCTCTCACGCAAGCAATGTTTATAAATGACGTCTCTAAAGAAATAGAATTTCACGCAGACGTGACTAATTGCACTTTGACTTCAAATATATGAAGAATTTGTTGAAAAAAGCACATGTAAATATTCATGTCAAATGCAACCCGCAATACTTGGCCAGATGTTTTACTCTCTACCGAAAAATAACTCCTAATCGAAGCGTTTTAGGGCCTTACTAAGTAAACTTTTGAGGCGAAAGGCCTCAAAGAAACGTTCCCCACACCGTTTTCTACAAGATGAACATTCTATTACATTTTGTTCTGGATCGACGCTTCCCGTTTCTCTCCCACCTGTTCAGTGCCAATAGAATATGCAACTGTATGTGAAATTAAACTAATGACTTGATATTCTACGCGATTGAATTTACACGGGTGAACCTCTCTGCTTGGTATAACGCTAAATAAAAATAGTTTGTATTGACAAGGATGTATTGTATTGTTATCAATTACAAGGAGTCATATAGAACAAGTGACGGAGGATAAGAGGGTCTTCAAGAAAAAGACATATTTCAGACTTAATATGGAAATGGAAAAATAGAGAAGAGGTTCGGGGTTTAACATGCGAGAGTTCGCTAGTTTATTATATTTACTGGAATTGAACGATTGTTATCCTCTTCTTTTTTAACATAAATTAAATTATACATATATATATATATATATATATATATAATATATATATATATATATATATATATATATATATATACACACACACATTCCTTCATTTAGAGAATACGCCATTTTCGTCTCATGTTGCTGATACTCCCTAGCACGGGAATTTCACTAGGCCCAGGCATGGGGGACATAGCATTGAGGCCGGCAAAGTCAAACTATCGACCAAAATGCCAAATACATGCATTCCTTCATTTATCAAATAATTCGCTGTTACGTCTTTTCCTCACATAATTTACACGTTTCTATCATAACTTGTAACTCACTCAACAAAACGTGTTTTTCTAAAATTCTTCTAGAATATCCTACAAGAAATCGGCTAAGAATTGTGCCAATCAATTTGTCTTTGAGAGGTTCGAATGAGCTATACATCACCTCACCTCTGCAGGTGCCGCAAGAGACAAGTTTTTAGAGAAATTTCTTAGATTCTTTCCTGGATGAATCCGCAAAAACATGATCAGATCCCCATCAGGAGACCGAGCCGCATCGAATGATGCCTCGTATGTCTCAATTGATGCACGGGAAGTGGTCCAGCCGTGAGTGACGGACGGAGGCGAGTTACTCTCCTACTAGACATACAGTAAGGATATTGGATCAGTCCCCTTGCGCGTCCTACAGCACAAAGAGGATGCCTTCGAAAATAAACCAACCATTAAAACGATTAACACTTGCAAAGAAGTAAAATGACAATATCAATAATAAGTATATTTCAAATCACACATTTGAGAATAAATTAATAATTAACAGCTGAAAGTGACGGCCGCTCCCTGATAACAGAGAAACCTCGAAAAATACTGAAGTTTTATAGTAATCAAGATAAGTAGTTCGCATTTGTAGAAGAAAGTACAAATGCTAAATTGTAGACATAATTTAACCCATTTATTCTATTGCTCCAAAAATGGTCAACTCAAAGGGGTCCTGCAGGAGGGATACTTGAAGGAAATCTCCCGCAAGTTGACGAACAGGTCGACGCGAATCTCACGAGCATCGCCTCATCCCGGGATTTATCACGCACAGTTGACGCGCCCGGAAGCAAAGAATAATCAGTGGCTGAGTCAAAGCCACGCCCTCGAGGGGGCGCGCGGAGTCTCCGAGCCCCCTCCCCCGGCTGCGGTCGCCCTCCGCTGCCCGGCGGGGAACCACGCCCGCTGAGCCCTCTAACAAGCGCCCCCTCCCCCCCCGCCCATGGGCCCCGCGCCGCGAATTCCCACGCCCCACGCACCCATTACCATGGTCTGTTTACACCACGAAGGCCTTTTTTCATTGCGAGTTCTCCTGTGTGGGAGGTCAGTGATTTAATAAGAAAATTACGTACCAAACATCAATCGCTGCAATGGCAAATGCGTTGGAGGAAGTAGAGGCGCGCACAGAAAGTTAGCTTCCCCAGGTCGACAGCAAAAATAAGGCTCATTTTCAAGGGGAAAAACTTTATTGTAGCAGACAGAGCGCATGCACTATTTTGGCACGTACTTCCCAATAGGAACGAGGCATTTCTTGTAAAGTGGGATCAACATTTGTAGGGTGGAAGACCAATCATCTCCCCCGGCGGGAACTGCTTGCAGGTCTCTTGTGGGCTGAGTCGTGTGCGGACCGTCCACCCCACAGTCCCCAGCGATTTCCCTCTTTTCTTGCATCTTAAGAAATTCCTGTCCGGTCAGCGTTACGCGCATGACAGTAAAGCAGAGTTGCAGGTGGTTCGACTCTGGTTCCAATATCTATCCCAGGCAGCGGACGTCTACAGCACAGGAATACAAATGTTGATCCCACCATATGACAAATGTCTTAAATCTGGTTCTGATTATGTGGAGACAAGTGCTGCAACTGCTAAAATAAAGTTTCCCCACGCAATTGGGGTTTCTTTCTGTTCTAGGGGAACTTATTTCCTCGATGCGGATAGTACGATTATTCATTCCAAAATACACATGTCACAAATTAAAATATGATATAGATATTTAAGTAAAAATTATAAGATGTTTAAACAGTTTTGAAAGACACGTTTGAAATTGTCTTCCATTCGTTTCTTGAACAGCAAATGTTAGTTGGATATTCTTAAGAAGACTGCGAAACTTCAAATATTGAATAACGTAGTTATTGGATAGTACACATTTACGTAAGTGGGCCAAATGTGTGATGAACGACGTGGAAGATTTCCTGCTTGTAGATAGTCGCCCAATATAAAAAAATGGGCGGATGGAGAAGTAAAACTCGCAAAACGTATACTGCTCTTAACTCTCGGTAAGCGTTAGGCGGAGTGTTGTCACCTGACACTGAGCAAGCGTTTGTGTGCCGTGCGTGCGCGCGTCCTGACGCACTTTAGTGTCAATATGAAGAGTTAGACGCCCGTAAACATGAGTGAAGTAACGGCGCAATGCGTCCTCTTACCTTCCGCATGCGCAATGCTAACGGATATACAGGAATAACAGAAACAGTTGACACCAAATCATTCGACATCGAAAGTATACGATAATTTACAACAAAACATTTGTTCTCTTGAGATTTTTATTGAATTCAAAATTAAAATTGTAGGTTTGAATACTAATTTTTGTAGGTCGAATATTCGAGTATGCGAATTCAATATTTCATGATTTAAAGAAATAAACTTTTTATATTAAATTATTGCTTTCCCTTTCCCAAGAATGCAACATGTGGTAGAAGGGACGGAATCATCCGTGGGAAAACAAAAAAAAATAAAAACTTGCACAGTAGGCAATATTTACAAACCTAAATAAAACACAAATAAATTGCATCTTTTACAATTACGAATTAAATATAAATGTAATGACAACATGAGTCATTAGGTGCTAATTGTTGAGTAATCATACCAGATCTAAAGTCCGGGCGTTGTATTACATTTTTGAAGATTTAGCTCTTCTGGGGACCCCTACTCCGTAGCATGGGTTGTTGAATACGTGCTGTAAATGAAATGCATGTAAATATAAATTGAAGTTATAGAGGCCGATTGAATCTTACACTATAACGTCAAGTACCCATTTAATTTTCTGTTGAGTTAATATCAAAGTTCAGCAAAAATAGTGTGTTCCTTCCGTGCACGTCGTCGGGCCTTCAATGCGGCAAAGTATAGTTCAGGTGCCGGCCGTTCGATGTTCAGTAGAAACTATTTTCTCTTTTTAGCCTAGAAAACCCAAGGCTTTTTTCAACCTAATAAGCCTGAGGTGAGTCCGTCGGACCCATATACGATAATGCTCCATTTCATTTTGATTGTTACAACAGAAAACAATGAAAAGGAATTCTTTTATTACTATTTATTATATTTTTGGACAACAATTATTAGGCTTAAAGACAACAATTATCTCTTTTACACTGAAAACATTGGCTTGATGTGTGTTCCGAACATGCATTGCTGTTGCACATATTGTAATGGCAATGTCTTCACACTCAGCGGTGTCGCTATAGTTACTTCTGACACTAATATTATCTTCTCTAGAATCTTTATTTACTACACGCAAATAACTATACAACACAATAACCACGTGTAATTGTATCAATTTGTGTGAGTAGCGATAAATGTATACAAATTTCTCACTAGCAACAATAAAAATACGTAGAAAATGTCTGAACATCACTACAATAACCAGAAATTATGTGTTAAATGTAACTTCATTTTCTGTGCACGTCTTTTAGAATTCAGTGGGAAATACAATTATTCAAATTATCGTTTCCATGTTGTCGCGTCAGGAAGTATTATTCCGAAGGACAACATGGATAAGAGCCAAAATTTATTGCTTATTTCTCCTTGAAAATAGATTTTATTACATGGGAGCTTTTTTTTCAAAATTTAAGTAGTATATGACTTAGTGTAGGGATCACAGAATTTTGAAAATGTGCACACAATTCACTTTTCCCAATAGCACGTCAAACGAAGTTTTAACTGTTTTTTGACGTAAAATAAATAAAATAAATTTTAAAAAAATATTTTCAGAAAAAAGCAACAAGCCTATCGCTCGAGATCGCTAAGACAGTAGTGTCGTTGCGATGTCGGACCGAAGGGTCGCGGGTTCGAGTCCCGCCTCGGACATGGTTGTATTTGTGTTCATCCTTTCATCCCTTATCATCACCATATCGTTTCATCTTCACAGTTACTAAAATGTTAACTCCAATAGTCGCTAATGATCAAGATGTTGATGCGATCTTAACAAAAAAGGGTATTGGTAACGAGAGAAAAAAGAAAAAAGCTGACTCCTAGACTCACCTCAGGTTTCTGTGGACTAAAAATGTTTGTCGCAATATCTGATTACAAAATACCAAAAATTGAGAGAAATATTGGTGTAACAATTAGAAGGTATATTTAAAAGAATACCTAGACGTTAGGGGCAGAGATAACTTTCCAATCATTTTATGAGCATAGAAAGAGTCCATTGGACTCACCTCAGGCTTTCTGAGGTTAATACAATGATTAACAAAGAACGGAATGTTCGCACGGCTCCAGAAAGTAAATAGATAATTTAAAACCTAAATAAAACATACAGTATTGAATATATTTCGTTATAGTACATTACATCAAATGTCGATAAAGGTTACCTGCATGCAAATAGACTGCTGTAATTATTCCAAAAAAATTGTAAAAGCATGTTGTTAAAAGATCGCATTGCAAAAACGCCTCACGCCGCGCCGCGACTCGACTCGGTAGTTTGAAATTATAAGATTTCCTTCTCATTGTTGGGAGATGTTATGGCTGTATGAGACGCGTTTTCAATTGTCGAATTTATGTTGATAAATTCAAAAGAATCAGTTTTCATACCTAATGTTACCGGGAGAGGTGGCTCAGTGCATCAACTGATGTCACCGCAGTGCCTGTGACCGGGAGGCCCGAGGTTCTAGTCCCGACAGTGGCAAGAGTTTCGACACTAGTTCGTCAGCTAGGTCGAGTTCAGTCGCTGTCTGGAGAATTCTAGCGGCTGGCTGCTCTCATCGGTAGTTTTCCGTGGTTTCTCCGATCAACACCAGGCGAATGCCCTAAAAAACGCGCCACGGACCGCGCGCAATCTTTCCTTCCTCTTCCTTATCCTATCTTCACCCCTTTCACACACTTACACTAACATGTACTACACTGTCACACATGCCGGGAGACCGGTCGGGAGCTTAGAGCTTGTCCCGACTGGGGCAGTGCCCCGCTGGTGGACGATACCTGGTTAGGGAAATCCCACTAGCCGACGGTGGGTCGGCACCGGATCTCGCCACCCATCGGGGGAAGATCACAGCCAGGTCCTGCTGAAAAACATGCACTACACTCACGAGACTAATGACCTAGGTAGTTGACGTCCCCGGAATCACTAAGAACCAGCCAACCACAGCTCATGTTTGTAATAAGTTCTACAAATGACGACCAAGATGTGTTAGTATGGACACAAACAACGGTATACTATGTAACCGTTGCTAAAGGCGAGAAAGTGCCTAGTGCTGTTTTAGCATCACTAGCTCCCTTCTCTTCCACTTGTACCGGTAATGTTCCGCCCCTAACCGTCTTTCTGGTTTTTTTTCTGGGTTTACTCAATCAATTAAGGCGAACGCCAGGATAGAACCTAAATATAGGTTTGCACTCCCACTCGTAAATGTACAGCTTGCACCCCTCCTTCAATGTTAAAACTTCGTATGAATGTGTGTCCAAGTGGTAACGCATAAGAGCAAGTTTTAAGGCCTGAGCTTAGCCCTCTAACAAAAACTGTATTATTATTATTATTATTATTATTATTATTATTATTATTATTATTATTATTATTATTATTATTATTATTATTATTATTATTATTATTATTGGGGTATTGGACAGGTTTGATGTCAGGTGTGTGGTTGGTAGTTCCTATCAATACGGCATGAATTACAGTTAACTGTCTTCTGCATTATACTCCTTGCATCGAAGTGAAGACACTCTTCGTGCTTGAAGAGCATTTTCGGAATCACTCCCGTGGCTAATATTATTGTCACTGCTGAGATGTGACTTTATGGGTGAGATCGGTATATTTCTGGATCTTCTCTTGATGTTTTGCTGATACGTTGTGAGCGTTGGCTATTGATATATCAACAAGGAAAGCCTACTGATGGTTTCTGTCGATACATCGGGTTACATCGGGTCTATAACCGCTGACTTGTCAGTGATAATTGAGCGATCCCAGCAGAGACTGTGCTCACTACTGTCATTCACGTGCTGAGGAACATATTTATAATACGGCAAGGAAGTGGTGAGTAAGCCCGATTTTATTGCCAATACTTGGTGAACCTGCTTCGCCACTTCATCATGCCTCTTTCAATGTTCCGACTTCGCGAGGCGCTGCTGCATGCACCTGTCACGTGTTGGAGAGTTGAGTTCCGCTTACGGCCTCACAGCTTCTACTGGGCTGGCCAAGTCTCTCAAAATGTGTTTCCTGTTGTTCATTGTCAGTACCACTTGTTCCTGGATAGTTCTGGATAGCTGCCATGAAGGCTTCTGTCCCTGGAAAGGGATCCCCACCTGAAGCCATGCAAGCGACGCAGAGCTGCCAACGTCTGGTTTGCTCAGCTCATGGTTCGTGCAGTCCTTCGATTTCCACGAGTTTTTCCTCTCTTGCAATGATTGGCGAACAGAGGGATTAGTAATTTTTAAGTTCAAAGGACTTAAGTTATGCTTGATGAAGTCTTCCGCAATCTTCCAGCAAGTACAGTATTATTATTATTATTATTATTATTATTATTATTATTATTATTATTATTATTATGTGTGGGGTCTGGTCCCCCAGCGGGCGCCTCCTCAGGTGACGGATAGAGGGATGCCCGGTCAGACTTATCTAGTGGGTACCGGGGAAATAAAATACCCGAGGTGGACCAAAACCAGAGAAGAGGAAGAAGAGGACGGCAACGGCAAAGGAAGAGATGCTTAACAGCTCTCCAACGACAGAAGAGACGGAAGACTTTAATACCTCTCTTTCCTAAAAAATCTGCTACCTTGCAGAAGATGATGTCTCATCAAAAAGGTTAGAGGAAGGAAACCTCGAGAAAAAAAACCTTGGTTCTCCAAGTTGGAGTTGAGATGTTGGGCCTGCACCCCATTTCTCAGAAAAGAACTTAACATGCACGAGTCCCAAGCAATAAGCCTCGGAATCATGCCAGTCTACGACGACGACTTGGCCTTCGAAATAGATATATGAATTTTGGAACTTGGAATGTGCAAGACATATCCACAAAGAAGTCCAAAGTGTTTAAATAATTAGGCATTTAGAAATTTAGATGTTGCTGCCCTATCTGAAACTAAAACGAAAGGGAAGGGTTTGGAAGAGATTAAAAATTACGTTCACAAATACAGCGGAGTAAATAAAGAAAACAGAGCAAAGACAGGAGTATTCATTGCCATACGCAAATCTTTAAAACATCACATAAAAATGGGATGGTATTAATGAAAACCTACTATTACATCTAAGGAGGTACGAGATGGTCGTAATTGCCGACTACACGCCCGCGGACAGTGCAACTGAAACGGAAAAATAGAATTTTTTACCAAATTGACGAACCTTCTGGACCAAATTGGAAACAGATAGGAAATATATTTAATGCGCGACTTTAATGGAAAAGTAGTAGTAAGTAAGAAGAAATGTAGTAGGAAAATTTGGAGAAGATGCAAAGAGCAGCAATGGGAAAAGACTGATAGATATGTTCGAGCAATACGAACTAAAGATATGGAATTTTTTTTCAGCACAAAATTATTCATAATACACCAAGTCTCAACCATCAAGGAAATTATACTATATTCTTGATTACATCATTGATAGAGTAATAAGACCAGAGTGGAAGTATGTAGGGCATACAGAGGTACAAAGTGCGGATCTGACCACTTTCTTCTGCGAGCCAAATGTCTTTTCCCCTTCCAAGATGGAAAGATCAAATAAAATAGGGAGACTCTAGAAGAAAAGAGATAGATATTAAATACGAACGTATTAAAATAAATACGAACATAATAAAATCGTACAAAGTGAGGTTACTAGAAGACCTGTTCTTATATAAATGAAGGCTAAGTGGGAAGTTGCAAAATGTGGATGACTCCTCTCCAAAAGCAATGTACAGAAATATAACAAAATACATAGACGAAGCGGCATACGAAAGTTTGGGGGAAATTGAAAGACAACAGCAGAGGACTGAGACGTATTGGTGGAATGACAAATTTCCTGAAAGGGTACGAGAGAAGAAAAACGCCTATCAAAAGTGGCTGACGACCCGTGATTTAGAAGACAGAAAAACTTATACGCGAATGTGTAGAGAAGTAAAAAAGGAGATTATAAAAGCTAAAAATGATATGTGGGATGTAAACTGTCACGAAATTAGTAACACCATTGGAACCTCCAGATCACGGGAGACGAGGAAAGTGTTGAAACAACTGAGAAGAAATGAAATGAGATGTGGACATTTGCAGCTTATAAGCCTAGACAGATGGGAAAGTATTATGAAGAACTTCTTCAGGAACACCGTGCAGAATACCACACTTCATATCAGCCGAAGGATAATCTGACAATCAGGTAGACGATATATTAACAACTGCAGTTGAGAAAGTGGTGAAAAGTTTCAAAAGTAGTAAAGCTCCCAGACCCAGTGGAATAAATATAGAACTAATAAAATCAGCTCCATCGGTATTCTTCGAACAGCTTTCAGAATTATTTAGTGCGTGCCTCAGGGGTCGTGGAAAACCTGAAGTCTTTAAAGTGGGTTACATCTCCAATGTATTTAAAAAAGGAGAGGAGGAATGCTTCAATTATCGTGGCATAACCGTTCTGAGTTCCCTTGGTAAAATATTCGGTAAAATTATTAAAAATAGATTGGAAAATGAAATAAATGAAATGGAAGAACAGAGTGGCTTTCGAGAAGGTATATCCTGCATAGATTATATATTTACCATTCGACAAGTTACAGATAAGCGTCTGGCGTATAATCTTGAGACACTTGTAGTTTATATTGACTTGCAAAAGGCGTACGACAATGTCCACCTTTCAAAATTGTGGATGGCCATGGAAAATCAACATATTAATAGCATGTATATTAAGGCAATTAGAGAATTATATACGACAATATCGCTTATGTGAAATTAAGAAATAACAAATCAAAAGAAATAAATATAAGTAAAGGGCTAAGAGGTGTTGTATTGCAGCAACCCTGTTCAAAATATATCTAGGAGAAGCTCTAAAAAATTGGAAGATAAAATGTGAAAGGATGGAAATAAAAATTAATGACGATATGTTATATTCACTAAATTTTGCAGATGACCAAGTGATATTCGCATAGGATGAAGACGATGCAAATTATATGTTAAGGGAATTAAATGAGGAATATCGAAAATGGGGCTTGAAAATCAATTTCAAGAAGACAGAGTACATGGTGGTAGGAGGGACAGGGAAATATTATGTAATAGAAGATGGCTAGGTTGTTAAGTGTTGTCAGACGGAACAATTTTAACAGACCAAGGAGGCAGTGAAGAGGAAATTAAATATATTGCATTCGGAAAAGTAAATATGTTGCTAATAAAGTGGAAATTAGCAATAAAAATATTGCTAATAAAGTGGAAATTAGAATTTATAAAGCAATTGTGGAAAGTATTCCCCTGTATCGTGCTGAGTTGTGGGAGATCTCAAAAAACAATGAGAAAAAGTTAAAGGCTATGGAAATGGAGTTTTGGAGATGCAGCTGCAGTGTAACGTTAATGGAAAGAATCAGGAATGAAAATATAAAAGCAAATGGGTGCCATTTCGGATGTAATGGATACAAGGGAGAAGGTTAAAATGGCACGGTCATCTTAGAAGAACGCCGGAGGAAAGATGGCCATTAAAAATTCTGAGGTGGCAGGTTCCAAAGCACAGAAAGAGAGGTAGACCAAGAATCACATGGTATAATGGTGTGCGACAGACAAAGAGAGAGTCACATCGAAGATGATGATTGCCAAGATAGACAAAGATGGAAGCTTGGGTGCGAGAGACTCCGCATGGTGTATTTCCACTCGCAGGAGAAGAAGATTATGATGATTAATAACAATAATAATAATAATAATAATAATAATAATAATAATAATAATAATATCAATATTATTATAAGATTATTATTACATGTATAAATAGAGTGATGTTGATGATAATTAAACAAACTTGGTGTCATTTGAAAGCTTTTTTGGAATTATTTAAACCTAGAAACCTCAAATTCTTCCTTAACAACAAACTACGTCTTCGTAAAATACAGAATTATTGAGGAGTTTTGAAGTATGATATGAGTGATAATGGTAACACCGTATGCTTTCCTACCCACAGCACCAGGGTGCGTTGCTGCAACTATTATGGCAACTGTGATCTCGAAATGAGAAGTTGAAATTACAAGAAATGTTCGTTTCGCACTGTCACAAAGGTAAGTCTGAACATTGTTTCCATTCCATTTCTTTATGAATTTATGACAACACAATATAAAACTTAAAGTTTTGTTTGTGAATTTGAAAATGACGATTCTGATGTTAAGTTTTGAAGTTATGTAAATAGTATGTTTTTCTCATTACAGTTCTCCCGATCTGCTATTCACAACGAGGTGAAGTTTCTATTGTGGTTTAAAAGGAAATAACATTACTTGATTTTTATATTTACTCAGTAACAAGAATTTCTGAAGAAGTGGACTCTGTGACTACACATTCTTGCTTTTCATATATTTCAAAGTACTTGAGTGAGTAGTTTCTGTTAAAAGTAGGACCATTTTCCCCCAATATTCACAAGCTTTTTGGGGGCAAAGTTAATCAACTCGATAAATCAAGTACATATACATGTTTACTGTATAATTAGATAGCCAGTTACCTATTTCAAATCTAAATTTTAGCAACATTTGATTGTAGTTTGCCAAACTGGTTATATATCATATATAACTCTATTTATCATGAGCAACAATGAAAGGAAACTTAAGATACGAAAGAATTCATCCTTAAATGCTCCATTTGTCAATACTGATATATATATATATATATATATATATATATATATATATATATATATATATAATGTAACACACCCACCTACCTACTTTACCACACGTGGTGGGTCGTGATAGCATAAATGCTCGTGAAGCGAGCTTACAATTCTCAGGAAGCAGGATCTTTCGGGTATGAGAAAGGTCTGAACCCTTAACACAATGAATCAAATCAAATAATAATAATATGAACATATATTCAATGAGAAAATTTACAGTGACGCAATTTCACAATAGGTTATTGCACTTTAAGTAGCTGGTCACTGAAAAAATGAAACAAGACAAAAAACAAAACATATAGGCGTCACCTCGACTGCCTGAACACACTTTCATCAACTACAATTTAGGATTTAATTACTCCTTTCTGAGTTTTCCCCCTACTAAATTATTTACTCTTTTGGCCTCTAGTTTTCCGTGCACGGCTTCTTTTCAAATGAATTTGATACTTGTTTCAAAGAAACCCTTTCACAGGTGCTAGCCTTGGGCTTCGCACTCACTATAATACTGAACACCAAAAAATATACGTGGCATTCACGTTACTTAATTCAAACCTTTTACATGTCACAAAAGCAATTACTTGAAACATAATACAACAAAGTGATCTTTCTGGATAATATTAACTGTACAACATATAAAATTTCTGAATCATTTACGTAAAATTGTACAAGGTAGACTTCTTTAAATGAATCTACTGACACGTGCGGTAAATGGCCTGGAAACTGCCCCTCACACAGTTCGAAATACTTCTCCCTCCTATTTTAGACGTTTCACCCACTTTTAACACTGCCTTTACCTCACCAGCTCTGCGTCGCTCGCCTGTAGGTAACCTTGGGGATTTTCTGCCGCTCGCCCCGCGTTGCCGCCTCGTCTCGCGTGCTGTGTTGCGACGAAAGCAGTCCCTTCCGCTCGAACGCCGCCAAGCCACCAATTTCCACACCTTTCTCTCGTTCCGAAACCGTACTATCCTCGCTCTAGACCAAGTCCTTCTCGCCTACGCTTCTTTCTTCCTGGGGTCGTCCGTCTTCCACCGCTTCGTACACGTTCGTTCGCGCTTCCAGCCTCGAAATTATTAATGTTGCAAGAGTTATGCTCACATGCTCGGCCGACCTACCACACTTTAGGCATGTGTGATCTCAGCGTGCAATGTGAGATGCTGGATTAAATTACTGTCCTTCTGTGCGAATTTTACAACTTTTGAAGTTATTCCGATGTCAAAAAAGTTACTTGGCTTGCTCTCCGAATTATTGTGACCGCGACGAATGATATTGCACTCCTAATTACTTCACTTTTCTAAGATACGCTTTTCCGAGTTAGCTTTTAACTATCAAGTTAAAGTAAACTCCTATACTATCTATTTGTACTCGCCGTTACAGTTGTAGCAAAAGAGCTTCTTCTGGTCGCCGCCGCAGTCGTCGTAAAAGAGAGTTTCTTCTGGTCGCCGCCGCAGTTGCCGTAAAAGAGAGCTCCTCCGAGGCGCGCCGCGTTACTTATGATACTCGCGCCTGGGGAAACTTTTGGAGGGGTGCATATTCTCCTCCTTTCGTGACCTCACGGAAAAACATTACTCACTAGTTCGGGCGTCGAAGTTTGAAAAGCTGCGGGCAGATGGCGCGTTTACCGGCCATCGCTCCGCCGCGTACCCTAGTCCTCTCTGTTAGTGAGCCTCTTTACATAGCTGATGGTGGCGTTATGGGGTTGTCTAACCCCGTGACGTCACAATATATATATATATATATATATATATATATATATATATATATATATATATATATATATTGCCAGGTTTTATACCGAGTTTCATATTGATTTCAATGTTCTAGAAGTAACCCTCACAGGTTTAAGTAACTCAATGTTTATATGTTACTTTGTGATTTTATTATTTCAATAGGCAGAATGGTACACTAAAGATTGCTGACTTATCATGAGAGAAAGGAGAGTTAAAGGAATGTTAATAAGAGCCACAAGATATAAAAATGAAAACACCATCAAATTATGGGAGACCCTGCTTACATTCATTGAAGTAGTCACTGATAAACTGATCACTTTCCTTTTTCCTGAAGACCAGTTGATAAAGGCAGAGGACGAAGATTATATTCATTACCGTTGAGGAAGCTGTTTGAAGAATACCAGAAGTGGCGGCTAACGATACCTCCAAAACTGAATAAATTGAAGCTGACAAAGTAAACTGAAATTTGTTGTTACAAGATGGTATTATTATTGGAATCGGTAGCTTTAAGTGCTTTGGAGTAACACTTACTGAAAATGATAAGAGTAATTCTGAAATTATTTGAAGAATTACAAAAGGGAAACAAGTTATAAAACAGCTTCACAATAAGATATGGAGCACACACATTAACCCCTACACGAAGATAAAGATATATAAATCTATTTTAGAGAGATTGTTGCCCACACTTATGGAGCAGAAATACGGGCAACAATAGAGCAGCTAAAGAAAAAATTAAGAGCCACCAAAATGAGTATCTACAACAGCACATTTTTCCTCGCATTATTTCTAACTTTTGTAATTCTAAAAAACAAAGAAAATTCAAGAAAAAATAGGCGTGCGCCATTTCTCCACACCATGAAAAAATTGAGTATATTTTAAGATATTTTTTACATTGCCTTTACTTCATTAAAAAAATACGCAAAACTACACGTTTTTCTCAAAAGCAATTGTACATGACATCATTTAAACATTACTTTTTTTTAAATACATTCCATTAAGGAAAAATTTCATTCAACAATACGGTACTTTTACAATTTTCGAAATAGAGTTCACCGACATTGCAATCTGAAGCATTTGAATAAGCGTACTTGCTCTATTAAAACATTTTATTAAAAAATGTGAGCCGTTTTTCAGAAAATATGTTTTACATTCTCAACTTTTCTTCTTAATGAGGAAGTTTGTTTGTTATGGCACCGGAAAACGGCGAACTTTTGACAAAAAAAAACTCATTGCCCTGGTAACGAAAAAGTGGATAAATCATGTTCCTACTCGTGGTGCGTTACTTCCTCTAACGCGTTTTGTAGTCAGAATCCGTGCTTTGAGGGGTCCTTGTTGCTGAAAAATAGAATTACGACAAAATGTGTGCCGTTCTCTGTGCCAACGTAAGCGCCTAAATCGATTAGCCAATTTTCTCCAAAATTGATATTCCCCAATCGATTTAAATGAAATCGAGCCCATGTGAATTTCAAGCGGATGTTTTAATTTTGGATAGTACTTCACATAAAGCCATAATAGCATTTTAAAAATTTCCTAAAAATGGTTCCAAATTTTTTATTAAACTTTGTATTCGGATAATGTAAAACACGTTTCGAATAATATCTTTTTCGAACCTTCCAAAGTTCAACATTTTTTGGCGTCTTTCTACAATATTGAAGATAGATATTTTTTCCTTTATAAAATATATTGTTGAAAGACAAATCTCGAAATAATGTTATGTACAATTTTTCGAAGGAGTTTTTGCGTACATTTTCGCGAAATTTATGCAATTTTTAAACAATTATTTTCTCCAACACATCTCCAATATTTAAAAAAATTTTCCCCTTTTATGTAGCAAAAGGGCGGTAAAAAATGTGGTACTAGTCCCATTTCCGGTAAACTCTCTGTATGTCCGAAAATTGCAAAGAAGTAACTTACAAAACTACAGATTTGAAGACTGATATTTTTAATAAATATGTTAATAAAATTTGTTCTAAAAAGTCAGATATTTAGAAAATATCACGCACAATTTTGTGAAAAACCTAGTAGTTTCGCGCAATTTGAGCTTCAAGTTAATGCCAATTATAAAACAAAACATTTTTTCAAAAATCGCTCGAAATATTTTCTTCGCGGATATAACAAAAGATGCTTAAAAGAATAGTGTGTGTCTCATTTTTTTCTCTCGAGTTTCTAAATTTCCTAATATTGTAAAAGTAAGAAATAATGCAAGAAATTATGAGTTGTAGCATTACTATTTTTAATTGCCTATATTTCACACAAAATTATGCCTAAACTACTCATATTATCATAAATATTGCATGACTATTTAAAGATCTGTCTTTGAAGAACAGGTTGCATTCAAAAAAGTATATCTTCAAAACTGTAGTTGAATAGGAAAACGCTTAAATAAATTTCAAACTTTTTCAATTTCCAAAAATTCACACGATGCAACGAAAATGCGACCCATTTTTGTAAGCGTACTTTGCTCTATCAGAAGGTGAAAATTAATATAAAAATTTGGAAATTTTTGGCATTCTTGTGAAAAATTTAACAATGTTGGAACTGCGTGTAAAGAACTCCCGAAAATCAAAATGTACATATCAAATTAGGAGGGTTTCGATTTCGGGCGAATCAATCGGGGAATGTCAATTTTCGAGAAAATCGTCTGAACGGTTTAGACGTTATCGATGATCATACAGACTGATAAACGTACTTTAAAAAACCGACAACAGATTCTTCGGTATCATAAACCCACAAAACGTGGTTTCTGACTACGAACTGTATTAGAGGAAGTAATTTACTGGATATAAAAACATTATTCATCAAGTTTTTCGATGTCACAGCCCTACATTACGAATTTCTATTTAAAAAATCGTAATTTTTGTCGCTGCATTAGAATACTTTCTGTACAACATGTGCCTTACGTCACATGAAACATACGTCGTGTGCCATAATGTAAAAATATTCTAGTGAAATGATATCAAGATATTTCATGACACAATTTCCGAACCTGTTTTCGCGATACGTTACGAGAAACATCTCCGTCAATTAAGTTGTGAATATTATGCGACTTAATTTTCTGAGCTTCTCTTGAAAGATATTTGTAGGTACTGCTCTGGATCTGGTGGCGACGATTTGTGCTAGGGACACCTCATCGTATTCCACAACGGGGCTAGCGGCAGGCTCGATTCAATCTTAGGAAGTTCGTTCAAAAGACCGCCGTAGATGCGAAAGAACGTTCTACTTATCTTGTAAATGCCTAGAAGAAGTTATGAAATGCAATATGTAAAATGTGAGTAATACAATATTTACTTAATACTATTTAATATAATGTAAAATCAGTTGTGACGTGATAGGAGTTTAAAAAAATTATTCGTAAACAATTACATTATAACGGAAAACTGCTCGATCTGTTCGTCTCTCTTGTGCACAGGAGGTTAAAGTAACTTACCCCAATACTATTTTATTGTGAGATATATTTAAAAATGTTCGGATGATTGTATATATTTCTACTGAACAATTAGTCTTCTTATTACATATTTCTAATTGGCATTTTTAAAAACATCAAACTTGTGCTGCTATGCAACCCGCAATACATTTTAAAATCTTGCTCACGTGTAACTTAGCCAATGAATATCCTGAAAATCTGGTTTTAGATTCTCCTAGTACTCTGCGATTTCAGTTTCTATGACTGTTATCTACAAAATGAAACATTCCTGGACCTTCTATCGTATTTCTGGGCGAGATCTGGTAGTCAGAAACTTGCAGAATCTTACATTCTAAATAAAGTTAAAGTGACACTTTGATATTCTATGTGATATGATCGGACGAGTCTAAAACTGTAAACAATAAACCCTTAGCGAAATTAGAATTATCCACGTTTAGAAAGGGGTCTCGATGATGACACTTGCAGTTGATGCAGCAGCAATCGGTGGCGAAGCAGAGCGGGAGTGGCGTGGCTGTTGCCAGTTGCGTCGTGTCTCGGTCAAAGGAGGAGACAGAGCCGACGGCGGAGATGAAGTGATTTGTCGGAAGGCTCAAAGAGACGAGTCTTGAAGGAATAACATAAGCAAAATGATTATTAGTATTAAAAACAAATGTTAAAAATACATTGTAAAAAAATATTTATGTCGTAATGCAATAACTAAGCTTTGTTTAATTATAGGTCCCACATAATTTTAGATATGTTATATTCATTTAGAAATGCTGCTCCAATTCAACTTTATCACCGGTAGCGGTAGCTCAGTGCATCAACTGATGTCACTGCAGCGCCTCTAACCGGGAGGTCCTAGGTTCGAGTCCTGACGGCCGCAGGATTTTCGACACTAACTTTTCAGCTAGGTCGAATTCAGCTGCTGTCTGGAGGAGAATTCTAGCGGCCGGTTGCTCTGATCGGTAGTTTTCCGTGGTTTCTCCGATCAACACCAGGCGAATGCCAAAGCAGTACCCTACCAAACGGGCCACGGACCGCGCGCGATCTGTCCTTCCTCTTCCTTGTCCTATCCTTTCCCCTTACACACACACACTAACATGCACTACACTACCACATATTCCGGGAGACCGGTCGGGAGCTTAGAGCTTGTCCCGACTGGGGCGGTGCCCCGTTGGTGGGAGAGTCCTGGTTAGAGGGAAACCCCACTAGCCGACGGTAGGTCGGCGCCGGACCTCGCCATCCAGCGGGGAGAGATCACCGCCATCTCCCGAGACAAAACATGCACTACACTCACGGGACTAATGACCTAAGCAGTTGACGCACCCGGAAACACGAAAAAATCAATCAATCAATCGACTTTATCAACTGCCGGGAGAGTCACTTCTTCTTGGTGGGTCTTTCTTGGTCACATTTTCAAACATGCATCGCCTACATTCGTAACTACATATCTAAAAACGACACTAGAAAATATTAATACTCTATACGTACTGAAAGTTGTTCCAGGGAATGGAAAGTGAGTACATCGAATAGCAGTCATTTTTTTATCTTTACAATGCAAATGTTATCCGCTCACATTTTGGTCGTAGATCAAACGCTTCCCGAGAGCCCTGTCACACGCGTTCGCTCGGAGCGGCGCGGCGCGGTGGTGGCAGGCGGGGAGCGGGGCGGGGCGGGGCGGGGCGCGAGGTTGAAAAGGCCGGCGCCGCCGCCGCCGCCCGCAGTCGCACCATGGCCCCGCCCCCGACCGCTGCCGCCGCGACGCTGCTGCTGCTGCTGGCGCTGGCGCTGGCGCCGTGCGCGGGCGGCGCGGCGGAGTCCCGCGAGGCGGCGTCCCCCGCGCCGCTGCAAGGTACGGTGCAACCCCTCGGGAACGACCCGTTGCTGTTCAGACCGTTACGCGCATTAGTCCCGTAAGTGTTGTGCATGTTATATCCCTGGAGGACGCGATGTTCCTCCCCCGTGAAGACGAGAGACGGCGCCGAGCTAAGCGTCCGCTTCCGGGGATTTCTTCCTCCAGGTATCTCCTTCGGGGTATCAACTCAGTTGGGACGAATTGTAAGCTCCCGACTGAGCTCTCGGCATTGGTGGTGGTTCAGGGCATGTGTGTGTGTGTGTGTGTGTGTGTGTGTGTGTGTGTGTGTGTGTGTGTGTGTCAGCGCGCGCGCAAGGAGAGAGGGGGGAAAGAATGAAGAACTTCCGCGGTACGTGGCCCGTTTGTTAATGTACTGCTCCGTCTTTCGCGCGTAACTGATTGGAGAAACAACGACAAACTACCGATCATTGCAAAGACACAAGTCTCGTCGTAGACAGCGCTCGAATTCGATCCAGCTATCCTACTAGTGTGGCAAAATCCGCCATGTCGGAAATCGAATTCTAAAACCTCCCGGTCAGAGTCGCTGCAGTAATAACAGTTGTTGCCCTGAACCAACTCTGTCGGTCCTATTCAATTTTTTTGAACTTGTTGCGTCTACTATTTTGACGCAACGCGTCTCTAAGCCCCCTAAGGGGCGTTGAGCGCTTTGCGATGGAGAGTAATCCTGCGTTTAATTTGTGCGCTGGGGAGTAATTTTTCATTAACTTTTTCTTATGTCATGTCACGTCACTGTCAGTTGTCTAGAGGACCGCCAGGTAACATCTCCGTGTACGCGCCTCCTGCGTCACTACCCAACGGCTAGAATTGGGAAGGAATAAGGATAAGGGTAGGGTTTAGGACACTTCACAGGGGTTGGACTAGCCCCTGAAGCAGCCAAACTCGTTTTGTTGGAACAAATTTCACATGAGATTCAACGGGAATCGAACCCGGACCTCAGTGGTGAAAGGCTAGAGTCTTTGCAATGTGTCACGAGCGAGCCCCTTGTGTGTGAACTTGGTCTAAAATCGCCGTGCTAACTTATTGCACATGTTTGTTATTTTGAGCTGTGGTGAAAATAAGTTACCTGTTGCCTCATTGGAAGAAAGTCACAGTATTTTGAAAAATATTTTATGTAAAAAGTTTATTAACTTATCAACTGAAAATATAGAAGATGCATGCAATATAAAATCTGTCAGAGAATGTAAGCAAACAGATCTAATCTTCATAGCTAATCCACAATTGGCTCCTCTTTGAAGATAGATGACGTTTATATAACTGGGGAAAAATCTTATTTAGGGGATTTAAAATGTATTATATTGTTATTTTATTTATATTGTGATGTAAATATTGAGAGCTAATGACCTACGTTTACCTAATATTTTATCAATATTTTAAACTTGTCATGCCCGTGCCTAAGTCTCTTTCCCATTACATCAAGCACGCTCTTTTATTGTAAATGAGTATTATATAGGTCCAAGAAAATTTTAAAACGGTGGGGCGAAGAAACCTGCCCTACAGGAGCTCAGAGAGTGGATTTCTTATGGTTAGAATTCGGGAAATACGCTTCCAAATTTCTACAAAAATAATAAGATGGCTGCTTCTGTTTCATTCGTGCGACACAGTAAGGACTGGTTACGTGCGTAAATCATTATCTGATATATTTTCATCACTCGACTTCAATTATCTTCTTCATGCCCAGTTCATACACAAATAGTATTCCACCTTCATTAGCTTGCACCGAATACTTTGTTCCAATTATTAGTTAATTCTACATTTCAGATCTACACTAAATCCTTTTACACGTGTTACAATTTATATTATTTATTGTCACTGTCTTATTTACATTTGCATCGTTTATTTTATGCATGGAACTATTTTCTATGTCATGTCCGTAGCACATTTGTTTCCCATCCTGGTTATTTTTATTTTCAAAAATACAAATATTTTAAATCTTTGTGACATTTTGCTTGATTGACTGTTAGTGATTCCGAGCGTGTCAACTAATAAGATCGTTAATCCCGTAAGTGTAGTGCATGTTTCTTATCGCTGAATGTGGCTGTGATCTTCCCCTGCTGGATGGCGAGATCCGGCGCCGACCTACCCGTCTATATGCAATGTTTTCCCCTAACCCGATATGTCCCACCAGCGGGGCACCGCCCCAGCTGGGACAAGCTCTAAGCTATCGACTGTTCTTCCGGCATGTGTGGTAGTGTAGTGAACGTAAGTGTGTGCATGTAAGGGGTAAGGATAGACTAATTAAGAGAAAGGAAAAATTATGCGCGGTTCATGGCCCGTTTGTTTGGGTACTGCTTCGGCATTCGCCTGGTGTTGGTCAGGGAAAACACAGCAAGTACCGATTGGAGGAGTATAAGCTGTGCAGGTAGGACAAGGGGGCAGCCTCGTCCTCTTTACCCATATACTTTGTTATTAAGCTTTCCGACATCTTGGTGATTTTGACGTTGATTATTTGATGAATGTTTCATTAGAAGTCTCCATTTGCAGATATTTTTTTGAGAATGTGAATTGTAATTTCTACGAAAAGGAAGGCAAAGTCAAGTAGTTGGCCCAAATTCTGCTGAAGAAAATCACACAAAATGGTTTTCAAAAATGGGCACTGTTCAAGGATGAAAAATTAACATATAAATTTTAATAAAAACTATATTCACGATTACGGCAATGTCATAGCGCATTCATTAACGCAACACAGAAATAACAAATATTAAGGGTGGGAGGCTGTCTTTGGACCTCATTACGATATTCAAAAATTGGAAGCTCACTTCGATGTAACCTAGGCAAGCATGTGCAAAATGTATCTTATTTCTCTGTATAATGTGCCGAAAATATTGCAACAGTTGAATGGATTCAAATGTGTTTCTTTTGTAGAGCAAAGAAGTGACTACTGTTCCTGGCTATGGAAATAATTACAGATACGCATTGCAAGCGCTTCGCTGGAATTAGTTTGGACTTTTTCTAGTGATAGCCGAAGTGTTAATAGAGCAGACACTGCAATCATTATAAAAACGAACAATTTCCAAATTTCCTTTCGCAGAAATGAGGTCTCCTCGCAAGACAGAAGTATCAACTCGCGGATCTACAGGAGTTTTGAATCATCCTGTGTTAGATCCATTATGCTTTAACGGTGGCATCTGACTTTGTCCTCGCTCTTATTATGCAGCTCAGTAGTTTTTCGGAGTTTCCCCGATTAATACCTCACGAGTAGTACTTGAACAGTACCTGAGCAGTACCTGAACAAAAAAGCCACGGACCGCGCGCTGTCTTTCGTTCTTATGTGCCCGGCCTCACCCCTTGTACACACCCTCCCATCCCCTCCCCACCACCACCACCACCCACCCCCGAAACCCTTCCCCGTCCGCACTATCACCCTCAGGCGCAGTGCGTTGCAGGGGAAAATACCTGGAGTGGGAAATCTCCCGCATGTCGGCACGGTCTGCGCCAGCTCTACCCATCCATCGGGGGAGGAACAACGTCACCTCTCGAGAGTTCATTGATTGATTGTGATTCCGAGCGCGCGAATTACTAGGGTCATTAGTCCCGTAAGTATAGTGCATTTTCTCTCGGAAGGTGGCGATTGTCTTCCCCCGCTGTATCGTGAGATCCGGTAGCGGGGTTTTCCCCAACCACGTATCCCCCACCAGCGGGGCATCGACGTGCATGTTAGTGTAAATGTGTGCAAGTAAGGTGTGAGGACAGAACAAGGAAGAGGACTGAAAGATCGCGCGCGGTCCGTGATCAGTTTGTTAGGGCACTGCTCAGGTATTCGCCTGGTGTTGATCGGAGAAACCACGGAAAACTATCGATCAGAGTAGCCGGCCACTAGAATTCTCCTCCACTGATCTCGATCTAGCAATCTAGCTTGTGTCGACAATCCTGCCGCCGTCGGGACTGGAGCCTAGGACGTTACGGTCAGAGAGACTGCAGTGACATCAATTGATGCCCTGTGCCATCTCTCCCTCCCGAGAACAAAACCATTCGCTCCCCCCACGCGCCTAACGCCCCTAGCAGTGGGCGTGTCCCTGACTCAGCGTCCCCTTGCTCCGCAGCGGCGGTGTGGAGGCCGCCGGCCTGCGAGGGCGCGGGCGCGGGCCCGGGCGACGGCGTGCGCGTGCACGGGCCGTGGTCGTCGCTGCTGCCGTGGTCGCCGGCGAAGAAGAAGCCGCCGCCGACGCGCACCCACCTGCAGTGCTCCTGCGCCGCCGCCGGCAGCTGCGGCTGCTGCGCGCCCATCGAGATCCAGCAGGTCGGCTTCCGACAGGAGGGTGAGTCGAGTTATGGAAATACGTTAAGCGTTCACGTTCTGTTTCAGACATTTTTAAGGTCGATTGTGAAGTACCTTATGCTTTCAAAGAAAAAAATCAATTGAATTTATCCATTCCATTCTCCCAAACACAACCGCGAATAAAAATTACAAACTTCTTCTAGGGCTTGTAGAGGGGTCGAAAATCGTCTCCTTTCACCAATGAACATGAATGGGGAGTTTCAATGAACAATTAACAATGAACATGTAATGGGGAGTTTCAATAATGGAGTCACACAGGTTACAATTGCCTCTGAATGTTAGAGAATCTTCAAAACACATGTGTTTGGCAGGTACATGAAATCTCCTTGAAAGCGGCAGAACTTGCAGAACATTGCAGCTTGACCTGCAGAACATCTCTGCATACGAAGTTGCCTGACAAACAGTGGCAATGTTAACTCCCTTACAGAAAATTTCCCACTGTGTGTTCGACAAAAGGTGATCATTTTTAACTCCTCTATATACCCTAGATGTATGTAACATTAATTCTGAGACATCTGTACACGCAAGAAATTAAGAAATAATCTTCTCTCCGTGCGTTTACTGCGTCAACCGTAGTTGCAAACAATTTGCTGACGTTTACGCAATGTAACGATATTTCATACTGCACCATCATTCTAAATCGCATTTTCTTAGAACGGGTATCGAATGGAGTGAGAACGTTCTACTTTTTTTTCACCTTGAAATGTCAGTACGTTTACGTGTGCATAACTACCTAAATGTATAAGCTCAAGTCGAATTTATGGAAAATAATAAGATTTTGTGAACAGAAAAATAATGCCTCACAATTATAATTTGACACTGAATTATGAGAGAAACAAACATAAATATCTGTCGATCCAGTGGCCGAGATCGCTATGGCAGTAGTGTCGTAGCGATCTTGGACCGAAGGGTCGCGGGCTCGAGTCCCGCCTCGGGCATGGTTGTATTTGTGTTCGTCCTTTCACCTCTTATCATCACTATTTCGTTTCATCTTCATAGTTACCATACCGTTAACTCCAATAGTGGTCGCTAATGAACTAGTGGTTGATGCGACCTTAAATTAAAAAAAACAAACGAGAATATCTGTGTTCACATATTCGTGCATAAAAAGCGTTTGGATGACGTACAGAGCGACTGTCCTCCTTTTTTTTAACTGTTCAATTTTGATAAAATATTTCAGTGGTTGAATTTTAAATATTACAATTTTGTTTAGGCAAGATGCCAGCAGTTAAATTTCAGGTAAAGAAATATTTACCTACAATTTAATTTTGTTAATTAACCAGTTATATATTAGTTTTGCAATAAAAAGTGTACTTTGTACTATTCTTCTCTACCTAGTATTTTAGGGAGGGAAAGTACTGCAATTCTCTTAATTGTACGATCTCCAATTTACGGTTGTATAATCTGTGTTTAAAGTTCTTGTAAGCTGTGACTTCGCACACTTTAGGGCAAAGATCTATTGGTACTGCCCAAAAGATGGTTAAGTCTTGTGCAGATGTAGAAAAGACTCACCTAAACGTTGCACGCGAAAATCTGTCAGATTAAAAGCTTTTGAGCTGAAACTTGGTAGATATGTCAGAAGTAATATCTAGTTGTGGCGTTTCAGAAATTAATTTGATATTTTAATTTTGGGGATACTTTACGAGAAACCCTTAAGACATTTTCATAATTTTCTGAAAAATGACTGAAAATATTTTCTTTAATACTTTTTTCTCGATTAGATATAGTGTATTTATATTCTTTCTCAATTCTATTTATCCCCTAATTTTAGATCTTTAAATTATGTCTTTGTACTTAAAACATGTGAGTATTTGCGATATAATACTAAGAGGAAGAAAAACTTCGATATTCTCACTACTTTTAGATGAGAATGATATGAGTTTAATAAAAGAAATGCGAAGCATTATTCTTTTAATAGGATGAAAGTGTCTTTCGAGAAACGAAAATAATATGTGATGTTTTTAAGTAGGAAAAACAAGTAAGTTGTTAAAAAAGTTTATTGAATTATAAAATATTTTATATAATATATTTGAAGTTCTCAATGAATTTGTGTATTAAAAATTAATTATTCTTCTTTTAATATTTTCCTAAGAAATTTATTTTGTACTGTTTGAATTTTATTGAGTTGGTTCAAGCACTGCGCTATATTGAACAAGTTTCGGTTAGAGTCGGTCAATTTATTGATTTATATAAAATCAATATACAATCAATTCTTAATTTACAATTTTCATTTATTAATTGATAAATATTATTAATAAGAATTGGAGGTTGATAATGTTTACGAGGGTATACATTTTTACTGTAAAATTAAATATATCAAATATTTTTAAGTCCAGGAGAAATGTAATGAGGAAGCCATTTTTTTCTAACATCATTTTCAATCAAAAACTTTTCAGCACAATATATTATAACGATATTCATAGCGTTACATAACATAGACTCTGTAAAAAGATGACGATGTACCCAAAACTGTTTTATCGTCCTTCATTAGTCAAAAAGTTAAATCTGTGCAGGAAAGAAATATTAAGATTCGCGCAAACTGATAATGTAGGGCTACCCCGCTTAACTCGTCCACACCAGTGCCGTAACTTTTCCTCCCATGATCTACGTCGCTACTATCGTTTTCGAAGTTTACTGTCGGAGTATATTTATACTGTTCAATTCACAAATAACTGCATCATAATCTGACCTTTTTAATCTACCGCGTGCACCTTATGCCTGCAATAAATCAATACGAAATAGTCCTGTTTTTAATTAAAATTTGGCAGAGGTACACACTTACTTTCTCTCAATTCCTACTCCTCTCAATTCCAAATGTCACGAGCCAAAGACGCTAATGTAAAAGTGTGACAGATGTCTCTGTTTCAATATTTGTTAAGTGTAAAATGTTTACGACCGCGTGTCCCTCTTCTTCAGTAAAACAATTAAACTAAAAATTATAAATTCACAGAAAATATTACAACGTAAACCCAATTTCAGTGAAGTGTAAATACACACAAAAATATAAATATTTATTTTTTGGCAAGTGTGTCTACAATTTGTACACTGTATTTTGTAGTATGTTTATGTTATTATTATATTATTATCATTATTATTATATTATTATTATATTATATTATTATTATTATTATTATTATTAGTCAGTGTTCATAGACATGAAACTTTATGCCCGTGGTCATGTGATCTTTAATTGATCTTCTAGTCTCTAATGAATTCTGAAGTAAAGCATGACATTCGCGTATCTTATTGAAGTACAGGTTTATTCTTCCATTTTTTCATTTAATGCTTGTCGTGCCTCATGTTTTTTCTGTCTTGCAAGCTAACTGATTTTCGAGAAGCTACGTGGGGGTCACAGTGTGTTATGCCGCGTTCTGAGGCACCGCGAATTTGGAGAAGTAGACAAAGTGCCGTGGTGAACAGTCGAGGGCCGAAGAATATAATTATTATCTAAGTATATCAATGCAATCGATTATGGGAGAAGTCCCACAGGCGAGTGTGCTGTGCGTAAGGGCTTCTTTGAGCACCGCGCCGCGTCGTGGCTAACGGTGCCCGAACGCGTTGTCGCCGCCGCCATCAGCGCACGTGACGGTTTGCCCACGTCGCGGACCCCGTTAGCCGCAGGCGGTGCCAGATCGCAGGCACTTAGCGCCCGCCTCCCAACAGCTGGGAATTGGCTCCGCTCACAACGGAGCCCTACCTGCCTGCGGAAAGCAATGATTCTAAACATTTTAATCACAATTCATTTTCTCTGGTATTGTGATTAAGAGGGGTACATTTCATTTCATTTCATTTCATTTACTTTTTATTGGCCTTGAATTACTTAGATCAGTACAATGGTACTTTTACATAAGAATTTTGATGGCTTAAATTAAACCTTAAAAATTAACTTAATTCTAAAAACTAGCTACATAGGGTAAGGGAGCTCATGAAGCGCCTTACTTATTATCGAATTCTGACTGCATATTTAAGAAAGCTTGGAATGGGAACCTGTTTTTAACTCTGGTACGGGAATCAGGGATATGGGCGAGGTTGAAGTGGGAAAGGTGGTCGATTTGGTTGATGTAAGAGTAGAATTTTTTGGATATCTTGGTAATGAACGGGTTAATGTACGGAATATTTAGTTCTTTGTGCAACTGATGATTTGAAACGAACCATGGGGCTTGAGTGATTGCTCTGAGGTATTTATTTTGAACTATTTGGATTTTGTTTAAATTGGTTCTTGAGGCACTTAACCAGATGGGACACGCATAGGTCATAATAGGACGTATGTAATTCTTGTACAGGGCTATTGCGTTGTTTAGAGAGAGTTTGCTTTTGTGATTGATGAGTGGTTTTAGTTGAAGAATCTTTACTTTTGCTTGGTGTGTTTTTGCATTAATATGGTCTTTCCAGAGGAGCTTAGTATCCAGATTTAATCCTAGATATTTGATGTTTTGATTACGTGGCGTCCAGGGAATTGGTGAGTTATTAATTTGCAGGGGGAGGGGTGAACATTTGTCTGAGTGTGAAAATTTTTGCGTTAGATTTTACGGCATTGAGTTTGAGTTTCCATTTTGAAGCCCATTCATCTATTTTGTCAAGATGTCTTTGAATCTTATTTCTTATGATGTTGCATGAATAACTGGACCCGTATATGATGGTGTCATCTGCGAATTGCCCGATGTTTGTGTTGGGTGCAACTGGGATGTCAGCTACATAGATATTAAAAAGGATGGGAGATAACGGAGAACCTTGGGGAAGGCCTGCTTGTATGTTTCTGGGGTTTGAAGTGTGATTATCTATTGTGACCGCAAAGGTTCTGTCTGATAGAAAACTAGATATTGTGTTGAGTAGATATACTGGGGTGCCTATAGATTTTAATTTGTGAACGAGACCAATGTGCCAGACTCTGTCGAAGGCCTGTGTTAGATCTAGACATGTGACGATTGTGTGGTGCTTTTTCTGGAAGGCTTCTTGAATGTATTCATTGATCCTTAGTAATTGATGCGAGGTTGAGATGGAATTGGTGAATCCAAATTGATGGAGGGGAATAGCCTTAGTGTTATTAGTGTAATGTTTTAATCTTTTAAGGATAATTTTATCTAGTAATTTAGCTAGTGTGGGTAGGAGACTGATCGGTCTGTAACTTTCCGGATTGTTAAGATTTTTGTTGGGTTTGGGTATCGGAATGATGATAGAGTACTTCCAGTTTAGTGGATAGTAGCCTAATCTGAAAATTGAATTGTAAATATTGTTTAAGAAAGCTATAGTGTTTTCTGGGAGATTTTTGAGGATGATGTTAGAAATTTTGTCATGTCCCGGGGCCTTTTTATTTGGTAGCAACCTAATCAGGGCCTTGATTTCTTGGGGGGTGGAAAATTTGATTCTGTTCGGAACATTAAAATTGGGTGCGAGGGCTGATTGTTTTATAGAGTTGTGGTCGAGCTGATTGAGAGCCGAGTGCGATGAGAACGATTGAGCAAAGTGATCTGCTAATATTTCGGCTTTTGCTAACGGGACGTAACACTTGCCTGTGGGCGAATTTAATGGAGGTATGATTGTTCGTTTCTTTAGAATTCGTTTGGTAAATTGCCAGAGTGAATTATTATGAGTGTTTAACGATTGGATCATGTTATCGTACGAAGTGTGGTAATAGTTCTTAATAGCTTTTTTGGAAATATTCGTCAATGTATTTAGTTCTTTTTTAATTAAGGGACTTTTGGTTTTAATCCAAAGTCTTCTGGTTCTGTTTCTTGTTTCGATTATGTTTAAGATGGATTTCGGTAGATCGTTGCGAGGTTTTTTGTATTTAGCCGGCGGGTTTTCTTTTATTATTGAACTGATTGTGTTTGAAATTAAGTTGTTTAGTACGATTATCGATTGTTCTATTTCTATTTTTTTGTTTAGAATTTTAAATTTTGGCATAGACTTGCTTAGTATGGTTTTGAAGGTTTTCCAATTGATATTTTTTGTATTTAAAGTATGTGAGGGTGAGTGAGAAGCTGGGAGTTGCTGTGTCGAGATTATTACGGGGAGATGGTCAGAGTCGAGTTCCCAAAGCGTGTTTGTGAAAAATTTAATTTGAGAGTTGCATATTGCTATGTCGAGGATATCCGGAAGCTTATTTATGTCCTTCGGGATGTGCGTTGCTTCGACTGGTGCTATTATTTGCAAATTAAGATCCGAGATGGTTTTTTGAAGAAACCTACCGGCTGGATTGGAAGTTCTACAGCCCCAGGATGTGTTTTTAGCGTTGAAGTCACCTAATATAATAGTGGGGACTGATTGGTTAATTAAATCGATGAAATTTGTTGTATGAAGCTTTATTTTAGGTGGCTTATATAGAGCTATTAGAGTGTGAATTTGATTGTTTATTGGTAGGTTTATCGCTGTGCACTCGAGACCTGGGCTGGGAGGCAGGTTCGTTTTGATATATGGGATCGAATTATGTATTAGGAGTAGTACACCTCCGCCTGTAGTTGACAGTCTATCCTGTCTTTGTGTGCTGTATCCGGATATTTTAAAGCTGTCTTTAGGATTTAGATGCGTTTCGGTGATTGCGGCTATTTTTACATTGTTGGCTCTTAAGAAATAGAGTAGTTCAGTTTTCTTGTTTGAGATTCCATTGGCATTCCAATTCATGAGGACAAAGTTATTGTTGTGTTGGTGCATTACCAAAGTTATTGATCAACGCTGACGAAATTGAATTTTGAATATTACTGATTAAAGAGGGGATGATTGAATTTAGTAAGTTAATAATAAAGCTAGAGATGGAATTTACAATTGAGTTGATGAGAGGGGAGTTGTGATTGTTTGAATTTGTAGTGTTGGGGGTGGGGGATCTACGTGTGTTTCCATTATTTTCTCGAGCAGAAGTATATCTATTGTTGGGGTTAGGAGGGGCGGGGTTGAAGTGTGCAATATTTCCTGTGAGAGGGAGAGATGGAAAGCCTTGGTTTGAGAGTGTGGGAGGAGGATCATTGGTTTCGCTAGTTTTTTTTTGTTCTGGTTTGACGGCTTTTGGTTGCCGACTCTATTAAGTTCTTGTAGTAAGAACATTCTGGAGTACGTAGGTCGGCCCGATGAGCGCCCTTACACAGTTTGCATTTATGAGCATTCTCCTTATTCGGACAGTTAACTGAATAATGACCTTCTGCACAGTAAATGCAAGCTAGTTCGTGATTACAATTATTTTTTGTGTGCCCGAAATCAAGGCAACGCAGGCATTGAATCGGGCCCTTAGTTTTGTTCCTTTTTTCCGGCTTTACGCACAGGTTACAGATTTGTTTGGTTTGTAGAATAGATTCTATGTTCTGAGAGCCACTGAATTCCGCGGCAATTACCGGTATTGCACAATTGTTTTTGTAAAGTCTGGTGACACTTAGCAGGGAGGAGTGTTGTGATTTGAGGTCTTGGTATAGTTCCTCTTGGGTAATAGATACATGCACGTTCTTGAATATTACCGAGAATTTCTTGTTCCCCGGATCCTTGTATGAATGAAAGTTCCTTTTTGTTTTGATGAGGTATTTTATGGCTGTTCTAAAGTCTGCAACGGTTGTAAACTTAATCTTAAGTTTGTTGTCGTTGTAATCAGAGGTGAATTGTGGAGTTATGTTATTTTTTATTTCCCTATTAAACTCAGCTACATTTGAGACGAATTTCACATAAATTGGGGGGATTTTCACATTTTCCGAGTTTTCCGGGTGGTTGGCATCGACAAACGAAAACCTATTGTCACGGTCCTCCAAATTTTCAAGGGGTCCGAATGGGTTGTCAACTGGTACTGAATATTGGTAATGAACGTCTTTGGTGGGCTTTTTAAGAGGTTGTTCTGTTTGGTTACAGTCTGCATGACCTCTCTTACCGAAGTTTCCGTTTACAAACACAAATTCACTTTCACTGGGAGACACGTTCACTGCGCCATTGCACGGAGGTTGGTTACTAACCTGATGGGGGCCACCTGTGGCCAAGTCAAGGTATGAAACGTTTGTACCGACTATGCTGCTGCCGTGAAACTGCACGTTGGGATGGCTGTTATGGTGTTGGAGTCCCATGCTGTCGATGCCGGGGGGTAGGTTTTGAAGTTGATGAGTGGAGTTTACCTCCATGGCGCTCTCTGGGTTGTAGAGAAGTGCCATTGATTCTGCTACGGCTTGGCCGAGGCCAAGGCCTGCCGAAGTGACTTCACTGTTTATGTTTTAGGTACTAACACTTGAAGAAAAGAATTATTACTAAATCACTATAGAAAGTACTGAACTAGTTAAGAAGCACTGTTAATTCGTAACACACTGCCAGACTGGAAGACCGCGAGAGTAGAGAGTGAAAACACAGCTCGACACTGGCAGAATTTCCGTTAGCCGCGCTGCTCGGAGCTCCACTGGGGACGACTGTTCCCGACCGAGGCTCGATGCGAAGTCAAGAGGAGTACATAGAGGTGATATTTTAATCATTCGATATGCAAATATGCTTTGTAGCGATAATTATCATTTTCTCCTTATTCTTTCCTTTATAGTATTTCTTGTCGGTTCCTTCCCAAGATAAGAATTATCCTTGCATTCGTAATAATTAGTTATAAATTTATAAATATTTAGTTGATCTCAACATCCTCGATCTGTCACTGGGATAGTGACGTCTACAAATTACGCTGGTTACGTACCAATTTTAATGAATTCATAATAGGGAAAAGTAAAATAATTTTGCCAATAAACTGACTTCGGGATCAAAAAAGTTGTAAATCCACTGCAAACTCTTGAAGAAGCCTAATCTCTCTCTTTTGTAGAAAAAAATTAATTCGTTGAATTTCTCAAACTCAACACAAATAACGCACATGAAAATTTATTTATGAGACAATGAATGAGGTGTAACCTAACAAGAAAAAGTATTCATTTGATCATGCAGTTTCCTGACAAAATTGAAAACGTAGAACAGAAATCTAAAAAATCATTTTATAATTTTACTGATTCATTACTGGTTATTATTGCCTTTGAGACGGACTCGATACACATCGCGTAACTCACCTGATCGAGAGGATCCTTGAACGAGAGAAATATGAAAATAGTTTAAAGAGGCTCTTATTGTGGTATTATGACAGGGAATTATCAAAGGGAATTATGGGAGGGAAATACGAAAATACTACCCGAGTTATGTTAACATTAGTTAACGAGTAAAGAAGCAAATTAGCAACAATAAAATTAGGTAAAAAATAATATCACGAATCCGTTGGGTGTTTCTAATGATCGAGCGACGACGGTGTTTCTAATGATCGACAAAACGTCCTCGGGCTTTGTGTCGCCGCTCGATCATTAGTACCCTTATAACGCTCTAAGTGCATTAAAAAGCTATTCTTCTGATTAAGAGCGATATTCCTATTATGTATATCCATTGCGCTAGAAATAATGTCTGCTCTCTTGATGTCTTTTTATAGTGTGTCTGAACCTGACATTCCATCCGGAAGACCTAACCGTCACGGTCGCCATCATTCTGAATGGAAATACAATAGTCTCATCCAGCCTCTCAGGTAAGATATCATGCTTGTTATTCCAGATATCTCCAAACATTATGCGAAGGAAGTTGTTAAAATACTGTCTACTACAAATGCTGTAGTCATTTTTGGGTAGATATTATGATCTAATCTCAACTAAAAATTTAAAACGCTTTGATACTAGTAATGGCAATAAAATTACAACGGAACCCGGAATTAGATTATTATTGGAATATTTAAGTAGAAATTTTCTGCTTAATTTTTTACTTTCTCGCTATTGCTTACGCAGTATAAAGAAAGTATGGCAATGCTGCTGTAAAGAATGGCGAATTTTCGACAGAAAATCTCTTATTGCCGGGCCTTGGCAGAGAAGAAGTGGAATAATCTTCTTCCCACGCGTAGTAAATTAGCGCGCAATTTATATTTGAATGAAGTCAAGTTTCCTGATAACTACGAAGTAAAAAATATGTTATCTCGTTCATCAAAGCAAATATGTTATTCGGTAATTACACTCAAAAGAAGATGGTATGAGGGGAGAACACATTCCTCCCTTCCCTCTCCCCCCCCCCCCACAGACACACACCTGAGAAACCGCCACAGATTACTTTTAAGAAAGATATGTAATGACACCATATTTACGTATATTGTTTGAACACATTTCACACAAAGATACGATACTCAAATGTTGAATTTGTGATGATGTAATTGTTTTAAAAATATTAATTTCTTACAAACGTTTCTATTGTGTTGCAGATATAATATTTAAATTGTAAGAGGCGATAGATTTGTAACACCGTAACAAATCCGTAACAAATAAAACCGTAACAAATCCAATATTAAATGAATTTATTAATAATAAAGTAGTTTAATAAATTGTTTGCCAATAAAAGTTTGAGAATACAAATAGTTCTGTTTTTTAACAAATTACAAAAATTCTAGAAGTTGATTTAATGGCAATGAGATTGCACTACAATCAAGAAAATGTTTTACAAAATCAAAAATTTAACATTTACAACCAATCCATTGCAGGTAGTATTGAAATCTTACAGTCATCACAGATCTCTAAATTTCTCCGTCAATAACAGGGCCTAAAAATTACATTAAAGCAGTCTTGATCCTTAGAATCTAAAAAATACATTTTTATGAGAATATCGCATCATAATGACACTCAGAAAAATCAAAATAAATGAAAAATTAATTATGAGCTGAATTCTCTTGAAAACAAAATGTGTGTGCAATAGACCGGGAGGTGGCAGGATTTTCGACATTAGCTAGGTAGCTATGTCGACTTTAGGTGCTCTCTGGAGGAGAATTCTCGGGGCTCTCTGGAGGAGAATTCTCGGGATCGGTAGTTTTCTATGGTTTCTCCAACCAACACCAGGCGAATGCTAAGACAGAGCCCTGGCAGCCGGGCCAAGGACCACGCGCAATGTTCCCTTTCCCTTCCTTGTCCTATCTTCACCCCTTACACACACACACACACACACACACACACACACACACACACACACACGCACACACATACACACACACACACACTTACATGCACTACACTACCACACGTGTCTGAAGACCAGTCCAGAGCTTAGAGGCGGTGCCCCGCTGGTGTGAGATATCTGGTAGGGGAAAATCGCGCGAGCCGACGGGTAGGTCGGCGCTGGATTTCACCACTCAGCGGGGGAAGATCACCGCTAACTCCGCGATAAAAATAAGCACTATACTTACGGGCCTAATGACCTTATCCGTTGATGCGCACGGAATTACTAAATCAATCGATTAATTCATTCTGCTCGACAACCAGTCGTTTTCTATCTTCCAAGGGCCAGCGGTCGTTTCTCCAAGCGTTTCATGTCAACATATGACCCCTCTCCCCTGACATGCACTAGCTATCCACTAGAATTATTGCACAACAATCAGTAGTACGGACACTTCTAAAAAATAACATAATTGGAAAGGCAATGCCTCTCTGCCACCAGGAAACATTCTAAGACTAAAAAGAACCTAAAAGAAAGCAATGCCTCTCTACCCCAGAAAGCGAAAAGTTATGAAATGAATTCGCTTTACTCACGATCGAAATAATAAAAAAAATATGCACCAATGATTTTAACTTTTTCAAGTGATGGCTGAAGTGTTGGGTCGAAATTGCAATATTATACTATTATGTAACCAGTCCCAATAATGCGAGAAAGAATGTGCTGTTGTAGCCCCTCTAGATGGATCCTGACACGATATTCACACACTCGCGCTCTTGTCTGTCACCATTCTTAACAAGACCGGATGCAACATATTGCTTGCTTGACCTCTAAATCGGGAACGTACCTACAATAGACTTCCTGCTACCGAGAGTACCAACTGCGGAAGGTAAGCAGCGGTACATGCTATATCAAAGAATTAATAGCCTCCGCTTGACCCAAGCAAGTACCGTCAGCATTCCCGACGTCCTTATGCCTTTTTGAATCAGTATGAATGGCCAGGAGTTCCCGAGGTAATTTATTACATTCGACAATTGCTTTCTGAATGCATCAAGACTCATCAATGCCAAAGGTGCTCACAATTTACGACACGGAAAAGATTTGAGAGAAAAAATTCAAATGTAATTATTAGGGACATTTACAACAAAAAAATGTTTTTCTTTAATTAAATGACGAAATGATTCTAGATCTAAAATGAAAAGTTAGGTCAACGTGCAGTGAACTACTTTACGACAGGTTCTTGAAATATTTTGTATCTTCCTGCTTTACTAAGAAATTCTTGAAAAAATTAAAATAATCACTCCAAGTTGGACACATTTGATAAATATTATTGGGTGGAAAATGAGATCGATGTATAGAATTCTGATAGAATATTCAAATATTTATTTATTAAATATCAAAAATAGTTAAACATTGTTTGTAATGTATGGGAGAGCATTCGTTCCTTGTGTACGTTTTCTTGAGCTTCTCCTCTCTTTCACTAAACGAGTTCAGAGCTGAATTATGAATAAAGGCGAGCCGGAATTACGCGCGGGGCCCCCGCAGTCGGCGGCTCCCGCAAAATTCATAAAAACAGAAAGCAAGCTCAAAAAGAAGAATAGAAAAACAAAGGATGAGAAATAATAGCGGGAAAGGTGGTCAAATGCTGAGTATTCTCTCTCGTCGTACGATATAGTGGCCCATGATAATCTCTTGCATCGAAAACGCACAAGAAATAGAAGCGATATCTAGTTCTCGTAGCCAGTAACCCTTGCTGCCTTATAAAAGACACATTCATTCTTATTTGCGTTATCGTTCGGGATCTGTCTCCCCAGATATTGCAATCCGATCAGAGTTCGCTCATCTGTCATCATAAGTCTGCTCGCGCGAGTCCCATTTGGCCGAACGTTCGGGTACAAAGCCTAGGGACAGACATTACAAATTCATAGAATTTCACGGAATAGCTCGTGCCTTTGCTTGCCTGCGCGGGATCAAGATAATAATAATTAATACCTTCATTGATATGGCGAGGCTCGGGCTATCAGGCCCGCTCTTCCGCCTAACCTCATGTCAGATGTACAAGGACCAAACATGTAATATCATATACAAATGTAAAAATATATTTAAGTTGTAAAGTAGTTAGTAGAAATCAAGTATAATTAAAATTCAACTTTTAAAAAGATAAATGAAATATTAAAATAGACACATAAATGCGGCAAATTTTAAGAATTATAAATTCGTCCCCGTAGTCGAAATGAGGACACCACAGGGTTTTTACAAACATTTTACTAACAGATAATCCCGACACAAACGCGCGCTCTCATCTTTGCGTTGACAGCCCTCCCTCCTTGTGCCCTTTCCCTTCCGTCAGAGAGAGAGCATCAACTGAGATGATCGCTCGATGGCCCATTACTGAGAAATTCGCTGCTATCACTCCCTCGCAGTCAGAGCAGCAGAGTGGTCGAATGTTTTGCAAGTAATGAGGCACCTTCGCCGAGCGTCATCGCTTCGCAAAAATCTCCAAAGTTCTCTCGCTGCCAGGATTCCCCGTGAACACATTGAAATTTCACTGCTGTCGATTTAGAGAACAGATGCGCAATAAAAGCAAACTAGAGGTGGTTAAAGTAGGTTTTTAAAATTAAGACGTGTGCTTCTATGTCGCTGTGCAAAGGACCGTAAGAACCAAAAATGTTCAAAGTATTTATGCCCTTGCCATCGCTGAAAAACTGAAAATATTTTAACACACACATAAAGAAAATTACTTTTAAATGCTTCTAAACACGCGTAGAATTAGTTCTCATATGTACAAAATACTTCTTGAATTCACAACCACACTATTAAATTTAGGAATAGATAATGAGTATTGGTCCCTTAATTAAAATCCTAATTAGCAAACGTTTCGGAACCCTATTGTTCCCTCCTCAGAGACGTGGGACACATAATTACACTACTATTACTTCATAGGTCTGTTACAGAATTTGATAGAAAACAAACAAAAAAAATAAAAACTTTATGTTTTGTTTGTATGTTTTGCATTCAATTCTGTAACAAACCTATGAAGTACAAGTAGTGTAATATGTGTTCCACAGCCCTGAGGTGGGAACAAAGTTCCGAAATGTTGGCAAACTAGTATTTTAATTATACTCCAATTTAAACACAGTGGCACTTGAAGGTCACGAGCTGGACGAAGAGAGTGACATTGTCTTCCATTCGAGAGCATGGTTACGATTTAAATGTTTGGTATTGGAGCTACCGATTGGATGGCAATGTCCCCCCATGCAGTGCCACTATCCATCGAAGTGCACTTTACTTCAACCAAAGTGGAAGTGCCCGAGCCCCATCGTACACAGGGGTGGGCAGCATTCAAATACATTTACATCTGAAATACGTATTGTAAATGCATTTTGTATTTTAAAAACTGTATTTTGAGGTTTGGGACTTGTATTTTAGAGATTATTTAAATACATTAAATAGGTGTATTTAAAAAGAGAAATACTCTATATAGAGTCGATTATGAAGTTTATTTTTTTATTTAGTCAAAAACAGTCAAAAACTGTATGTGACGTATGGGGGAGAAAATCATCTGCGCACGCTTTCTTGACTTTCAGAATCCTTTCCCAACAATTTAACTATTAATAGTTGAAAGATGAAAAATAATAATAATAATAATAATAATAATAATAATAATAATAATAATAATAATAACAAATTTTAAAAAGCGAGAGATTAACATTTCAAAAACTAGATATTTTCGTTGCCAAATTATAGAAAACTTATTTTTAACAGTAAGTTAACGAGGTTACTTTCTTTTTGTTTGATTCTGCAAGTGAATGGACATCAATCAAGCAAAAATAAATGCTCCTGACACCTGTCGAATTGCTGGACAATTATCCGACTGTAAAAAAGCGTTTATTCCGTAACATAAGTTTATTTTCAACTGCGTCAGTTCAACAACCGTTTTCTATTGCAAGGTTTATACATTCGCCAACTAGGAGGTTTATTATCTGATGATTTTCACAGTATTTTCAACTGACGAGTTTGAAAAACTAGTGTCTTTAAAAGGAAATTCCGTTAGATATATTTTTGATTTCATTTTGTTTGGTGTGAAGGTATAAGTAAAATTGTTTTATATTTGGAAGTTTTTAGTTATTATTCAGAAATTTATCACTGTCAATTACTAATTTATTGTAGTTGACAAATAAAATACATGATTGCAATAAAAAGTTATAATTCAAAATTACTGTATTTACTGTATTTTGAATGTTTGAAGAATTTTAAATACGTATCTATTTACACTTGGGTTTCTGTAACCTGGCGGATGACAGTTCCTCAGCTGTTTCTGTTTCGTCCAATCGGGACGAACGTCACCACAGTGACGTCACCGTGATGACGTTTTAGCTCTCGCTTTGATGTCACCGTAACAGCTGATGAAGTGTCATCGGTCAGGTTAGAAAGAAACAATTATAGCAATTGAAAACGTAATCAGTAGGGGCCGGATTTCCATGGAATTATATGTTTTTACAAGAACTAGTTACCTGCATTCAATAATATATTTTTGAGTTTACAAGATATTCTGAATAAATTGGAACTATTTTTATTTTACATATTCTTACATATTTTGGTATAATAACATATTTTTACATATTTTAGGTACTACTACATATTTCGTTATAATTAAATATATTTATACGTCGAAACTAAAAAACTTTTCAGATGCGCGTTTGCATTATATGTTACGGAATAATCTTTCTTAAAAATCAAATGTAATGCAGCTGGGTTTCTATAATCACCATATCTTCACCATAATTGTCAACCCCCTCCCGCTTACTGCGTACTCGAAGTGAAGAATGAGGGGATTTCTGTGAACAAAAGTAACTTCAACTACGATTTTACTCATATTTCCAACAGCACATTCGTTACTCGATCGAAAATTAACAAATATTTTTTACAGAAAATTTTCTTACGCGTTGTTCGATTGGTGGTGGTGGGGGTCATTCACTTTAAGCCCCTCTCCCGCGATCCATCTCTGGCTGCACGGTACTACTATTCATTGTAACACAGCCTTCTCGTAAACATTGTAATATACACTATGAACGTATTTTGTATTTCGAATAAAATTCTTATGTGTGGTAAAATCTAGTGTAAAATGCTTGTTAAGAACTGATTGGCGACGTTCTATGCGCGGAAAATGCTTGTAGAGAACTGTTTTAAACACAATAATGAATTTTTATTTTACATACTTTCTATTTCTTTTTACATTTTTTGGAAAAAATAAGTACATATGTATGAACATATTTTGGATTTTTTATTACAATAAATTCCGTTCCCTAGTAATCAGTATGTATTTAAAAACTTATTTACAAAGTATTTCGGCGAAGTATTTAAAGCGTGTGTGTGTGTGTGTGTGTGTGTGTGTGTGCTTAGGGAACGCGCCCCCGCCGCTGTGCCTGCCGGTGCCCCAGTTTCCGCTGCTGGCGCTGTGCGTGCGGCTGACGAACGTGGGGCTGGCGGCGGGCGGGCTGCGCGCCTGCGTCGACCTCGAGGCGCAGCTGCAGGGCACCACGCTGCTCGTCGTGCGCTTCCAGTGCGTGCGCGTGGGCGCGGGGGGCGTGGCCGTCGAGCCCCGCCCGCCCGGCACGCCCCCCGTCTCCATCGGCGGCGGCACCGCCCTCACGGCGGCGCCGCCGCGCCCCGGCGACCCCGACTTCCACGACGCCGTCGCGGGGCTGCCCGCCCCCGCCACGCCCCCTCTCGCGCCGGCGGGGCGACAGAAGCACTAGACGCTCACCGACACGGGCACCCACCAGTGGTCCAGTGCGAAGGCCGCCGTTTACAACTGTGCGCTACTGCTGGCTGTGGTGGTGCGGAAGCCCTTCTGCGCTGCTGTTGGTGGGGGAGCGCCACTAAACGTCGCTGCGCCGCTCCTGCGAGTACCTCCATTTAAACCAAAGCTTTGCCAGCAGAAGCGCCTCTCAAAAGCGCTGCCGAGTGAATAACGTATGCAGAGCAAGGCAGGCTGGCGAGCCTGTCTCAGGCCGCTGCATTGCTCCCCGCTGAGCAAACAATGAAGAAGGTGGCTAAGACGGCAGGTGAACCAACGGTGCGAGGCAGCTAGGCAAAGGAGCCTTGCCTGTGGGAGCCTGGCTTGAATACTTCTGAACTCTGGGTCGGGAACTACGCAATATTGCACCTGCCAGACACATTGAGATCGGGCATGCGTCATCAATGTGGTTGTTTTGAAAACATTGATTTTCTTGTTACAATAATATCGGGTTTATAACGTCGATTTATTAAAGCCGAGTTTCTTTAAGACCGATGTTTTACTTTCAAAAGAAAAAAAGATAATATCAAAAAGCAAAAATGTATTAATTTTCATATTTCAGTAAATGAACATTCTTTCACACAAGTCACCGAAGATGAAAAGTAAGTCAGTCGACTTTTAATTTGTTTTAGTTCTAGTTGTAAAATTAAGAAACACGACCTATCAAATTAAATACCCACCTCCTGCCCCATCAACAACGATAGATGTTAGGTATCGGTACTAAACCAGCATTAAAAACATCGATGTTTAAAAGCACTTATGGTTTGGGGCAAAGTTTTGTTCACGTCGATGACTTGAAAGATGGGTGACCATGAGAGTCGCCGCGCTCTTGAATCTGCTGCACAACAGCCACTGTCGACGCATTCCCAGCACCCTGACCCAGGCCAGGCCGCCGAGAGGAAATCCGTCCCCGGGCCCCAAACAGCATTCTCTCACATGTACATATGTATATTATTATTATTATTATTATTATTATTATTATTATTATTATTATTATTATTATTATTATTATTACTTCTTACAGTCGACTACGTAGATTTATTTAGATAAGACTTACATCCTTCGGCGCTCAACTCTTTGCAACAGCTCTTAGACTGTTTTCTCCAATTCGCGCGTGACATTTTAAAATACAGTAACTTATAAAACTTGAAAAAGATAAGGATAATCATGGAATGAGTGAAATAATAGTTCAAAAAGTAATAAAAATCGGAGCACGTCGCGCTCCACGAGCCCCGGAGCGGGCGCCACCGCCTTCGGACACTTCAGCCGCCACTGGACGGTTGGATAAGAGCGCAGGAAGAGCTTCAGCCGAGTATCTTATGCGTTACATCAAAATAATGTCGTTAAGCGCAAAGAAAGGCGTCGTACAGATCATCACAGATGTTCACATTAGCTGGGCCCATGTGTGATTCACATCTGTGATTTCCTTTTAACTCCTCCATAATTGATGACTATTTAGAATTTATCCCTGCTTTTGTAGAAAAATGTGTTTTCCGATTTACACGTGGCAATTTATAATCCCATGGAATAATCTTAAATGGAATCACGTATGATTCAAGAAATAACCATTTAACCTGCAACCACTGGATCCATATGATAGGACCAATGCATTCATACATTCTTTATCTTACGCGTGTTTTGGTTAGTTAAAAGTAAGGTTGATCTTATACCCAGTTACATTAATTTACTAATTTTCAAAATCGTAAAAACATCAATAAAATCGAATATAAAGCTTTGAGCCTTGGAGCCCCCCCCCCCCTCCTAGGTAATTTTTTACTGGATATTGCTAGGGTTAATATTCCAAAGTTAATAATTCATGATCGTCCTTTATCAGAGTTAACAATCGCCAGAGCGTTGGAAGCCTTGATCTGGTGGGAAAGTGTTCGAAAGAGCAACTCTCATTTTTTCAAAAGTTAAACACCAGCAACACTTCCTAAGCCGTTCCCCAAAAAAGCATGATCCGACTCCATCGCGTTCTGTTGGGCTCCTACCAACTGCATCCCGCGCTGAACTTTTCCTAAGCTGTTTACCTACCTCCCGAAAATGGCAGAACGCGACTGCATCCCCTTCTGTTTTCACTCTAATGAAACACACTGATGAAATCACCTAACACGAGCATTTTCTTACCTCGCTCACTCAACTCGCTTCATTTATTTATTTATTTTTTTATTTATTTACGTCAAAAAACAGTTAAAAACTGCGTATGACGGGCTATGAGGAAAAGTGAATTGTGTGCACATTTTCAAAATTCTGTGATCCCTACACTAAATCATATACTACTTAAGTTTTGAATTTTGAAAGGGAGAAAAAAAAACAAAAAAACTCCCATGTAATAAAATCGATTTTCAAGGATAAATAAGCAATAAATTTTGAATTTTGAAAGGGAGAAAAAAAACAAAAACTCCCATGTAATAAAATCTATTTTCAAGGATAATAAGATTTAAATTTTGAAAGGGAGAAAAAAGCAATAAACTATTTTCTGATGCAATAAAATTCTTATTACTTCCTGCCGCGACAACGTGGAAACGATAATTTGAATAATTGTATTTCCCACTGAATTCTAGAAGACGTGCACAGAAAATGAAGTTACATTTATGTCCAGAAGCAAAACAAGGGGCCATCTCAGCATTTGCTCAATGGATCAGGGAAACTGGACGAAAAACCTGATCGAGATGGGGGTCATTGACCCGGAAGCTGTGTTACAATAGTTGTTACAGGTTGTTTATACTCATTTATACAGTCCAAATGGTAATTAATGCATTATGTATCATTGTTAAAATTAATGTTACTTTTCTTGTGATGCTCAGTATAGTCTCTAATTGTATAGAAACAGTTATGCAGCAGAAACGATTTCACTTGGGATTTAAACTTTTCTATTGAATTTAATCGTTTAATGTCATCTGGCAAAGTGTTGTAAAATAATGTACATGTATTGTATGTGAATTTTTTGTAATGAGCTGTTGATACTGTCACCTGATGAATATGATTTCTACGTCGAGTGTTATAGTAATAGACTTCGGCATTTTCTGAAAATATATTCCCGCCCTTAAGCAAGTCATTTTTTACAAAAACCACTGATTCGTAATAAAAAGACACGGTAATGGTAGAATTCCTAGATTAATGAAGAGAGGCTTACATGAATCACGTGGTGGGATTTGGTTATTATTCGTACAATTCGTTTTTGTAATCTAAAAGTCTGGGAGCTATAAGATGTATTTCCCCAGAATATTATGCCATATCTCAGGCGGGAATGAACATTCGCGAAGCATACACAACGAGCAGTATGAAGGCTGACTGAATTTGCAAGAATTCTGAACGCGTAGCATAATGAACTTAATTTTGTGTTCAATTCATTTAAATGGACGTTCCATTTAAGGTTTGACTGAATTGAGAGACCTAAAAATTTTGTTGCATTAACATGAATCAATGGTACACTGTTCATTTTCAATGGAGCACAGAATTGTTTATTTGAAATGGAAAACTGCATTAAAACCGTTTTCTTTTCGTTTACTATTAATTTGTTATTTCGGAACCAATTTTAAACATCTGATATTGTACTATTTACGGTTTCTTTATTGCAAAGGATGTTCGTATCATCCGCAAAGAGAACTGTTCTTCCGTTTCGAATCGTCGAGGGCATATCGTTTACGTAAAGTAGGAACAGAATAGGGCCTAAAATCGATCCTTGAGGAACTTCACATGCAACGGGCAAAGAGTCGGAACGTTGCGTACGTAATGTTCCATCATTCCAGTAAGGTATTTCAACTTTCTGAGATCGTTGTTTAAGGTACGAACATAACCAATCTAGAGCAATACCACGGATTCTGCCATGGATTCTGCCTACCAATCATTCTGAAGATTCTGCAATGTTCACTTGTGTTCAAGATTTTCTCTGAACTGGTGCGGGAACATCTCTACGACTGCAAACATGACTAAAATGTTTACTCCTCCAAAACATCAGATGACCGAAGCGGGATGGAGTCGGGCTAAACCTTCTCAGAACACGAAAAGCGGAAGGGGGCTAGCTGAGAAGCGAGGGTGGGGGGAAACAAACCCCGGGATGCAGTCGGGCGATTCCCATCCACGGTCCTCACTGAAGAGCGCAATGAGCAAAAATGATTTTCATTCGTGGTGCAACTCAACGTTTTTTAACCTTCTTCTATTGACCGAATTTCAAAATATTCAAACATAATTAACGAAAAAATTGCCAGGAGAAGAAAAGTAATTAAAAAGGTAATTTTCACACTTAACAAGAATAAAGATTGATTTGTATTTTCTTTAGAAGTAAGCCAGCATTTTAAAGCAATTCAATTTCAAGGAAACAGAATGATTTTCACGTAATATCTCGAGATACTTCATCCGATCACAGACTGGGCGTAATTCTCTATCCTTCTTTACTGTTAATCTACTTGCAGCTTAATAACTCATTGTACCAACACATTTTATTATTTTATTTATTTTATTTAAAATGATATAAAATAAATAAAAAATGTTAAGCATTAATGTCGTCTTGGACATTCTTTCGCTGGGTCAAGTCATATTCTATACAAAGAATATCCAATCAGATAGCTAGGGAACGACGATGAATTAAAACCTCCGTATTCTCCAGATCTCACTTCTTCAGATGCTTTTCTGTAGGAGAAGTAAACAACGTTGAGTGCCCACTATTCCTGACATGGCAGGTGCAATAAAGCACAAAACATTAATCACTTCCACAGCTTTGCAGTCAAGATCACAGACGTGTATTGCTGTTAGAATTTTTGAAAGTTTACATTCACATCAAGAGTTTTTTGTTTTTTTTTTAATTTGTTGCGTCTATTTTGACGCAACGCGTCTCTAAACCCCTTGGGGGGCGTTGAGCGCTTCGCGCTTCTTGGAGTAATCCTCCTCTAATAGCGCTTGGAGTAATCCTCCGTTAGTATAGTCTGTCGCGTCTCGTCGCAGTCGGTTGTCAAGAGGACCGCCAGGTAGGATCTCCGCGTACGCGCCTCCTACCGCGCGCTCCTGCGTCACTACCCAGCGGCCAGAATTAGGAAGGAATAAGGACACGGGTAGGGTTTAGGGCACTTCACAGGGGTTGGACTAGCCCTTGTGAAGCAGCCAAACTCGTTTTGTTGGAACAAATTTCACATGAGATTCGACGGGAATCGAACCCGGATCTCAGTGGTGAAAGGCTTGCGACTTTGCAATGAGCCACGAGTTCAGTTTCAAGAGTATTTTGAATTTTGTTTCCTGTTGTATAATTTTGATACATTAATGTACTAAGGGGTAAGTACATCACACCCTACCTACCCTCTCAGTCCAAAGGTTTCGGCGCCTTGAAGGCCCCCTGCCCAATGGCGATCGCTGCAAGGGCTTTTAAACGGAAACATTGTCCGTATCAGCTACGTACAATTTCAAATCATGTGCCAGTAATATATTTTTTACTCTACGTGACTTCTTGGGAGAAGTTCTCTATACCACATTATAGGGGGGAAAAGTATCGAACTCACCTCAACAATTCGATCTCGAACTTTTACCCTATACAGAATGGACTACGTTTGTCACAGGAAATATCTTGGAAACTTTTCGAGATATCTGAGTGCGGTTTCCGTCAAGTAGTTGTAGATGATGGGAAAATAACCATTTAATTTTCTGGTTTGTGTAACTTTTAATTTTTGATAATATTGACCCAACTATTTTTTAATGGAAGTACATATATTTCTACCACTATTATATAGTTCTTGAACAGACAAATACAATCAATAGATATTGTTAGTGTTTGAAAAGGAAATATAGAAAAAAATGGGATCTATATTTCCTCAGATGCCACATTTTACGCGCCTTTCCGCAACAGTTTTCCGGAAGACGAAAAGAGTGGCCTTCGCTGGGACTCTGCTCTAGAGAGAAATCGAAGGTTACACTTCGTGTTTTCAATGTAACTATACGTATTTGCTTTGCTTTCTTCCATTTATCTCCTACTTTCATGTGCATCTATTTCAGTATTGGCTTCAAGCACAACATACTAATTATTTTTGCTAACTAGGGTAGCAAGAAGATACTATTCTGTTTCTATTTTACTATGCAATGATTGAAGATAATACGAAAGCGAAAACATTCACATTTTCTTACACTCGCTTGTATGTATTATTTAAATGTGAACTATTGCGTTGTCACGTTTTTAAATTCCTCCGTCTGAAAATTCGTTAATTATTTTCTACTGAAATCATTGCACTTATATACATTTCTAGTGCCAACGTCATTAAAATCAGAAATGTGTAGTATGGAACCTTTGGTTTCCATACCAAAAACCTACAATTATCATGACAGTTCTATGACAGATTTAATTAATTTTAAGTTGTTAAATCAATGTAGAGGGTGTCAGCAGACTCGCTTGGAAATCGCTGAACGTTCGCTCAGCCGAGTGCACCGTCTCCCGAGAGCGAGGTCGCACGCGGAAAGGGAGAAAGACGAAAACAGTGGAACTGGCAAGGTCAAACGCATTTTCCATCAAGTTCTAAAAAGTCTAGAGAACTAACAAGCGGCAAAGTAATAATTTAATTAAAGACCAAACTTACATTCTAATTCACACCGGTGAGTCCAATTAATGCAATGAATTTGTTCGCTTTCTGATTATCTTAATTCATCAACAAATGCATTCCATTGTAGAATAAGAACACAAAATTTATTCTCCTGCTACCCAAAAAATTACTTTACTTTGCTATAAAATAATACAAAACCAATGACCGTAAAAATAGGATATCAATGCAAGAAAGCAATACGAATAAGAAATGTAAATGTAATACAGTTGACTCCGAATGTAGTGAACTTCTAAGGACTAACATTTTTGGTTCACTATATCTGATGATGTCAAAATTCTTCATAACGATTGATTTTATTAATACAGAAATACAGCAAAATACATTAACAGCACGAACTGAAAATTTCGATATCTTTATTTGTCCTTAAAAAATTCATTTTCAATTGTTTGCTTCGTATTTTTCTTGAGTAATTTCTCTAGATCTGTCTGCGGAGTTCGTGCTCTCTCCATAATTGGTTCTGCATTGTCATCTGTGTCTAAGTATCGTAATGTAGTCTTGACACCCTTCAATGCGTCTTGCACTGTTGGAATCCCGACCCTTTTAATCTAGGCCATAATACCAGCCCTAATAACATACGAGATGCTTTCCTTAGCAGGAGGGCGCAAGCGGCTAATGAAACTGATCGCTTTTTCGCGCGACACGGCGAATATTGCCAGTCTTTGGCATTCGCATGCTTCCGTTCGCCTACGTAGAAATCAACGCGCTTTGTCCCGCGGAATATCAAGTAAGACCAAGATTGAAACCGAAGCAAGCAATCGCGCATCGCTGCCGCCTGTTGTAGCCCAAGCTGGACACGGCCTTTGTTTCCGCAGTGAAACTGAGTGGTATACGATCATCGGGTCATCAGTTAAGTGCGCATTCCCGGTCCCCTACCTTCACCTCAGGAGATCCTTTTTCTATTATGGCCTTTGGCTGACGACAATTTTTTCAAGCTGATTTTTTATAGTGTTGGAATTTATGGCACTGAAGCGATATATTTTTTTCCAGAAGGGAATTAATTTCCAGAACGTATTTCGTACGTTCACTATAGCCGTGGTTCAGGTTCACTATAACCGAGTCTTCTTACGTCTATTTGTAATGAAAGTGAAACCAGTCACTTAAGTTCACTATAACCGTGGTCACTATAACCGGAGTCGACTGTACATAAAAGGGTCTAATTATTACATTGAAATCCCAATATTTCAATTTCGCTTCCTACCAAGAAAGCGGAGCGTCAGCAAATGTTGTAAAAAACAGTAGGCTCTTTTTTACTTCCGGAAAATCGTTGCGGAATGGTGCGGAAAATTTGGTTTCTGAGGAAACATGGAGAGTTTTTTTTTTAATTTTCTGTCTGTATACAACAATACCTATATCGTTTTCATTGCCTCTTTGTGTACTTAATATTGGTGGCAGAAAAATACATTCTTCCATTTAAAAAATTAAAGTTATATCAATATCTCAAAAATTAAAACTAGAAAACGAACTATGTTATTTTCGCTGTTGAGGCTGCAAAATTGCTTCAGCAAAGTTTTGGGAGAGCGACAGAATGATGGATAGGGTTGTCCATAAAGCGTGGCCACAACGTCCTAGCTTGCCATAAGGGGAAATACTGAAAGACAATTATTTAAGAACTATTAGTTTATCTCGGCGTAAAAATTATTGAATATTGAAGAAGTTGTCAATGTCACCTTGTGTTAGGCGAACAGAAGATTTCATTCTGTTGTGATTCATGCGCAATACAATTTCAGCTGGTTTCCGCGGTAAAACTTCTTTCCGCAGAATCTGCACAACTGTAAGGTAGCCCCCGCTACCAACAGTCAAAAATATAATTTTCAATGCAGCCAGGATGTGAATTACTACTACACGTTTTAACTGACGAGGCGATCTTTTGTGAAAATGCTCGTCTGAAAAATTATCCAACAATTGACTCTTGCGGCGTCCTATGCTTCGATTCTCAGAAGCGCCGACAATGCGGGCTCAGTATCTGGCGCGATCTCGCGAGCGTCTATGAAAGCAGTTCAACTTTTCAAAGCCGTTTGTCCTTCTAAAGAGTTTCGTACGAAAGACGTCTTTTCCTTTCTCTCTGGAAGCCCGCCTGCGGTTTTTGGAGAGAAAAAATTTAAGTCCAAAGCGGGACGTTTAAAATGCATACCCTTTGCTGTTAATTAACGCCAAGGAATTGTTATAAATGATAGATTTCAAAGTACGGCACCAAATTTGAATTAATTTTGGCCGCCTATGTGCCTATATTCGCCATCACCTACAACAATCCCGACAGCTCAAACACCTTCGAAGATATTCTCTGTGGTCAATGTATTTTCTTTTCACATTTGTAAGACACCTACTTGTTACACGGATTTAGGCAATTTTTCTTGGTATCAAGCGCCATTATCATTTTCACCGGCTGCTCTCCGATGTGTATTCCTAAATACGTTGAAAAACTGCGAATGACCCTCTGCCGCGCCCAGTGCCGGCGCTAGGCATGCGTAGTACGGGCGATCGCCCGGGGCCCCCAAGTCAAGGGGCTTGATGATGGGGGGAAAATAGTAAACTAGAGGTGCGACAAATGGCACAGACTTTCTCGAAGCAAATTTTTCTAATTTCCTTGGTGTGGACTGGCTTTAAGGTCTTGCTCCATATTCTGGCCAGCTGCCATCTATCGTCACCGAAAGTACATTTTTTTGACACTTTCTCAACTTTTCGGTTTCTTAATAGTAGAACCGAAATATGACTTCAAGAATATTAAAGAAGAGTAAAACCTCATCCAAATTTAAATTTTCATTAAAAATTTTGAAGCTGTTTTTAAGAAAATGACGATTAATTATTACTGTAAATGCATAATGCTTGCATTATGCAGCATGCATAAACCGCTGATATCACTTTCAACATCACTTGCATTTTCTAACTTCAAAAGTTTATTTCTGATTTATTCAGAGCTGAGGATATGTCAATCGGAATTCATGAGAAGAAAAAACAATTTTAGTGCCATAAACCACAAGAGAAGTGTCAAATATAACACCAAAGTGCGAATAATTTTTAAATGCTTCAATAACGGAAAGACACCTTGAATGATCACTCTTAACACTATCAAATAAGAGCCAAATACTAGAAGTTAGGATCAACAATTGTGAAATTGCTTCGTTTCATCTACAGAAGCGCATAGGCATATACAAAAGACGCACATGTCATATTTGATACCGTCCTTGTGGTTTATTGGTTAAATTGAGGCATTAAACGGGCAAAAAAGTATCGCAGCCCTCGCTCTTGAACGCAGTTTTTTGAAAAAGTCACCTCGATCACATAAGAACTTAATTTTTCCAGTACAAATTTGTAGGCAAGTGCTGTTGATTGTTCAGGGTACAAAAATCAACAGAATTCCCCGTGGTTGATGGAAATTCAGAGCTTTCAATTGAACACATAGCTTTGCGTCTTTTATTTATTATTTCGATTTCACCAATCGCATTCTGAGAAGGAATTTATTGAAAATGCATATGTTTTTCATTTTGAAGTTCACATAATGATTTTCCAAATTAAAATACTCCTTACCTAAAACGTTACTATTAAACTATTGATTGTTAGGTATCATGCCAAGTAACTGAAAACAAAAATAAAATGTACAGTTACCTCAGAAACTGAAAAAATAATTTGTTCCTTACTAGTTCTCATTATTCACAATGTTAATTTATTCCCACATCCTCTAAGAATTGCCTATTTGAAGAATATAATGACTTTTGCATTGAAATTGCAATGCAAATTTAATTATGATGGACTTACGTTACTTCAACGTCAAAGCACAATAGTGAATTGTGATGTTTCACTAAGTAAGAGAATGTCAGTAAGGTCGTTGATGAAGTTGACGGAAATACATTTCTTTATCCATCATTTGCGCTTTCCCCGAATTTTCCTCCGTTACTTATAAAAGGTTGTAGTTATGCCAACAATATCCGAAACGTTTTCACTACCCAAATATCAATATGTCAAAATAATTTCAACGCCTTTTTGAGTGAAGTAAATAAGAGATGAGGTGAAATCAACGTAAATATTTATGAGCGTGTATTATAAAAAATCGTATATGCATATCGCGTAAAGTAATTGACTTGTGACAATAGTCATGATACGATCCGTATAAAATGTTTAACATGTTTCGAAGGATTTTTCCGCCTGATCTGGGACACATGTATTCCTTCCTCTGATTATTTCTCTCTCCTCTCCTCCTCCTTCTCCAATTACTTCGCACGTATTCTACACAGTGGCGTTTTCTTTGGGTGTGCAAGTCGTGTGTCGACGCCCAAGGAATTAAAAAATCTTAATTCCTTTGAATTTATTTAGATTTCTTTCATTTATTCGGTCTTCCGTGCGACCAGCGCCATAGATCGGCACCGGCACGTCCTTGCCACGCAGGCAGTACGCGAGCGATGCTCAGGCCGTTGGCGAATGCCTTCAACGTCTTCAACAGAGAGTATACTAATCTGGTCTTCAATATCGGGAGGCGGCAGCGCATGCGCGCGACGTGCATGCTCAAGGACAAAGCGTGCCAAGGCGTTGGATCTCTTTTTAACGACCCGCTGGAGAGCGAGCGTCCGTGATTGTGATATTCTCCGTTGCGCGTAGCAGCCTTTAGTGATACTCATGAAATTAGTGTTGATTTTTATAAGAATAGTGAAAAAGCGGAACAATAGTTTTAAATAATTGCTTTCCTTCCCTTTCGTATGAAGAAAAGAAACAAGTAACTGAGTGATGGGCGATCGTGTCCTACCCTGATATTTCAGCGATTAGTTTTTAAAACGAAAACTGAAGATTGGGAAAAGCGTCAAGCATGTCTTTTTAAATATTATTCCAATCTTTGCAATAGAAAATACATAATTACAATATTGTTATTTTGTGACTATCTTTCCCTCATTCTTCCAACATTATAAGTAAGGATTTTGTTTACATAATTCAATTTTACACTAAATATGTAACCGAAAAGAGTATAAGAGTTTATATAAGAGTATAAAAGAGTATATATAGTGAGGGGATTAACACTTTCCTTCACTGCCAACGCCCTCGGTCAAGAGTGAGGAGACGCCATTGATTCTACATCTCTATTTCTTTTTGCCCTTTTGAGGTCAGTTTACGTGCTAATATCGGAGAAAAATATAGCCTTATTTTTGGTGAAATGTTTTGCGAAATATTAACCAAACGTGTTACAATGATATTCTCTTTCAAATGTTTCAAGACTTTCTCGTAGTTTCCTATCTTCTGCGTCGTCTAAAACATTTTGGGGTCTCGAGGTAACTACCGCTCCTCTGGGATGTGGTCAAGAGCATCTTCGCGCGCCCCCAACATCGCGTAGACGTCTCTCGGTCTTGTACCTTTACTCATTTGTTGCTTTATTCACAGATTGTACTGTTACTTGTCAGGTCTTGTGGAAGGATTATCAATTTATAATTAACACACGATGTAAGTAATACACAAGTGATTCGGAATGCTCCACACGCTACGACCATTTAAAACACATGCCTTACTGGGTTTTGAATCTACCGCCTCACTTTCCACGTCTGCACAAGGAACTGCACAAGGAACCTTCACTGTCCACGTGCCTTGGCACACCTGCCTCAAAACCCTGTCTCATGGACGGGTTACAACTTTATAACAAAAAAATCAATAATTTAACTAAAACTGAGCATTTTAGCATTCGCTGCCTGTAATATGCTTCGTAATACTGAATCTATGTATCTGAATGTCCTTGACACAATTAGTTTCTATATTAATAAAGCAAACAAAGTTACGTTAGCATCAAAAGCTATCAACATCTCTCTCGACAAGAAACAATTTTCTCAAAATTAACTATAGACAATTTTATTTATTTATTTACGTCAAAACAGTTAAAAGCTGTGCATGACGTGCTATGAGGAGAAGTGAATATTGTGCAGATTTTCAAAATTCTGTGATAAGTCATATTCTACTTGAATTTTGAAAAGGAAAAAAAATGTAAAACTTAATACAGAGAAACCTGTCTAAGGCAGAATCTGGCGGTTCCATCAAAATATTTCCGTTTTGGCAGGTTTTCGTCGAATACAGAATTGCCAAAAATCACCTTAGAACTTAAGAACAGTAAAATTATTTGATATAATTTTGTTAGTGAAACAAAGAAAAACAAGGCGTAATTTATCTATAAAAAATCAACAGCGAGACACTCTAAATATATAAGACAAGCATTTATTGCATATTTTCTTCTGTTACGAAAGGGTTTTGCACATAACCTTAGTATGTCAAAGAACTTTTGACATACTAGCATACAGCTTTCCTGCACTACACTGCGAGCGTTCTCTAAATTGTGTGTTCTACAGCTCGTCAACTCAACGACTGCTCTGCTAAGATGCCACGACAGCCTTCCCGGAATTCCAATATCCACTTAATGAAACTTGGGACGCTTTTGAGAATTGAACGGGATGCGCGCGGCTAACATACTGCGGTGTTTTCTTTACTGCCTGTGACATTTCATCAGCTGTTACGGTGCCACCCAATCGGGGGCCTTACACGTCACTACAGTGACATCCCTATGGTGGCGTTCAACCTTCCGATTGGATGACACCAAAACAGCTGATTTACTTCACAGGCAGCTCTGTAAAATCCGCAGTATAGGGATTCGGAGCATTAGCGACGAAGTCGTGCTTGCTGCGACCTTCAAAATCGCACCAAAGCATGCGAAAGTCGCAGCAAAATAGTCGTCGAGTTTGCCAAAGATTTCCTGGCAGCGGGTATAAGAGGAAAAACTCGTCGTTCACTATTGTTTCAGGACATGACCCTTCGCACTATGCCATTTCAAAGAGAGTGCCGGAAATTTAAAAATAAATTTCCTTCATAGCCACGCAATAATTACTTTATGTTCTCTAGAAACCATTCCGTTTCTGCGTTAGACAGGTTTCCAGCTTTTAGATGTCATTTCACGTATAAAATCGTTCCGTTCTGAGATTTTTGTCCGGGATGGCAGGTTTTCGTCTCACAGAGGTTCCGAGGTTTAATTGTATTTACAGCACGAGTAAGTTGAAATAATGGTTTTGTTTACTTTTATGTAATATTTACATAGAAGAAACCTTATTTTATAAAAAAAATCGTACTTTTTTTTCAATTTTTCGGCTCCCTTACCATACCATAACATGTCCCTATACCATGACATAAACGCTATATTGCTCCATTCTTTTGTTTTTTCAAAAATTTTAAATATGAAATGTTTCACTTGCCTCTTACGTCAGTAATATTTACATTAAAGGAAATTTCTTCATATTATATTTAGAGTATATGTGCTTTAAATAATGTCAAATAAAGTTTCTCGAAAAATTAACCGTTTTCTGAACAAATGAGCTCAAAATTCTGCATTTTCAGAAACGCTCAAACGCCATTTTCTCAAAAATGGCTCCCAATTTCTTCTTCAAATTTTTCTAATATATAGTGCTATGTGCGCTGTTTAATATGACATAAAGTTCATTTTGGTGTATTCATTTGTTTTTTCAAAAATTACACAAATGTAATTTTTTTTAAATAACTTTTCACTCAGTTAATATGAGCATTTTCATCGATTTGTATGCATTATTACAATTGTGACTGGAAGTGTTTTAAATGACTTCAAATGAAGATTTTCGAAAACTCAATAGATTCCTGTGAAAAAGAGCTTCAAATTTAGCATTTACAGTAATGCTTAATCGCCGTTTTCTTAAAAACCGCTTCAAATTTTTCAATGAAAATTTCTATTTAGGACAAGCTTCTACTCTTTAATATTCTTGAAGTAATATTTCGGATGTACTACTAGGAAAGCAAAAAGTTGGGAAAATGTCCAAAAAAATGTACTTTGTGCGACAATAGATAGCAGCTGCCCAGAGAATGGTGCAAAACCTTAAAGTCAGACCACACGAAGGAAATTAGAAAACTATATTACGAGAAAGTCTGTGCCATTCTGTAGCACCTCTAGTTTCATTTCGTAATTTTGTACCCTACAAATTCCGAATCAAATATGCCGCTTTAACATTTCGATTGTTTTTTGTTTATTTTTCGATCTCTCCGGGTTACATAGATCGATTGATTGAACAAAAAGAATCGGCGTTAATGATCGATTGCAACTGCTACACGTGATGCAAAGTTCTTACAGGACCGCAATGTGTTGTGATGTGGTTGTGACAAGTGTGTAAATTTTGTATCAATATAGTTCTTGAATGAACATGGTTACTGCCACCGCCGACTCTAGTAATTGTTCTACTAAAGTTGTCTATGTTACTCCTTAAGTGACAGTTACAGTTTTTGTCGTTCGTGTTGCTGGGTGATTGAGAAAAGTTAACTTAATTGCGCGTGTTATTTTAATTTTTCAAGATGGTTTTGAATAGAGGTTAGTTGGATATTTTTTATTTTTATGAATAGCATTTAAAATGATCATATTTATTGTTTACCTTAAATCATTTGATATTGTACTGTTTACAGCTCAGATTGGTACCATGAGTCGAGAAGAAAGAATGGTGATTACCATTGGAGAAATTATTCAGGAGCTTATCCAAGCCCATGAACAAAGTAAGGACGTCAATCTCAACAAATTGAAAACCAGAATTGCATCGAAATATGGTTTGGAAACATCCCCAAGATTAGTGGACATTATTGCAGCCGTACCTTCTGACTACAAGAAACAGTTATTACCTAAACTGAAAGCTAAACCAATCAGGACTGCTAGCGGAGTAAGTGTCGTGAATGCCATACACTCTGGTATCACGTAAACCTAGTTCCATTCCCATTTCTGAAATACACGAGAAAGTGTAAATAAGGAATAAATAAAAATAATGTAAACTTGTCAAACCTGTAGATGCTTAGTTTGTTTGCAATGTTCTTTTGCTAACCAGTTCACCTAAGTTCGTAGTTTAGATGTCTGATGCATGTTCTACATTTACTTTTGTGTAAGAATTCATAAAATAAATTGATTTCCTTTCTCTATTTAATCCTTTTCAGATAGCTGTTGTTGCTGTGATGTGCAAACCTCATCGTTGTCCACACATCAACATGACTGGTAACATTTGTGTCTACTGCCCTGGTGGTCCAGATTCTGATTTTGAGTATTCTACTCAATCATATACTGGCTATGAACCAACATCAATGCGAGCAATACGTGCCCGCTACAATCCGTACTTGCAAACTAGACACAGAGTGGAACAGGTACTTTACCTCCATAAACATAGATCACAATCGGTTTTCATGTGCATGTTCATTAATTATTATAAATACAAATTATTCTTTGTCTCTAGCTGCAGCAACTTGGGCATAACGTGGACAAAGTAGAATTTATTGTAATGGGAGGTACCTTCATGTGCTTGCCTGATGATTACCGGGATTATTTTATCCGTAATCTGCACGATGCACTCTCAGGACATACAAGCAACAGTGTCGATGAAGCTGTAAAGTGAGTTTACATTATTTATTAACTAGTGGTGCTACAATGGCTCATACTTTCTTGTATTATTTCTAAGTTTTGCAATTTTTTTAAAATTAAGAGTACAATGAGCATGAGACCTGTGCCATTCTTTTAAGCATCTCACATTCTATTTGTGGAAAAAAATAAAGAAAACATTGAGTTGTTTTCAAGAATTTTTTTTATAATTCATATGAATTTCAACAAATATTATGCAAAAACTATGTTATAAAAAAATTAGACATGACTTTTCTTTAAAGATTGATTTTTAAGAACAGATCTTCAAATTGGTAGTATTGCAATGATAGCATTTTGAAGAAAGAAAAAAACAAAAAAAAAAAACTACAGATCCCTGAAAATAGGACCAACACTCTTTTCACCATTCATTGTTACACACAAGGAAAAAAATTTAAAAAAAAATTTGAAACCATTTTTGAACAAATAATTGCTAAAAATTGCCTAAATTTAATGCAAAATTACATAAAAATCTACTCATATTTTTGAAAAATTGTTCATGACCTTATGATGTGTCTTGAAGAACAGATTTTATTAAAGGAAAAAAAATCTGTATCATCAACATTGTAGTTGTAGGAAGCCACTGAAAAAATGTTTGAACTTTTGCAATTTTTGAAAAATCAGGACATTTGAATGAAAATGAGATTTGCAGCATTCTTTTAAGTATCCTTTATTCTATCTGAGAGAAAAAGTTAATTCAAAAAATTGAGAAATTGAGAAAATTTTGAAAATGTAATTGAAGCTTAATGTAGAGTACCTCAAAAATCAAAACGTACATTTCAAAATTGAAGGGCCGCATGTTTGCTAAGATTGATCAGGGAATATCAATTTTGGAGAAAATCATCAATATTAGCATCTAAACCATTTTGATCACGAGCAGACAGACCTGTTTGGGTGTCAATCGATTTTTCATATCAAGGACCCACAAAACAAATTCTGACCACACATGTCAGAGGAAGTAACTTACTATGTATTTAGGAATATCCACTTTTTCGTTATTAGAGACTGGCAATAAGAGTTTTCTGTTGAAAACTCATAGTTTCTCAGTGCACAATTACAATGTTATTTTTTCTTATGATGTAAGGAGAGAAAATAAAAATCATGATTCATGCATGCTTGATATCATTGTAATGATCTAGAATTACCAGGAACTGTAGTATATTATTGATTATGTAAATTGTAATATTATATTTTCCATTTTAGATATTCCGAAAAAAGTAAAGTGAAATGTATTGGTATCACAATTGAAACTAGGCCCGATTATTGCCTGAAAAGACATTTGTCAGACATGCTACGTTATGGGTGCACTCGTTTAGAAATTGGTGTGCAGTCTGTATATGAGGATGTGGCTCGAGACACAAACCGTGGCCACACAGTTAAGGCTGTATGCGAGAGCTTCCAATTGGGAAAAGATTCTGGTTTTAAAATTGTTGCACATATGATGCCTGACCTTCCAAATGTGGATTTAGAAAGAGATGTGGAGCAATTCATTGTGAGTCTGTAATTATTAATAACTTTAACTTCAGTTTAAGCTTTGTAAATCTTTATTGCCTGAGCAAATGCAGAGATGGTCCTGTATTTCCTTCTGGACAATAAGTCCTAAAGCTTAAAGTTATTTCTTTCTTTTTTCTCTTTCTCCCATTTCCTTTGCCTCCCAATCTGTTGCTTCATCGTAATGCATCCTTTCACTTGTCACCCATCCCTCATTACTTCTACATTCATTTTCAGAATAAACCCCAAACTAATAATGGACCTGAGCAACTCAGCTGTAGATGTGTCTTTGTGCTCTCTGCATGCATCAAACCATATGAAAAATATAGTGTAATTAATCTTTCAGGAGTTTTTTGAAAACCCAGCATTCAGAGCTGATGGACTGAAGATATACCCCACATTGGTTATCAGAGGTACAGGATTATATGAGCTTTGGAAGACTGGGAGGTACCGTAGCTACCCTCCCAATACTTTGGTTGATCTTATTGCTCGCATCTTGGCTTTAGTGCCCCCATGGACCAGGGTGTACAGAGTGCAGAGAGATATTCCTATGCCTCTTGTCAGGTAGGATTTCCCCCTCCCCTCCCCTCCCCAATGTGGAATTCTAAACTCTTGTAACTCTTTCAAAATAGAAATCTGTGTTTCTGTCATTGCCTCAAATAACATATCCCTTGAAGTTTATTTGATGGTGAATTCACAATTTTCAACACGAGTTTCAATTAATTTTAATTTACATCTTAGTTCTGGGGTGGAACATGGCAATCTGCGAGAGCTGGCTTTGGCCAGAATGAAGGATTTAGGCACTGATTGTAGAGATGTACGTACACGAGAAGTGGGTATCCAAGAAATTCATCACAAGGTCAAACCATACGAGGTATGTAATCACCAATCCTTTGTTACATTCTTGTCTTAACCTTAAGTGTATCTTAACCTAGCTTTGCAAAATAATTTTTGTTTTGAAGGTTGAGTTAATACGTCGAGATTATTATGCAAATGGTGGTTGGGAAACCTTTTTGTCTTATGAAGATCCTGAACAAGACATATTGGTTGGCCTCCTGAGACTAAGAAAATGTTCTGATGAAACATTTAGGTAATTATTCTTTTTAGTCAAATTTGGAAATACCCTTTTCTGGAAAAATCGATGTACCAAGACTCAAAAGAAAAACAATATATTAGTTTGTATAATAAAAGGTTTCAGTCTAGTTTGAATAAATTGCTTTATATAAAATTCAACTATCATTAGCAAGCACACATTTACACGTAAAGTCCATTAAGTAGTTAGTCATGCATTTGGGAAATTAATATTAAAGTTTTCAACGATATGCCTCTTAGTACACTGTAGATTTACATAACCTACATTAATTAATTAACCTATCATAATTGTCCCTCAACAATTATCAAAATTGTAATTATTTTTTGTTTAGTCATTCATTAGAGGTCTGGAAAACGTAACAAATTCTCAATTGTTTTCCCACTTTTGTAAAAAAACAGACTATAACTACAGTTTTAATTTAATCTTTGACCAAATTTCTGACAATATTTAAACCTTGCATTAGAAAAATTAAATTACATTTATTTAACTTTTGAAATTTTGATTTTCTGTTCTGAAATAATCTTCAAAACCTTTTTTCAATTTATACTTGTCATCTGGAAAAATGTTTAACATAGTCCAAGTTTAAATTACTTTTTTTTTTTCAGACAAAATGTACTTAACTATACTTGTCACAATGTAAAAAATGTGCTAACAAAACTGAGTGGACTTTCAGGCCGGAGTTGAAAGGGAACGTATCCATTGTGAGAGAGCTCCATGTGTATGGGAGTGTAGTTCCAGTGAGTGCGAGAGACCCATCAAAATTCCAGCATCATGGATTTGGAATGTTGCTCATGGAAGAAGCTGAGAGAATAGCTGTTGAAGAGCATGGTTCCACTAAAATTGCTGTTATTTCTGGTATGTGTTAATGTTCAGTATTTTGATTTTGATAATACTTTTATAGTATTTCAATAAAATATCACTTTAAATTCTTTTTAGGTGTTGGAACCAGAAATTACTATAGAAAATTAGGCTATGAATTGGATGGTCCCTACATGTCAAAATTTCTGTGAATAATTTATGTTGTCTTTTAATTGATCCTAAAAATGTGTACATACAGATGTAAGTTTCAATGTATATATTGCCCTTTATTGAACATTTTTCATTTCTGTAAATTGAGTTTTGCTTTAACAAGATTTATTTGGAAATTTGTTCACCTTTTAAATGGGCAAAAATAAAGAATCCAGAATATTTTATGAGTTTTGCTGTTTATTCTCTCATTCAAAGACTTTTGAACCTAAAATATCAAAACAAAATTTCAGAGTAGGGAAATACCAATGAACCCAAAGCTTAATGAGATACATATGTACTAAAACTACAATCTACAATATGATCCAGAAAATAATTAGTCTGAAGGTTTTGTACGGCCAAGGGTAATTAGATGAATGAATCTGAAAACTCATTGAATCGAAGAAAATAATAAAACTTGCTGTTTTCCACCAGCAAACAGTGGAGATGGATGTCCATGCATCTCCATGGATGGCAGTTTCGTTGCTCTTCACTCTCACCAAATTTGTTTATACTGCAGAGCACTTTTTCAGTCTTCCACTGTAACCCCATTTCCATTTTCTTTCCTAGGAGGTTCTGTAGTCTTTATCGTTTTCAATTTTTCTAATTGTTTAGACAGTCTTCGCTACTTGATTTGACATTGACTTGCATTTTGACTTTGACATTCATTTCTCTTTAAAGAAACCCAATGCTCGTGACTAGATAACTTCTTTACTGTTCTTTTAGGGGGAAATGCATGTTGCTCATCACACTTCACTTGCCTAAACACATGGTGATTCATTGAATTTTAAAAATTTATACTTCAGAAACTATTCCACATTAAATGAGCGATAACATTGATAGAACTGCCAACTTTCCAAGTTTTCTCCAAATGATGTTGGCTTCATTGTGATTCACCAGATGATGATACTAGTTACCAAAATGGCGAGTTTGCAACAGAAGGCATTTTGGAGTATGAAAATTGCTCATCAGTTATTACTGTGCAGTATGCATTTAGATTAGTACGCAGCAGAGTCACCATGTCACCAGAGCATTCTGCAATGGTATAGTCCGTTCAAGAATACAAGATATCTCTGAAAAGATGCACTCTCTGGACAACCCAAGTCTTTCCAAAAAAATAACGGAGACATTTAGAGATACTTTCAGCCATATCCATGCAAATCAACAAACCACACAAGTAATTTAGACATGCTGCAGCCAACTGAAAGATTGTTTGTTGACAATTAAAACATAAACTAAACTGTTTGCAACTATTGCAACAACTAGGGGACAACATGCAAGACCAATATGAGTTTTGTGAGGTAATGCAGTGACTAATGGAGGAACAACATTTGCGTAACTCATTTTCAGTGATGAAGCAACCACATGCAGGATCCATTAGTGCAATTCTTCCAAACTTAGCTAAGGTGTAGGTTTCTCTTTTTCTCCTTGTGGTTATTGGCACAACTTAAAGATGATTTCAAAAATTTCATAGTCCAACAAGATGTAGCTCCTCTGCTTTGGCATAGAGATGTGCGTAGTTTCATTAATGAGGAACGATGAATCAGTCAATCTGCTGCTGACGACTTGGCACTGTTCACATATTCAAGTGTCATCATTGCCAACCACTGCATTGTTAATGCAGAAAAGAAATGGTGCATCATGTTTGGGCCGAATTAGACTATGATGTAGATCTGTCATGTTACAAAAGGACACTTTGAACATCTATTACAAAATTATGAAATAGCTCATTATTATCATTATCATTAAAACTGGGTTATTACCCAGGTTATTGTAAAATGGAAATTTTATATGGCGAATTCTCTACAGTGGGGGTTTTTAATCTAGTACTCGTAATCCCAGGGATTAACTTGTAGAGAGTAGCACGGGTGCCCAGAGAAAACCAGGGGCCTCGCGTAGTTGATCCACAGGAGCCCCTCATTGTGAACAAAACAGTCCCTTCTCCCCCAATTCATGAAAAGAATTCATTTCTCCATGCATCAGAAATAATTTACAGTATTAAAGTTGAATTAGAGATGAAAACATTTTTTACTTCTTTTGAATGAAAAATAATTAGGGACCCCAAATTTAGACAGGACCTGAGGCAAATTTCCCCTGTTGGTCCCCACTGGACTCATGAACAACTTCTGTGAGAAAAAGTAATATTTTTATCCACATTCTTGAAATTCAGTTCATTAAATTTCTAATTTTTTTCTGTGAATTTGAAAATGCCGCAATAATTCAGCCATTTAATACTATTGAATTTCTGTCATTCAGAGAAATTGACATACACAAACTTTTTAGTAACTTTGTGAGGTGTATTATCATTGATGATGACCTAATCCATCCCCCCTTTTGGGTGAGTGCAACATTTTCACTGGCCAAATCATGAATAAAAACAATCTTTAAAAAGTTTGAGAACCTCTGCTAATATGATTGTAACAATTAAGCTTGTGATGTCATTAATGACAAGAATATGGATTCTTCAAAAAATTGTTCTGTTTAAGGACACCGGTGATTGGGGTTTAGAGGGCACTTCAACTACTGAGGTAATTGGCAATCATGTAGTATTTTTAAAAAATATAACAGATTCATTAAAAGTGTTACTGATGCAACCTACCTGCAAATTAAAAGCATGTACGTAACTTAAAAAACTCCACCTGCGTTAGGCACCGAGTACCTCAGCAGCTAACGTTGCCGGCGCCAAGCCCGGATAAAGGAGGAAGGATGGGTGTTGGACCAGCTCCCCATCACCCTTAAAAGAAGTTAAACTGCGAAACTCTTAACTAAGCCTCGGAATAGTGCTGTCTCTATTCAACGACCTAAGCAAAAGAAAAGGAGAATGATTTTTGGAACATGGAAAATCAAGACGTTGCAACCAGAGAAATTACAAGAATTGACCAACCAGATTGGGAAAACATAACTGAGCGTAGTAGCCAGGGCCGGATTTAAGGGTGGGCAGAGTGGGCGGCAGCTCACGGGCCCCCAAGAAGAGGTCCCACCAATTGATATATTGAAACAAATTTTGGCTTTGAAGAAAAATCATGCGATGATTTTTGTTATAGAAGCAAATTCATAGTTTTTCCGTCATTTTGTATACCCTTTTTTTATATTCTTTACATTACAAAGTAGGAAATATTTTATACTTACATTTAATATTTATTTAATGTGAAATAGAAGTTCAAATAATTTATTTCTGATGTCAAACCTTTAAAACTCTACATAATATCAACTTCCTTAACTCATATCAGCTTCCCTCTCTACTTTAGGGCAGCGCAAAACAAAATAGATAAAACATAGGTTAAGAAGAGAAAACAATGACATTTCCGGGCCGTATGAAGTAGTTCCAAGATCACATCGAACTATAATTTGTTTGATTAATTATTTTGTTTTTCGTTTGTCACATAATAATATTTTACATATATGATATACTATTCTGATTTATTATTCTTAATTATAATTTCATTTTAATTTTATGAGAAAGTAATATATTAGAATTTTTAAATTACCTGAAGCTGTCAACATTTATAACTATGGTTCCAGAATATTTAGATAATATTTAGACTACAAATTTATTTAGTACTTCATTAAAAATATTAAATACCAAATAATTATAAATTTATTGGTGTCTTTTCTTCATTAGTTTTAGAAAGTTTTCGATTTTTGAGAGTTTTAGAAAGTTTTTGAGTTTTCGATTCATTCTTTGAAATAACATTACATTGTTAAATATTAATAATATAAATAGTATTCCGAAATAAAACAAACACTGCTGTTGATATCTGAAGATAGTGAGCAACACACCAAAACTCGAGTCTAATGTCAAGGTTTTCATTATGAAATGTGCAAATTAGAAATTGGCATCTATGCTGTATTTTGGAATGACATATTGAACAGAGTAAATGCAACAAACAAATTGCTCCAAAATTCCAAAGTGCTGCGATACGAATACTTCAGTTGCTGCTTTTAAGTCTTCATCGAGAAAAAACGCGACAATTTTTCACACTGAGAAATCAGGAAGGGAAAAAGCTGGGACTTCCGAGTACGAGATCCCCAGGATACGTCACCGATACTTGCTTAATGTCATTGGACTACGGACCCGCACCAGAAGTGGACCTTTCACCGTCTCAAAAAAATTTACGTTGAAAATTGCCTTCCCGTGATTGACTAGTTTTTAGCGTCGTTGGATCACCGACTTCCTGCGTATGAATTGGTTTCTACGCGGTTTGATTTTCTGGCTAGACTCGAGCAATTGGAGTCAGATCAACTGATGGAACAAGCAAGACTGTTAAATCAGATTTACAAAGACAATGATGAAAATATTGGGGTCGATCATTTTCTATTCGCAGAATTTTACAAAGAATTTGCAGCAGAAAAATACAAATATTTAAGCCGTGAACGTTTAATGTACACATTGATAATTGAAAAGCAGGTGCAGGACCAGGGGCGTGCGGTGACCAATTTGACTGAGTAAGCTCTGTAAATAGCAAGAGTGCGATTTGGAGCCTGTTTTGGAAGACAAAACGTAAATTTATTCAGTTCTCTGCGTTTTAAATTAAATCATTATATGAAAAAGACATTATATTATTATTATTATTATTATTATTTCGTCGTCTGGAATAACGCCAGTCCTACCCATACGCTCCCACGATTTTCAGTAAACCAAAAGTCAATTATCAACCTCTGCCTTTTGAACGCTTCACACGTCGTAAATAATCGTAAGCTATCTTTCGGAACGTAATGAACGCTGCATCCCGTGTAAGAGACACTATTATTCCTGCTTATTTGGCAATTTGGCAACGTTCACGACTCTTAAGAAGCTTCCTTCGCACTGCCCTCTCTCTCACGACATAGCATCTGATCAATTGCTATATTTTATCTTTATTTATCTATATTTATATTTCATCTAAAACAATTGCAACATGCTGGGCCATGGAAATGTTTTCTTTAATAGATTTACGCAAGAAATTACTAATTGCAAAAATTAAATCATTTTGAATTCTGTAAGAAGTGCCTTTTAAATGTTTTGGCAAATTTTAAGTGTTGTAAGGTCGTAACATACTTAGTCAACTAATTTAGAAGTTCGATCAACGCAGCCTATGCTAACCAACACATTTTTATGATGCCTTCCGAAAGGTAATTCCTGCATTGAAAAAACAATTGTCGCGTCAATCAGGCATTTTAATACGACTCTATTCGTTCTGTGTAATTATGTTGCGTTACATCTGATCAATTTAAGTTTCAATGCTGACACTGGAAAACTGGCCAGCTGAATAAGTGGACACAAATGACTTATCGATAATTTTTGTGATTGTTTTTGGGAGACTGTGCAAATTGTTATAGCATTCTTTATTCCTCACATTACAAATATGGGAAAACACTGATCATGGCCCAGCAAAATAAATTATTAGTTTTCTGTTTCCTATTAACCAATTGGTGTTTTCATGTTTTGGGGTGGTAATGTAGCGGAAATGTTTCCTTTCCTTTTCTTTGCGCAAAGAACTGACCGAAGACAGGTTGTGGAACAGGCCTCCCTAAACGAATAATTCACTTTTCTCCACAAAAGTACAACTGTATATGTATTTTTAATATCCTCAATTATAAATGTATTTTCTGCCAGAGCACAGTATTATACCGTTATGTAGCACAAAAAGACAGCGCACACAAAAATAAAAGTCATTCAAAAATAATATGCACACTGTGAATAACACGCACAGATCAAATTAATCCACAAGAAAAAGACCGTGGCATTACGTGGCTGGCTGCGCTTACACCCGTGTGTCGACTCGTACGCTTGCGAACACATCTGCAAGCTCAATACAGAGCCACCCGGGGCGGCGTGTCGCGGCAGTGGGCCCGGGTGGCGGCACTTACCAGCGGGCTGTATACAACCAAATGGAGCTTCTAGAAAGTAAAGAGCGCATGCGCGAACTGCCCAGTGTATTTTGATGGAGAACAACGTCATGCTCAGTTCGGGCCAGGTTGCGGCGCCTACTATCTCCGTCTCTTTCAACCGCTTTCTGTCTTCGTCAGCAACCGCGGTGTATGCTCAATGAAGGGCCGCATGCCTACGCGAGCCAATGTACACTTACTTGGCAGAAATTTAAAAACCAAGCTTAATTCTCTATGGCGTAAGTGGTGATTTCAAAATATAATAATTACATTTAACTGTCTTTTCTCCAGGGCAGGCGCAGCATACCTAGCTTACCTGGAATGCACGCCACTGTGCAGGACGCATTTCCTAATGTTGAGACGGTTTTGAAAATGTATCTTGTTCTGATGATCACTAATTGCATAGCTGAAAGATCCTTTTTCAAAATTAAAATAACAGATAAACAAATTCCGAACGACAATGACCCAACAACGCCTCAATGATCTCGCGCTTTTGAGCAGCCATAGCGATATTTTAAGAATGTTAAAATTGAACGACTTGATTAACGATGTAGCGATGAGAAAAGCGCGGAAAGTTCCTTGGTAAAGGTGATAAATATATGTAAAAAAATAATATATATTAATATAGCATTATAATATTGTAATGTACAAAGTGTACACTCAGTGATATTTAATATGACCCTTACCATAGGGGCCCCCACCTCTCTAAATCCAAGAAGTGAGGTGGACAGGTACTGGTTGTTTGAAGAAAGGAAAGTTCGCATTATACTATAAAGGGACAGAATGAAGATCCGGACAAGCTGGAACGGGATTCCAATAAGGAAGGATTGCAAAGTCATCTGATTGGTTTTACCTCAATTAATGAAAGACTAAATAAGGTACGACTAAAAGGCAAATTTAATAACATCACCCTGATAAACGGGTATGCACCCACCACTGATGAAGATACTGAGCAGAAGGAGCAGTTTTATGATGCATTGCCGATGAGTATTGAACAAGTTCCGAAGTCGTCCTCCTCTGGTGTTGCTCGGAGATCTGAATGCACAGTTAGGGAAGGAAGAAACCTACCGAGAACTATTAGGTATACACACAATCCATGAAACCACAAACCAAAATGGTGAACTACTTTGTGATTTAACAGCAGTTAACGACCTCGTGATAATGAGCACACAATTCAAACATACACTATTAATATGGGAACGTGCCTTTCCTCAACAGGAAAACAGTAACGCAGATAGACCATGTATTAGTAAGCAAAAATAAAATAGATTTGATAGAAGATATACGTGCATTACTTGGTCCGAACATAGACTCTGATCACTATTTGATAAAGACTATTCTTAACCTAAAGTTACCAAGAGTATTTGCAAATAAACAAAGGAAGAAAATGCCATCATGGAATAGAAGTGAATTAAGGGATCCCGTCAAAAGGAGAGCCGTTTATTAGCGGAATAATTAGCAGAGTGTCGGCGGAAGACGTTCACGAGAACTGGAATGAACTGACAAAATTAATACAGAATGCTGCCACGCAAACAATTGGAGTATAGGGTAAAAGATCGAAAAACTAATGGTGGGATGAAGAATGGCACATTGCGGTGCAAGCAAAGAACAAGGCCAGATCGAAATATCTGCAAGTCGAAACTAGAAGTGCATATGAATTATACCAGGAGGAAAGAAGGAAAAGTAAACAGAACCTGTCAAAGAAAGAAAAGGAGTTGGATAAATGGGAAGCTAAGTGAAATAAATGAAAGTTTTAAAAGAAATTAAGATACGTTCTTCTCTGAAATTGGTTGACTCAAATTTAAAGGACGTAACTACGGTATGTGCAGAGATAAAGAGAGTAACGTATTAACGTAAGAAAGTCAAATAATGCACAGATGGAAAGAATATTTTATAGAAATTTTTAACCCACCAGACTTTCAGTACATTAAAGATAGTGACAGTGACGAAAGAATAACAGGTGAAGAAAACGAAGTAACAGAACCTTCATATAATATAAAATGTGTTAATTATTAATAATCTAAAATCAAACAAGGCGGCTGGTTCAGACCCTACCGGGCGATCAGTATAAAACAACCCTGCTATTCAAGGCACTGAGAGAAAAGTGAAAGTTTTGCAACACTGTTTCTGGGTCAGCTCCTTCGACTGCATTTCAGCGATACTCCATTCACCCCCCCCCTTCGTTTCACTCACCCCCTTCCTATGGTGTGGGTCATACGTGCTCTAAACAAAACAGGGCGCATCGTCATTCATGGTTTCCTTCTTTCACTTACGATGCGCCTCAACGTAGTTTTGTGATGGAGGAGTATTCCCGAACACAATCTTTCAAAGATTGCCGAGCACCATTCAAAGAAAAAAAATCATCTGAATCTATTTTGAACAAGAGTACCATATTCCGGTTGGTGAAGTGCTATCGTGAGACATGAGGTGTGTTTGATCGGAAACGCAGTCGCCGAATTACAGTGCTCACGCAGCGAAAACTAGAGGAAGTTCGGGATGTTCTTTTAACTTCCCCTAAAACATCATTAAGGAAACTTCAGCAGCAATGCAATATTTCTTACAGAAGTGTGCACTGTGCCACTACAAAATTGAAAATGCGCGCGTTCAAACTGCGGACATCTCAGGAGCTTAAGGTTCCTGATCGGACTGCTCGCATAACTTATTGTAATTGGCTACGTCGATTCGTTAGCGAAGGTCTTGAGGCACTTGAAAACGTATTTTTTTTAGTGATGAGGCTTGGTTTCATCTGGATGGATATATTATCCCTCAAAACAGTAGTCTCTGGGGATACCGAGAGGCCATAGGAAACAATAGAGAGACCATTGAATTATAAAAAGATTGGAGTATGGTGTGCCATTTATTGGTCTGTTGTTTTTCAAAGAAACAGCAACGGCGCATACGTATCAGAATAAACTGAGAAATTAATTTTTATTATATTTTTATTATTAATTATTTTGATAAGTTAATTTAACCTTATTCAATAATAATAATAATAATAATAATAATAATAATAATAATAACAATAACAACAACAACAACAACAACCATTTGTTCTGCGAATCTGAATTTATAACTTATTAATTATTTATATCAGAAACGTATAAAACATATTTCTGGAGCGTATGTATCTTGTTATGAAACTTAAACAAGCAAAGTTTACTATTAAATTTACCTCAATGTATATTTCACATGGCAAGTTTATTTCATTTTTAAACAATATACGACGGAATCGTCGTTCTTGACAATTCAATTTTCTTTCGACACCAAACAAGCAGGCGCATGCCTTTCTCTGAACTCGGTCACCTGCTCTCCGCCTCAGGGTGGTGTTAGTGGGAGAGGGGATTAAGCGTACTTCCCGACAGTTTACTTGCTTGAAACCACCAGCCGCTATCCGACCCGCTCAAACATGATTGCCAGTGCATTTCGCTCTGCCTGCTGAGGGTTGCGTTTTAAGCAGGGAACCCATTTGGAGCGGCCCGCACGGCACGGAGCAGCCCCGCGCGGCCCGGCCCAGCCCCGGCCGAAATGTTTCTCATGCTATTCAGTTTAGACGCCACCCAATGCGACCGCCCGGCCTGGCCTGGCCCGGCCCGGCCCGGCGCGGCCCGGCCCGGCCCGGCGCGGCCCGGCGCGGCCCGGCGCGGCCCGGCGCGGCCCGGCGCGGCCCGGCGCGGCCCGGCGCGGCCCGGCGCGGCCCGGCGCGGCCCCGCCCGGAATGCTTCCCCGAGAATAAAATCCGGAGGAGGCGGCCGGCCGGGGCGGCGCGGCGAGTGGCCTTGGGAGGGGTTGACGAGCCCTTCCAGGAACTAACGGCTGCATGGGTCTTGCAAGCTATTGTTATCGGGTGTCTCTTACTATTCCCACTATTCCTTCCTCACTATTCCCAATGCAGTCACAAATTCTTTGAGATGGTAGATTTTAGCAATTGATAAAAATGCGAAATGTTACCAAATACTGAAAAAACTAGTAATTGTATGTTTGGCGATCGGTGGAATGCATTTCTGAAGGTTTTCAATCTGCGATAAATGCAAAATTATCCGCAAAATCCGAAATGGACGTGAATCTGCGACACTAAATTGCATTTCATTATTTCCTTCGTGGTCTTTCTCTAACTAGGGATACGACTTCGACAACACATCGATGTTTGAAAACATTTAATTTTGACAATTTTGACATAACATTTAATTACGGCCAACAGTATAGAAGCTGAACGATTTTTTAGTCAATACAGTTTCATTGTTACTGATAGCAGAAATAGGTTATATCGAGCCAACAATGAAATATGCTCTCAGTTAATTTTTTATTGTGTTACATATTAATAGTTATTTACATAAATTGATTTCATTTAACAAAATACACAACCTTTTAAAATAATGTTGTTTTAATATGTATTTTCAAATTGCGAGACATTTATTTTCCTCTCCTTTGAATAATGTTACATAGAAGCGTATATTTCTGTACATGACAGGAATTATTCTTTAAATTTAAAATTTCGTCCTTAAATATTTGTTCACTAATAGTGAAATGTTAAATTATTTTCGCTTATTTCCTAATTTGAATAGAAAAATCTAAAAAATACCAGAATATTTTTTATTTCGAAGAGATCTCCCGTAATAATAATTTTCTCAGAAACTGCTACAAAATGCTAAATCTTAATTTTTATAATGCAATAAAATGCTATAGTCTTCTTTTCTAAATGAGATGTTTTTAAATTTAAAGAGCTAATGATTCATAATGAATATCAAGAGGGAGATGTGTATTTTGTAAACGTAAGTATTAGGCTACGTTTCAATGTGTTTTGAGAAACCGAAATCAGAGAGTTCTTTTTCTGTCAAGGGTGTTTGTGCAACTAACAATGAATAGCGTTGAAAATATGAAACGTAAGAAATCAATGATTTCAATGAAAAAGCCACAGAAAAAAATTACTGAAAAGAAACAATGGAATGGAATTGTTCGGCATGCTATCAGACGTCATAAGATGATTTGTGTTTGTCATTATTAATGTTAATGTGTGTCAATGCATGCATGTAATGTATATATGTGTGTGTGTGTGTGTGTGAGAGAGAGAGAGAGAGAATGAGAGACAGAGGGAGAAAGTGTGTGGGAAAAAGAAGAAAAACGTTGCACACCCTAATGGCATGACCACGAGCCGCCACTGATGTACATTATTTTACATCACTTTGCCAGATGACATTAAACGATTAAATTCGAGAGAAAAGTTTAATCGTTTTTGCTGCATAACTGTTTTTATACAATTAGAGACTATACTGAGCATCACAAGGAAAGTAACATTAATTTTAACAGTGATGTTTAATGTATTATTTACCATTTGGTCTGTATAAATGTAAACAACCCGTAACAAGTATTGAACTGCAGCCTCCGGGTCAATGACCCCCATCTCGATCAGGTTTTTCGTCCAGTTTCCCTGGTCCATTGAGCAAATGCTGAGATGGCCTCTTGTTTTGCTTCTGGACATAAATGTAACTTCATTATCTGTGCACGTCTTCTAGAATTCGGTGGGAAATATAGTTATTCAAATTAACGTTTCCATGTTGTCGCGGCAGGAAGTATTGTGTCTTGACGAAGGACATGATGGATAAGAGCCCAAATTTATTGCTGATTTATCCTTGAAAATATTTTATTACATTATTTTTCCCCACTATGATAAGGTACTTAGTTGGGTTCCAGGCGAAGGGGAATCACAGGGATCGACCAGGCGGCGAAATCGGCGACGCAGAAGACTCATGTAGACATATTATTTGTTTCTTTTTTTCAATCCTTGCAGAAAACGCTATTTTTTTCTGCTTTCAAAATTCAAGTAGTATATGGCTTAGTGTAGGGATCACATAATTTTGAAAACGTGCACATAATTCACTTCCCAATAGCACGGTACAGTTTTTGACTGTTTTTGACGGAAAATTAATAAAATTAAAAAAATAAAAAACCTCTCGTTGCCCACTTCATGTTTTCGTCGGCTGTGAACAAATTTCGTGCAATGCAGGAGGACGTGTTCCATGAAAGAACTTTCCTGCCTGAGACGCAGATGGGAGGAGATTCACCTCGAATGAGGAAACCGTGAGAAATGTGGCAGTGTTCGACACGCAGACGAGTAATGACTTCCTCACGTCTACAAGGTCGGGGTGAGAAACGACAGGGATTAACAGAATCCTTTATTACACTTAATTTATAAGTGGTATTGTACCACTCTGTTTGCCACTCCCTAAAGATGGATCGTTTAAAAAGCCTTAACATCGGACGATGGTATAGAAGGAATGTCTACATGAGTCTTCTGCGTCGCCGATTTCGCCGCCAGGTCAGCCAGCTCGATCCCTGTGATTCCCCTTCTCCTGGAACCCAACCGAGTACCTTATCATAGTGGGGAAATATAAGACGAAACAGGTTTTCAAGTCCGAGGAAGTACAGAAAACAGCTTAAAGAACGCAGAGAGAATCACAACAGAGAATTACTCGCCGCAATGTCACTGAATCGATGTATTTTAGGGCTTTGAGAATTGCATACATTTCAGCAGTGAATACATTGCACTGAGAATGAAGCCGATATAATTTGGTGAACCTGATGCAGTAAAAACTACAGGTCACTGAGCCATTGCACGATGAACCATTGTAATGATAGGTTTCATTTATTTCCTGAAACTGCATCTGGTAAGCAAGAGGACTAGTAGTTTGTTTGGGAAGATTGGAGATTCTGAGATCAATATTGGGGCGAAGGAGTTTTCAAGAAGGAAAGGGAGTTTCACAGGGCTGGAAAAACTGACATTAAGGTCCCGCAGAAGATTTCGCAGTCGAATACATGGAGGCTGAGGTAGCGATGTTGGAATGTGCTAAGGATGATTGAGTCTTGACACTTTAGCAATATAAGAATCTAATAGAATATCTCGACTTCCTGTTGAGCCACCATTACAATGGCAATATTTTGTGTATTACAAAATAGTTCATCGCCATGTGGCTCCGAGCTCTATCGAACGAAACAATTTCCACGTTACGAATTGGAAACATGTTGATACCACCCTGGATATCCGACTTCCTTTCTAAAAGCTTCCAGAACTATTTCCACAATTACCATGACAATAAATAAACAGACCGCCCCAGCTGCTGAGGGACAGTTACCATGATAGCCACGCCGGAGGCCTCCGTTACTCTACTACAAGAAGTCGAGCCGAAGAATATGACGGTAGCGACGAGCCGTCCCCATCGCTACTGCTGAGGGAGCAATGGATGAATGAACCGATGTGGTAAGCAGCCATTGTCGTCGACACGACTCCCCACCTCGTCTGACTAGGATTTCTTATCTCCCCACATAATGCAGTAAATGGATATTATTATAATTCGTAGATATTTGGCTCACGAAGACCGCTTTGCGCTCTCAATGCATAACAAAGTACCAAAAACCCATTTTCAAGAGGGTGTCTGTTACTACCACCAAAAACCCATTTTCAAGAGGGTGAAGTCTATCACCAACACGAACTCTGAAGAATATGTTCGAAAGAATTTGTTGAAGGAATAGAGAGCTTTCCCTCTAAAACCCCAAGAGTTCAGGGTTCAAGTGGTGCCGTAGACAGTTTCTATGTCAAATAATATGGCCAGAAGATGTTGCCTGAAGAAGAATAATGTAGAGATAGCTGTTGCCAATACGTGGTCCAAGGTTGACCGGTGTCTTCTAAACTCGCTTTGGATATGCGTCAACAGATTTATACTCCGTGCGTTCCAGTACTTCGCATACACAACTGGTTAGAGAGATGAGCCGTTAGCTCGATGGCAATGATTGATCTTTCCCTTCTTTGGGAACTGGGACTACGATGGCTTCTCCCCATAAAGCAGGGATGGTGTGCTCTTCCCAAATGCGGTTGTAGAGCCGGAAGAGAAATTGCATGGCCGTTTCGGGAAGATGTTGCAGCATTAGATTGTGGATTTCGTCCGGACCCGCAGCGGTTCTTTTCGCATCACTGCAGAGCGCATTATACACAGAATAACGGGGTATTATAACTTTCATGTCTCTGCTCGAAAAATCCAAAGCGCTGTTTTCGATTCTTTATTTCCGCAAAAGAATGTCTAAAAGTTCGCCGAACTCGACATATTCTCACAATGAGCGACAAGTTCCTCTACTACGGCATCTCGAAATACAATCATTCTTGAGAACACCGGGCACTGAGTTTGGGGAAGAACATTTCTTGATTAGACGTACCTTCCTCCACACCAGACGTAGTGGTGCATGGCAATTGAGGGAGCAGATGTATGTTTTCAAATTTTTACTTTCTAAAACAATTCTCCTCGCCTTTGCTCCTCACCTCTTGTATTCAAGTTATCCGCTGTTGGACAGTGTTGCAGACGTGCTAGCAGCTTGTGGGCATTGACCGCCCTTGAGCAGATCGAGTTCCACCATGGGACAAACGGGTGGCGCGGTTTACCGTTCGATTTGGGGATTGCAATATTCGCAACTTGTAGGCACTATTAAAATGTGCTGCCATTTCGTCTATGTTGTCAAAGTCGCCCTCAGACTGACATTCGCTTGAAATTTTAGCCAGTCAGCACGTTGTACACACCATTGAGATCGAGCCAACCCACGACCTAGCCCATCAGTGTGGACGATAATGGTCGTTTCCATACAGGTCATCTAGATTGCACCATTGCAAAACGGTTGCAAGTGATGGGCTGCATAGAACTACATGCATGTGCTCGAGATTGTAGCGATGGCAAAATGAGTTGGCTCACCAGACTACAGAATAACAAAGTTCGCGGTGTCTATTACCGATTCCAGTATGTCGCCTCTCGGACAAGTGCAGGAAGAGCCCCTAAGCGGACTGTGGGCATTTTCATGCCCGACTATTAAGAACGGTGAGGACAGTTGGTTTATCAAACCCGAAAGTTCATCGGCGGATACACTCTGTCCTGGAGGGATGTACATTTAGGCAGTGAATGAGTGTTGTGAAGTACACTTGCACACAGTTTGAAGGTCGGTCTGAAGAGGTACGTCTTCAGACAGCAGCAAATTGTGAACCAATGTAGCAATTCCGCCAAGAGCACGTGGACCATCCTCAATATCGAACCTACAAGAGGAAAAGCACGAAGAGACGGGTGCTGTGGTGGGATGAAGTGTTTCTTACAAAGTGATTTTCACAGCTCATCTTCCCTCTCTCCCCTGCAACTGTAAGCCCATAACTGGCCACATCACTCTGCCACTGCTATTCAGGCCCCAACAGATTTATAGTTTAGATATTTTGGTCTTCCCATTAAAGACGTTTTAAATGTGTTGTCTAACATGTTAATCTATAAATTATGGTGTGCACAATATTAATAACTTTGTATGATTTTTGACACGGCGAGTCTTTCTCCGTGCTATGCTTTGTGCTTCAATTTTTGTGTCTTGTATTTTAATTTGTTCAATTGCATTTTTAACATAGCTATAATTCTTTATTCACATAATGTACCTAAGAAGCGATGAAACGCATTGCAAAACGTAATACCTATATATGTAACCATATCTTATAATGGAATATAAATATACATGATTTCGAATAATTTGTTTCGTATATATATTATATTTTAATACACAGCTGTCTTTAATTTAAAGATACCAAAGATAAATAACAAATTCAAATAATGCTTTTCATTTTTCAGTAAGAATTAGTTTGCAACAATAATCTCCCAATGTCAAAGTTACTGGACTAACCTTGTAAAGAGATAAATTTTCAAGCCCACATAAGGAGAAAAAAAAGAGGAGAAGATAGAATTGATTTCAAAATTACAATTGAGCTATCCAAATATATTCCACATATTAAATGGGCCACCAATTTTTTTTTTTTATCTTGCTCCTGTTGCTCACATTTCCTGTTATAATTGCAGGAAAGTAGGATATTTTGTTATAGAATATGCCTGTACTGAATTTCCTGATTTTTGAAAACTAAATCCTCATTTCTCCAGTCACTCACTTGCACTGCTAAGAATACATGCAAAATTTATTAACTTCCTTTTATTGTATAGTAGTAAACGGGAAAGTAAAACTATGTGACAAAGAAACTAAGAGAAGCAATAAAGGTAAAAGATAACTCATGCTCCAAACACTAAGATTGAAACAAAATATTAAACAGGGCACTTAATATTTATTGTTATATACACTGACAATTGGTACATTAAAAAAAATCATCACAGACTAGTTAGGTCATTTGATCATTTTAAACGAAATCCCACTGAAACAAGCAATTTTATAAATAAGTGCTCATTTTCCTTATAAAATACTATGACAATAAAAGTCTTGTTCATTATTCACATAGAGAAAAAAATTGTTCAACTAACACTTCATTGTGACTAGAAATAAAAATTATTACAAAGTTCCTTGATGCTGTTTAGGAGAAATCAATTTGATAAAATTTATTTCACAGATTATTTCAAACTATTACATACGTACAGAAAGTCTGGACTTGTATCTTACATGTTGGACTGGAACTAATGGAATGCTCAAAATTATACTTGACATGTCTCAATTAATATTGGCTCTGAGGGGTTTGACTTCTCTTAATTGCCAACAACTCTTCAAAACTTTACTGAGCAAGTGAGAGGGTTAACTGCGGTCACACCAAAGTTTGAAATCTGGTTTGTATGTATTGTATTTGCATGTACTGGTAACATCAGGGTTGGTTCTGTTTCATTGCAATCCAAACACATCCATTAGTGGACATAGGATTTCAAAAAGGACATCAGATGCGTTTCATCTGTGAGCCTAACAAATCTGAAGTCTCTGATGAACAAACAAAAGTTTGACATTCAACTATGTATTTAGTCCTGAAAATCTGTAATTTTATGACACTGCTATAAAAGACTGATTCAACACTTTTAAAACATAAAACATGAGTTTTGGTATGTTGACCAATAGAATCAAGTAATACAATTTTCACACGTTTCATGATTCATTACAAAGGGCAAATGATACTACAGCTATGAATGCTCAGCCCAGTCATGCCATCTTCACCACAATAATTTTCATAGTTACATGATCTCAAAATTCTACTTAGTGGATTGGCAGATTATAATCTAGAGGAAACACACAGCATCCCACAGTATGCTGATAAGGTAAGATTAATAAGAAATAAACCTGTTCATCAAGACTTCTGGATTTCCAAGAAGCACAATTGAAGTTTTTGAAAAGGGATAAAAATTCACAATGTCCAGAAGAATGTAAGCACCTGGAATAGGCTTGGCCAACCCAAATGGTGTCATGAGCCAATTTGATGACATAACATTATAGTAGGCCCACACTTTACGCTTTTACACTTTTAATAAAGTAATAAAAATGCAAAATAAATAAAACTTTATTGTTATACTGCATTTCAACATAATTAACTCTTAAGTCCTAATTAATGAGATTTTTTTCTTCTTTCTTTCACTTCATTTATAGGACACTGCACATCTTAGCCGGTTTTCTAAATTGTTTTCAGTTAACGAAGCATGTGATAAATTATTTTTAAAATTTAATGTTTGAAAAAACTGTTTCACAAGCAAATTATATAGGTCCTAAAGCATTTAATATACAACTTGCGCAAGATGGCTGGATGAATGGATAAAATAAAACATCAATGAGCTGCACAGTTTAACATGGTAAGACATGTGGCCTGCCGGCCATGGGTTGGCCAGACCTGATCTACAACATAGGTGTCCAACCTTCTGACACAGGACCGCACTCAGTGCAACAAAGCAGTAGCAGGATACATATGAAATGTACATAATACAAAGAACAAAACTTCATTATTTCAAGATTTATCACATTGGAAATAAGTTGTGAAAGGAGAAAAAAAAAAAAAAAAAGAATTAAGAAAAAGTGTAAAAGAATAACTAATAATTGAAGAATGAATATTCAAAAATGAGATACTGAGATATAGAAAATTCAAAATTAAACTTTAAATAACACAATTAATTAAAAATTAGTGGGATATAATGTTTTGCTCTCTTGACTAATGAGTCAATGTCTGTCTGGAAACCACTGATTACAATTGTAAATGAATTTTCTAGATGTAAATCTTGAAAGATTTTTTCCAATTTTACTGTTTGTACCTTTGTGCTCAAAAAAAGTTGTTGACAAAGCACTTGTTTTCTCAAGAGAGATATAAAAGGTAACATTACACAGAAATAGACATTTTTTGCCATGGAAGATAGGTCTGATAAAATTTTAATAAAGCATGGAGAGCAATTCTAATAAAGAAGAACTTGAGAATGCCCAATTTTTGTTTCATTTAAAATACTGTTATGGCTTGAAACCATACAAATCAGTTGATTGTTGTGTTTAACTCTTGTAATTCTCTGAATTTTAATGCTCAACTTGTTTCAATTGTAGTAGTTAAATCTTCCAAAAATAAGCCAAATCTGTTTGCCACAAATAATTTTCAAAATCTCACACGTACTTTCTCATTCAATCCATAAAAAACTAGTGCATCTACTGCATAAACTATGAAATCTTTTCAGCTTTTTGTCCCGGCTTACCCATCTTTCTTCAGAGAAATATAATCATAACTTTTCTTTAATCTGCCACGTTGCTATCAGAAACTTCCTGCAAATGCAATGATTCAAGCCCTTGAACATAATGAATTCACAACTTGGATGATGACTGGCATCAAATTTTCCACTTTCAAATTGTTTACCCATAAATTTTCTTGGTGTTCAATGCAATAGTATTTCATCAAATTCATTAAAAATGGTTCATATCAATCAGCCACTTCAATTGTTGACAGTCAAACTGCAATAAAATGACACCTTTTTTAAAGAATTATTTCACCCATATTAACCATTAGATCAGGAAGAGGTGAAATGTAGTTACCTAAAAATACTGTAGATTGCACTATTATCATCCTGTCAGACAGCATTATCATTCAATAGAAAAATTAAAAACTACACAAATAACAATTTTTAAAGGAACAGCAAGCCACATGCAACTCATGGACAATAGTTAATCATGCCAAATCTGGAAGAAGAAATCACTAACCTTGTTGACAAGAATATTAAACTAACAGATGTTTTTCTTAATATCTTTACAGAAAATATAAACTTGGTTGAGTTTGGTTGAGACTTGCCCAAGTTTATGATAGCAAGAAGGTGAAATTATGACAAAGTTACAAACAACTTGAATGAAACAGTGAATCCTTGTACATGTCCAGTTGAGTTTTAGAAACAGTAAAACATTAAGGGTTTTGCTTGAATTTCACAGTAATTGTTGAAAATTAGCAACCATGAGACCCCAGCACCAGCTCTAGTGCAGAAAATCGGAGTGCCGCATGTTCATGACTTCAATTTCTTTGGAGCAACACAGCTGACCACAGGACTGATGCTACATCAGCCCCAGCATTACTAACATTATTTAGATATTGGCCACAAAGCGTACAACCATACCCCATCATTGCTGAATTGGTCAATTTATTTATTTATACACATTCTTCTTGAATACTTCCAGAATATTGTTAATCCCATTCATTGCAATCCTCAGTGATATTTAAAGGATGGAATTTCCACTGCCAAAGAGGATAAAAACAATTCCACCAAAAATATTAATGAGTGCAGTAGTATGAAAAACTGCAGCCCAATTTTGAGTCACTTCCAACATGTATCCTGCAAGATACACTCCCAAGAAACCTGAGGAATGCAAACTTGATGTCAGGAGAAAGATGACCATATCAAACTGTACAAACACAGACATTTGTATGCAATAAAATATTCAGAAAGATAAATTTCTATGATAAATTTACCTGGAACAGCTCCAACAGTATTCATCAAACCAAAAACACTTCCTGAATGCTGGGGAGCCAAATCTTGAGGGTTAACCAAAATTGCATTACTATGAAAACCTGATGCTCCTATAGCAATTGTCATATTCAACAATGCCCAAAAATAGTTGTTGTAGTGAGCTAAACAAAATGAGCATATTATACATTAACAAAACAAGACACTTGACAAGATGATATTAACAAGACACCTTGTTTAAATAAATTGGAAAAAAATATCCAAAGCCCAGAAATTGCATTCTATATCTAAATATTGCCAAATGTCTTTTCAGAATTAAGAAGCATACTGGTTGTCTTACATGTGCCTTTTAATGAAATCATATTAAACTGTTTGACTCATCAGAATGATAGCTTGCTCATGTGCTGCACATTTAAGTTTGGGTTAAGTTGGTTCAATCGGTAAGGTACATACAGCATCGGATTTTAACTAAACACCCTCAAAAATTATAATAAATTGATCAATCAGCATTATTGTACAATATTGTAGCACAATATTGTAGAATAAACCTAAAATGCTGATTTATTTTCCAATTTCAATGTTCCATTTAAGTAGAAAATTCATGATTTACTGAATCTGTAAATGTAAACAAAAGTGAAAAAAATTGAACTAATTATCTTGTTTTCATGAACTTCCATTTTAGTGGAAGCTACATTTTGTCTGATTTTCATAAATCAAACTTGTGCAACATTTCATTCTAATTGACACCAAAACACACTCTCAAATTTACAAATTGATTTTATGGGTCTTTGCACAAAATTTGGGATCAAATTTACATAAAGAAAGATATCCAAAGGAATCTAACATACATATGAACAAATTGTGAATTTTAGAATAAAAAAAGTCCTAGAACCAACACAATCCTCCTTTGCAAGTACTAAAATTCAGAAATCAAATCATTGATAGCAAGAAGGAAACAAGGTATTTATGAATCTTATCTACATTCAGTATAAACTTATCAAAACTATTAACCATTTAGTTTTCAAAAAGGTGTTTTTTTGTCTTGTTCAAGATGCAATGTGACTTCACAGTAGTTCAAGGAGGAACATTACAAATGAAATTCTAAAGATGTTCCTGGTAAAGAACTGCACTTACAAATAATGGAAAGACTGAGAGCCTGAAGACCTAAACATAGAGACTCCACTATTTTTCTTGTGGAAGAAACAGAAAATCCTTTCGCTAGAAGCCTTTCAGAGAGCCATTTGCCTGTAAAAGTGCAAACAATTCCAAAGAGCCAGGGCACCACATTCACAATCCACCCCTGAAATTAGATTCATCTTGTTAATACCATTTACAGGACATTTTATCAAAAGATCCCATTAGACAAAACATATGCTTGACAAGAATAATGAAAATAAAATTTATTGATTTAATTATAAAAAACCATCACCCAAAACCTTAATTTTTATAATTATATAAATTTGAAGTTCTTTTCATACACAATTTTTGGCTTTAAATGAAAAAAATAGACCTACATTGCACTTACATCACTTGCAAAGAATTTGTATTGTAACACTCATAATGAACTTGAGGCGTGGAACTCTTCGTAGCGTTACCACTTATAAAATCATGCATTTTAATGCAAAAAACCAGCATGAAGAAAAGGGTATCAGTAAAATTTACTATTAATTTGGTAAATGTGGTATTGTTAATTTGGAACAATTTCGTAGGATTATAATAATCATTTTTTCAAAAATATTTAACACGCTCATTTTACTATTTATTTTACTTTCACTAAAATTGGCCAGAGAATAAATCTGTTTCTTATCTGTCTGGTTATATGGGTAACACGAAACTCTAGATAACCACTCACAAACAATGCAAGAGATCTTTTGCCCCTGGACAGTAAATACAGGTTTTCTTCCCTGTCTCCCTCCCCAATGACAAAGTTTTTACTGCTTTTTGATGAATAAAAAAAAAGTTTCACAGATAGGCTAAGTCGATCTCTTCAGGTTGATCACTGATTGATGCATACAAAAAGGTTGTTGGAAAGTGATTGCAATTGTCTTCATTTGACTTCTAAATAATTACATATTCACTGTCTATTCTAATCAATTAAGCTTTTTGGATAGAATTGTAAATATAGTATTTTCCCGTTAACTGTAATAAGCTGATATAGTTCTCAGAACCAGAGCTAACAACAAATGGTGAAATTAGAAACAACAAAGAAATGATCCATTTAAGGAATTTTCTTTTCATTTGTTAGTTTTTCTTAACTTTCCACCTATATCTAAAAATTCTTCCCACTTTTTCAAAAAGCAAATACAATTAAATAGTTGAACTAAACCATTGCTATAATTTGAAACTGGATTGATTCCTACAGAATGTGATTTCTAGATAAGATTTCTTTTTATTTAAAAAAGGTCACATTCACAAGTTTTTAATATGGGTCTTCTTTTATTTCAATAAAAAGTTTTCAATAACAAATTTTCTCTTTGTCTGTAGGAATGTTATCATTCACCAGACAGGAATCATTTATAATATTCTGAGAAACATTTAAATGAGCACTTCACAATATTATACTGATTTTACGATTTACAACATTGAAGAAAAATCAATTTTTTAAATGTCTATTTATTTACTATTCCCTTTAAAAGAAATTCCCTAAAAAGTGAGTGTTCCCTTTAAAATAAATTATCTTAAAAGTGAGGGAGGTTTATAAAACAGCAGAGGTATGAAACATGTCATGAGATTGAGGGCCAGAAGGCCCTCTTGAACACAGCACGTTGGATCTGTTGAATAGCGACACACATTAGCACGTCGTGGACCACTTGCTGTGAAAATGTTTTGGCAATAAATTTACATTTCTAGCATGAAAAATATGAATAGTTCATTAAATCAAAGGAATTTTCTAAAACAAATGTTTAAGTAAATGATGAATCATTTGTATCTATTGTTCACCACACAATATTCAAAGGTGAACGATAGAGTAGCATTAAAGAGGCCATGACAGCAAAGGCAGTCATGACTGAGGTGCACTGTAAATCCGGGATTAATCCTTCATTAGAATAAATTATTAATTCTAGGATATAAGCCAGGATGATTTAATTAATTTTTAACATGTTATTTTCTTTGAATGAAAAGCAATACCTTTGCTTGAGGGAAGGTCTCGTGAAAGTAAGTTGGCATCCATGACAAAAGTAGGAAAAAGCAATTATTTTGGCAAGCATGGCCAATAACACAGGCCCTAAAATAAAAAATGTATCTTAGTTACAAGTGAAATAGATTCCACTAAATTTCCAACAAAATATATAAATCTTAAAGTTGATTATTTAATAAACACATACCAAAAAGCAAGTTTCTTGAATAAATTTATCCATGGAACAGGAACAGCATCTGTAGCATTTAAAGAGGAATGTAACTTAACTGGAACTGATACTATTGCTGCTTTTCTCCTGTCCATGGCCAAAATGTAATATCGAAGCAGCAAAGTCCAAACAGCACCCAAAAATCCTGAGATATAATAATAAAAAATATTATAAAACATTTTTTTAAAGTATTCCAATTAAGTAAACTTTAAACGAAAATAGCAATCCTGTACCCATAACGTAAAACACAACAGGCCATCCATAACAATCCAACAAGTATGAACCCAACGATCCAGTAAGTAGAGTCCCCACAGCAGATCCACATGTCAACACACCAAAGAAAGATGCTCTCTCTTTTTCTGATAATCGTTGGCAGGTCAAACTGCTCATGCTTGGAAAATGGACACCTGCCAATAAAACATGACATCCTTACATGCTATTAATTGATAAATGAAAAGCAAAATCCTCTAGAATAAATTCACACCTTGGAATGCTCCATGAAGAACTCTAATCATAACAACAAAATTAACAGAAAATGCTTGATTGGAAAACAAGCAAATAAACTGAGGCATCCAAAATGTTATAAGGGCCCAACCAACTGCAGCTGTCATCATTACTTTCTGGCCACCAATTCTGTCACTCCAATAGCCACCAAGCACTTGGGTTAGAGTATAACCCCAAAAGAAACTGGACAACACAGTGCCAGAGTCAGTCTTACTCCAATTTCTTTCCAAACTGATAGAAGGAATCAACAAAGGTACAGATGTTCTACTGGCATACAATGCAGATGTGCCAGCAAAGAGTGTAAATAGCCATTTTCTTTTCTCATTTCTGTAATCATAATTGTTACCATTTAAAATGTTATAAAACATGATAATATATCCTGCATTATGCTTTACATCGGAGAAAAAATAAACCCCTAAAACACATTACCTTGTCCACATAAAATACTCATCGATATCACTATCATCTCTAGTAGACAGAAGATTGTATTTGTTTCCTTCTTCTTCCATTGTGAAGTCATTGCATGCTTTCCTTCAATAATAAGTTTCACTCGAAAATAATCTGACCGGCTATGTGGCACTTGGGAATTTCATACGAAGTTTAACGCCTATTAACTCTATTAGCATTTTATAGATAACAATAATCTTCCTTCTTGTTAAAATAATTAAATTTCCTGAATTAAGTAGTGAAATTCACCTTTTATTAACACCAGACTAGAGAACACGTAAATTAAATGTCAATTTCCGAATTTCACTTTCGCTTTCCCCACTCCCCAACCATCACCTGCTCGTCGTCGAACCAACCGGAACAAGCTTCGATAGTTCTTCGACAGAGAGTATTATAGCTTCGATATACAAAGTTATATATCAAAGTGTTGAATGGTGCTGATGTTGGCAATGACGTAATGGTAGTCATACTCTCTGAAGGTAGTTGGCAGCAAATTTGACAACTAGATGTTCACGGTTCAGAGACAAATGCCGGCGATGATTGCGCTCAGAAACATCTGTGTTTGCGAGGCAGATTTGGATTGTGTGTTATGTTATTTTTAATTTTCCTGGATGTTGTGCATATGCATTTGAGTATAACTGAAAATACAATAATTATAAGTTTTGCATAATGTTCTTACTGAAATCACTATTCTTCAATATTGCATTCACTTTGGTGTTGTTAGAAGGAATAAATTGTGAAGTAGACCCCCAAAAATGTGTTGTTTGGGGCCCTGGCCTTCATCCTGAACGAATTGTTTTACCTGCTCGATATTTTTTCATTAGTACAGTGGATTCTAGTGGTGTACCGTACGTGATTGTTTTGTATATAAATGCAATGACTATTTTACATTTTAAGTAGTGGATAAAATAATCCTAAGTATGGACATGTAATGAATTTTTTTTTTAATTATTCTTTTCAGATTTTCAAAATCCCCCGGCAATATTTTTTCTATACAGATTACTGGTACATCTAAACTTTCAAATAAGTGTTCACCATGGCTGAATATTCTAGACCGGAAAGATGGTACTTTCATTGTTCGATATAAAATGTATCATGCCTGTGAAAATCTCAAGATACAAATTACATATAACAAAATGGGTGTTGCTGATTCACCATATGTTATTCCTGGTAATAACACATTGCATTGTCACACGTTTTTAAAGTCCTTCTACCCTTATTGTATTCTTGCCTATACCTCATAAGTGGTTATAGAATAGCAAGCAATACTGCATTACCCTAAATGAATATGTACAGTGGTAGAGTGCCTACTATTTTGTTCACTGCTCACTCAAACTGCCTCTTCCTTTTGTTTGTGTCATGGTGTATTAGCTTTCACCACTGGTTTCTGTCTTGAACCTACATTATGATGTCTGGCTTTTCTTGTCCCCTCTTTCTGCTTCCTTCTTCCATTCCAAGCATAATCTCCTTTTAAGGGATTCTGTTCTCCTCTTTTCCATGTACTGTCTAGTTAATTAAATGGTCATGACTCATTGATGTCAAACTCGAATTGATATAATGTATTTTACATATTTTTTTAGTATAGATTCTCTGTGAACTTGTCATTACACATGACATTTATAATTTTGAAAATAGTTTTGAATGCATTTATACTGAATGATTTTTTTAAAAAATATGTTTGGTATGTTATTGCAGGACCAGTGTATCCTGAACACTGTTATTGTCCAGAAAAAAACTTTGAAAACTGGAGGGAATCGTATGGATGCAAAAGAACATACAGACAAATTGAAGAAGATTTAAAGCATTTTACTAGTGTAAATTTTTCGCTTGTTCAAGAAACTGTGCTTTCTAAATTTAATAATCCTAGAAGTACCAGTATTTGCCACTATATTGTCAGAGAAAACAAGGTATATTTTTCTTTTGTGGAATGGATGGTTAACAGGATTGTATTAATATCTTAAGGGGGCCTATAAACATTACCAAACTCCAAGGTCCCTTAACATTTAGATTTAAACATACATAATCTTCAAAATTTATTTTAAAAAGACAAACAATCTCTGCGATTTAAAAGTTTAATATTAAAATATTTTTTTCAAATTCATGAATTAATATAAAATTTCAATTAAAAAATAGTTAATGGATTGCAAGCATGTACTTAGGATCACTATTCATTAACCCATCTGTTGATTAACCCTCAAATGATGTTGGTTTAACATTTGAAACATTTTGGAGTTTGAAATAAGAAGTCACTATATGGATATCCATCCATATATATGGATGGGAATGATCTTTAAAGTTTGCTGTAGTCTGCACATTTATTTTTCAGGTTTTTCGAAACTGTTATGGTCAGCATGTAGGATTTAAAATGTTCATGGATGAAATTTTGCTGTCTTTGTCTCGTAAAGTTGAGCTTCCTGATGTCGAAATGTTTGTCAATTTAGGAGATTGGCCATTAATTAAAAATAGTGATGCCCACCTATTACCTATGTTTTCATGGTGTGGCTCAGATGATACCCTAGATATTGTGATGCCTACATATGATATAACAGAAGCAACATTGGAATGTATGGGAAGGTACTGCATTGCCATTATTATTTTATTTTTTAATTCATGTTGTGTTGAAGACATTCTTCAAAATATTTTGGATCCAGAAGTTGGGCATTTGCTTTTGGATGAGGAAAATGTAACAAAATCTCATTTCCCATGCAAGTTGACATCTAGAATTAAATTAAAACACACAAACAAAACATCACTATGACAAGTAGGCCCAGTTTCACCACCTTTAATTTAGTTGTGTTTAAGACGTCCGCAAGTTTCACCATTGGAGTTAATATTATAATTATGTGAATTGTATCTATCATGATATTTAAAGATCGTTTTACATGTATTGTTGCTTTTAAGTTACTTGTATCTTTATATACAAAATATGATCATTTGATATTTCTATCAAACTGATTGAATATGAAACACTCCAACTCTAAACTGATGATACTATAACAGCACATACTTTCTTATAATGTTTGTAATGGTTTTACTATATTTCAACTTGTTGCCTACCAACACTTCAGCCAACTATTAGAAAACTTGGCACCAAAAAAAGTGCAGCTTAATAAAGAATAAAAGGCAAACTTAAATTTAATGAAAACAGCACTTTCACCATGAAATTGTGTATTATTCTCATTACATACAGTGAGTGTAAAGCAAAAATTTGGAGCCTTTTTGAGAAAATCTTGTGTTCATATTTGTGAAAAACTGTCATGCAAAAAATACTTATATTTTGAAAAAAAAAATCTGAAAATGATTTAAAGATCTAATTTTGAAAAATAAATTTCACTAAAAAATAAACTTAATCTTTAGTAAAGCAGGATGATGTCAAACAAAATTTTGAACTTTTGCAATTTTCTAAATTTCCAATGGTATGACTAAAACTCGACCTGTGACCTATTATTAAGTAAACTTTGCTCTGTTTGAACAAAAATTTAAAAAATTGAGAAAATCTTGCTGTCTTTTTATTTTTTTACAATCATAATTTCACTCAGAATTACAGGAAATTACATATTTTGAAAAAATTGGACATGACATTCTCTTGATCTAATGTTGAAGAATAGGTTCATACTCTAAACTGACAAAAAAATCAAAATATTTTAAACTTTGCAATTATCAAAAATTCAGTTTCTAATGAAAATCAGATCTTTTCCATTTTATTAAGGTTATTTCGTATCAATCAACAATTTTTTTTTATTTATCCATGTTTGAGAAAATTTTGTTATCAACTGAAACATTTGAGATTAATGTGTTAATATAAAATACCTCTTATCTGTGTTGTATTTAAAAGGAAAATTATTATGAACATGTTCATAAATTCTTCGAATACCTATACTACTAGAAAATAATACATGAAATCTTTTAGTGCAATCTTTCAGTGTTTCTAAAAGGCAAAATTATTAACATAATGTTGGAACTTCCCTGTGTCCATTCTCTGTTGATTTCAGAGTTACACTTGATATGCTTTCTGTGCAAGGAAACATTGACAAGAGTTGGAGTGAAAAATTGGAGAAAGCATTTTGGAGAGGTCGAGATTCTCGAATAGAAAGATTAAAACTTATTGAAATTGCTCGGGAGCATCCAGAATTGTTCAATGCATCAATGACAAACTTTTTTTTCTTCAGAGAAGAAATGGAAAAGTATGGTCCAAAGGAACAGCATGTATCATTTTTCAAGTTTTTTGATGTAAGTAAACTAAATTTGTGACCTTTTTGCATTATCAGAATGGTGTCGATTTAACAGTTGTTGAAATCTGAGGGAAAATCATTTTATATTTATTCTGATAAATTTTTTGCAACATCAAGATGGTTGATAGATACTAAAATTGACTGAAGGAATATACTTTTTAATGGATATAATTACATCATATTGGAAAAAACTAACATTTTTTCACCACTGAAAAATTGGCTTTATTCAATTTGTTTCTTCAAGGATCTCAAATAACTTTTGTCCATATTGCTTAAAGGTGTGTCAACTTGTCAAGAAATGTATGTGCCAGTTCAGTAATTTGCGATGATTTGTTTTGAAATTATGTTATTACATATCAATTTGAGTATGGTAAATTAAATTTTTATCTTTCTAGTACAAATACCAAGTCAATATTGATGGAACAGTAGCGGCATATCGTTTTCCATATTTATTGGCTGGTGATTCCTTAGTTTTGAAACAGGAATCAAAATATTATGAACATTTCTATAAAGAATTAGAACCTTGGAAACATTACATTCCGTTCAAAAGAGATTTGAGTGACTTGGTAGAACAGGTGTTGTGGGCCAAAGGAAATGATGAGAAGGCACAGCAGATAGCAGCTGCAGCCCAAACATTTGCTCGAGAGAACTTGTTGCCTCAAGATATTATATGTTACCATGCCTTGCTGTTTAAGGTAGGTTTCTTAGAACAATAATTTCAAAGCATCATTTTACTTTGTTGTTAAATTTATGTAATGCACCGTATTCATTACAGGAATGGAGTAAAAGACTGACTGGACCTGTTAAAATTCTTGATGGTATGGAGTATGTTCCACAGCCCAGCAAAGATTCTCCACACAAACAGTGCAACTGTCATAGACAATTTCAAAATATAAATTCTCACAAAAAAAAAGATGAACTCTGAAGTATGAAAGAAAACGTAGATTGAAAATCGTTTTTACCGCTGAAACTAGAATATAAACAGAAACTCACATGTAACTTATGTGTCACCTCCTTATCACCTGTGTTATTTTGTCATATATAACAGAAGGTTCGCTCCGCAAAGTATTAATTGATATCCATTTTGTATTGACATATCACTTAAAGGGTCATAGGCCTAAAAACCTGTTCAAAATGTTGCTCATCTCAGTAACTGGGGTAAAAGAACATACATGTTTTATTTCCAGTCAGGGTGACTATTGGTTTGAACAATTTACAAATAAAAAAGACTGTAATGAATGTGATAAGATAGTGTTTGATTACCTCAGTTGCAAGGATTTCCATTCTTTCGAGTCCTACTAAAAATTACCCAACACATTTTGTTGAAGGCAAGATGTTGAATTTTTATTGTTGCGTATTGAACATTTTTTTCTCTTTCATCCTGCTGCATGTTACATGTTTTACATTCAGGGACGGATGTTTTCTGTGGCTCCCAAGGCCAAATAGTGGCTGGCAAAACTGTGGCTCCCAAGCCCCCAACCTGATAAAATTCCTCCAGATTTAATAAATATCCAAAAACATGTCTGAAATAATTTATTTATAATAAAATTCAGCGTTTTTTCCCCTCCAACTTTGAAGTATAGAAGACTATTTGATTAACAATTCTTTATGAGTTTAGACATACAGTAAAACTTCCTCGCTGCGGAACGTGTATAATGCAAAAATCTGCCTAATGTGAACTTAAATCACAGTCCCGCCAAACACAAATTCTACTATATTACATTGCATAAAGCGGAATCTTGTCTAATACAGAAAACAATTCTGGTCCTTTGAGGTTCCGCTTGAGCAAGGTTTACTGTATTACTGGGTCCTGTTCACATTACTGTTAACATTCCCATTGATTTATAAATGCAGATTTGCACTGACTCATGTAGTTCACTTTGCCCATTTTTCTCTTAACTTGTTCTCACTCATTAAACCCTGTGACTTACGTGGTAGATCTCTCAGATGAGAAAGTCGTTCTTCCATCGATAGTGTCAGAAATTTTTGAGAACACCATCCTTCGTAGAACCTCTCTGTTATTGTTCTCGGGTGTCATAGCTTCCTGTTCATGCCAAGGTTTATGCGGCATCATCAGAAGTCTCGATCAAACCACGCAATGCAGCATACCAGAGATGAGAGCTTGTACAATTTACAACTGACAGTTTTTTAACATGTATCTGGGTTTTTTATTATTGTTGAAACACTGAAGTTTAATAAAAGTTTCAAATTTATTTAATCCAATGTTTTTAATATGTGTTCGTGCCTGAAACACCCAATAGTCAGTTTGTGTAGTGAGATAAAATGTATCTGAGATACCACTGTGTGTGTGTGCCTAAGGGTATGGGGAGTTGTCCTCAGCTTCACAGCACAACACTGAGCACTTGAAAATATTAGTGTTTATGTATGACGAGGTAATTTTCAAGTAACATTGTGTGAAATATAGGCAATTTAAAGAAATTTTTAAACGATTATTTTTCTCACCAACAGACCCAACTTTTTCTTTAAAGTTCCTCCACCTATGTAGGTCAATAAGAACGGTATAAAAATTGGAGCTGTCCCATTTGCAGCAAACACTGAATTTTCCAAAACTGTAGAAGAACAATATTGATAGAGATTTTTTGTTTAATGAAATCTGTTCTAAAAAATCATTCTTTTGAAAAGGCTGTGAACATTTTTTTTAAAATGAGCAGTTTAACATCATTTTGAAAAAAAAAGAAAAAAAATTAAATAAATCAAAGCGACATCAATGTCATGTAATTCAGTGCATTTAGTATTATCCACACAAAAGGTTTGAAGAAAATGTTGTTCAAGCTATTTCTGAAAATGCGGGATTCTGAGCTCATTTTCATAGAAGCGTTTTGAGACAATTTGAAACACTCGTACTCACAATCAACAATAATGGAAGAAATATGAACAGGGGCTAAAAAAAGTACAATAATGTTGAAGTACAAATAATGTAATTTTTGAAAAACAAGATTACACTCTGCTTTATGTCATCTTACACTCTGCACTTATTGTAGTGCTATCCCTAAAAAGTTTGAAGAAAAATTATTTGAGCCGTTTTTGAGATAATTAAGTTTTAATATTGCCCACATTTTTCTCAAATTACGCGAAAAATATGAAATTGAAGTACACATTTTCTTTCAATGAAAAAATATATCTTTCCAAAAACACACACCAAAAAATCAAACTTGTGTAATTTTCGAAAATTAAAGAGTTAACAGTGAAAATCGGACCTATGCTTTATACGAGTATTTCACTTTACTCTTACCAGAAATTTAAACAAAAGGTTTGAAGCCACTTTTTTGAGATTTTTTTAAAAACGTTTCAAAGGCATCAAGTAGTGGTACCCCCACAATTTCAAGAATTCTTTTCAAACTTGCAGGTATTCCTGTCCGACCAAATCAATCGGGGAATACTCATTTAGGCAAAAATTCTACTATTAATATAGGCGCTAGTGTTGTTCACAGATGACGGACGTTTTGATGAAAAAACATTTTTCGGTATCAAGGATCCAGAAAATGTGAATACTGACTACGATAAGAATTAGAGTAAGTATTACACGAGCAATGAGAGGAACCCCTCTCATATTCCTGGAGGAAGTAGGTACATGCAATGCACATTAAGACGCTCGTCAGTCGGAAGTCTTATCTTCAATATTTACCTTGCCAGCCGTAGACATTTGGTTCACTTGGTAATTAACGTGTGTATTGGCGAAACCCCAAGCCACGGCACAAGTAGGGCAACAAACCCTGCAAATAGGTTTTCGCGGTAGGCCATATGTTATTTTCTTCGTAAGGAGTTTCATAACCTCACGACTTCCTCTCGTTTGCGTATCCTCGAGACATCAGGTACGTTTTTAATATACAGCCACAAACCAGTTTTTGGCATTTGCACGTGTATGTGTTGCTTGATTTGAAGTGCTTTGAATTGCTATCTTGAGTCCAGGAATGAACGAAAAACCTGTCGTGGTTCTCACTGGATTTGGGCCATTTCGAGAATACAAGACGAATGCCAGCTGGGAAGTCGTGAAAGCAGTAAAAGATTTGGGCGTTGACGATTTGGGAATACATTTAAAAACTAAAGAAATTGAAGTATCGTATAAAACTGTACTGGAAGAAATTCCTAAACTCTGGCTAGAGCTGAAGCCAACAGTAATATACCATAATCAAATTACTTTACGAACATTGACCTTTAAGAACATTGGTTAACAAGTGCCTTATTCACTTGCAGTTAGTGATACATTTGGGCGTCTCAGGAGCAGCTACTGAACTTACAATTGAATCGTGTGCTCATAAATCTGGCTACGGTGGTTGTGATGTGAGTGGAAAGTTACCTCCTGATGGAAAGTGTGTCTACGGTGACTGTGAAGATGTTTATTCAGAATTAGATCTCCAAAAAGTGGTGGGAGATATGAATAAGGCAAAAATAGGTGTTTCAGCCACTATTTCTAATAATGCTGGAAGGTGAAATATTTTTATATTGGGGAATTAATTAAAATTAATGGGGTCATAATCAGCATAATACCAGCAATAGAAGTAACAGGAAGGCATATAAAACCAAATATTTTATTTCCTTCAGTACAAAATCTGGCTAGTGAAAGGAATCATAAATTCAACTTTTGCAGAATCTTTTACAATTGATAGGTAGAATGAAATAAATTCAAATTAAAATTACTGATAACTGTGTGACACATCTTATCCCTGCTACTATTGTTTAGATTTGACTCAACTGTGATTTCACTCATTTTTTGCAGGTACTTGTGTGAATTCATCTACTACACGTCTTTAAGCATAGATAACAGGCACACCTTATTTATTCATGTGCCTGATATTGGTAAGCCATATACACTAGAGCAAATGGCACAAGGAATAAAAATAATTATTGGATCAATAATGGAACAAATTGGAAGAAATTCAAACAGTGAAAATGTACAACAGATACAGGATCAGGCATGTTCTGTGAAATGTAATAAAATTTGAAATAAAGGCACATAAAGAGTGCAATGTTTCACAATAAACTTAATAAAGCACATAAATTTGTAATAAAAGTAATAATTGTTATTACACAAGAAACCTAAATTTCCTACAGTAGCAACGTAAATTGTAATGTAATGTAATTGTAAGTTTTCTCAGTTGCATAATCTCAGCCACACTTTTTTCTCTTCTCAATTCTACAATTTACCTCCACTCATTAGAAACTTTAATTTTCAGATTAATAGGTCAAATTAATCTGATCTCTTTAGCGATTTGCAGGCTTTTTTCCTTTCATACAGAATATTTTCACACCTACGACATCACTTTTAAAGGGCATTAGTTATCAAAAATAATAGTATCACAATTTCCATTTCAACGACATAGCTTAAGGCTGTTCTTCGTCTTGTTTCCGTCTCTATGCTCTCTTGACACTGTAAATACAGATACATTACATCCTTCCATGTCATATTGTCAATCTAAAATATAAACTATCCTTGACAAGCTAACTTGAATCCAATATTTCTCTGGAGATTATCATCAGCAACCCTTCAACACTGTCAAATTTCCAATATTATGTCACTCATAGTTGTGATCTTCCAATAAATTATTTCATCATCAATTCAGTCATCATTTACAAATTTTGTTCTGAGAGGAGAAATGGTAAACTTCACTTCACGACTGTAAGGTTTGCGTAGCACACCAGCTGCATGTGTCAGCTGCAAGGCACAATCAGGATGTGCTGAGCCAGGCAGAATTGTGCATTCACGTTCAAATATTGCTGCTAGCCCATCAAGCAGCTCAATAAATCCAAATGATATAGCAGCTCTCCTCAGACGATTAAGTTCCTGCAAGAATTCTTAGTGTTACTGACAGCAACAACACTGAATTAGACTACCTGTGCATTTTCATGTGGACTGTGAGAAAGAAATGTAAAACAAAGACACTTGAAAATGTAATTAAGAAGTACTCCTCCCTAAAATAAATATAAAGGCAATGTATCTAAATCAATATTAGTTATTAGTGGAATACAAAAAAGTTGCTTCACATCATTGTTGATTTTTGATGGTTGATCTAAGGAAAGTTGAACACACGGCTTGCAGTGGACTCAGCAATGCATGGGAGAATTCAGGCTTAATAGAATGTTAGAAATCCAATATTGTGATATAGTTCTTTATTTGTTTTTATCTCTTGTTTAGAAATAATTACCAAAACAAAATTAATTATCTATAAAATCTATCTCCTCTGTAAAGGGAAAAATAAGATGAAAATATATGCCTATTGTATTGGATCTAGAGCAAGCCTCCAATACTTTACCCATAAAAACTACCACTGTTTAGGCAAACAAAGTATAAAATGGCAGTACATTCCTGCAATAAGCTATCTTTATAATAGGCAATGAACAATCTAAAATGACTGACACTGCAATGTCCAGAATCCTACTTAAAAACGTCATGAACAAGAATCTTAATGGCATGAGGCCTAGTTTTTTCCAGAAAGTGGCCACCCTGTAAAGGTAGGACTGAAAGCAAACCTATGGTACTTAATAACATTGCAGCAAGTTTTGGAAACTGACAAAGGAATTATTGCAATGACTTTGAATACCAAGGTGATGATTGGCAAAGATGGAATATGTCAGATAATGCAAGATTTGGGACAATTAACTCAACAGTTCTCACACCTGGACAGTCATCATAATAGATGGGCAGAACAATAAATAGTAAACTTGGGTGGCAAACTTAAGCTAGATGAACCTATTTCAAAAAACTACAGGCTACCCAGCACACTAATGTCCTGATGACAACTCTGCCACCCCCTGGACAACCGTCTTGTAAACTACAAAATTAATGAAGCAGACAAACTAAAACTTCAACTGAGGGGCAACCCCATTACACTTTTAGATCTTGGCAGCCTCTCAGAAACACTTTTCACCCAGCATGGTCTTCACCTTAGACTAGCTGGGAAGAAGTCCCAGTAGAATGGTAGCAACACACATTAAAGTGGCATGTGTACATCCTCAGATATCACCAGCCTCCAATCCCTTTCTCCAACTTCACTCTCAACTCCATCTACAGTAATTCCTCTATATCACTCCTTGCAGCTGGTTGGTGAACTAGTCTCTTCAGTCATCAGCCAGCTGCCAACCCAGATATTTCACCCAAGACTCACCACCACAAATGATGTCCACTGCAGTTGCAAACGAAACATTTGGCCCTTCAATACCATAGCCTACCAGCCCGGAAGAAACCATTAATATTGACTTCAGATGTGCAAGCCTTCGATGCTATTTAAGTAATCGTAAGTTCAAAGTAATGTAACATCTATACAAGAATTATTCTAAAAGCTAAAAAAATATTACTGCTAGTGAAAAATGGCTAGTCATACATTGTTTAAAACAATTCTTTGACAAAATAAATATTATTATTGTTATTATGAGAAGATTTACAAATGAACAACAAAGTAAAAGGTTTGGGTAAATATCAGATGGCTTGAGAAAATACCGGGAAGGCAAATTCTGCCAAAAATGAAGAGGATTATCTCCAGCAGATTGATTAATTCAAATCGACCTAGGCATGAGTGCTAATTACAAAATGAACACTGGAGAGAAATACTGTAATAATGTTCAAAAAGATTGTGCAAAAGGGATACAAATATAAAATGAACATTCAAGCAACACCCTTGGTAAGTGAATCTGAAATGCAATCATGATTTACTAACCTCTAGAAACACGTAACAAAAATCTAGTTGAATTATCAAAGGAGGAAGCAAGAGAAAATGGGTCCATGCTCCTTGTGCAAGCCAGTTGAGACAGTGGAAGGGCACATGCAGGCAGAATGCCAAAAGCAAGGAGCTGTTAAAAAGGGTTACAAGGGGGGGAATATGCAAAAACCAGAAACAAAATACATTGTTTGCTGTAAATGAAATGTCAGAAGTTCAATGACAATCTATAAAACATTACGGAATGAAAAGATAGAAGAAAAATTCTGTCAATTGCCCCTTCATACAACTTTGTAATTAATTACAAGATAATCTTTTAAGTCATGCCATATTGTATTCTCAATTATAAGATTTTATAAGAATATCTTCTAAGATCTCGGAAGATGGATCATAATCTGCCAGTTTTTGCTACTGACCCTGACTCACATTGTAAGGCAAAAAGCATGTTGCAAAAATCTTTCCCAAAATTTGCATTCCCACAAAGATTTCCCTTCGCACATTTCCCAAAATTTGTGTTCTCAGAAAACTCACCTGTGCCCACAAAACTCTGAGTCCCTAAACGAAAGCCAAAACCGGGTTGTTCAAGCCTAAGGCATACTGTTTCTGAGTTATGATCATTTGAAAGGAGCGTTTAGTAATCGGTTCCCTATGTTACTATTATATACTAGGTAAATTAGTATTTTTATTGTAAATCTGTTTGATGCTGGTCTGGGGAATAATTCCCTACTCCGTAACAGCACAATTACAGGTCTTGTAATGATATTTAACAATTTCTTATAAATTGTTAAATATCATCACCTACCCTTAGCGCATTATATTTAGAGAAGATGCTGTAAACTTTTCATGAAATTCTTTTCAGTCCCAGAAGATGTTCGAGTTGAGCAGGGAAAAGAGAAGTTAAGTTATAAAATCACGTTAATGACTGAGAGCATAAATCGCATCAATAAGAAATTCATATTTTCTATAGATATGAAGTTACAAACTGACAGTTATGATGTGAATTTAAGGGCATGAAAATTGTCGAATAATCATACAAGTAATTATTTCAATCAATAAATTGCACTGATTTTTGAAAAGGATTCTAAGGGAGATTTCTTTACAAAAATACTGAAAACAAAACACAAAAATTTAAAGATAAACTGTCCAGGTTGGTAACGCAAAGCTTGTGTATTCTTTTCAATAGAGTTCATTTTGAGTTGAAAGGTTGCAGGTGTAATTTAGAATGTGTGGGATTCCAGGGCTTCACAAGGAAGTTCAATGTTAATCATTAATAACAAACTTGTTGTATAACTGAATCAATAACTAAATCATGTTATTGTTATACAACTGAATCAAAAACTAAATCGTATAAATCTATCAAAGTTGTTAAATAGTGTATCTCTAAGGTATACAATGCTGTTATGTATCAATATTCTAAAGTGCACTGTCATAATTATCAAGACTATCTTCACTCAAAAAACTTACCTTGTAAAATTGTTGTGTTTTTTCTGGCAGTTTTCGAGCATGTCTCAAAATCTTTTGAATATCTGATTGCAGACCAGCTTGACGTATCCAAACCACACAATTCTGAGAGTAACTTCTCTTTTCACTAGGCCGTACTGGGAACGAAGGTACAGGATCATTATCATGATTATTGGCCATGAAGTCCTCAACAGAGGTTAATTTCATTATATCTCCCAGCCAAGGCACTGCTCCAGAGCCTGGTTCCAAAACTGTTAACATCAAGTTGGATTTCTTTTTGCTATCTGCCCATGAATATATCACTCCAAACCAATCTTCTGCCAGCAAACACAGTGCTGCCATGTTCTCAACTTTCAATGCTCCGTGAAGTAGAACACAAAAAGAGGCCATTCTGCCATCATCCAGAACTGAATCTTCCTCTGAATCCATATCTACTTTGACACCCGTTGGAGAAAATCCTGTGAAATGAAATGAAGGAGCACACATTAAAGAAGAATTAAAATAATTTTTATACTCCACCCTGGAATGTTTTCTTGTGCAAAGATGTCCTTTCAACTCTATTCACGCATTTTATCGCCTCTATTCTCAAATTCACGCATATCTGAACATACACATCTGCATGGAGAGGGAGTATTTACAAAAAAGCATATCCAAGTAACTACTTTCTACCCCCTCCTTACAAAGCCCTTCAGCCTCATGAGAATGCTACCACACCCAATATGAGACTTCCAGTTGAAGGGTTAATGCACAATGTGCATGAATGTCAATATGATATGTATATCTTAATGTAATGTATTTCTGTCGGTAATATTTCATCATTGTGCCTGTAAAAATAGCATTGTGCAAGGGGTGTCATTTTACAAGATAAAAACATCTAAATAATCATTTTTATTTGTATTACATGCTAATACATCATTACAGGATGCCTCAAAATAAATGTTACAAACTTCTAGAGCATGGAGAGGGGTCGAAAATGATCACTTTCTGTCATTTTGTTGGAAATGTGCATAACAGCATACAATATTTTAAATATAAACAAAAAAAAGAGTAATTTTGGAAAAACAAAAGAATACAGCAAAATAGCTTTTATGTCATCTCAGACAGTGCATTTAGCACTATCTGTTCAAACAGTTTGACGAAGAAGAAAATGGTGTGTGGAGCCTTTTTGTGAAAGGTTTGTTTTTTATATTTTTTAATATTGCACAAATTTCACTTAATAGTGCACAAAAACTACTAGAATTTTTCAAAAAACTGTCTTTAATGAAAGGTCTAATTATGAAGAACAAATTTCATATGAAGGAAAAATCAGTCTTCAACTTTGTAGAAAAATGAAATTTCAAAATTTCAGAGTTAATAGTGAACACAGGACCTATGCCATGTATATAAGTATTTCAGTCTATTCATACAAGAAATTTAAAGAAAACATTTGGAGCCACTTTTCTGACAAGTTTGAAAATGACCCAGGGACTACATGTACAGACATAAATTGAAGTTCACAGTAATGCCTAAACATTTCCATAAAAACAGCTCCAAATTTTTCAAGAAAAATTTCCATATAGGTTTTACTCTTCTATAATATTCCTTTAGTAATATTTTGGTTCTGTTGATAGGGAGGGGAAAAAAAGGTAATTTTGGGAGCGATAGGTGACAGCTGGCATGAGGATGGGGCAAGTTGTGTTTGCAATTCTGTCATTAGTTCTATGAGCTTTTACTTTCAACTGTTTATTGCACTAGGGAGAGGGAAAGTAGGCCATTGGTCAAGAAAAGTTGCGCAGGAAATATATTTCTTATAATTAAGATCTGATTATGGTACTAATTCTAAGTAGTTTCTGGGTCCTTAAAGTGTATGTACCTCATTATCATAAAAACTGCAGTTATTTGGTATTGCTGGCACAACATATTGCCTGGGCAGGGCAAATGCAGTGGGCCTACTCCTCTGGCACTAAGAAACAAAATTACTTTATATATAAGGAGATTGTGAGGTTTTCTCAGTTCAGAAATGCTTTATAAACTACACAGAAACAATACATAAAACCTCTTGAATGTCATCTCTTTAGTTCTTGTTGTTCAGGTCACAACAGCTTAAATTCAACTCACTTCTCCTCACAGACCTACTCATTTCCTCATAAATCCTTTAACACAGATGACAATGTCTTGAATTCTGATCTTTCTATTTAGAAATACTTCACTTTTCCTGCCAAAAACTATTATGTCCAAAACAGTTTATTTTTCCCTTTCCTTTGAAGGAATAAGGTTCAACATCCCCTTTCCCCCAATTACCAAACAACAAATTAGTATTGCCAGAACAAATTATTGTCTTCAATCTTCCAGCCCTCCATACAAAGAAAGTTTCTGAATTTGACATGCTGAATGAAAAGTTCCCTATTAAAATAATAAATTACTACAACGTAAAGCACTAAAAATATCTGACATTACCTTCAGTTTTTCCAGACGAATGAGGTAAAACAAGATGACGAGATACTGCCATGGGACTACCTACATCCGCAACATCCAGAAATCCACAAACTTCAATTGTATCTGAGATACTCTTTTTTATTGACTCAAAGTCACTAGTTTTGGTGAATGGCTGAAAAATGTAATTAATTTTATTAATTAATCAGTAAAATAAACTTATTAGAACTCCTGAAGCATGTCAAAGAATGTACTAAAGAAATGTCAACGATGAGAAAACACAATTCCAAATACAGTTAAAAGAACATGTGACCAGCCACACATCAGGTAGATTACAGGGTCACTGTACAACAAATTCACAGAGAACCTGCTCCATCTGACAGGCCTTCACACTCGTTTATTCTCAGGCACAATACCAACCTTCCTCATCATTCCTGTCATTGTCATTATTATTATATTATTAATACAACAGAATTTTCAAATACATGGTTTTTTGTTAAATGTATATAAAGTAAACTTCAAAAGAAGTGCATAGGGAAAGCATATCTTAAGATTGTAACTAATGACTGATATACACTAATTATAAGGTTCTGAAGAATAAATACTAACTGAAGATAATAAATCACAGCGACTTCCCAGCTCAATCATTAAATTTTGTATCTGATAGCAAAATGTCTACAAAATAAACACAGTCAAATTTTATTTCCAATATATAATTCCCCTTTATACTTAATACAATAACAAAAATTGCCAACATTGCACCAATGTTAAAATCCCATAAGTGATCCTACATCAGTCGGATTTCAGAAAATAATTAGTAAGGGAAACTTTTGGTCATTTATCCAACAAACAGATTCTTTAAAGAAAATATTGCAGTTAAATTCCATTTAATAACAAATCCGCAATGTGATGTTTCAAGGCTCAATTTGCCCCATCACCAGACATAACTAATACCAAATTCAAACTAAGAATTTTTAAAAAAATTTGTTTGGCAGTCTCTACAAGAATTAAATGTCCCAGCCCCCATTGCAGACAGCTGGCCTGATGTGCCAATTGCAATAAAGAAAGAAGGGGGGGTCTTGATTCATCAAATCAAAATACCATTTTTGCGGGTATCCTGGAGTTAGCAGTCTGGAAGGTCAAAACTTGGGGTTTTAACTAGTGCCTGGGAACACACAAATACCAAAAGAAAAAGATATGACTTCTCCAGGTACCCCTGTTTTTCAGTACTTGCCATCAGGACTATTATATACTCCAAACAAGACTTCCTTTATAATCCCAAATTACTTTCAGGACCAAAACAATACTTACTTGGGGTGCTGGGTATAAAATTACTCTTGAGCCAAGATTCCCACATTTCAATGTTCCAGTAAATGATGCAAAATTAGCTTCTGCTAATTTGGAGAACATTGTCTGAACACTTTTCACTGTAAGCATGCCTTCCGGGATATGGACTGAACTATCCAAACCAGCTAACTCAACTAGTTTATGATAGTATGGTAAGCCAAGCAATAAGCCACTGTCATCAGGTGGAGAAATACACATAACACTAAGTTTACAAGGAAAGGAAAAGGGAAGTGGAAAGGGGTTACTTGGATCACGTCGATTCAGGGTGTTAAGAGAATGTTTTAATGACATAGGTCCTACCCCCACACTACCATCAGTGATTAATACCACCTGAAATACAAGAATTATTAACGTTACATTTTACCAAAAAATTATCCAATTTCACACTACAAAACTCATACCTGACAAGGAGTAGCACTTCCCCATTCCCCTAAAACAAGTCTATTAACTCCAACTAAGGCTGACTCAACGCAAGTTTTATCGTATTCTTCCAATTGTTGGAGTTTTGATTTCAATGCATCAAAATCGCGAGTAAATGGTGATACTATTTCATAGAGGGAAGAGAACGCAATCTGGAAAAGAAACGGAGTACTTTAGTTAAAGAATGCGCCAACACAAAATGAAAAAAACATCATTACTTACCAAGGCAACAAATTCAAGTTTAGAGTGCAGAGCCAAGTAATCCAACAAAGAATTGACTCCATGTATTGCCAAATTTAGTCTCGAGTAAGTTTCTACGGAATCAGGCACAGGTACCGGTCTCGTCATGGATAATGAAACATCAATAACTATTACAGTAGGCATCTTGAATAACCATAAAATTCAGTATATTTAGTTGCCGACACACTCAAACATAGTAAATACACTCTTCGGCCTCCCACGGGATCACAAATCACCCACTATATCACTCATCGAAAAGAGTAAAGAAAATCATTTATTATTCATTTTAAATAGCCCGGAGCAATGCTGAATTTAGCCGCGCGCAGCAAGCGGAAACAAAAACACACAGCACCAGCATGGCAGCAGCAAGAACCCACAGCCTGACAGCCTGACCACAGCGACCACAGCTGTTAACATCGGGTTCGGGCTCCGAACTTCGGAGCCATAGACTCCGATGTTAGCGCCGTATAACCAGTGGCGTAACTACCGCGGTTGCAGCGGATGCAGTGCGGTGGGGCCCCCGATCACAAGGGGCCCCCATTTGACGTCTCTTTTTGCTTGTTCATTACAGTTGAGAACAAAAAGTAATTATTATTTCTGGTATAATTTTTTAAAATGAAAATTAGGGATGCAATATTTTTCAATTAGATCTGCAAAGTCTTTGGTAACGACTTTACGGGGCCTCCATTATTTTACGATATTTTGGTCCTCAAATCTTACTATCAATCATTTGTTTTTAACACGATTGATAAAGAAATTTAATTTACTGTAGTTATAGAAAACTTTCATGACAGTTGCAACGGCAGAGCGATCATTCTCGAAACTGAAGATGATCAAAATTATCTTCGAAACTCGATGGAACAAGAGAGGTTGGCGGACTTGAGTATTTTGTCCATAGAGAACAAGGTAACCAACTCCTTGAGAGCGAATCTGGACGAAATTATCGATGCGTTCGTGAAAACGAAAGTCCGGAGGGTTAGATTCTAAGTATGTAATCCTTAAAGTGTAAATAGATAGTCCTGAAACTGGAATTAAAAAACGTTCGAAATAAACAAATGAAAACAGTGTCTAAATAATTCCTCTCTCTCTCTTTTTTTTTTTTTTTTTTTTTTTTTTTTTTGGCTTGTAAGCTGGGGCCCCCGACCAACCATGCATCGGGGGCCCGGGAGGGAACTGCAAGCTACTATAAAAACTATAACCAATAACTATAAAAAAATAATACTGTGATTTATTCAGAGCTGCCTCTGAATATTGACTAATATTGACGCAGTAAATTTATGCTTTTAAATGTTTCTATTCTTCATCGATTATTGTATGTGTTAGGTACTTTTTTACATTTGAATTGAGAGCTGGAATTCGTAAAGGTGTCAAGTGTCAAAACACTACATTTTAGTTAAAAATAATATTTGTATTTATTAAAAATGTTCATTGACTTTTATACAAGGAACCGTATTAAACTTAACTATTCTTATTTGGCTACTTATCATATGAATCATATGTAAACAATATTGAGTTAAACTGCATTTGCTTCAATATTTAAATCTGAATTTAGGAAAAGAGGTAAACTCTCATATGGATTTCCTCTGAAAGGTGTTATGTCAGTAACATTACAAAAAATGAAGCAAGGGCTCTATAAATATCTATATACTCTTTAAATATCTATATACACTCGATAAATATCTATATATACTCTTTATAGAGCCTTATAATAAACTGAATAATCAAATAATAATATAAATAATAACTAGTTTTTTTTTACTGTCTTCTTTCGTGGGTGCTGCCACTGAGGGTGTCTGGGCGCCGAACGCGGCGCGGCGTCCGAGGGGGAATCCAATTTTCCGTCTTCGTCTGACACTACAAGTAGCTGCAAATTAATTTTATGAATTTCGCATGTTATTGAAACACACTCTCAGTCATTGACGATATTGAATGCATTATGTATGATGTTTGAAGAGTTTATTTTCGTGTTAAGTTTGCTGATCCGAAATGTTCCTTTTATGAGTCCTTTGAGAAAAGTTAGCTGTTCTGGAAGTAAGTCCCTTTGTCTCTCACGGTGTATGCATTGTCGCGGCAACAAGACTCGGCGGTCTACAAGTGTTGTGATTACGAGTGTATGTAAAGATCTTTCATTCTTGGAATATATTCCAGGATTGCGAAATATTCGAAATAAAACAATGTTCATTGTGTAAAATGTGTCCAAAAATTGTACTTGCGCAATGCCATCTCGTGGCTCAGAGCGAAGTCGCTCACCATTCACCAAGAAGGTCCGGGTTCGATTCCCGGACAATCGCACGTAAAATTTGTTCCAGCAAAACGAGTTTGGCTGCTTCACAAGAGCTAGTCCAACCCCTGTGAAGTGTAAACCCCACCCCATATCCTATTTCCTTCCCAATTCTGGCCACTGGGTAGTGACGCAGAGCGCGTGGTAGGAGGAGCGTATACGGAGATGCTCCCGGTGGTCCTCTTGACAATTGACTGCGACGAGACGTGACAAATAATGACATATACAGATAATGGAAGATTGCTACTAAGCGCACTAGTTAACGGAGGATTACTCCCAAGCGCAAAGCGCTTGACGCCCCCCCCCCCCAATGGGCTTGGCAGACGCGTTGCACCAATCCAGACGCAACAAATTTAAAAAATGTGATGTAGTGCGATCACCGTATTTTCGAAACCAATTTTGTTTAGTGTGAATACTAGAGACGGACAAAACTGCATTCAGTCTCTCTCGTATCTCGTCCGAACTGTGAACCATTCTCGTTGGCCAAAGGGAGAAGGGACTTGGAGGGGGAAGCGCCCAGCCAAGGCCAAGGGAGTACACTGGCGAAAGATAATTTCTTTCTCTGCGGGAGGCAACGAGACTACGAGGTTCTCATATCTCGTAGGGACAGAGTATTCTCGTAAGCAGTCCAAGCCGGCCGATCGGTGAGATCGGAAGAGACTCGGATCAAACCTGCTTAGTGTAGAGCAAGGATTTCTTCCTAATTAATTGATTTAATATAAAGACAATAATTGCTCTCTAGCGTAATAATGAAACGTTTCCTTTTATTTTCATAATATTGAAGTATTACATATCGTCGTACACAAGAAAAGTAAAAAATAAATAAATTGATTAATTAATAAAAAATAAAAGGAGATGGCTCACAGCAACAACTGTATTAAAGTCTATTCTTATTATTGTAAATGTTTTGAGTTCGGGTGTTTACGTTTTGCATACTTTGTATGTAAATGAAAACCTCACATAATTTAAACTTCGTAAAAATTGAATTATGAAATAATAATTATTGATTCCATTGAAGAGAACCTTTTTTTAGTGTCCTTCATTGAGCTATCTCCCATCTGACCTGAGAGATGACCTAAGCCTATCTTCGTATTTCGCACGTGGAGAGGCTGTCAACGTATGAGCCGCGCCGTAGGCATAGGACCGTTTCTTCCCTCCCCGACCCCTCCTGCGGTGAACCGAGGAAGCTTTGACACCTCGACATGATAGGAGCGTTCACGCTTTCAGGCCAAGTTTTGTTAATTGTTAAAAAATGATGTTCTTTTACTTCATTTCAAAATTAAATCTTAATTATACATTAATAAATAGGGCTAAATTAAAATGTTATTTTCTAATCTAATTTATATTAAGGGTTTAATATATTTTGACATTAACTGCAAACATTGATAAAATTTGCATTAAAAGTAAATTATTATGTTATTATTATTATTTTGTTTACTCTCAAAGTTTTTGGTTTCACATGGATACCACACAGATACAATATCGAAGCATGGTAGCACTGACATATTTAAAATCTACAAAACAAATTAAGGCATTCTAACACAAACATAAAATAACATTTATCAGATGTAATAACAAATACAATTTCAAAAATGAACTTTCAAAACCCAACATGTCCTCCCATGAATCTCCTGACTAGTGAGCAGGTACTGTTTATAACCGACTTCTGGAGGCCGATGATAATGGTCTTCTCCAAGCCGAGTTCTTCCACCGATCTGCAGAGAGTTTTTGGTATAACACCAGTTGCTGACAGTACAATTGGGATAGTTTTAACTTCTGCTACACGCCATTGTTCTTTTACGGCAAATACTAGTTCTCTGTATTTGTCGGTTTTAGTCTGGTATGTTGTCATCATGTTGTTGGTATTGACGACTGCAAAATCAATAAGCCAAACTTTTTTTGCAGATTTGTCCCAGAGAGTAATATCAGGTCTGTTGAGTTGAATTGTCCTGTCTGTCAGAATACTGCGGTCCGAGTATAACTTATGTGTCTCATTTTCTAGTACAGCTTCTGGATGATACTGGTAATATGGTGCATCCACTTTCTGAGGTAGCCTGTATTTCTTGGCTAGTTTGGAATGGCTGATGTGACCCACTTGATCGTGTCTCACTTTATAGTCAGTGGGAGCTAGACAACTACAGCCTGAGTTAATATGCTGAATGGTTTCATGATCTCGACCACACATACATCAGTTAGTACTCCTGGGTCTTTGATGATATATTTTAGGTAATTCTTTGTGGGAATCACCTGATCTTGTATTGCTATTATGAAACCTTCGCTCTCAGGGTACAAATATCCTATACTGAGCCATTTGTACGATATTTCCTGGTCGACATTTGGATTGGCTACTGCAGCAGGATATGTGGAGCTACTGCAGCACCGTGGAGTGCTTTCTGTTTCCAGGAATCGATCTTTTGCTGCAAAGAGAGCTGATGAGCTTGCATATCTTGTTTTAGATTGAGGGGCGTGAAATTGTTATCTGCCTGCACACTTACCTTGTAGAGTCGAGAAGCACATGCCTTTTCTGCGAAATACTTCCTCATGGCTATTATCTGTTTGGCATGGAGATTCGTGAACTTCACAATACCACGCCCTCCCATTTGTCGAGGCAGTGTGACCCTTTGGATCGCACTTTTAGTATGGTGACAACCGAAGCGTGTCATTTGAACTCTTACAAGTCTCTCCAATTCCTCTAGGTCGGTTGTGGACCATTTAAGAATACCCATCGAGAAGGTGATAATGGGTATAGCATACGAGTTAATGGCAGTCGTGAGGTTTCGAGAGTTGAGGGAAGTTTTCAACACTGACTTGAGTGGGTTGGCAAACTCTGTTTTCAGCATACTCTTCAGTTGATGATGTGCAATCATATTTCCTTGCTGTATCCCGAGGTATTTGTAGAGCTCGTCAGCTTCCAGAGCAGTGATTGTTTCTCCATTAACAGTCTCGTATGTGAGCTCACTAGTGAGTTTACCTTTCTGTATTTGTTGTATTTTGCATTTATCAATGCCCAGTTGCATATTTATGTCCCTGGAGAAGTCTTCAGTAACTTTCATCTGAATGTTTAAGCCACGCATCGTACCAGAGTAGAGTTTGATGTCGTCCATGTACGCTAATTGGGCTATTTGCAATCTTTCAGTGCCTCTCAGTTCGAAACCTAATTTCAAGTCTTCTAGGAGTGTCGACAACGGGTTCATTGCCAAGCAGAACCAGTAAGGGCTCATGTTATCGCCTTGGAAGATTCCGCGCTTTATATTTATTTCCTTGGTAACCATTGTTTCATTTCTCGAAGTGACACGAATAGTGGTCTTCCATTTGCCCATGATGGATTTCAGGAAATTCACGATTGTCGAGTTCACGCGATATAGTGACAGCACATAGAGGAGCCAATCGTGCGGAACCATGTCATAGGCCTTTCTATCATCAATGAAACAGGTGAATAAATTGCGTTTCTACTTCTTCTTCTTCTTCTTCTTCTTCTTATTATTATTATTATTATTATTATTATTATTATTATTATTATTATTATTATTATTAGCCATTAACATCGCATGTGGGGAAGGGTTCCCCTGCTAGGCGGGTAGCTTACATTGTAAAAAGCCTCTGGAGGAGCCCACTTCGAGAAGAGTGTTTCTTCATTAATATTAAGAAATTTGTACTAACATTATTAATTAATAAAAGAGTTTATTAATATTCATAATTTTACTTTTTAATTAAAATTAACATTTAATTTAAATAAATTTATAAATGAGCAAACTAAATAATAAATTAATTTACACAAATTTAATGCAAACATTTAAAATTTAATTAGTATTTATATTTTTAAATATTTATTAATATTAATTAATATTATATACTACTATTAATATTTTTTCTTAATGAAATTTCTTAAATATTACATGGGTGTAAATTAAACATGTTTCAATCATTAATTTTGAATTAAACATTACGCTTCTATTTCCTCGCGTGAGAATAGTTAATATGTCTATTAACGTTCAATGTCAATTGTTAATACAATTTTAGTTATAATTATGGTGCAGAATGAGGAAACTGGGCTATTATTTTCGCGAATGTTAGTAATACGGTCAAATTAAGCAAAGAATCGTATTTTGTGATAAGCACAGTCGTGAAAGAAGGAAGTTTGGGATGCGTGTGAAGACTCATTTATGGGCAAGAAGACACGTTTCTCCAATCTTCATCGCTACTAGAAAGGACAAGATCTATACCGAGAATTCGATAAATTTTCAACACTGTATCACGTGTCGCCAAGCTCTGCGCCCGGACGTGAGGTCCAAGGTCAGCGAACGAGATCGTGTTGATGTCTGCGAAAGACTGTTGGCTGGGCCCTCCGTCTAATGGCCCTGGCTACGAGATTATCGAATCGTCTCGTTCTCGAGAATGCGTTCTCGTTGCACGAGATTCTCGTAGGCCCCATTCTCGTCAGCCTTTCTCGCTTAGGCCTCATTCACAATGCAAACTTAAACGTAACGTAAGCCGTTAACTTTATGCAGTAAACTTTTCACGTAGAAACGATCATTCACAATGGCAAACGTAAGCTGGAACATAGGTTTTGCCTGAACCAATCAGAATTCAACATATTGATCGATTCGTTTCTAGCATTTTTTTCGACTCTCCTATCGATTTCGCCTTTTGCATTTGCATTATCGAAGGCCACAATTTTGTTTGCCATTTCGAACCAACACTTCGCAACTCGTACCAAAACTCCACAAACTTCTCTGCTCTACCTTTCGACTATACACACCAATACACACGCATAAACAAGAATCGATCTGGAGTCGACCTTCCTTCTCGCGGATTTCGTTGTGCATTTGTTTTTTTCATGCTGCTCTCTGATTGGTCTTCGGTAGAATTTCGACGTAAACGTAAATGTAGAAGCTTGGAGCTTGCGAGCTCTTAAGTTTACGTCTTACGTCTACGTTTACGTCAAGGCATTGTGAATGATCTTGCTTTATAACCCATTTACGTTTAAGGTTTTGCGGCTACGTTACGGTTACGTTTAAGTTTGCATTGTGAATGAGGCCTTACGAGAACGAGAGATAATATTCGGCAAATGACCGCCTTTAGTGAATATTAATACCGTCAATTATATCAATGCAGAAGTAATGCAAACACTCTAGTGCCCACTGGAAATCAAAGCCAGAACCATGAGCGGCGGAGGTGAACGTACGTGACACGGACACTATGCATAAAATTATAAAAGTAATTTTTCAATTGAGGCTTTTATTAAACGCAGTTTTAATTAATTTACATTAATTACTTGCGTTTTATTATATAATCGTGTTCTGAATTTTGGAAATTACATTTCCGGCATTCGAAGGATTGGCACTGGATCACTGGCCAACTTCTTAATATAATCTATTGCAGTAGTATAACTAGAGGTGCAACAACCACACATACTTTCTCGCATTATTGAGAATACTCGTAGTTACTACGTAATATTGAAATATTGCGATTTCTGTCCTAACACCTCAGCTAAAACTTGAAAAATCAAATTCGATCAATTTAAACGAAGCACCAGTGGTGCATATCTGCATTTATTTCGATAGTCAGGAACAGTAGTCATTTCTTACTTTTACAAATGAAACAAACATGAATATATTTAACTGTTGCAGAATATGCAGCACATTATACAGTAAAACAAGAATAATTTTATATGAGCTTGCTTTGAATACATCGAAGTGCGCTGACAATTTCTGAATACCATGATCAGCAATAAAAACTTCTTAAAGAAAAAGAAGTGTATTTCTTATATATTGTTGCGTCTATTTATATATTGTTGCGTGTATTTCTTATATATTGTAGTTCTACGTTAAGTAGTTACTTACTAAACGTATTTCCTTTCATAAGAAAGATATCTATTATCCGCGCACGTATTCTTGAGCCCTCATTAGACTAGTTGCGAGAGGAGTGTGGAGTTTGGTTATTTTGACAAAAAGCATTTCATTTCAAATTTGTAGTTCGTTTTTTGATGCAAAATTCTATTATACGAGAGCGAACATTTCTGGTGATCAGATTTTGTGTACAACGCTCGTTGCTATCATATGTTCTTAATTCAATGAATGTTGGCAAAGGAGTGAGTGGTAGGTATTCAGGGGCTCAAGAAAACGTGCAAGTATAATTCACCACAACCGGCAACAATGACAAAATCCTAAGAATTTCCAACCGCCGTTCCCATTTTGCGAACTGACAGCGTGGGAAATTCGAATTTACATTTTTTTCAATGTCGGAAAGGGGACCAGCACCACTTTCTTTACCGTTCTTTGCTACGTACGTACGTGGAAAATTTTAAAGAAAAATTTGAAGCCGTTTTCGAGAAAATAATTGTTTTAATATTAAAATTGCCTATTTCAGGCAAAAATACTAATATTTTCGAAAGATTGAACATGGCTCTAATAAAGATTATATTAATTTTTTGGTTCTGATGAAAATATTTCATTAAGAAGAAAGTTTATTTTCATAATAGTAGTTGTGGAAAGACGCCGAAAATAAGAACTTTTGCAATTTTCGAAAAATCAGGGATTTCAAAGAAAGTGAGATCTACTCCACTCTTATATGCATCTTTTACGCTATTCGGGGACAAAATTTATTCAAAAAATTAGATCCATTTTTTGAAAATGTCCCATGGGATTCATGTAAAAGTACCACTAAAATTAAAATATCGTTTCATATTCAAGAGGTCGCGGCATCGGCCAGATCAATTGGAGAATATCAGTTTTGGTGAAAATTTTACTTATTAGCCGCTAGCGTTCACAGACTGATGAACGGACGGACGTTTTGCCGTCAATTGATTTTTCGGTATCAAGGACCCACAAAACATGGACTTAGACTACACAACGTGTTAGAAGAAGCAATTTACTAAATATAGGGAGAATATTAATCCTCTTACGTTACCAGGGCCCGACAATAAGAGTTTTTCTGCCAAAAATTCGCCCTTTTCCCCGCAGCATTGCAATACTTTCTCTATACTGTTATGAGTAACAGTCGCGAGAAAGTAAAAATTACTTATGTATTTCTTGAATAAATCTTCGGTCGTCAGATCCTCTTCAAGAAGAGCTTTCTCTTCTTTCACATTCCCAGTAAGCCACCCTCGCTAGCCGAATTCGTAAACTATGATCCGTGAAGTCATGGAGGTTGGGCGAATCGAGACTCGCGGGTTCTTGGTTGGGCAACCGGCTAGGAACCCAGGGAACTAACGGAGCCGAGCCTCTGGGCGTCTGATGCGACGAGAAGGGGCTTGACAAACTAACTTAACAATAATAACTAGAGAATTACTTAGTGGCAAGCGCTCAACTCCCAGCAAGGGTTCAAGAGACGCTTTGCGTCAACGTCGACGCAACAAATTTGAGTTTCGCGCATATTGAATTTCGTGGTTAGTACATCAATTTCTTGTTTACTCCAAAACCAGAGCACTACTGGACGTGTATCGTGAACTGATGGAAACACTGAAACACCTTTCTAATAATTCCCTGAATATCTTCCGGTAAGACATCTGCAGGAGTTTTAACTTGTAATCGACTATAAGAGCTGCACAGCATACAACAAACACTTTTTGATTGATTCTTTTTTGCTTATAAAGCCCATTATTTTAGTACAATATTTTAGAAGGCTTTGCTACGAGCATTGTTGTGCAGTATTTAAATACTTGTATTTGAAATACGTATTTTAAATACATTTCGTATTTGAATAACTGTATTTTTGAGTTTTTTGGACATGTATTTTAGAGATTCTTTAAATACATAAAATAGGTGTATTTAAAAAAGGAAATACTTCAAATACAGATGAAGATAACGAGGATAGTTTCTTTTTGTTTGAATCTGCTAGTGAATGAACCTCATCAAAACAAAAATCTTTCCGCTGTTGAATTTGAATTCTCTTCATTTTTAAATTATAAATCTATATCATTAAAAATGCTAGACAATTATCCGATAACAAAAAAATGCGCTTATTCCTTATAACTAGTCCCGACTATGCCCTTTTACCTGTTTTATTTCTTTGGATGTATTTTTAGGCAGCTTATCCCATTATCAATGATTACCTCTGGAATGGCTTTTGCGAGGGTTGTATACTCCCTATAAATGTTTATTTTAGAGATAATCGCCTAGCTCGTTCGTGGCGAAGTCGCTAGCCTTCACCACTGAAGTTCGGGTTCGATTCCCGTCGAATCTCATGTGAAATTTGTTCCAACAATACGAATTTGGCTGCTTCACAAGGGCTATTCCAACCCCTCTGAAGTGTCCTAAACCCCACCCTTATCCTTATTCCTTCCCAATTCTGGCCGCTGGGTAGTGACGCAGGAGCGCGTAGTTGGAGACGCGTACGCAGAGATACTACCTGGCGGTTCTCATGGCGACTGCGACGTGACGTGACGTATGAAAGATAAGTGAATAACGTGGTTAATGGAGGATTACTCCAAAGCGCAAAAGATAATGGAGGATTACTCTCCAAGCGCAAAAAGCGCTCAACGCCCCCAAGGGGCTTGGACGCCACACATTTTTTAAAACAAATCGAGCGTAAGAGCCTATATTGAATTTTCCGCATTTTTTATTTCTTTTCACTATATTTTATTTTCTAGAATCATATTTGAGAAATCACTGATGGGTAATATTTTACCAAATTTATTATTTACTTTTATTACTTATTTATTTATTTTACGTCAAAAAACAGTTAAAACTGCGTATGACGTGCTATGGGGAGAAGTGAATTCTGTGCACGTTTTCAAAATTCTGTGATCCCTACACTAAGTCATATACGACATGAATTTTGAATTAAAAAAACTCCCATGTAATAAAATCTATTTTCAAGGATAAATAAGCAATAAATTTAGGCTCTTATCCATCATGTCCTTCGTCAAGACACAATACTTCCTGCCGCAACAACATGGAAACGATAATTTGAATAACTATATTTCCCACTGAATTCTAGAAGACGTGCACAGATAATGGAGTTACATTTATGTCCAGAAGCAAAACAAGGGGTCATCTCAGCATTTGCTCAATGGATCAAGGAAACTGGACGAAAAACCTGACCTGATCTGCCAGGGCGTTCTCCGATCGAGAAGCTCTTCGCCCTGTGTGTTCTTGCCTGTAACGCTGTCAGTCTGTGGATGACCGTCGCGGTGTAAGCATCGTCCCTTGGCGCTCCGAGCTAGGCAGCAGGTAGTTTCTTTCGCAGGTAGCTACCGTTACAATTTTCGCACTCAACGGTCGCCTGACGCCTTAGAAGCCCGCAAAGATAAGTATATTTTGTCGTACTCTATCGTTCAGCGAAATTATATTGCATCTTTCTTCTTGAGTTTCATTTGTATTCTTACTTTGATCTGATATCTGCTCTATTGTTCTTTTAGTTTTCTACTCCTTGGCCACTTTCCACGAAACTTCTCTCCTAGTGTCTTTTCCTGATCTGACTTTCTGTATATAATTTCTTCTCTTAAGATGACGAAGAACGCATCTAGTGCCAACCTTGACCTTGAGACCAAAATTACGGAGTAAGATAATGAGGCACTGGATAAGGCAGTATTATCGCCTACCTTCTTACGCTCTTTAGTATCTGTGCTTACTGAACTTGTAGCAAAGCAATTGGAAGAGTCGATGAATTTCAATGCTAATCTAGTGGCAGGTTTAGAGAAAAACCTGGCTGAACGTGACCGTGAGGTTTCAAATCTAAAATCTCAGTCCCCTCGCGTTTCTCCAAACCTCAGAAACAAAATTCAACGACGAATTTTTCTTTTCATCCGTGAAACATGAGGATATAATAAAAATAGTTCAAAGTCTCAAATCTAATGCTTCAGGTTCCGATGATATAAATGCCAAACTGCTAAAAAATAGCCTAGATGTGACCTATCTAGTCATTACAGAAATAGTAAATTTCCCACTAATGAGCGGACAATATCCATTATCTTGGAAAAGTGCGCTCGTGCATCCTATCCCCAAGACAGCATCAACCAGAAACCCTATTGAATACCGCCCAATTAGCATCCTCCCGAATATTTCTTAAGTACTCGAAAAAGTCGTTCGTAAGCAAACTGAACTGTATCTCCAAAAAAATCACTTTTTAAAACGATCAGCACTCATGTTTCCGTTCCGGTAGGAATACTGGTACTGCGCTACTGAATGTTATTGAAGATGCGAGAACAGCTATATATCACAGTAATATAACTATCTTAATTTTTCTGGATTTCAGCAAAGCGTTCGATTCAGTAGATCACGACATCTTACTCCCAAAACTAAAAATCATGGGATTTACACAGCCCACGCGTACATGGTTTCTTAACTATTGAACTTCCAGAACCTAAAGAGTGGTGTCCAGTAGTCGCAGCTCAAGGGCCTTGAAACTTAACCGCGGAGTTGCTCAAGGCACTGTATTAGGGGTACTAGCCTTCTTAATCTATGTAAACGATGTGGGAAATGCACTAAAATATTGCAGTATGCAGATGATCTTCATATACCTAAGTGGCCACCCGTCCCAACTCTTCTCACTCGCACATAAAATTAACAAAGATTTGATAACCTTAAACAAATGGGCAGCGTTTTTAGGCCTACAATTAAACCCAAATAAATCACAGTGTATGATTATCAGTTCCAAAAGCACTGTGAATAAAATATCATCTTCTACTCTGCCTAAAATTTATTTAATGACACCGTTCTACTTGGTGTTCAAGTCAAGAACCTAGGTGTGTTTATTGACAACACCCTCAGCTGGAACTCGCAAGTAGATTCAACCTGCCGTAAAGTTTTTGCCGCAATGCATTCGCTGAAACGCCGGCGAACGCTTTTACCAATTAGTATACGTGAGACACTCATTAAATTACTTATTATGCCACATTTTGACTTTTGCGGCTTTCTTCTGACAAACATGACATCTAAATTACAACGTAAACTGCAAGTAGCACAGAACGCATGCGTACGGTTTATTTTTGATCTAAGAAAATACGACCATGTATCGCAATTTTTTGACTCACTTTATATGCTTACTCTAGACAAAAGACGGTTACTCCACTCTCTACTTCTTCTTTATAAAATTTTACACGGTTCTCATGTAACACGTCTAATAAGTAATTTCAATCCTCTGAAATTAAATCGAACTACGAAGTTCAGCTGAATTGAATCGAACTACGAAGTTCAGCTCTGCTTTGTGTACCACGTCGCAGCACGACTTCTTTCAGTAAATCTTTCACGATTACAGCTATCCGAGCCTGGAATAAACTACCAGCGAGTCTAAAACATTCGAATCCTTTTCGTAAATTCAAAAACGAATTAAATACTTGGATAAGGTATAATGACATATAGAATGGCATTAATGTCCTCTTCATTCTCCAGACTTTTCCCGCTTCCAAGCACCCGGTCACCGCCCCCCTAAACGCCGCGCCGCACTCTCCTCACTCTTTAAATTCATAATTTCACCCTATACCTCAGTACCCTATTCTCATTTTCCATTCCCTCTCACACCATCTAAATGATTAACAACCACATATTTTTCTGTTTATCCCAATGAAATTGTTCAAATAAAATATTTAAAAGTGATTAGCCACGCTCCAAATAAAAGGGTAAAATACTTACTTAAAATCTTTGTACTGTCATCATTGTTATCTTAACTACAATATATTGGCCTTAAGTATAATTACAATTGATGTTTATATCCTATTGCGCTTTTACACTGTTTCTTAATACTGTCAATATATTAAATTACTGGTACTATTAACTTAGAACCTATTGTACTTCTCTGGTGTTACAAATGTTTGTATATTTATGTAAAGTGCTAATGTATACCAAATGTAGTATTTCTGTACCACTTCTGGAATAATTTTACTTTTTAACCTGTTTCTTCTTCCTCCTTTGCTTCGCTTTTTCTTCTTTCCCTTTCCTTCACAGACTTCCCCATTTTTGTCTTTACAACCCTTTCCCCTAAAAGCCTCTTCTCTTCACCTTCACTACTATGCATACCATATTCTTCTATATTAATATTTGGCCGTAAGCCGCCATCCTGATTGAGGTTTTTCTGGGTTTACTCAATTGCTTAAGGCATACGCCGGGATGGTCTCTTGCTTTGCACTCCCAGTCATAAATGTTCAGCTTGTCCCCCCTTTAGTCTCTCTCCTTTCTTCTTTTCTCGGTCGTATTTTCTACTTCATTTTCATTTATGTTTCCCTTCTCTCATTCTTCTCTTCTCTTCCATTTCTATACATTGATGCTGTTTGGCTCTAAGACGCCATCCTGATTGGGGTTTTCTGTGTTTACTCAATCGCTTAAGGCGTATGCCGGGATGGTCCCTATTTTGCACTCCCAGACGTAAATGTACAGATTTCCCTCCCCTCTTATATGTCACTATCCTGTATCAATGTAGATTCAGTGGTTAGGCGGAAGAGCAGGCCCTATGGCCTGAGCCTCGCCATTAATAAAGATATTATTATTATTATTATTATTATTATTATTATTATTATTATTATTATTATTATTATTATTATTATTATTATTCTGTACTTTTCTCAGTAAGCATTGAGAACCATTCATCTATTCATACGACTTAGGCTCTAGCAAATGCAACTGGTAATGACAGATCTGAGGAAAGACTGAGAAGAAATTCATCTTTGTCCATCGTTCAATTTAAAAATTTTCGCACAATATGGCAAGTCTGTAGGAATAAAGCTTTTTGGATGGTTATGCAGATTCCTTTTGGTAATCCTATTTTTGTAAGACCTGAAGCAAATCGGTCCGTCACCACTCCTGTGGCTGAGATGATTATTGGCACTATTTCAATCTTACTCAATTGCCAAACATGTTGGATTTCTGCTGCCAAATTCTGGTATTTTGAAATCTTCTCCGATTCTGTCTTATTGAGATTTTTTATCAGTGGACAGCCTACATCTATGATTGTTGCATACTTCTGAATTTTATTGATCACTACTATGTCCAGGCGATTATAATCCACAGTTTTATCAGTGACAATAGGCCTATCCCAGTAGAGTACTATTTCACTTTTTTCTGGTGAAGGTGAATATTTGTAAAATGGTGGAGGGTTCTCAATTAGTCCATAATTTGATGCCAAATGTCTATGGATTATTTTGGCTACTTGATTGTGCCTCCCTAGAAATGCAGTGTTGGCAAGAACTGGGCAACCTGCAATCACATGGTCGATGGTCTCATTTGGTTGATTACACATTCTACAGACATCTTTTATACTGCTCTTCAGTATGTGTTTATCATAATTGCGTGTTTTTATTACCCCATCTTGAATTGCTATTATAAATCCTTCAGTTTCAGGAAGTAAATATCCCATTTTCAACCACAGGAGAGAAGAGACTTTTATCAACTGATGGGTTATTTAAGAGATTAGGATATTTTCCATGAAGGGTCTGGTTCTTGCAATCTGTCTGCATGTTACATATTTGGGAAACAATTTCAGTGTTGGTTTCAGTCTTCAGGAGATTTAGAGCTGAATAGTTTTCATCTACATTCTTCAGTAATACATTATCCGAGGCGTGAAAGTACATTCGCATTTTCTTTTCTTGTGACCTGCAAAGATTGAAGATATTAACTACCTCCTTGATTTCTGGGAAGATAAAGCCTTTCGACAGCGCTCTTGGGATGATGTATTCTGAATTTTATAAGGGTGGTTCGAGTAATCGTATCCAGTTCCCGAAGGTCTGTGTCTGAATATTTCAGAATACCAAAGGAATATGTCAATACTGAGACAGCGTAGGTGTTAATAGCACTTATTAGATTCCTTGAATACAATTTTTTGTTCATCAACTTTGTGATTCTTGATTTGCATCCTTCCTTGAATATCGACTTCATATTTGTGTGGTTATTATTATTATCACTATTATTATTATTATTATTATTATTATTATTATTATTATTATAACGCGACAAGTAGGGACACCGCTTTGAGACGTATGATAATTTGACGCTGTGCGGGTTACCTTATCTTCTTCGCCGGAGCCAATCAGGGCGCTTCAGAGAACAGGAAATTACTCTCGTCTTTCCAATCTTCGCAATGATTAGTGACCTATCTGCTCCTTACCAAGAACACAACTATCTTCAAAAATAGCACTCCCGGCATCTTTCGCTTTTACACTTGGGTTTTTCTAACGTGACGTCTGTGGGTAGTACCTCCAAGATGGACTTCGGCATGACATTTTGCGTCATTCTCAGTCCTGCTGCTAGAGTCGCTTGATCTGCAGCAGTGCTTGATACGGTCGCGATCATGCGACATCTTGCGGCAAGACCAAGAAAGACGCAAAAAGTCGTGCCGAATTCCATCTTGGAGATACTACCCACAGCTGTCACATTAAAAAAAGTATAGAAGGTAGAATTACACAAGATAGCCGCAGTTTTCTTCGATAATTTTGTATTGATTTCGAAGTTTGGTGCGGACTGGAAATGTATTTTTTTGCCAGTGTTGTGAAAAGGTAGAAAACTGTGCAAGGAAATATTTCTTAGAACATAAAAACACTGCAACTCATGCAAAAAATGCGAAAAAAGTGAGAAAAATAATTCAAACCTTCTTTAGGAAGTGCAGTCAAAAGATGAAGACGAGAAAAAATTTCAACACTTGACTTGTGCCGTGCCGCAAACATTCCATTTTCAAATCTTTAAGTGCCTATTTGCCTGCCTATTTTCGACTTTTTAGTGCCTTCATGTCCGAGCTCTACTTATAACACTAGTTTACGTTCATCAACACCAGTTGAACGTTTTCCTTTGCGGGTTTTATAGATTCGTCGAATAGAGGTTTATTGTCTGACGATTAGTTTGAAAATTTGGTCGCTTTAAAAGGAAATTTCTGCTTATTTCAGTTGGATTTAAAAGTTATTGTTCAGAAACTTATGACTGTCAATTAGTAATTTATCGTAATTGACAAATACAATAAATTGTTGAAATAAAAAAGTAATAATAAAAAATATTGTATTTACTGTATTTGAAGTATTTTAAATACTATGTATTTAGCTATTCAAAACCTAATGTACTTTGAGTATGTATTTAAATACTTATTTACGAGTATTTCAAGTATTTTGCCCAACCGTCAATCGATTTTGCGGTATAAAGGAACCACAAAACATGGATTCTGACTACACGTGTTAGGTTTTTTCTTTTTTAAATTTAGCAACTGAATTTATTCATTTATTCATTCACTAGGGCACTGCTAATAAGAGTTTTTCAGCCGAAAATTCGGCGTTTTTTCGCGTAGCATTACATAACTTTCTCTCTACAGTGTAATAAATAACGAGAAAGTAAAAAACAGCCCAGATTCTACCGAACAGGCGGGGCTTTCTTCCCATTGAGATTATTTTTTCAAAAAGCCTTTTCTTTCTATTAGCCAAGGCATTTTTTGCGCCCAGTGCCCCTTTTTCCCTCATGCGGGTGTTAAAACTAGACGCTCCCATAAACAGACTTGAGGTAATCAAAACAATATTAACATTTTCTATTTGCAGTAAGGACTTTTTCACTTCGTAGTGTACAGCAATCCTTGATGATTCTTGCTTCGCAAAAATTCTAGCACCAATCATGTCTTTCCATCGTGTGCAGATCGTCCACAGCAATCTCTCAATCTACACCACTTTGAGGCATCTGCCCTTACGCAACTCGAACCAGATTCTACCCAACTCGAACTGCGGAAGTGCAGGAGCTCGAGATTGTTGTCGATTGCTGCAAAGGTGTAGTCATGGATGAATTGAGAATTGTTCCATGGTGTAGTAGTAGTCTGGTACTAGACTGGCCTATAGTTACCGAATTTTTAGTAGTACAGAGTTCACTGGTTCTTAGGCCCGCAACAGACTACACCGAGGATTGCGTTGCGAGAAATGTGCAATGTGAAATGTGGAAAAAAAGAAACAACGGACACTTACCGACCCTCACACACTAGAAAGAGTTTTCTCGTTCGTCTCTGGCGAAAGAGTTCCTCGCCCGAGTCGGTCAGCGAGCGAGTTTTCTCGGACACATTTCTACTCCTTCATTTTTATATGACATTAGGCCTTCGCTACAGCAGGAAAACACTAAACAGTGCATAGAACTGACTGAGGTTATAATATTTAGCAGTAAAAGACATGAAAAACAACCAGTTTTTTAATTGGTTACCTAAATTTTCTCTTTAAACGGGAATGAACAAGAAAAAACTTGTGTGAACGAACTTGAATGAAACCCGTTCATAATGAGCAATATTAAAATAAAAAATTGAAGCAAGAAACTTGAAGTATTTTGAAATAATTTAATTAATTCATTATTTTCTTAATTCGTATTTATTATTTATGAATGAATTTATTAATTGTTAATTTTATTCTGAATTAGTTGATTGTTCACAATTTATTCATAGTTCAACCAATAAATATAGTAAACCAGAGGCGGGGAATTACGGAGCTCAAGAAAATATGCACAGATTGCACTCCTCCCTTAAAAGCCACATACGTTCCAGTTGTTTAAATTAAATAATGATTTGTATGCAATGCAGCAATGTATTTCTTTTTAGGCAATTCGAACTAGTTAAACAGATGGTTTACGATTATGGCAGCAAAACAAGGATTTCACGGGTTAAAGTTACACAAGAGCTTTTAATACAAGAAGTAGGACTCGCAGATGATCTCATCCCACTCACGGCTTGTAGCGCAAAAAGGCATTTCAAGACATCGAATAACCTATTTCTAGTGAGTGAACGCAGCCTCGCCGGCCTCTTTCCATTTTTCTCGTCGCATATTTGTGACAACGCATCTCTCGGTGTAGTCTGTTGCGGGCCTTACGTTGCATCGCGAAGACTTGGTGAAGACCCGCTTTCTCATTGGCCGGTGTACGAAAATCCACACTAGTTTTTGCCCGCTTTACTCGACCGACTATCGATCTTCTGCTCAAGCGCAGATGCTCAAAAGTGATGTGAAATAACTGCACATGCGCAGAAAATCGATAGCGCTTTAATGTTCGAGGGTGCACAAACTCTCTCTTGACATTCTTGTGTCATGGAATAATCACATGGCTCTCGATTAGTTACGACCATCATCGATTAATGAAACAAAAAATTTGAAACTCGTCAATTAAACTACACAATGAACATGGTCTCAAATCTTAAATTTTCCAGTATTTTTATCCACTCTACGTCATGCTGGCGAGGGTAGTGAATATTATTTACCAAGTAAGATTTATTTTATCTAAGCTTTCTAAAATTTACAACTATGAAGTTTTTATATTTGATAAAAAGTTTCCTTTACTTAACATAGCCATGTTTTTTTCTTTGTAATTGCAGATTATTTGATTGTATTTTTCTGGTTGACTATTGTATTATAATTCTCTAATTCCTTTCCTATAAAATGTTGTAGGGAGGACTTCTAAATCAATTATGCTTCAAGAATGTCGCCTACAAACTTATACAGTCTACAGCAAATAAAAAATCTCACCCATGGAATATTTCATACACTCTCTTCTCCCAGTATAGGAATATGAGCAAAGATGGAACCAATTCTGATGCATTGTTTAAAGATCAAGCTGACAAACAGTTTCAAAAAAATGTTCTTATTCAAATAAAACCAAAATTGTTACATGGTTCATCATTAAACCATGAAAGTATAAAAAAAGTAAATCTAAAATCTAAAGTACTAAAAAGAGCAATACACCACGAAGGTGGTGATGAAATCTACCAACAAGCAAAAAGAAATCTGCAAGGTTGTAAGATACTGAAAAAATCTGGATCAGGACCAAAATGTTTAGTTGAAGATAAAGAACACCCAAAGCCCTTCAAAAAAACTGTGGCTTTTGATTTGAGACCAAAAGTGCTGCACCAATGTGAAAATCCATTTCAATGTACAAAAATTCATTGCATTAAACCATGTGGGCACACTTTGGTAGGCATTTTGAAAAAATCAAAAGAGAACATATCAGGAAATGTTTTCCCGAAACCTTATATTATTAAAAAGAGTATTTATTGTGCTATTCAATCTCAGACGAGGAATTTTTGTCAGAATAGAGGAGAGAATGGATCATCATCAAAAATAAAAATTGAAAACCAGGAGGCAAATTTGGATAACCAAGATGCACCAAGAAAGCAAATAACATCTCAAATTCCAGAGAAAAATGCAGCATCGAATCTATGTGAAATGGAAAAACCACCTCCACTAATGGAAATAAAATACATCCATCCATCATTTACCCAGGAAATTGAAGATCAAGCAAATATATTAAAGGGAAAACACAATAATATTCTATTGAAGACAATAAGCAAGTCAATGAATAATTTGAATACACATAATAAATCGCTGGTGAAAATTCCAGCTCCCATTCAAACAAAGGAAATTTATAAATTACACAAATGTAGGCAAGAACTATGCAGGGTACCTTCCATAATAAGATCAGATAATCAACTTGCATTCAGCACATCAAGTGGTGATTATAAAGATAAAAATAAATGCAAATCAGTTAGTAGAAGAAAAAGAAAATGTCATCCACAAAGTGCAAAAAAACGAAAATCAAAAGCTAATAGTTCAGGAGATAAATGTAATCCCAAGAATGCAGAAGAACGCACAAAAGTTCTAGAATGTATCACTCCCAAAGAAGATTCAAGGGATCCAGAAGAGATTGCAAAACTTCTAGAATCATGTTTTCCCAAAAGTGAAAAGTCAAATGATTGTGATAGTAGAAAACCACAAACCACCTGTAAAGAAACAACAAAGGATAAACAATCAAGGTCTTTGGACAGGACCAGAGGTACCTGTGAGAAATCACCTGTAAGTAAAAGACCAAAGTGTGAGAAAGACGAGAAAAAAGATAACGTGATTGATGTTGGTTGTAAAAGTAGTTTACAAAAACTGTGTCAGAAAATTACAAAACAAATAACTGAGTACAGTGAAAAGCAAAAGAATATGAAGAAGAAGAAGCATGTAGAGCCTTGTGAAATGACATGCCTTGATGTTTGTGCTGATGATGGAATCATGAAAGATGGAGAAGTTCCACCTGGCATGAAAAGAGATTGTCGATTTGTCTGTGAAAATGGTCAAAACCCATGTGATCCACCTAAACCAAAAAAAGCACCCAAAACAAATGCATGTAAAGAAATGTTTAGAAAGAAAAGGGAAACAAAGAAAAAGAAATGTTCTAAAAAACCAAAAAAGAAAGTAGTTAAGTGTTCAGACTCAGAAGAAAAGAAAAAGATACAAAAAAAAACATCATGTGCTGATGTATGTTTATGGTTTCAAAAGGCATTCAGAAAGAAACCACAACTCTATTCTGGAGAATGTGAAAAACCAAAAAAAAAATCACAACGCATAAAAGTTTGTGAAAATTCCTTTAAAAAAATGATGAGGAAGATGCAGAAGAGAAAGACAAACTGAAAATTACAAGATTGGTGCAATGTTATGCAAATGACAGAATATGATTATGCCACAAAGATTAAGGACAACCAAATAATACACCAATGCATACCATTAATTATCTAGTGCTCTTTGATGCTGACTGAAGTTCATTTAATTAAAGCAATCTTGTGAAGACTCCTTGTTTAATTTGCAAAAATATACAAATTATTTGATTATTATCTGAACCAAGAAAATTAAATAAGATTTCTTCCATAAAATGAGTGGGTGAAAGTGTTTCATTTCTAACGGAAAGTACAAGTAAATACTTTAATATATGATAAAATTATAATAATAAAAAAGATAAAATTTAAAAAATTACGTTCTTAGACTTGTGAACAACTTCAAATACTTTTCTGATACCTTAACATGTGTGTAATTGTCATATTCATTAAATTTTAACATCCAACTTAATCAGTAATATACCTGTTAAAATTTTAATGAACACAACTTAGAATCCTCACATCTTTCATACATCAGCTGAAAATCTTTACTATGGGTCTTTCCACGCATGAAAATTTTAAGTTAAAAGCAAACACTAAAGTTTCGACAAAGTAAGCTAAGTCAGAATTAATAAAAGAAAATTGAAACTATTTAATAAATTTATAGTTAACTACAGAATTGCCAATTGAAATGAAAGGGATACTAATAATCGAGGTCATACAGATGATAATGATTTAATACAAGACTCAAAATAACTTTTGGTATTATGTAATTCCGGTTATAACAGTACATCAATAAAGTGAAATAAAAGTCTATTCTTTACTGAACTAGAAATATTTGTATAATAATAGTTTTATGCACGTAATATCGACACATGACCACGATCAAAGCATATCTAAGGAATGAACAAATCTACTGTATGAAAATGACAATGTTTGAAATTTCATGAAAAGTGAATTGATCAGATATATGATTTGATATAATGCGAAGGTTCAGTAAAGAATAAACTGATGCACCATGGGTGGTCAATTTTAATGACAAATTGCAAGGAGCAGTCATTAAAATTTCTTGAATACCGATGGTCCGCAGCAATTTATTTTCACAAAAATTATTGAATTTTTACAACAATTTTAAAGCCCAATGCCCCTGGGCTTACAAACATTACAAAACATCCTGGCATTTACCTTAAGCGATCAGGGAAAACCAGGGAAAACAAAGAAGTATGCTACCATATATATAAAAAAATTGAATAAGAAAGTGAAGTAATCCTCAATTGGATTGTAAAAATATTATCATTAAAAATCAACATTAAGAAATTTGGCTGACTTTACAAATTAATAAACTACTTTAAAATTTTACATATATTGATAGCATACCCATCCTTCCGATCAGGATGACGACTGAGGGCTGATTTCTAGCATGCATACAGAAACATAAGTCAAAATAATGGAGACATTTACAATACGTGAAATAATATACATAAAACATTCCATATTTATAAAATGAAAAATCCGGTAGACACAGCAACCCTGCAACATAGAACAATCAATGCAGTATCTATTGTCCAATCATGATAAATTCAATAAACAGACATGTTATTGTTATAGTACTCATACATTTATTATCCAAAAAAGAATACTGCGAACAATGACTAGCACTCATAAGCTGGAGTCTTGCAAACCCTTGTTCAAAAAATTAAGGATTCTTCCACTACCGTGCATGTACATATTTGAAATAGTTGTCTTCACAAAGAAGATTCTCATGGAAAACAAAGACACTTTAAATTCAGGTGTACACAACTATAACACTCGACAAAAGGATAACCTACATGTTCCCCATTCTGAAACTACACTTTATCAAAAAAGTACCCTAATAGAGGGCATTACACTTTACAACAAATTGAACCATGATATTAAAGATATGAATACAATACATAGATTTAAAAGTAAATTGAAAGCTTTCCTGCTTAACAACATATTCTACAGTGTGAAGGAATACACAAATCACACCACTACCTCCCTTAAAAAACAAAAATAAAAATTCTAATCCCACTGATTCTCTGTTTCATGTTGATTGTTCAAGTTGAAGCAAAGAAAAAAGAACTGGCATATCCCATCCTGCCTGTGTTAAATTGCAGTTGGACTGATGTAGAAGGAGAATGCCAAACCAAAATTCTATTTCTTTCATCCTGAATTTGCTAAATGCACTAGGCATCATTAATATCGTTAAATCATTTCTGAATGAATAGTATTTTATTATTAGTATTGTTACTATTACAATTGATATTACTATTATTACAATTGATATTACTATTATTAGAATTGTTATTATTACTATTATTATTATTATTACTATTATTATTATTATTATTATTATTATTATTATTATTATTATTATTATTGAGTATTGTAAGAACAATGACCAACTTGAGCAGGGTTTTTTGTCCAGTTTCCCTTGATCCTTTGAGCAAATGCTGAGATGGTTCCCCTTGTTTTGATTTCTGGACAGTAAATGTAACTTCACTCTGCCATATCTGACTCGTCATACACGATTGAAATTGTATCTGTGACTCATATAATATTATTATTATTATTATAAGATCAAAAATTATTCCGAGGAAATTATGTTCTTGCAATGAAAAACAAAAAAAATTAAAAAAGGACATTATCACATTTAAATAAAAAAAATTGCTACTTAACTTATATATTACTTCAAACTCCAGTAACATATGAAAAACGAAATTGTCCAGAAGAAAAGTTGGCCCAAGAATTTTTGCTTCACATTACAGTATTCAATATAATATGTAACCAAAAAAAATTACCTACAAAACCAATAAAATTTACAAACATAAATAGAAAATCATTGAAAAATAACTTAAAATGAAATGTTAATTACCAAAAAGTAATATAGCACATCAGTAGTAAACATTAAATTTTACTCTATATCATGCCAAATAATATCATGAAATAAGTACTTACTAATTTCACTTAACAACTGATTACCATTTGAACAAAACATCTAAATAAAATGATGTATGTTCTGAACTCCATTATTGCATATCTGAAACATTTATTAATGTATGTTTCACACACATGCTAAATCTTTCAAGTGTATTCATTTATATCATTTAGCATCCGTACTTAAACAGAACACAAACTCAGAGGCATTGGCAGTAATGATTAATTGTATTACAGGGATAATGTAAAGGAAATTGATTAACTGTTAATTCATTGGGGTTAATTAATGTTAATGAAATGGTGCTCTTAACTAGTGTCTTCGGTTGAATTGAGAAGGCAGGAGTTCACTCAGGATCTCACACTCATTAAAACTATTAATGCACACTCACTGCAATAACCACAATTCCATAATCGAGTTTATTCTAGCTATACCTTTTCTGGAGCACAGTGTAACCAAATTTGTTCTCAATCTTGACTTGGTGGTTGCTTTACGGGGGCAGGAGTTTTATAATTTGAAGCACATCTGAAATATTGAGTTACATATTTCACAAGAATATCACTTTTGTTCCAAACACTAAAGTGTTTACTCACTGCTTTCACTTTTGCAACCCTACTCGATCCAAACACACAACTGAAGCACTGGCAGGAACAATTGACTGTAATGTAATAATATTAATGTAACAACTTGCAATAACCACAATTCCATAATTGAGTATATTCTAGCTATACCTTTTCTGGGGCACAGCATAACCAAATTTGTTCTTAATCTTGACTTGGTGGTTGCTTTACGGGGGCAGGAGTTTTATAATTTGAGGCACATCTGAAATATTGAGTTACATATTTCACAAGAATATCACTTTTGTTCCAAACACTAAAGTGTTTACTCACTGCTTTCACTTTTGCAACCCTACTCGATCCAAACACACAACTGAAGCACTGGCAGGAACAATTGACTGTAATGTAATAATATTAATGTAACAACTTGCAATAACCACAATTCCATAATGGAGTACATTCTAGCTATACCTTTTCTGGGGCACAGCATAACCAAATTTGTTCTTAATCTTGACTTGGTGGTTGCTTTACGGGGGCAGGAGTTTTATAATTTGAGGCACATCTGAAATATTGAGTTACATATTTCACAAGAATATCACTTTTGTTCCAAACACTTTAATGCTTACTCACTGTTTTCACTTTTGCAACCCTACTCGATCCAAACACACAACTGAAGCACTGGCAGGAACAATTGACTGTAATGTAATAATATTAGTGTAACAACTTGCAATAACCACAATTCCATAATCGAGTACATTCTAGCTATACCTTTTCTGGGGCACAGCATAACCAAATTTGTTCTTAATCTTGACTTGGTGGTTGCTTTACGGGGGCAGGAGTTTTATAATTTGAGGCACATCTGAAATATTGAGTTACATATTTTACAAGAATATCACTTTTATTCCGTCGTGTAATATATAAATATTTTTCAATAAAATAATTATGATTCACACACACATGTTCATTGTGAAGACGTTCTTGAGGCATGCAATAAAAAGTCAATAATTATTGTGACATTGATGGCTTACCCCCACAATTACAGCTACCTTTGCAATGACACTGCTCTCAGGAAGTTTCACTTCTTTACGAGAATTTTTCTCGCTCTTGTACTTATAAACATTAAGAAGGACCTGCCTTTCACCACTCGATAAAATCCACTTCCCCTTCTGCTTCACTGGAGAGTTATTTCTGGAATTACCTGACATTTCTAAAAATGTCAAGCCCAGCGCACAATAAGATTTTCCTTACGAAACAATTCGCGCACAGGAAACGCAAAAAAAGGCTTTTTCAGCACGCAAGTGCGGGATGCGGCTCACTCGCATAAGCTCACAATCTCCACACGTTTTGCTGGTTGAAACCGTTGAAGTTGGCACAAATTCATTTCGCTCGCATGCATGCCAGTCTCCAGCCAAAAAAAAAGACCCTGGCAGCAGTACTTCCATTACGTGGGGAATTTACGTTGGGGTTGGCACCTACTTTCTCCAACTTAAATGGTAATCAAAAGTCCCTAAGTCAATGTAGTATGTATGGCGGGTGGTTTACGGGAGGATGGTATTGCCAAGCTCTCTGGGTCACATCTTACGTGGAATAAATCTTATGAGTCCATGCTGCTTGATGTTTTGTTTTGATTGTTGAGATTTGTTTACATTTCGTCAAGGTTTTGTTTCAGTGTAATAATTGCATTGTGGTGTTGACAGTTTGCATGTATTTGCTTCTGTGGTGTATTTTGTAGAGAACATTCGCACAGTGGGTTTTGCTCGGTTATAATACTTAAGTGAACAGGTTTACAGGTTATGTCGAATTCCGAATCGTTGTCCACGCGCCCCAAAAGACGCAAACATACATTAACTGGGCGCAGGGAAAGAGAAAGTCAGCGTAAGTGTCGTGATAGTGAGGTCATTTCGTTTTCTATTGGGTCATTGTCTATGAAATGTCAGTTTTGTTCTGCTTTGTACTTTCCATGTGAGAGAAATTCTGCAAACGATTTACTCTGTGTTGCTGAAATGGGAAAATAAGTATACCTTCGAGCAATATGCCAGAAGAAATCAAACAGTTGTTAATAGGAGATGATGACACATCAAAAAACTTTAGAAATAATATCCTTCAGTATAATAGTGCTATATCTTTTGTGCCGATATTGCATTGCCACCTGGTCATGGGCCATACGTGTTCAAAATTTTGGGAACTCATCACAGAATATCTTCGTTATACCCTCAAAATCCAAACAATGCAATATATTGTGAACATTAGTCTGGGTACAATATTTTACATTTATCTCAGATCTCACCGTCAAATTTTGACGGGTTCTCACTAGTTATATATTATTGCACATACGCTTTAAAAATACGAAGGCTTTGTTGAAAAGTGTGTGTATACACACACACACACACACACGATGATCTTGCGAAACAATAGGCATTGTGTAGCCTTGAGAAGAAAATAACCGAGCTTCTCAATTTTGTTAAGCCTCGCCATAATGTTCATGGTGAGATCAAGAAATTGGCGTTTTCGATCCAGACGCACTTTAATGAGGTGGTAGCACTGCAAAAAGGAGGATCACCCAGACCAGATCCTCAGTGCAACAAACCTACTGGGAAAGAAGAGTGCATTCAGACGTCCCCTGAGAAGGTGGCTGCGGGAGTACTCGTAACGAGAAGCGATCCTTCGCGAAACCGGAACTCCCAGGTGCCCAAGGTAAGGAAGGAGACTGCGAAAAACGCAGATAAAATCCGGGCAGAAATACCTTTTTCCGGAAATACCACGAGAACAGCCCGAAGTGGCACGAGAATAGCCCGAGTGGCAAGTGGTCACTCGTAAGAGAACGCGTAAGCGTTCTAAAACACGGAAAAGGCCACCCAGACCAGATCCCCTGATGATTAAGGACGATGCGCTGACGAAGAGGAAGGACGATGCGCTGACGTACGCGGACATCCATGGTGGAAATAACAAGGTGTAGCGCTCCGGAGGATGCGCAGTAGCAGCCAATCACGTTTAAACCCACGGATGAAGCGAAAACGGCTGGCGCACGTGTTAATTTGCTTTCCGTTTGCGAAGGAGATATGACGTGTTTGGCAAGGCAGTGCGAAAGCAGTGGAAGATCGTGGTTTTGTTGGCGTGGGAAAGGTATGTTATGGATTTGTGGTGCAAGTTATTACAATTATGTATTTTATGTGACTTGGCTTTAATAATTACAAAAGCATACATCAATCAATTCATACGATGCCTTATATTTGATCACTTGTTTATTACCAAAATTTGGTTGTGTTATACAAAGAAAATTGAAATTATTTTCATGTGCAGCTAAAGATGCCAAACTGCTGTGTGAAAAATTGTCCTAATAAAACTGGGACAGTAGGTGGTGGGAAATATACATATTTCCGTTTCCCAAAAGAGCCCCAGATACGAAAGGTGTGGATAGAAGCTTGTGGGAAGAATGAAGAAACATTTCAAGCAGATCATGGTAAATTTTAAAACTTTTGAATAATTAAAATCCAGTGGCTTCAGTTTAGTTCAATATATAATAGCTTCATTGAATATTCTGTGGTTATAATAGCTGTATTGAATGTACATATGTGAATATAATCTGGACAGGGACTGTATATTCTTTTATATTTTGTGTGCTTGGGATAAATTGTTATTGTTGATGAAAGAAATGAAAATGTGAAATATTTAATTGTAAATGGTCAGTTTTAGAGAATGAAGATTATTAACATGTATAAATAGTTCTAACATGTAAAAAATGTCCAAAAATTTTACATATCATACTTTGTTTCAGTTACAAAAACTAGAGGAAATTTTTATTGGTTTAAATTATTTTACTAAATCTTAGCCATACAATAATTTGATTGTATTGTCTCTTAAAACACAAAACAAATCCATACATCAATTTTCAAGTAATAAAGAAATGAATTTAAATTATAAGAACTTTCAAAACTTTGTATTTTAATGTACTGAAATTTATTTTGTATATGTATAATAATTAACAAAATGTATAATATAGTATGTATGTAATTAATGAACTCAAAAAGTGTAATGTAAACTGTGCAGGTAGAGTGTGCCAACAGCACTTTGAGAGTGTATGCTTTAAAAACCACAATTCACTGCAGATGCCTGGGAACAAAAGTTTAGTTTCTGGGTCTGTACCAACAAAATGTTTAATGTTGGCAAGAAAACCAAGTGAAAAGTCTGGGTAAGAGAATAGTATTATTTATTATACACTTGAACTACTTGTGATTATTATTCATAATTTAATTTTAAATACCTTTAGTAATAGATTTGATGTATTAAATTTTTAGCCACTTTTGATTATTGTATATTTGATGTTTCTTTGTATACATTCTGAGCAGCCATTGACATATTTAAATGTGATTTGTATTTTGTAAATGTAACATGGTAAATTTTTAAAATAAATTTTTGTTTGAATAGTTATAAATGTTTGTATTTGATCCATTCCTATTAATGCTTTAAGGTCTGCTTTCCTTTTTGGTCTTACCATTTTAAATAAGAGTTAAAATGAGGTGAAATTTTGTCTACTTGAGCATTCAAAAATATCCAATGGGTTAAATTTTTAATTTAATTATTACATTTGTATAAATTCTCTCTAGACAGTTGAAATACTTCTGAAAATTTGTGAACAAATAAATTCATGAATATCACCAATAGAATACCGTCTTTGGAATACCCACGCGATTCCTAATTTTTATTGTAATTAAAATTATATATTTTATTACAAATACTATATGTTCATGAATTATATATTAAATTGCATGGTGGTTATTTCCACCTTGATTAAATGGTTAGAAACAGCTGTAAAGCCTTATTACAATATGTTTTTTCTCCTCTATGTTGTTTGCGGATACTTGAAACATTTCAAAAATTTTATAATTAAATAACTTGCTTGTTTCCAATCTATTAAGTATATGACAGATTTTCGTAGAGTAGTCCTATCCACTAAAATTCAATACTTGTCATTCATATCTTTTTGCGTTCTTACCAATCATCAAAGCAAATCTGAAACTATGTAGAGGAATTATAAAAATACAAATAAAAGTGAAATTGAGTGTTTACTATACCTGGCCACATATAGTAGCCTATAATAACTCAAAAATCACGAACAAAAAATAGCTGTCATTCATCTTTGTACTTGGCATTTAGGAAATCGTATCACATTTCTTTAACCAAAATAAGTTAATATTTCTGCTGATTGTCTTATAATTTTTGTATTAATTATTGTTATTATTCTAGTTATCTTTAATATGAAAGTTAGACCGAACTCAATGCCGCCCATTGATTCCTCTCATGACAAATCTTTAAAAAAAGAAAAAAGGAAGTACACCATTACTAGTATATTTTCCTTGACTACATAAAAACGGCAAATTAGATTTACTGGAAGATATAATCTTTCAAAAGTAAATGTAACACAATGTTGCACATTGCAAGAAGCAAGATTATTTTTGTACCTTCAGATTATTTCTTCAGTACTTATTCAGGGACAAATTGTCTCAAAACGCCCATAAATAGAGTGACAAACGTGTGGAACACATCCCCCCAAATAGTAGAAAACATAAGTTTAAAAGAAACAAAATAGAAAAGTGATTATAATAACGTGGCCAAATATTGTAGGTTAGGTCAGGTCATTGTATTTGTTCACACTTTTTGTATACAAGACCTGAAATATTTAAACTGCGAGCATTTCATGAATATCACAAATGAACTAATATTGAAGGTCTTCACTAAATTAAACGAGTAATTTTAATAACAAATATCGTTATTTTAGATAATTTTCAAATGTCCGCGCCTGCGTAGATAATTTGAATTTGGCGCACAGTTGGTGGGATATAATATTATTGGTCCACAGTCGGCGGCATGCGCACCGCTACACCTTGTTATTTCCACCATGCGGACATCCTTAAAAAAATTAAAACTGCCCCTGAGCTTAAGGATCTGGGCGAGAATGTCACGCACATCCGGAAGACAGCTGGCGGCGATCTCCTTCTGCAACTGAAGCGGTCTGCCGGAGGGTAAACAACAGATTTTCAGTCCTCTGTAAAGAAGGTGTTTGGATCGGACGCTGATGTGAGGGCTCTCGCTCACACCGTGACTATTCAGGTGAAGGACCTGGATGAGGTCACAACTAAAGAGGAGGTGCATAGGGCTCTGGTGGACAAACTTCCCGAAGCCAGTGATCTCCCAGCTACTGTGGTCAAATCCCTAAGACCATCCTATGGTGGAACACAGTTAGCAATAGTCAACGTTCCTGTTGCGGTGGCTAACAACTTGTCGGCCATCGGTAAAATAAGAATAGGATGGGTGTACTGCACTCTGCGTGAGAAGAAGGTCCCCCTGAGGTGTTATAGATGTTTGGATTTTGGACACCTCAGAAAAGCATGTAAAAACTCACATGACCGGTCCAACTTGTGCATGAATTGTGGTAGTGATGATCACCTTGCTAAGTCATACACAAATGACGCAAAGTGCTTGCTTTGTGAAGAAAAGGGGAAACAAGGCAGACATGTTACTGGGTGCAGCAGGTGTCCATCGTACCAAAAAGCGCAGAAAGCAATAACGGATAGAAAATGATAATTATACAACTCAATCTCAACCATTGCGCAGTCGCCCAGGATATCCTGGCACAGTCGGTTAGGGAATGGGAGGCTGATTTAGCAATAGTATGCGAGCAGTATACTAAGCGTGAAGATACAGCGTGGGTATCTGACCTCCACAACCAGGCGGCAATCTGGGCCTGTGGAAAACACACATTCCAGCAAGTTATGACGAGACCCGGAGCTGGATTTGTCTGGGTAAAAATCAACGGCGTTTACATCTACAGCTGTTATGCCTCACCAAACGCGACAATGGACGAGTTTGAGCACTTCCTTGACCGCTTAGTGTACGACGCAAGAGGACGAAGCCCCTTGGTGATAGCTGGAGACTTCAACGCCTGGGCGGTTGAGTGGGGTAGTTCGTCCACTAATGAGCGAGGTCAAGCAGTTCTGACATCCCTCTCCCTTCTGAATGTAGAACTCGCCAACACAGGAGACATACACACCTTCCGCAGAGGGGGCGTGGGATCTGTTGTGGATCTGACGTTCATGTCAGGTAATCTTTTGAGAATGTGAGTGTCCTGGAGAGTTAGTGAACACTATACTCATAGTGACCACCAGGCACTTTTGTACGAGGTGAAAAATCAGCGGAGGTATAATTTTGCACCGAAATGTCAGCCAGCTGGGTGGAAAGCAAAAACGTTCGACGAAGAACTCTTCCGACAATGTTTGGAGACGATAGTGCCAACAGGTACCGCAGATGACAAAGCTGGGCAGGTGATGAAATGGGTAACCAAAGCCTGTGATGCGGCTATGTCTAGACGGGGCGCAATCTCTCGACGTTCACCAGTTTACTGGTGGAATGAGGAAATCGCCCAATTACGACGGAGGTGCCTTCGAGCCAGAAGACAGTACCAGAGAGCTCGTGGCAGAGACAACTTTCCTCAGTTGCAAGAGCAATACAAACTCGCTCGAAGCCAGTTGAAGATAGAAATCCGCAAGAGCAAACGCTTATGCGCCAAAGCCTGTGTGACGAGGTGGAAAAGGATCCATGGGGTAGGCAGTACAAGACGGTCATGTGTAGGTTAAGACAGCGGCACCTACGTTCTCCAACTTGCCCCAAAATACTGCTCAGAATTGTGACAGACCTATTCCCGAGCCACCCCGGTGACTCAGTTAATATAGCGTTATATGAGCTAGAAATAATTCCTCCAGTCACGCAAGGAGAAATTCTGCACGCAATCAGCAGAATCGGCAACACAAAGGTTCCCGGACCGGATAACATTCCCAATATTGCCCTCAAGACTGCGATACTCGCTCACACCGACATCTTTGTGGACCTCTATTATTCTTGCTTGAGGGAAGGGGTGTATCCAGAAAGATGGAAAAAACAGCGCTTGGTGCTCCTCCCTAAGGGGAATAAATCTCCCGAAGATCCATCATCATACCGGCCATTGTGTTTGCTTGACACAGCTGGCAAGGTTCTGGAGAGAATTATTAGTACCAGACTGGAGAAAGCTGTGGAGGAGGGAGGAGGCCTTTCGGAAAATCAGTATGGTTTCCGCAGAGCCCGCTCGACTGTTGACGCAGTCCAGCTTGTCATTAACACCGCCCGACAAGCAATTGGAGGAAGTAGATGGAAGAGAGGCCCAAAACAGTACTGTGCTGTCGTTACGTTGGATATTAAAAATGCATTCAACTCGGCCAGGTGGAGTAATATTCACCAAGCTCTCCGCAGATTTAATGTGCCAACGTACTTGAGGAAGATTGTGGCCGAGTATCTGAGTAATAGAGCCCTGATTTACAATACAAATAATGGACCGAAGGTACATAATATCACGGCTGGTGTCCCGCAAGGGTCGGTATTGGGTCCACCATTATGGAATGTGATGTATGACGAGGTTCTTCGGCTTCCCCTCCCAGAAGGCACCAGTATTATTGGTTTCGCGGACGACATTGCTATCGTCGCCGTTGCGAAGTACATTGAGGAAATTGTGTATATTTGCAACGAAGCGATCGCTATTGTTAGTCAGTGGTTGAAGTCCTCAGGGCTGCAGTTAGCTGAGCACAAGACTGAGGTTATCCTAGTCACTAGCAGGAAAAAGAGAGAAACCATCACTCTCAAAGTCGGAGACCACCGTATTGCATCACAGCCGTCGATCAAATATCTTGGTCTCATGATTGACGCCCGTCTGACATTTGCTGATCACCTGAAGTACGCCAGCAATAAAGCTGCGGTAATTAATGCAGCACTGTCGAGACTAATGCCCAACATAGGACCCTGTCAGGAGAAACGGAAGCTTCTGGCCTTGGTTGTGAGGTCCGTCTTGCTCTATGGAGCCCCAGTATGGGCCAACTCCACGTCGATAAATAGTTACATCCGAGGGATGACGTCAGTGTACAGGTTATCAGCATTGCGGGTAGCTTGTGCATTCCGCACTGTGTCAAACGATGCAGTGTGCGTCATCGCGGGGATGCCTCCTGTTGATATCTTGGCGCAGGAGAGACGGAGGCGATATCACAAAGAAGAGGAGAACCCAGACTGCTCGACAACACTGCTCGAATTGAAGGATCGATGGGACAAGTCCATTAAAGGAAGATGGACGTACCGCATGATTCCCTTCATTGCACCGTGGATCAACCGTAAACACGGCGAAGTAAATTTCTTCTTGACTCAGCTGTTGTCTGGACATGGATGTTTTCTGGCATATCTCCACAGGTTCAAGCTGGAGGATACCCCATTCTGTCCACTATGTGAACCTGCTGTCAAAGACGCCGAACATGTGTTCTTCCAGTGCCCGCGATACCATGTGCAGTGACGGCACGTTATGAGTATACCCGGGATCGACCCGCTGACACCCGAAGCAATGGTTGGGTGCATGCTGGCCTCAGAAACCAACTGGGATGCGGTGAGCGCATATGCGCAGACCATAATAGCTGAGCTGAGGAGAATAGAAAGGGAAAGAAGGGAAGTCGATTGATCCTCGTTTGATCCTTCCTACGTTTTGGCGAAGAGAAGTGGCTGGTGACTAGGCCACTCTAATCCACTCCCCGCGATGTAATGCCTAATGGCGGTTCCGCGGGGACGATGGAGGAGAAGGGAGGTTGGTTTTAGTGGGTAAAAATCTCACACTATCATGTGGTAGGGGCCGCATGGTGTCTTTAGAAGATTTCCACCTACCCTCGTAAAAAAATTAAAAAAAACACACTCACACATCCGTGTCAAACGCAACCCGCAACACTCGGGCAGCATTATTAAAATCTACACAGTTCATATAACTCTAAAACGCAGCTTTCTAGGGTCTTAAACCTTCAATATAGAGACTGAAGACCTCAAAGAAGAGTTCCTCACACCGTAGTCTACAGGATAAAATCTTCTTTGGCATTCTATTAACTTTTTGTTTCTGCGCTTCTCCATACTTCATTGTCCGATCCTGTCTTGTTGCATAGATAACTTATTGCGTGGCGTGAAAACTACAGAACTGTACCGTCAAATGTTCCAATAGTACATTTTATACCGACCCGGTAGGGATTTAATTTCTCGCTTACTATGAACTTAGGTAGTAAATAGAAAGTAATGTAATGCTGCAGCAAAAATCGGGGAATCTTTGACAGAAAAACTTGTATTGTAAGGACTATGACGCAGGAAAAGTGGTTAAATCTCGTTTCTGTTTGTAGTAAATTAAAACTAAAAACTTTCCCATCGACCTGATCGATCTCCAGGCCCTGCAATTTTTGAAAGAAAATTTGACTTTTTGGCGATACTTTTCATGAAGCCTCAACATTTTCAAAATTTTCTTGAAATGGCTCTACATTTTTTATTAGTTTCCCTCGGATAGAGGAATGAACATTTAAAAATTGGAGCGGATCACATTTTCGTTTAACTCTGAATTTTCGAAAACTGGAAGTTAAATTATTTTTCGTTGTCTTTCTACAACTACAATATTGAAGATATTTTCGTAGTGAAATTTATTATTCAACGACAACCCTTTAAATAAGGTCGTACACATTAAAAAACGTTTTGTATAATGCCTGAAATCTAGGCGTTTAAAAAATGTCAAAAATAGCACCAATTTTTTTCTTTATTTTTTCTCCAACGGAGCAAAGTACGGTTATGGAAATGGGCATTATTAATTCATTAATTTAATTTTTCTTCATTTTTATCTGAAATATAACAAAGTACGCTTATAAAAATGGTGCAGGGATAATTTTTTTAACTCTCTGGTTTGTCAAAAATTTCAAAATATTAATATTGAAAAACTACAGTAAGACATAATAGAGATACTGACGTAATGAAATCTGTTTCCTATAGATATTAAAATAAGTTCATGTACAATTTTTTGAAAATATCAGTAGTTTCACATAATCTTGGAAATTGCAAATTCGAATCTCCAGTGCTTCCTTTGCTTGCTTCTACGAGTTTTCCACGATGTATCAGATCGCAATTCGACAGTGGCAACGGCGCGACACGGCAATTTGAAGTTCTTAAAATAACTTCTCATTGTTAGGTAATGTTTCAGGCTGTATAAAACAGGTGTGTCAAGCTGGCGCAACCACTATTGCGCAATCACAGCAAACCAAATGGAATAAGTAGTACCCATTTATTACTACTTTATTACCAAAAATATTACTCTTGTCGTTTATGAAATTGCGGTTGTTCTGGGGTGACTGTCAAGTACTGGCGGATTCAGGAGGGAAATGACCCTCTCCAAAAGCCCTAGTTTTCGTTTACCTTTCTTTATTTGGCAATTTCTTTATTTGGCATTATTCATTTAAATATTCATTTATACTCGAATTATGTAATTGTTTAAACAATAAAATTGTATAGTATATCTACAGTATATACATAATATACAATATAATAACGAATATGTTTATTATTCAACAAAAATATATGATGCCTCCCACCCCCAAATGATCGGCTGGATCCCTGCTGTCAAGCTGGCAAAATCAAATTTTTAAAAAAATGAGCATACTAAATTCAAACTAATACAAATATTTTGTACTCATTTATTATAAAATGAAATTTATTACTGTTACCGTTTATTAAATAAATATTGTTAAAAACTGCAAAGTTATGCAAACACGCACGACATTCGAGTATTGTATTAGAGAATACGAACGAGCACAAACTGATAAAACATAATAGGCAGTTAAATACACGTTCAATTTTAATTTATTACCCCAAAGGGAAATTTATTACCGCTGCCGTCTATTAAATAAATATAGTTAAAACTGAATAATAGCTAGGCAACGATGCCAGATATTCAGATAGATAATATAGAGAACAAACGAGCACAATGAAATGAAACCAAATTAATAGTTAATACAATTCAATGCTAATTTATTACACCCAAACAGAAATTTATTACTGATTCCGTTTATTATATAAATGTTGTTAAAATGGCATAACTATGCAACCACGCACGATATTCGAATATTATATTAGAGAGTACGAATGAAATTGTGCCTGTTCGAATTCTCTATTATCATAATCGAATATCAGGCATGGTTCTATAACCATGATTCAGTGTTTACAACTATTTAATAAATGTTAACAATAATAAATTTATGTTTGAGGTAATAAATTAGTATTAAATGTGTATTCAATAAGGATAAGGTTATCTGTAATAACCGGCACAACTGAATTGAAGATACATTTATTATGAAAACTGTGAATACAATACTACAAAAAGCTCTAAACGAGAGAACAACGTACACATTCACTAAGCAGCGCCAAGCAGGTCCTACCATCAGAGTCAAGGAATAACTTGAACTATTCCGGCAGATGTCGGTACATGCCTAATATTTACATAGTCAATACTTCCTCCTAAATATTACACATCTGTTCCAAATTCAAAATAAACAAAGACAACTAAAGCACTGTCAGTACATCTCCTGAACGAAGAGCCAGCTTCATACATAGCTGCTCGAATCGCTGACGATCCAATGGCTTTGTCAAGATGTCTGTCAACTGTTTTTCTTCCTCAATGTGCTCCACGAAAATTTGACAGTCAAGATAGTCTCGTTCGAAATAGTATCGTACTTTAATACGCTTAGAGCGTATTTCACGTATAAACAGAAAAGGATCAGCAGACATAGCCTCCAGTGCTTGATTCTCCATGAAGCTGACGAAACCCGTCGATTCCAACAGCGTGGGACTTGCTGGAGACCTTAAAGATTTCTCTTCAATTTACAAACACGACCACTTCTACCGACGAATCCTTCTGGCTGACAGATATATATACTTCCTTCTGCAGTGAACCATTCAAAACCCTGATTTCCGTCAAACTAACGTGACTCCAGCTTCTCCTTAGCAACAACAGCAAATACTGCACGTACAGGATCGTAACGTACCACTGGACTAATGTTTCATCATAATCGATGCCAGCTTTTTGTGCAAACCCTTTAGCTACGAGTCGAGCACGAAAGCGTGTTACAGATTCATCATTATTCAACTTCGTACGGAGGACTCAGCGATTCTGAATGACCTTAGCACCTTTTGGGCGACTCACCAATTTCCAAGTACTATTCTCAGCTAAAGCATCCATTTCATCCTTCATAGCTTCTCCAAAGGTCTGATTGTAATTCATGGAGCTTGACTCAAAGTCCTCATTTTCCTCCTGTTGGACTGGCTTATCTTCAAACCTCACTGCTGGGTACTTGAAATTATCTTTTATTATAATTATTATCTTATACTATAAACTCGTTCCGGTTTAAAATAAACCTTATAAATTAATTACCTTTAAATTACTTTATTACTAAATTTTAATTAAACTTAAAACCTTTAAATAATCTTATGATTTGACAGGGGCGTGCGGTGATTACTTTGTATATCCCAGCTGCTAGCGGCCAACCAGCTTCCCTCCCCCCATGCCCCAATTGTTTTATCCCCTGAAATTGAGCCAAGGCTTGTGTTGGCATAGTATTTTCAATTACCTGATCCTTCTCGTGGAACTGTCTCGATGAAAATGGTCTCCTCAAAATATCATCAATTATACACTCCCTGGATGACATACTAAATAGAATTATTCCTGAACACTCGTTAGGTCAGACAAAGCACAATACAGAGTTACAACAAATCCTCAATAATGAGTAACCACGACAAAACGTCACAACAGTACAATGGATCACCACTGCGTAACGCACTTCTGTGCCGTGGACATTTATTATTTAAGAAGAATACGCTGTGCAATTCAAACATTCGAGGATTCTAGGTATCTGATCACATGTGAGTCAGATTTTCCTCAGAAAAATTAATAAAATTTCTACTGAACATTCTGGTTCACTCTCATTACATTGAGAGAGAAATATGTGTATCATAATCATTTTATAAGTTATAATCTTCTCGAAAAACGGTAATTTATACTAACAAAACGTGCCATTTAAAATAATTTTGCATTGTGGTAGCACTGTTATTTTAGCAATCACGTTATCAGACACAATGAGCTCGGCGACACCTGATCTTGAAGCAGCGGGAGGGGGAGAAACGTCTTCCATCCCCAGCTATCTGAGTTCAGTGCATTATCCGTTTCGGCTTCCCCGCCGCGCGATCGCCGCCTGCCGCAGGCCAAGTGAAGGAAATGCGCGCGCAACACCCAGGCCCCGCGAAGACGTCGGAGCTGGGGTGGAGCATTGCAGGAGTGGTGGGCTGCCGCCGCCGCACAGATCGCAGTAGAGTGCAGTGGTGCAATCTTTTTGATCGAGTGACATTCGGCTCATCGTAATTTTAATTCTCAGAATTCATCAAATTCACATTTTTGTTTACCCCAGCAGTGCTGTGGTTGCTGGGGTTGAATGCACGCCACTGTGATTTGACTATGTTCTTGCGGCGGCCCTTATACCTGATATCCATCTCCATCATTCCAGTAACTAGCCATCTTACTAGGCACAGTCTTGTTGTCAAACTTTCTGGGAAACTGTTTATGTATGTGAACATAGCAATATGTTCCAAAAATTTGTTGACATTCCAGATTCAAAATTGCATTGCCACTCCACAATTGCATTGATGATTGCTTTTCTACTAGAGTCTGGCATGTGCGAGTTAATAAATAAACCGCTGTTTCACATTCTTGTGACCACATCGTTTTAGACAATCCACTCCGACCGGTAGAAGTCGGTACATGCGTAAAATACAGCCTCAATAAATTATCTATCAGGTTTTATTTGATTGTGCCTGTTCGTTCTCTCTATTATATTTGAATATCAGGCATGCGTGGTTAAATATTATTCAGTGTTCAACAATATTTATTTAATAAATGGTAATGTAAATAAATTTATCTTTTGTGTAATAAATTAATGAGTGTGTATTTAATTATCTATTTGCTTTTATTTATTTGTGCCCATTCGTACTCTGTAATATAATACTGGAATGTCGTGCGTGGTTGCATAACTATGCAGTTTTCAACAATATTTATTTAATAAACGGCAATAGTAATACATTTCTATTTTAAGTAATAAATTATCATTCAATGTTTATTTAATTATCCATTTGGTTTTATTTGTTTCTGCCCGTTCGTAATCTATTATCACACACTATACTTGGGTTTTTCTAACGTGGCAGCTAAGGGTATTATCTTGAAGATGGAATATGGCACGACTTTTTGCGTCTTTATGTCGTGGCGCAAGATCGCGACTGTATCAAGCAGTCCTGCAGATCAAGCTACTCTAGCGGCACGACCGAGAAAGACGCGAAAAGGCGTGCCATATTCCATCTTGAAGATAACACCCTCAGCTCCCACGATAGAAAAACCCAAGTATAATATAGTTCTGGTTGCACAACTGGCTCCGTACTTAACGATATTTATGTAAATAAACGGCAACAATACATTTATTTTGGATAATAAATGAGCATTAAGTATGTATTTAATTATCTTCTTGGTTCTAATTAAGTGTGCTTGTTCAAACTCTCCGTTATCATACTAGAATATTTAGCAATGTTGGATAACTATGATTCGGGTTTTAACGTTTATATAATAAACGGCAACAGTATCACATTTTGTCTTGGGTAATAAATTGGTATTGTGTGTGAACTTAATTATCTATTTCGTTATATTTGATTGTGCCGGTTCCAACTCTCTATTATCATACTCGAATATTTGGCATGGGTGGATAACTATGGTCGTTTTCAATAATATTTTTTTAATAAACTGTCACGGAAACACATTTCTGTTTAGGGCAATAGTAATAAATTTCTGTTTAGGGTAATGAATTTGTATTTAATGTGTATCTAAAGATTCATTTGGTTTTACTTGATTGTGCCGTTCGTTCTATTATAGTATTTAAAGAATAGGCATAGTTGGATAACTATGATTTGTTTTCAACAAAATTTATTTAATAAACGGCAGCAGTAATATATTTATCTTTAGGATACTAAATGAGTATTGAATGTGTATTTAATTAAATATTGGGTTTTATTTGTTTGTGCCCATTCGTACTATCTAATATTATACTCGAATGCCGTGCGTGGTTGCATAACTATGCCGTTCTCAACAATATTTATTTAATAAACGGCAATAGTAATACAATTTCTATTTTGGTTAACAAATTAGAATTTAATGTGTATATTAATTTGGTTTCATTTGATTGTGCCCGTTTTTTCTCTCTGTTATCAGATTTTAATATGAGGCATGGTTGGATAGCTATTATTACCCTTTTATCAATATTTATTTAATAAACGGCAATATTAGTACATTTCTCGTTTGGGTAACAAATTAGCAATGCATGTGTATTTAATGATCTATTTGCTTTTTTGTTTGTGCTCGTTCATATTATCTAATATAATACTCGAAAGTCGTGCGTGGTTGCATAACTATGCAGTGTTCGCATTTATTAAATAAACGGCAACCGCAATAAATTTCATTTTGAGGTAATAAATTAGTAATAAATGAGTACTAAATATTCGTATGAGTTTGAATCGATTGTGTCCATTTTTTGTAATAAATTAGTAATACATGAGCACTACATATTCCATTTGGTTTGATGTGATTGTGCTATAGTGGTTGTGCCAGCTTGACACACCCGTATGGCATGCAGTTTTGGATTGTCGAATTTGGTGGATGTTTTAGCTTTAAAAGAAATACTAACGTAACAGGAAGAGGGTGGGATTTAACTCTCGCATGTTTAACCCCACCCTCTTCCCTATTTTGCTATTTCCATATTAAGACTGAAATATATTTTTTCCTTCAAGAACCTCTTGCCGTCCGTCACTTGTTCTATGTCTCCTTGTAATTGATAACAATACAATACACCCTTGTCAACACAAACTATTCTTATTTAATATTATTACCGGATAGAGAGGTACACCCGTGTATTTCAAACGCGCAGAATATGAAGTAATTAGTTAAATTTCACATACAGTTGCAGAATCTAAGTGTCGAAAACAGCGTTATTCTTCGTTGGAGGTTCTCCTCAGCCTATAATGGTTTAAAAACGTTTTGTTTTATTTAGGTACACTTTCTTCCTTTGAGATGTAAATTTTCTCTCAAATTAAATGGTATTTTCACGAGAACTTGTGTCCAAAAGTGGACTGGAGCAATAGGATCCACGAGAGCAGTACCTGAATTTTGACTTAGGTGCGCGCTCTTTTTAAATTTGCTCTTTTCACAAAAGTTATTTATAATATTTTGAATTTTAAAAAATGTACGATATTTGTAACCAATACAAATATTGTATAAGTATAAATAATTGATTTATATTGGCATTTTTATAACATCGAACACTTTTAGGTCAATAAAGTAAAAATATAAAGTAATTATAAAATAATTTCTGTATTTGAGTATTACTCACATTTTGTTTCCAAACAATTTGGATAGTAAAGTAAAAATAGCATTTAGGTGTACATATAAAATATGTGTTATCATACGGAATCTCGTTTTCTCGATTTAATCTCCGCAAATTTATTAACAGTACCTTCAAACTCTATGCATCCCAAAAGTAATTTTTTACGTATAACTGAGAGAATGTATACAATCTTTTTTAAGAATCGATCTAAAATAATTTCTTTCGCGCTTCAAAGCAGAGAAAGATCGTTCTACATTTGCATTAGTCACAGACATAATTAGAGTATTAAAATAATATCACTTGGAAATATATCTTGTATCGACAATTTCTTTACTAAAGAATACCCTCAGAATTACCGTTTCCTAAACCACTTTTACTTTCTCGTATACACACGTATATACGGAAGGAGTCATATACGTAGTATAGAGAAAGTTATGTAATTCTTTGGCAAATCGATTTCGAGATTTCAATACACGTTTTGGGGCCCCTTGATACTGAAAAAGTTTTTTTTTCAAAACGTCCGTTCGTCCGTCTGTGAACACTACTAGCGCCTAAACCACAGGTACGATCTTCTCCAAATTGAAGAAACCCCTGTCCATCCGGCTCTAGTTGAAGCTTTGAAATTTTGAAAAACGTTCTTTAAAATTTGGGGGTACTTTACATAATGCCTCGCGGACATTTTCAAAAATTTCTCAAAAACGGCTCCAATTTTTTTCCTTTAAATTTCTTGTAAGAATAAAGTAAAATACATTTATAAAGGTGGCGTAGCTCCCATTTTCATGGTTAACACTAAATTTTCGAAAATTTCAAAAGATTGAAATTTTTTCGGCATCTTCCCCCAATTAGAAAATTGAAGACACAAATTTTTATTTCAAATTAAATTTGTTGCCCATAAGTAGTCCTTTATTTAAGGTCATGTAGACCCTTTTGAAAATTTTAGTAGTTTTCGTGCAATAGAGCATGAAATATTTGCTATTTAAAAAAAATTACAAAAACAAGATTTTCTCAAAATCGGCTCCAAATTTTTTTTTAAATTTCTTGTAAGAATAGAGGTAAACACATTTATAAAGGTGGCGTAGCTCCCATTTTCATGGTTAACTCTAAATTTTTGAAAATTGCAAAAGATAAAAATATAAAATTGAAGACATATTTTTACTTCAAATTAAATTTGTTGCCCATAAATAGTCGTTTATTTAAAATTTTCCAAATTTATGGTAGAGGTAGTACCAACCGCGCCCTATCCGATGATTATATTATATTATATCATTTTATTCTTTTGTTTTTTCCAAAAATTACAAAAATGTATTTTTTACTTGTCTTTCACGTCGGTAATATTTATATTAGAGGCGATTTCTTGACGTTATTATATTTATGAGTACATGTGCTTTAAATAATGTCAGATAAAGGTTCTCGAAAACTCAACAGTTTTCTGTAAAAATGAACACAAAATTCTGCATTTTCAGACACGCTCAAACGCCATTTTCTCAAAAATGGGTCCAAATTTTTTCTTCATTTTTTTTCAATGTATAGTGCTAATTACACTGTTTAATATGACGTAAAGTTCATTTTTATGTATTCTTTTGTTTTTCAAAACTTACACAAATGTAATTTTTTGAAATATCTTTCACGCCGTTAATATGCACATTTCCATTGACGGGCATACTTTATTACATTTGTGAGTGGAAGTTCTTCAAATGATTTTAAATGAAGTTTTTCGAAAACTCAAAACTCAATAGATTCCTATGAAAAAAAAACTTCAAATTCCGCATTCACAGTAATGCTTAATCGCCGTGACCAATAATCTTGTTGTTACCGAAAAAGACAATCCTCTTGATGTAAAAAAAATTCACAGTTTCTACAATTCGTTTCTGGACGATTCTCCAATATTCCACTTTATTTTTGTGCTGTTTCACAAGCCCTGAATCCACTCTTTCTAAAACTGCAGACCTATATACAAAGTTTCTTACGCAATCTTGATATTCGGAACTGTTATCTTTCAGAATTGCTGTAGTCATTTTTCCAGTCGTTAAGCTCTGTTGTAGCGAGCAAAGTAGTAGTTCCACCATATAACTTGCAAGGAGAGCACAAAAGATATGTCATGTAGAGGGCGAATGTATTCACCATAACTACAGCATTTGCCACTGTTTTTGAGAAATATGATTTTGTCAAATATCTACTTTGAACTGCATTTTAGAGGTAGAAAAATCGAAGTCATCGTTTTGCTTTGGCCACCATTTCTCTAAAACAATCGTCAACGTTCCACTGTACTGTGTCGTTTGGAACTACATTTGATTAATTAACACTTTCTTTCGATACAAATATGGAAAGAAAAATTTCTAAAAAAATATTCAAAAGTTCTTCTTATGAAAATTTGCATCCGCTGAAATTCGTCCGCCCCCAAATATTGCGCGCCCCCCGCTGCAGCCCACTCAGCCTGTTCGATAATCTGGCACTGCATAGAAACAGTAAGCTTTTTTAGATGCCCAACTGTACCCCAAAATCAGGAATGTAAAATTATAGTATCATCGGAACAAACAGGACAAAAGTAGATTTTTGCTTTGAAGCCTGAAAAGTTAGATGGTTATTTCCAGTCAATAGTAACCACTTTCAGGTTCCGCCCATCTTCGTAATCCGCAATTCACACGTCTAAACATTTTCCTGCCATTCTCAGATGTTTCACGTGAAAACGTGTGTAGATTTTCTACATTTTTGCAATAATATAAACAACCCACTAAAGATAATAGCTCTCAAAAAATAAGTTGTCATTCATTTGCATTGCCTGAACGTGTACAAACACGGCATCGCAATGTGTATGAGCCACTACAATTTTGTGAATGTTCAAGACTTTATTAAAAGTAAAAGCTAAGCCCAAATTTTACGTAGATCACAAAATCAACTGTTTTCTTCTACCACTAGAGTTATCAAGCCGTGTCCCAATTGTATTCCAAGAAATGGCATCAAATGTTCATTAAAACTTGAGAAGCGAAATATATTGAAAATACGTTTCACAAAAAAAAATGTTAACATTAAACAACACAAGGGATAACAAGAAATATTTTAAACCCGTGACTTGATTATTGAAATTCTACCATCAAAATTTGAATTCGGCCCAGGAAACTGAAAACATTTTTTTAAATATGATAAAAAAGTGCAAAATATATATTTTAAAATAACCATATTTTTATTACAATTTAATACATTGAAAATTAATAGTTAAATTATATTACATTTTTGATAACTTGGTGTTGAATGTTCCTCCACTCCGTGAAAAAATACGTGCAAAAACATTTTTGGGACAGTGTTTATGAACATTCTGAATTTTTTCCAAACGATTTTTAAAGCTTAGAATAGGTAATATTTCTCTCGATGATAATAATTAATACAAATACTTAAAATAAATATTTAAAAAGCCGACAGTTTATAAAAACGAAAGGTGTCACTTCTACTCGAATAGCATAGCGGCTGGCGATTCGTTGGTACTTTTCATAACCGATGAAAGGACACGTGGAACCAAATATTTCATACATTTCATTTTATAATAAAGCAGGACCTTAGCATCATCGCTAAGGTCACGATAATATTTACTTCGAACAGTTTTCAAAAAGAAAAGGTAGCATGTCATGTTGACATGTGTTGATCAAATACTGTTTTTAAATCCAATTTTCGACGCAATTCGCAGCCAGAACCTAAATAAACCGAAAGAAAGCAAATATCGTTATCAGTAACAAATGCGATAAGTAATACACACCTCGGCAACCGCATAATGCAGCCAAAAACTTAGTAATTATCTAGGAATCGCTTAGGCGCATAGCAGAGGTCCATCCAACACTTTCCCGCCAAACGTTGTGACATCATTCTGGACATCTCTATAGAGTACAACCGATTTGCACGGATCGGAATTTTAATCCTTGTATAAGACAACTTTTACGTTGATAATGGAAGATACAAATTCTGTTCACGCGAAAATTAATGGTTTTTTACAAAATATTTCCAGCAAATACAGTAATATACAGTAATGTATGAAATCTGATGAAAGGGTCTGTATTGTTAATAGCTACGAACTCGGCCGAACAAAACCTTAATAGGAGCACGCTGCCCAACTCCCAGTACCCCCACTCTTCCTCAAGCTTCCATTGCCTCGCATGCACCAGCTACGGACGGACCCCCCGATAGACCACGATGCTACCCATTCCAAAAACATTTATCTTTCGCAAAATCAGGCCCTTAAAACTAATTCGTCCTTAAAATTTACGCTGGTGGTATGCACAAATTAAAGGAGTCGATCTATTGCAAGTTTAATCCTTTCTGCAACTTTTCCCGATATTATTTTTTCTGGGGAGAGCGCCGCCCAAAAGCCCATAAGGAGCAGCGGCCACTGGCTGAAATATGTTAATACGGACAAAAATTTCGGGTCCATAGCCGTTACTAATGCCCAAAAGAACCTATTGTGCCACGAGTTTCATAGTTTATGGACACGTACTATCCGACTTTTTTTTCTTTTTTCCCCAGCAAATCCTTTACCCTTAAGGAATAAAAGGTAAGGGGTAAAATTCTAATGCGTTTATTGCTTCAGTTGCTCAAATTTCGTCGAGTTGTTGATTAGTTCCCACAGAAGGGAACCAAGGGTAAACACGCTTCACGACAATGCTGCGACAATGCTGCGGACAATGCTGCGACAATGCTGCTGAAACAAGCGCATTGTTTTATTTATTAATCGTCAAAAACAGTTCAAAACTGTGACATACTATGGGGAGAAGAGCGTGTGTTTTCGTGCACGTTTTCTTAAATTCCGAGATCCCTACTATACTCCGGTTTTCACAGAGCTGCGTTTGAAGGATATCAGGTGTTTCGGTGTCATCCAATCGGAAGGCTGAACGCCACCATTATGACGTCACTGTAATGACGTGTAAGGTCCCGATTGGACAACACATAAAACAGCTGATATCCTTCAAACGCAGCTATGTGAAAACAGCAGTACAGAGCTCTGCATTCGGGCGAAACCAACCGCTGAAGTCTCGCGAAGCTCCTAGCGGACCCTCGGTGGAAGGAGGGGGGAAGAGATAGCTGTTAAACGGACATTTCGACTGGCCACCTATCGGCTCTCGGTTATCCACCCGTACTCTTTGCTGTTATCTGTAGAACAGTCGAGCGTCGCCAAGCGCTCGACAGTCATTTCAACGAACATGAGACCTGCACCATTTTCTTAAGCGTCCTTTACGCTAAGATCCAAATTAAATAAAAAGAATGTGTACCGTTTTTAAGAAAAAAAATGGTTTAAAGACAAGAAAAATTGCATATGTTTGACACAAGATTTCGCAGAAAATACTAATGTTTTTGAAAATTTGAACAGGATATTATATTTATATCTTTTTTTGATGAGCACATTTCTTTAAGAAAAAACTTATCTTCATATTTGTTGTAGTTGTAGTAAGACGCCTAAAAAATTTTGAATTGTTTCAATTTTCGAAAATTCAGGGTATCCAACGGACATTAGACCAGCGCCATTCTCTAAAACGTCCTTCACACTATCCAATAACATAGTTAAAATCAAAAACAGAGTCATTTTGTTGAACATTTTGGAAATGTCCCAGCGGCGTCATGTAAAGGATTACCCAAAATTAAAATAACGGTTTCAAATTTAAGGGGCCAGATTGTTTGGGGATATCAAGTTTGGAGAAAATTGACTGAACGGTTTAGCCGCAGCATTGTTCACGGACGGACGTTTTGCCACCAATGGATTTTTCGGTACCAAGAACCAACAAAACATGGATTCTGGCTACACTACGTATTAGAGGATTTTTTCTCCTAAATTTAGCATCTGGATTTATTCCCTTTTTTGTTGCCAGAACCTAAATAAACCGAAAGAAAACAAATATCGTTATCAATAACAAATGCGATAAGTAATACACACCTCCATTTCCAGAAGAGTTTTTCTTTTGGAAATATGTTTTTTGTTGTTTTTTGTTTGTGTTTTTTTTGCGCAGCATTACATAACTTTCTCTCTACCGCGGTGGCAAGAAAGAAATAACTTATATTGTAGTAATTACCATGGATTATTGGCGGATCTGGGAGGGGGGTATGGCCCCCATGGGCCCAAAAGATCTAGAGTTTACCGTCCTTTATTTGGTGAAATTGATTTAAATGTTAATGGGCCCAAAGGCCCGTTTACCTTCCTTTATATGGTAAAATTGATTTAAATGTTTATGTTAGAATGTAATTATTATTTAGTATCATATAAACCTTATAAAAATGATACACAATATAATAACAAGTATGTTTATTATTTCACAAAAATTTACGATGCCCTATTAGGCATTTCAACACAAAATGGGCATTTCTACACACTATAAAATTCGTAAATATTACTCCTAATGCCTCAAAATGCACAAGTAACCTAAAATATTGGTTTTCCGTTGAAGAAAACAACTAGAGGTGCTACAGAAAAGGCACAGACTTTCTCGTACCAATTTTTTCTAATTTCCTTGGCGTGGTCTGGCTTTAAGGTCTTGCTCAATTCTCTGGCAAGCTGCCATCTATCGCCGCGCAAAGTACATTTTTTTGACATTTTCTCAACTTTTTGCTTCCCTAATAGTAGAACCCAAATATTACTTCAAGAATATTAAAAAAGAGTAAAACCTCGTCCAAAATAGACATATTCGTTAAAAAAAAATTGATGCCGTTTTTAAGAAAATGGCGATTAAGCATCACTATAAATGTGAAATTTGAAGCTCTTTTACACAGAAAGCTATTGAGTTTTCCAAAAACTTTATTCGAAGTTATTTGAAGAAATTCCATTCACAAATGTAATAATGTATACAAATCGACAGAAATGTGCGTGTATATCAACGGCGTGAGAGATATTTAAACAAAATTACAATTATGTAATTTTTGGAAAAAAAACAACAAAAGAATACACCAAAATTAACTTTACGTCATATTAAACTGTTATTACCACTATCCACTGGAAAATTTTGAAGAAAAAATTTGGAGCCGTTTTTGAGAAAATGGCGTTTGAGCGTTTTTGAAAATGCGGGAATTTGAGCTCATTTGCACAGAAAATGATTTTTCGAGAGACTTTATTTGATATTACTTAAAGCACATGTACTCATAAATTTAATAATGTGAAGAAATCGACTCAAATGCAAATATTACCGACGTAAGAGACAAATAAAAAATATTACATTTTTGTAATTTTTGAATAAAACAAAAGAATAGAGCAATATAGGGTTTATGTTATCGTATAGGGTTTTTTTCACTAACCTTACCAAAAATTTAAAGAATAAAATTTACATGACCTTGATGAAAGAACTATTTATGAACAACAAATTTCATTTGAAGGAAAATTTTCTGTCTTCAATTTTATAGTTGTAGGAAGACGCCGAAAAAACTAAAAACTTCTGCAATTTTTGAAAATTCAGAGGTAACCGTGAAAATTAGACCTATGCTACCTTTATAAGTGTATATCACTCTATACTTACATGAAATATAAAGAAAAGATTTAGAGCCGTTTTTGAGAAAATTTTGGAAATATCCGGGGGGGGGGCTTCATGTAAAGTATCCCCAAATTTTAGAGAACCAAAATTTCAAAGCTTCAACTACAGCCAGATGAACAGGGGATTCTTCAAATTGGTTAAGATCGCACGGATAGTTTAGATGCTAGTAGTGTTCAAAGACGCGGGGCAGACAGACGGACGGACATTTCGGGAAAAAAACAACCAACAACAACTTTTTCGGTAACACGGGACCACAAAACGTGTATTTCCGTTGAAATCTCGAAATCGATTTTCTGCAGCATTACATGACTTTCTCTATTGTACGTATTTACTCCCGTATATATGTATACGAGAAAGTAAAAATGGCAACAAACCGCAGCATAGTAATAATTAGGGAACGGATTTCCATGTAATTACATGTTTTTACAGGAACTAGATACCTGGATTCAATAATATTTTTTTGGAGTTTACAAGACATTTTGAATGAATTATAACTATTTTACATATTTTGGTGCAATTACATATTTTTACATATTTTACCCATTAGTATATATTTCGTGACATTTTAATTCATTTGTACGTCGAAACGGAACATTTCAGATGCGCGTTTCAATATATGTTATATCTTTCTTTCAAATCAAATGAAATGCTGTTGCGCTTCTGTGACCACCATATCTTCACCTTGAATTGGCAAACGTATTACTACCGCTTACTGCGTACTCGGAGTCAAACATAAGCGGATTATTATGAGAAAAAGTAATTTCAACCGCGTACTTGCTCGTAATATACTATGCTCGTAAAATACATTGCTCGTATAATACTATGCTCGTATTATAGTATGTACGTTGTAATATACTATGAGCGTATATTTCGAATAAAATTCTTGTGTGTGGTGAAGACTAGCGTACAATTACTTCGGTAGAGGCAGAACCTATTTTTAGCCACTCCGAAACCTTATTAAGAACTGATCGGCGACCTGCTTCGCTCAGAAAATGCTCATAGAGAACAATAATGAATTTTTATTTTACATATTTTTATTTTTTCTTCCGTTTTGGAAAAAATAAGTAAGTCACCGTATACGTACATATTTTGCATTTTTTATTACAATAAATTCCGTTCCCTAGTAATAATAGAAAGAAAAGAATAGGATGTCAGGCATCCCCAATGGGAATTCCCCATAAGACTATTAATGGCACGAACCGGGACGCGACTTCCCAAGGGTAAATAAAAGTCACTATACGATTCGCGTACTTGGTGGTGTTATTGCTGGGCCTGCTTTCAGCTCATCCCAGTTGGGGTGAGTGGCGCGGAGCGTTGTGTGTTGGGAAGAAATGGGGTGGGAGGGGGAAGGAGCCTTCCGCTACCCGTACAGGACGGGGTTCGGGGAGGAGGGATTGGAAGGGGGAAGGAAGAGGGGGGACTGATAAGGGACTGATACTGTGTTTAAGGGGTGAGTGGATTCAGTTGCGGATTTTGTGGCCGGGTTCGGTGGGTAGGTTTATTCTTTGTGTCAGGCGGAGGGATTTGGAGGATGTCGAAGGGATGAAGATAGTTTCTTCTATTTCTGAGTGGGTTTTGTAGGACGTTCTGGTGTTGTCTCGTCTGTAAGAAGTCAGTAAAGTGCGTCTTTTGTAGGGCTTTGTCTACTTCTTGTCTTGCCATGGCGTGTATGTCTTTGTCGATGGATGTCATTTTTCATTTTTGTCGGAGTCCGTCGTAGTTGGTCATGAGTGGTGGTCAGAATGAAATCCTGAGGAACCGGTTCTCTGTCTTTATAAGTTTCGTGTAGTTCGTTTTTGTCGTTGTTGCCCAGGTTCCGCAGTTGTAGGTCATGATGGGTCTAATGTGTCTTGTATATATAAAGTTTTGTCTTTGTCGGCGTGTGTGGGTGAGTCAGTACTGGAGTTAGAGCGTTTATCCGTCTGTTGGCTTTTTGAGTAATGTAGTCTACGAGTTTGTTCCAGGTCAGTCTTCTGTCAAGAGTAATGCCAGGTATTGTGTGTCGTGGGTCCAGTTAATAGTCGTGTTGTCTATTGTGAGAGGGAGTGGGGTCGGGTCAGGGTGAGTGAGTTTGGTTCTATTGAAGAATATGGCAGTGCATTTGGTCGGGTTTAGTCTCTGGTTGTTTTCTTTTGTCCAGTTTGTTATTATGTCCAAGTCTTGCTGTAGATGTCGTATGGAGTGTGGAAGTCTACGTCTAGTCACTGCCAGTACCGTGTCGTCAGAGTATACGTAGTCATTTGTCATTTCAGAGGTGGGTAGGTCATTAGTATACAGGGAGAAGAGGATGGGGAGATGACGGCTCCTTGTGGGACGCCGGCGAGGATTGGTCGGGGAAGGAAGAGGAGTGGAGGTGCTGAACATAAAATGATCGGTCAGATAGGTAGTTGGAAAGGAGTGGGAGAAGAAAGCGTGGGATGTAGGGAGTTATTTCGTAAATTAATGGTTAACTGTGTCAAAGGCTGTTCTGAAGTCAAGGAATATTGTTGGAACAGGTTGTCGCTCTCTCTCCTGTATCTTGTCGCCATGTCTGCAGTAAGGCGTAGCGATTGTAGACCGGTCGAACGGTCTGCTCGAAAGCCGGATTGGGTCGGTCGTAGTCGTTCGTCTAGAATGGGTGAAAGCTTTTGGAGGATGAGGCGTTCCAGGATTTTACCAAAGATGGGGAGAAGGCTGATGGGACGGTAATTATCAGGGTTGTGGAGGGACTTATTGGTTTTGGGGATCATTTTTATTCTAGCTATTTTCCAAGGGGTGGGGAAGTAGGAGAGGGTGATGCAGGCGTTATATATAGCCGTGATGAAGTCAGTCACGTTCTTAGTCAGTCATTTCAGTGAGATTGCTTTAACTCCATCGGGCCCGGTCGCTTTACTGGCGTCGAGTTTGTGTAGTTCGTCGGTCACGTCTGTGGTCGATATGGTCCAGGGCGTTCGTTGCTGTGGGAGGAGGCTAGGTGTTTTTAGGAAGTAAAGGATTGTGGATGATGGGAGCGGCGTATCAGGGGCGGTGAATTGCTTTGGAGTTTGTCTGCGAAAAGTTCCGTCATTGTCTGGGGGTCGTACATTTTTGTCCCGTCTGGTTGTGTCAGAGGTGAGATGTTATGTGTCGTGGTTTTTAGCGTTTTTATTAGGTTGCACCCCTCTCCTGGGGTGCTTTGTCAGGTCATTGTGTCTGTCCATTTTTGTTTCTCATAGTCTTGTAGTGCGTCATGTAAAGTTTGTTTGTAGTAGAGGTAGGTCATTTTGTCATGTCGGCGAGTTCTGTAAAACGTCTTTTGGGTCTTTCGTTTGTGACGTAGCAGTATTAGTAAGTTTTCAGGAAGTCGCGTCTGTTTTTGGTCGTGGTAGGTGGAGGCTTTACGGAAGGAACGGTTGATTTGGAGGGATAGGTGCGCTATGGCTTTGTCAATATCTTGGGGTGTGTGGAGTGGATTTGGGGGTTTTACTTTTTTGGATAACAGGTTCTTGAATTGCGGCCAGTTAGTAGTGATGTTTCGGAAGGGTATGTTGATATGAAAGGATGTGGTGTCGGTGGTAAAGAGGATTGGCAAGTGGTCGGAGGTGAGTTCTGGTTTGGGATGAGGGGTGCTGATTTTGGTGTTGAAGGAGTGGAGGGCAAAGTCGAGGATGTCGTATGGGAGGTTTCGCATGAGGTGGGTGGGTTCAGATGGTGCGGAGAGGGTTATGTATGGATTCGTGTCTAGGTATGTTTGAAGTATTTGTCCGTTGTTGTTGCTATGTCTGCAGCCCCAGGTAGTCGATTTACAATTAATGTCGCCAGCAAGTAGGAATTTGTCTCGTGCCAGTAAGGCGAGGTCAGCGTCTAGTAGAGGGAGGTTAGGGGATTTATATATGGATGCTATTGTGAGGTGTCCGCGGGGAGTGGCTTTTTGAATTATGGTGTTTCCTATATGGGTGGTAGGGACGGGAGAGATTTGGGTGTGGGGGATGTCTTTTTGTATACAGATAGCAGTTCCGCCGCCTTGAGTGGGTCGGTCGGTCGGTCGGTCCGGTATATGATGTAATTGGGGATGTTGAAGGAGTGGGATGGTGTCAGGTGCGTCTCTTGTATTAACAGTATCCCGACGGAATAGTCTGTCAAGTATTGTCTGATGTCGATCAGCTTTCGAGACAGTCCACCGTTGGCGTTCCAGGAGATGTTGATCAGTCGATGTCTGTCCAGTTAAAAACCTGCCACTTATTTTGCTAAAAGTAGTAATAAGTTTTGTCATTGTGTCAGTCGGCTGTTTCTAGATTATAATGATGTCTTTAATGGTGGTGATAATTTTCTTTCAGTTACAAGATTTTAGTAATGTCAGTAGGTCTTTAATGTCGCTGAATGTTGAGTTTGATGAAGTCGAGTCGGAGCTGGTTTGTCTTTGTGTAAATATTTGTCTGAGTGTAGTGGGGTCAGTAGGAGGTAGTGAGGGAAACGAGTCAGTGGATGTAATTCGGGGGCTCTCTTGTCTGGTCTGGTTTTGTCTGGTCTTTTCTAATTGTTTTTGTCTGTCTTCTTTAGCTTTTTTTCATTATTGGGCAGTCAGGGGAGTAAGCGGGTTGGTTTTGGTGGCAGTTAGGGCATCTGAGGGTGGAGGAGGTGCAGGTTGGGGTGTGGTGGTTGTCGCAGCATTTGGCGCAGATAGTCGGTCGTCGGCAGTAGTGGCGGGTGTGGTAGAGCATCTGGCAGTTGTCGCATCTTGGTACTTGGTCGGTCTGTTTATAGTCGTCAATGGTGATCCTGTGGCGGAGAAGGTACTTGATGTTTGTTTTGATTTGTCCGATGTCTTGTCTGTTACTTCCACTACGTAGAGTCCCAGTCCTGTCAGTGTGTCGTCGTCGAGTCGCTTCTTCATTTCAGAGATGTGGTGAATTTTGAAAGGGTACTGGCTAAGGGCAGATGAGAGGTCAGTCAGGGGGATATTTGGGGATAGTCCTTTGATAATTAGTTTTGTCTTTCTTCCTTCGTCTTGTGGTGGTGGTAGTACAGGTTAGTGTCAAAGTAGCGTGTCCTGATTCTGGGGTCAAGTTCAATCTTCTCTAGGTGCTTATTAATTTTTGATGTGCGTCGGTTGTCTTGGCTTGTATAATTAGGTCTGTCCGGGTACATTTAGCGTAAAAGGCGTTGGTGACATGCTGCTGTAGGTCTGTTAGTAGTCTGGTCGGGTTTTTGAGTCCTTTATTGTCGATGTGGATTGCTCCAATCGTGGGTCGTGGTGTTGGGGTTGGATTAGTCTCATTTGTCTTGGTCTCATTTTTGTCGGGTTTAATGCTGTCAGTTGTCTCGTAGGTAGTCAGTGGTTGGAAGCGGTTTTCTGTGGTAACTGGTTTTGGTGGTTCAGCTGGAATGAATTTGGCGGGTCTTTTGGAATAAGGAAGCCGTCATTGGTCATGGGGTTAGTGGTCTCGGTGGGCAGTGACAGGAATGAGTTTAAGGGAAGCTGGTTGGTTTGGTCAGTCTCGTCCGCGCCACTCACCTTCCGTTGTTCTTGTCTGGTGGCCGATGTACTTCTTGAGCTGGTCGTAGAAGATTCCGATGCCGTCCTCCTCCTTTTTTAGCAGCCGCATTCAGCTGCTGCAGCCGTGGGCTGGGTTCGCCCATTTCCGCGTTGCTGGACGCGGATGTCCTTTCGGACTCAGCGTCCATTGTTCCTCGAACAATGGGCGCCCGCGGCGCCTCCTGGATGAAGCTCTGTCGATGTGGTGATTTGTTATGCGATACAGTTATCATCTTCTCAACCAATATCGCACAACGAAGCGTTCCTAAAGTCGGTGTTGCCAGATACGAGAGAGAACTGTCCCTGACAAGATCCGCCTCGGAAATGGACACTATACCATATACGATACATGCCTGACCCGGATTCAGCTGGCCGCTTGAGACGGAATTTTTCAAGTGTCCTGGGTAAAAATCAATCGGTCCCACGCAAAAGATGCCCATGTGACTGCTTAATTAAGATCGCTGTTTTAGTAGGTTTCCCCATTCAGTAGTCATCTTGAAGTACTTCAAATCTAAAAAATTATTTTATGATTTTAGTTTTGTAAGTTTCTGTTTATTTGGGACAATCAGGATTTTCAACAACTGTGAATAAACATATTATAGGAGTTATAGTCATTTTTTCTTCAATTAGTCAAAGAGTGCACCTTCATGGATTATAGACATAACGTCATTCAAATTCTGGAAATACAGTTAAACGGAAGAACACTAAATTATAATAATAAAAAAGAAACAATGGTGAAATCTTTATTCAAAATGCTTATGGACTTCATAATATCTGAAACTAACCCATTTCATTATTTAAATCGTCATTTACTTCATGATTGCATGTCAAATTTTGGACAGGACAATCATTGTTACCTGATGATAATAATAATAAACTATATATAATAATATAATAATATTTTTTTGGTTTTTGAACAACTTGATTTCCTCATTAAATCCACTTTGTTATACATTATTTCCATCTATTCTATCTGTCAAAATATTTAACATGAAACCACTTTCTCTACTCTCTAAACAAAAATTTACTTAGAAACTGAATCATTACTAATATCATAGTTACTAAAATCCCTTAACTATAAGGAAACTATTTGCCATATATATAAATGTAGATTCTCTTTACATTAATTTTTAAAGAGCCCTATTTTAAGTTTGGACAGTAAAAACACAAAACGGCTGTTGGTTTGTTTTTAGTTACGTAGCTTCCAAACATGACACACATGAATAATAAAAACCACTTTTGAAAACAATTAAAAATGTGAGACAATGTTCATGAAACAGAAAAAATTACAATACTCCGGAGCAAATATGTCTAATTTCATGTACCATAAAGTGGAGTAAAATCAGACAGTTTTAACCTTTTTGTTTTACATGACAGAAAAAAAGTCTTAGTACATTTTTTAAATGCTCATGTTGGAGTTATCAACAGGGCAATACAATTCTATTCAATAAGCTCCAATCGCAAGCATTCCACTGCAGCATCTCCAACTGCTTGCAAGAGCTCTGTGTGCAACTGTCGTTGTGAACATGTATGACTTGGTGTGCTAACAGTTTTGTGCATCATGTTAAATTTTCCCTTTTCTTCTTTTGGTTGCTTTAAAATTCTGCTTATTTTGTCCTCAGTGACTGTTTTCATCTTGAACAGGAAGAAAGACAAATACAAATCGATTGTTATCAAATGTAAAAATTGCACATTGATGTGGTTTATAACAATTTCTTCAATACATAGTTTGAATCTACAAAAAACTATCTGTGCAAAACTTTAGCTCAAATGGACAACTATTAGGCAACCCTCATTGGCCAAGAAGTTTTAAATGTTTGATGTGTGAATTTTGTTATGTCGTTTATTATAGTAATTTGATGATTATTATTTTTATTTTATTATTGTTGTTCTTGTTATTATTTATTAAAAATTATACTCATAATTACATAAACATAAGCCCTCCATTTTTACTGTTGCAATGTATAATAGTGAGTCTCATAGAATTGACAAATTTAATGTAGAAGATTGCCAAGTCTTGGTTCAATAATACATTATTTCAGGTGCGTCAACTAATATGGTCATTAGTCCTGTTTGTGTAGTGTATGTAAGTGTATTAAGGAGTGAATATAGGACAATGAGGAAGGAAAGATTGCATGCGGTCTGTGATCCATTATTAGTGTACTCCCTGTTAGGGTGCTCTCGCATTTGCCTAGTGTTCATCAAAGGAATCATAGAAAACTACTGATCAGAGTAGCCAGCTTCTAGAATTCTCCTCCAGACAGCGGCTGAACTCAACCTTGTAGCATATGTAGTTAGTGCCGAAACTGAAATAGGCTGAACTCAACCTATGTGGCTAGTGCCAAAAATTCTGCCACTCTCGGAACTCAACACTAAGACCTCCTACACACATGCACTGCAGTGCCATCAGTTCTTGATGCCCTGAGCCACATCAGCTGGTCCCAAATCTTTAGTGTTTCACTGGGATGGAAAGTTGCTCTCAACACTCAAAGGTGTTGATAAGGTTGAGTCTGGCAGTAATGGTAATTTTTCAAGGCAAGGAGCAATTGATTGGTGTCCCTGAAATCCCAAGCAGTATAGAATTGAGGTGTAACTGACAAAATGTATGCATTTTGCTATAATACAAGAGGAAGCAAAACAGGCCAAGTAAATGGTACTTATAAAATATCCAGAAAAGTTGTTCAATCATGACCTGTTTTAGCGACCATCATCACAGTTTTGTCCAAGTTTTGAGGAGTTGTACTCACTGTACTCACAAGTACACACTGATTGGCGCAACTTCTCATCAAGATATGGATTGTTTCAAAATATTTAGAGAAATCCGGTTAAAACTCTATAAAAATGTTTAAGTAACTGGTAGCAATGAAGTTACTGATGGTCTGTTCTACAATTCCTAAGTATTTCTTGAACATCAATTTTCTACACAAAAACAACCATGAGACTATTATCGAAATTTGCTGGAGCAAACAGTGATCTTTCTTGGCAGCATTCCAAAGAACAGGATATTATTTTTTATGCCAGGAGCTATAAGTTTTGCTAGATGGATGACAAAGATATACGTATGGATTCAAGATATACGTATTTCAAAAACTATTTCAGTTACCTTATAGGAAGAAGAATTCTATGAAAATAATAAGTATTTTTCTTGATCGACTGTAAATCCGAGCCTGGTTTCTATCATTAAAAATATTTAAGGCACTTTATCATGATTTCCTATTCATGTATCAACAGATAAACTAGCAGGATATAATCAGTACAGCTTCTGCAAACAAATTTTCCAAACCATCTCTGATATTTGGTTCCCAAAACAATGGGCCTAGTCTTGTTCCGTCTTCCTAAAGTAGTTCCTTCCTAAAGTAGTTCCAGTCTTCCTAAAGTAGTTCACGCAAAAATAGCTCTAGTTATGTTAGAAGCAGGTGGTACATTCTGCTTCAAAACGGTCCACCTTCCTTTATAAACATCCAAGGTTTTGGTTTTTGAAACTCCTAGTACAAAATCTTTCTTCACGAGATTTTCCATCAGTGCTGATGTTTTCAGAAAAGACACTTCAACATGGTATGATGCATGGATTGATCCTGGTAACAAATGTGGAATTTAAAAACTTGAGAAGACATTTGTCGTGAAAGACATTACAAAAAGAAGAATCCAAGTCATTCAGAGTTACAATAACATTCTCACAAAGATGAAACTGACTATTTAGTTTACATGTCCTTTGAAAAAATACACAATAGCTCCTACATCCTCTCTTACAAATTCATGCTAAAAGTTCATTTGTTCAAATTGTATTTTGATTATTCAGAAATGACCATTGTAAACAGACATGTGTTTTCCTTAAAGATGTGGGCATTATTAAAAATCTAGGACTTCTTAAATTTTCCTTGTTTCTCAGAACCTTTTGACTTAAATGATTCATAATATTTTAAAGAATTGCAGGGGTTGCCTGAATTACTTTTAGAGGAAAAAAATGGTCAAAATGGAGAATAGTATCTCTCTTTTTTTACGGAATTATGTACTACTAGCATACCCGTGTGAGAACTCTCGCATGTTAAACCCCATCTTCTTCCTTATTTTGCCATTTCCATATTAAGCCTGTAATATATATTTTCCTTCAAGACCTTCTTATCATCCATCACTTGTTCTACATGTCTCCCTGAAATCGATAACAATACAATACACCCTTACCAATACAAACTATTCTTATTTAAGGTACACCCATGTAATTCAATTGTGTAGAATATTAAGTAGTTAGTTTAATTTCACATACAGTTGATTCTACAGGCTCTGAACAGGCAGGGTAGAATCCAGAAGCACCGGACCAGCAAAAACGTAATAGAATGTTCAAGATCTCATCCTGTAGATTACGGTGCGATGAATGTTTCTTTGAGACAATTGGCCTCAAAATGTTAGTTTTTAAGGCCCTAACATGTTTCGCTTAGGAGTTATTTAACGATGTATTGAAACCTATGCCTGGGTGTTGCAGGTTGCATTTGACATGAATATTTATGGTTTTTTTTTGTTTTGTTTTTTTTTTTTTTTGTTTTTTTTTACCAATCCTTCATATTTCTAAAGTCAAATGCAATTCGTCACACCTCAATGGATCCCCCCCCCCCCCATTTATAAAGACTGGTTGCACGTGAGAACCGCAAAAGGTATGTATACTACTGACATAACATAGGAGACGATGTAGCTTAAGGCATTTGAGAGTCGACTAACAATTGTCTGATTAGACTGAAATTTTGCAAAATTGTTTTTTTGTTGTTTGAAATTAGAATATGGGAGAGGAGCAGTCAAATACTAATTTTTGAAAAATTACCCTACAGCACCCTATGGACAATTTCTTTTGTTAAGATTAGTTTAGCTGCATGTTACACAGGTGGTTCGAGAAGGCAAACAGTTCTTTCAAAAGAGGTAGTTGCAAGAAAAAGGTTGGAAATCCCTGGTTTGCAGCAAGTTATTTCTAATCTTGATGGTGATGGCTCTAATGATTTGAGAATTTTTTTGGATAACAATTGCTTTAAGTATCAGTCAGTAAGTAAACATTTAAGTACTTTTTTTTAGCTATCACAGCTCAGCTCCTTTTATACAATCATCCCAATGTTCAAAGTCTCCTTGCACATACCAGCTGTCCATTTTAACAGATAAGGAACAAATTCACTACTTGGTACGAGAATCTTTGTAGCGATCCAGCAGAAAAGCTTTGTTGGACAATGCACTGTAACTGATTCTCAGAATTTCAATACAAAGCAGTTACTAGTAGCAAGTTTACTACTTTCAAAAATTCTCTGTTGAGTAAATGTGAATTTCAGCAACAAGTAATTAAATGAGAATCCCATATTACTTTGAAAGAATATCGAGAAAAAATTAGAAAAATCTTCATATTAATTACTGAAAAGCATGGTTCTGTATAGTTCCTCTACATAACAAAACCAAACCAAAGCAAAGAAAAGCAAACCAGTAGAAGAAGAAAGATAATAAGAAAGAAAGAAAGAAAAACACACACACATACACAACAACCAACAGTATGAATATGTCTGAAGTCATCCCAATATCTGAGGTCACCCCATTTTGCAGTACTAAGAAATTCTTTTTCTTAAATAGAACCTACTAACTATTACATGAGGAACTACAGGATACAATTGTATGTGAGAAAAATTAGTGTTACACAATATTCATCACAAGTAATCAACAGATATCACATATTTATTGTGGCAACATTCAAACTACTGCTAAGAATTGTTTCACTGAAGTTATTGGAAGAAAATTAATGTTGTACATAACACGTACAAAAAAAATTACAGTCTTTTATATTTACAAAGATGTAAATTGGCACTATTTTAAGCTTTGAAACTTCACCAAAAATCTGATGAAAATTGCAAGTTGTAACAGCAAAAGATGAATCCACATTAAAGTCTGACTTATTCGTTTTGCATTTATTCACTGGTATTTTCTCTACTTCCTGTACGTAAATGGTTCTTAAATCAATTTACGAAAATTCTATAAACGTCTAAAATGAATACCAAACCATGGCCACTTGAAGGGTTTCATCAGTTATAATTAGCATTTTACAATCAACAAATTTTTATCTTCTGAAGACACAGTAAGCTTCTACAATACATATTATTTTCTTTAATACTATTACTTAACATGTTACAGAAGAGAAATGCATCAAAATTCTATGCCTTTCTCATGATGAAATTAAAACAACCATGAATAATAGAATGCAACATTTCTATTGAAAAGTGACATAACATTTCAAAATGTTTCCTCTAGTCAAGGCAAAACTATTTTGCACATGGATTCATGATATTTTAGATATCTCAAAATAGAGACTGAATTACATCCTTTTCTTACTTTCTAAGCTTGGAATGGCAAACCATTACAAGTCTCATTTATTCTCACGAATAACTACAATGCTTATCACAAGATTTTTAACTGAGCCTTGTGTTTATAACACAAAAAGAGTACTGAGAAAATGAAATCTTCCCTTCTCTTCATTACAAATCACATATTACTGATTTTCTTCAAGATGACACTAGAAGTATCTTGCAAACAAAAATTCATGAAAACTAATCACAAATCTCTTTTATGTGCACAAATTTTCTTTCATTTACCCTTTCAATATTGGGTACATACATCACAAGATAGTAATGCTATACATGTGCGAGCATTCTTCTCAAAAATGTTCCACACAATCTACCACAGTAAGATCTTGTCATTTACACTATATTCTATAAAATACACTGTTCCTAAATTTGCTGAAGAATGTTTGAAAGTTTTTAATAAAACATAACTGCAGTGATAAAGCAATTATGGACATGTATTAAATGTATTCAATTTACACTGACTTAACATGCCTCACAATTTTCACTGTTATATTGCACACATTAAAAAACTTAAGTAACAATAGATGAACATTTTTCAATTGAAACAGTCACTGGTGAGTTTTCAGAAAGAATTATGATTTCAATGATTTAAAGTCACGTTGTAGAATGTGAGATAACTAACCATGAAATCACAAAATAAAACAGAAAAATCGGATAAACTGCTAACGCTTTTCGTCCAGGAGGCTGACTGTCTCCCAGAAAAACCATGGACGCTGAAAAAGAGGACCTTCATTAGATAACGTCAGAGAAAAATTGTGAAAACATAGTTGAAAAAAGATTGTTCCTAAATCTCACCAAATGTGGCCCATCCAAATCCCAGCATAGTCAATACAAATCTCAGAATAAATAGAAACCAGTTTTGTTGGAGGAATAAAATTATTCTACATACAATTAGGGCAATTGTAGTAGGAAGTAGACAATATCCCAAAACACATACACTTTGAAAGAATGATCTGGAAAAAAAAAGATGAATTATGACATAGCATCAAAATAATTTCTTTTTCCTTAAAATATTCATTATACTTATCAAAATAATGAAAATATACTTTTATAATATGCATATCATTTTAATAAAATTGTATCTCAATGCATGTCGGAACCAATCACATCTCAATATAAATTATTATACAGCTTCTAAAAATTGTGATTTCTGTTTAAAAAATAAAAAGAATCTGATTTTTTTAAATTAGATATGCATTTAAATTTAATATTCAGATAGTACTTATGCAATATAACCAACATAATATAAAATATCCAATTTTCATTTATCTTAAATTTATAATAAATGTAAATTTTGGTCATGTGTTCTAATGTGAAAGAAAATTAACATTTTTTATATTACTGAAGAATATTATCCTTGTATACATTATGTACATCTTATGTAATGTCATCGATGTGGCATTTAGAGAAGACGTTAACCAAGGATATTGCACACTTTTATATCTCGTTTTGCAATACGAGTTGCTAATACATTTTCCAAATGTTCAATTAGTGTTATAAATTGCAACTGTAATCTTTGTTAATCAATAAATTTTTCCACTTTATTAATTAAAATCATCGCAAGCCATAAAAAAAGTGCAATTAGGTAAAATTTTGAAGAAAGTAAGAAAAAACAGTTTTGTTGATTTGCAACAGCAGGAAGGGAAAAAAATTAATTTAAATCATACCATGTAAAACAAATAATTTAAATCATCAACACCTTATTTGTTGCATTACTCAATGCTATCTTACACTTTTTATTTTATAATTTTGTTCTCATTGACTAGCAAAATTGCAACGCTAAGGTAACTCATTTGAAACTAGTGGTGCTACAACAATACAAGCTTTCTTGTACCATTTGTAACATTTGCAATTTCCGGAAATCCAGAGAGTTCAATGAAAAGGAGGTTTGCACCATTGCTCTACCAGCTGACAAAAGTTGAAGAACAATTTGAAGCCACTTTTGAGAAAATAATGTTTATAAATTGCAATTTCTTCACACAAAAATTATGTGAAACTATTAATTTTTTCAACAAATGAGTATGTGACTTATTTATGGATCAAATTTTTTAGAACATTAAGGAAAATAGATCTATCATCAATATTTTGTATTTCTGCAATGTTAATTGTTTTAAAATTGCTTTTTTGGCACCCTCATCTCTAAAGTTGAATTTCATGGACCATGGATACTTAATGCTTCACTTTTGCAGCCTAGGCCCTACAATTGTTTGTTTTAGAGATTAAGCTGTGAAATAAGGCAAGTAATGTCAACATAATACAGAAACACTAAATGAAACCAAGTACTAAACTGAATCATTTAGAATAACAATACTATTCAAAATCAATTAAATAATCAACAAGAACAGAATTTACTTTTGAACATTAACATTGAAAACACAATTTGCTAGGGAATCTTCTAAAAATTTTCCAGCGACTCAAGAACTCTTTCAACCTCCACGTCTTTAGAGATTTATAACACTGCTTCCCGCGTTAGCTAATAAATGGGCGAAAAAATGCCAGAAGCAATGTTCAGTATTCTACTCTGGGTCAGAGGTGTTAAAAAAAGTTGCTACTGTTGTTGCCATTTTTCCTACTGTTCACCGAAAGGCTGAGTGCTACATTTATTGTTTTTATAATAAATAATTTATGACGTGGAGTGCGCAGTGGATTCAATGAAACTTATTTAAGGTACAAATTCAATGGTTTTATGAGCTCCCCATCAGATGTTAAAGTAAATACTTTACAAGTAAGACTTTTGGTCCAAAAATAAAATGCACATCATTTTCCTTCAATATTAAATATGTATCATAACACACTGCCAATCTATGAATTTCAACTCTGCTCTAGATTTTTGATTACTTCGGCTCATTCCGATTACTTATTTTCAGATTTAAAGATATATCATCTGCGCAACAAGGTTTTATGCCTAATAGATCTACTCTTACAAATTTAGTCCTTTTGCAAAAGGCTATTTGTGATGCCATGACAAGAGGAGCGCAACTAGATATGATTTATATTGATTTTTCAAAGGCCTTTGATCGCATTAACCATGTCATCTTACTTGCGAAATTAAGGGAGATTGGAATAGGAGGAGCTTTGCTCAATTGGATTGGTAGTGACAGACAGAAAGCAACTTGTTTGTATTAAAGGCTGTTTATCGGGCATATTTGATGTAACTAGTGGAGTTCCGCAAGGTTCGCATCTTGGGCCCCGCAAGGTTTAATATTTTATAAATGACCTACCAGATATATTATACACCCAATAGTCAATGTCTGCTTTATGCAGATGATGTGAAATTGTATAGGGTTGTCCACAATGATGATGTTGCTTTGCTCCAGCGAGATCTTTACAATTTGCAGACATGGTGCATGATAAATGATATGAGGTGAAATGTGGTGAAATGTTTTGTTATGTCATTTACTAGAAAAAGGAATAAAATAATAGCAGATTATAAAATTGAAGATGAAACTTTGAACAGAGTTGATTGTATGAGTGACCTGGGTGTCACGTTTGATGGTAAGCTGACTTTTGGGAATCATATTCAGGGCGTTATTTCCAAGGCACTAAGAATACGGAGTATGGTTTTGTGGAACTCTATGCAGTTTCCATCTGCTATAACCCTTTTGGTTCTTTATCGAGCACTTATTAGGCTAATTCTTGAGTATGCATAGTCTGTTTGGAACGTCTGTTTGGATACAAAATCTAATATATCAGCCACTGAAAGAGTTCAACATAAGTTCCTATAGGTTTTTGTCCATAGAATTGGTCTGACAATGGCCCCAGACAATCATGACTATGATGTCACTCTCTTAAGATCTAAATTAAATAATCTTCATTGTAGAAGAAAGCGTGCTGATATTTATATCTTACGTGATATTTTGTTGGATAGACTAGACTGCGCGAACATTTTTTTTTTGCATACCATTTAGAGTTTCAAAGCGAATCTTTAGGAGAGTGACTTCCTTTTAAGTTGACACTTCTGTGAGTAACTACTGCACTAACAAGATGATGAATCGCATTTGTGGTTTGGCGAATTAGCTTGGGCACCGATTATGACATTCCGACAATTGGAAATAATGCGTTTAAAGGTTTTTTGAATAGAATTTGAATTAGTTCTGATTATGTGAAATTTGTAAGCTTGTATATTACTTTCAATTCATCCTTTTCTGCTTATATTTATACTATGTTTCACCTAAGAGATCTTTTTGATATTTTATAAGCATTTTATATTTTCACAATGTAAAGGCTTAGCCATAAATTTGATAAAATAACTAAATAAATAAATAAATAATTGAAAGACTTCAGTTCCAAATATGCTGTTATTTTAGCATAATTACTGATGCCAATGTTTTATTTTATTTTTACAGTGTTTTCCAGCATTGAACATTTTGACCATAAAGTTGAAGATTTTACAGTTTCCAACTGTTTCAAACCCATTGTATTAATTAGTATTACTATAGTATAAGAATTTAATGACAGCAACAAATTCATTCATACCTTCTGGAACAGACATGACATTCAGTTACACCAAAATTATTTTCATTTCTCCAATTCAAAAATGCCTTATATTCTTTTTCATATATTCCCCTTGACTTTTCTAGCAAAAGATTTAAAATTGCCATTTTAGCTTTTTGTCAACTTTCTTTAAGAATATGTATGCATGAATCAGCCATTGTTGCACTCTATTCAATTGTTTAAGGTACTCATTTACGTCAAAAGGCAGTTTTTCCATGAAAATGTGCTGCTTTTACTTTACACCTTAAAGACATACGTGTTCCTTCTGAATGTGGGAATGGATTTTATTACTATTCATTTCTAGTAAAGAGTATTGTGTAACTAATTATTATACAAGTCAAAGAATTAAGCAATTAAGCAAATGGGCATGTATTTAAAAAAGGTAATATATGTTTTTAGGTAACCAAATAATAGCAAAAGGGAAGTCATTGAATTATCTCTAACCAACTATTTAAAGATACAGTAGGTTGTGTGGTTGCTGAAATTTTTAACTGAAGATGATATGGTACATATAGAACTACATTCAGAGATTTTCCGGAACTAAATTGTGGCTAGTGGCCTTCTTCCTTGACACAAGCTTTCCGGGTTTCCTCTTTGTGCTTTTATCTTGTTGCTTTTACCAAGTATGGTGGGAGTGACAAACATTTCTGAGTCAACTATTGCAATGGCTGTTAAAACAGTACTTTGTCGAAAACAAATGAAAGGTAAAAAAGTTCTAATAACTCATCGCTTGCATATGTCAAAAAATCAAAAATGTATCCATTTCATTAGAAATGATATTATTAGTGTATTTGGGTATTAATGGCTCTGGGTGATATTACCATGAAATGCCTTGCTGATGTAAATTGGATAGACCGATCTTCAAATCACTTCAAATTTTTTCAGTACAAAGTCTATTTATACACTAAAGAAATTTATCTTTAAAAAGAGATCCCCCCAAGGAAAATAGTATTTATAAATGCAATACAAACTACCTCAGCATAATAGTAGGCAATGGCATTTACACACTACCTATTCTCTGCCAAAAAAAACAACAACAACATACAAAGCCTTTATAAGAAGCCTGCAGACAATTTAAAAAATATTAACATAATCAAAAAATTTAATAACTAAACTACGGAGCTTTCCCTGAAGACTTACTACAGCAATAATGAATACCTCAATGACTAAATAGGTTTTAAAGATACTTTCTTATAAATACAAATAAACACAGATGATATCATAAGATGCTAAGAAACAATTTAAGTTTATTACAATACAAGAAAGCACTTAATTTATTTTACTGTAAGATGCTACTACTAATGTAAAATGAATGCTTATACTAATATGCAGCATACAGTTATGAATATGTTTGTGTAATGTAATACGTAAAATCTCAGGGCTAGAAAACTAAATATCATTTGAATGTATATACAAGTGTGAGAACGTAGATGTATGTACATAATTGTAAGCATGTACAACATAAAGTAAAAATGTTGTTCCTTTACAAAAGAGTATATGGTAATGTACTGTCATACCAAAGCAAAGTGATTTGTTATAATTTTTACAACAAATATTATTCGATAATCGCATATATAGTATATGCATGTATTATATGAACTGTACTTGATGTGAACTTGGACAAATTATCCATTAAATTTTGAAATAAATAAAATGTATATTTGAGTATAATCTAATATTTAATGCTAGTGGAAATCCATGTGATTTAATTACATGGGATATTTAAAACCAAATCCTTTTCCTTGTCTGGATATTTATTCATCTTATTCATATATTCAGACAGGAAAAGGAATGCATTCTGTCTCTAGTGTATACTCTCCTTAGTCTGGCCTGGCACGGTCATATACATATATATTTTCCCAGTATAAAACACAACCCACAGCAGGTAGAGCGAAATGCACTGGCAACCATGTTTGAGCGGGTCAGATAGCGGCAGGTGGTTTCAAGCAGGTTAACTGTCGGGAAGTATACTTAATCCCCTCTCCCACTAACGCCACCCTGAGGAGGAGAGCAGGTGACCACCGTGTCCACGAATTCAAAGAGAAAGGCATGCGCCTGCTTGTTTGGTGTCGAAAGAAAATTAAATTGTCAAGGACGAGGATTCCTTCGTATATTGTTTAAAAGTGAAATAAATTGCTGTGTAAAATATACATTGAGGTCACTTTAATAGTAAACTTTGCTTGATTTAGTTTCATAACAAGATAAATACGCTCCAGAACATATGCTCCAGAAATGTATATGTTTTATACTTTTCTGTTTTAAATAAATATTAACAAATTATAAATTCAGAGTCAAAGAACAAATGTTTGTTGTTATTATTGTTATTCGTATTATTGTTGTTGTTATTATTATTATTATTATATTATTATAATAATATTATTATTATTAATATTACTAAGAAGTATTTAAGAAAGTAAAAAGAAATAGTTAAATTTTATATTTAGTTCTGCTATGCCAAAAGTAGTGGAATATTCCCACAATATAAGTGTCTTAGATTACTCGAAAGTTTGTTCCTTGCAATAAATGAAGGAAGACTATGAAAAAGAAAATACACACTAGTGTCTTCATGTTAATAATTTCAAATGCTTTGTCTGTTGAACTAGTGCAGTTGTAATTCAAGCTCCTTACTTCACAAACTAGATTTATTTCATTAAGTATTATGAGTATTAATTCTCGTAAAGAATTTTCTTCAATACAATTTTATGCCAACAATCTTTCTGACCTTCGGATCTATTAATTTTAGAGATAATTATTGTAAATATAACTCAACTGTTTATTACTGTAGAAACAAGTTTCATTAATAGAAATAAAAACAAACAAAGAAATATATGATGAAGGAATTCTTACATATTGCCACCTAATAATTTGGAATTCAGAGTTACAACCATAGATCCAATCCACACAATAACAAATACTTCTGCGACTTCTGGTCCACCATCATTGGCTGAATCATCTGATGATCCGGATGATCCACGTAACACCCTAGAAAATGATGTGTGATTAAAGGTACATGTACAAAGAAACAAAGAATGAATAAGCATTTTCTTCACTCACATGGCCATGAAAGTACACAAGACCAAAGGACCCCACAAATCCCCTGAAATAAAAATGCACGTCATGAAAATCAGTTTTGCTGAATTAAACACTAATAATGAACAAATAAGAAAGTAAATAACATCCATTTAACTCACATTCTTTGAGCAAACTTTTCTTTTCTTTTGGATAAAGAACATGAAAGAATTTCACACCAACCGCTTTCACATCCCTCAACTGAAACAAGATAAAACATTCTTTTAGGACAAAAATGACCTTATTTCTATGCAATCTATCTCTTGCACTTATGCTACATTTGCCTCCATTCAAAAGCATTACATTTTTCTGAGAATAAATAATAAATAGACCAGATTTTGAGGCTCTAGAATCGTTAGTTATGTACCAAGAGCGTTATAAGGTTTCTAATGATTGAGCAGTGACAAAAAGCCTGAGGGCCTTTGACCCAAGATTTTATTTTTTACCCAATTTGAATGATACAGATTTACTTATTTACTAATTAACTATGTTAACTTGACTCAGTTTGTCTTCTCATATTTCCCTCCAATAATTCCCCTTTATTTCCATCTATAAGAGAACATGTAGCATCATTCAATTGTTTTCATATTTCTCTTGTAACCACAATCATCTTGATCCAGGTAAGCTATGCAGTATATATTGAGCTCTGTATTGAAAGCAATAACAAAAAAACATTTTAGGAAAAAAACATATTTCCTATTAAGACATTAATACAAAATATTTTAAAAACTTAGGATGGAAGTGGTAAATCATAATTATAGCATACAGAAATAATCAAAGATACAAAGAAATACACTTAATTTTAAACCTCTGGAACAAAATTATTTTCCATAATTTGTCTCACAATATACACCCAAAACCTATTCTAATTATGTGACTGAGAACAATGTCTTATTTCTAGGGAACGTTATTTATTGTAATAAAAAATCCAAAATATGTAAAATAACAATTCATGATATTGCTCAACATGGCCCCTTACGAGGATTTTCAAATTGTCAAACACAAAATGCGGCCTTTCCGACCTTAAAATGGATTCGAAGCAGCTGAAGTTCTACCTCCCAAAAGTAAATGAACAGTAGCCTTTACCATAACTAACGAAATATTCAATAGGTACACAGAACATACAATGTTTTTATCAGAAGCACATGTACAGTTTTAATGCACTGCAAGTGACAGATCAGAACAGGGGGCAGGGGGACCATGCTCCCCTTACACCCAATAATTTCCACCTGGCCTCTGCAGCATCATTGACCAGAAGGCCCTATGGTTCAAGACAAGGCAGTGGCAAAATTGCTAGATCTAGTTCTTCCACTGAATGGAAGAGAATCTTAACAGTTGATAGTTTTCCATGGTTTCTTCAATCAATTCTGGGCAAATGCCAGAACATTACCCTAGAAACGGGCAACTAAATGTACACGATGTTTCCTTCCTCATCCTTATCTTTTCCTCTCTCCCCTCACCAAACACATGCATGCACCCCCCCTCCCAACTTACATTCATGTGAACGAGCACATTTCTTGGAAGATCAGTCGGCATTTTCTGGCTGGAATGGTTCCACGCTGGGGAAAGTACCTAGATGGACTCGCAAGTCGCCAAGTAGGTAGTCCCATATCTTATTTTCCAGCAGGGGAGGAATACCCCCACCTCCCTGGATATACACTTACAGGACGAATGATCTAAGTAGTTTACATGCTCAGAAACAACAAGTCATCCATCATAACTGAACTCAAATGATTGAAAACAAGGGCCACACACTAATCGCATCACATTATAAAAGAGTATTCCCATTGAACTTGAGAGAGCAGGATATTTGTGAAGAGGTTCTGAATTTTGCATCCCTGACGTAGGGGTGTATATTTCATGGTGGGGTGCAGCAGAACACTCAGCATTCAGGCACAATTATCTTTCGACATAAACTTGATGATATAGTGATGACTATATGTGATGATATAGTCCTGAACACTGCACAAGATGCTCCCTCCCTTTCTCCTCCACTGAAAGAATGAAAAAGAATAAGAAAGAAAGAAGAGAAGAATGAAGGAAAGAAAGAAAGAAACGACCAAAGAATGAAAGAACAAAGAAAGAGAGAAAAGCAAAGAACAAGAGAAAGAATTATAATTCTGTAAAACTTTTACAAACAGACTTTATAGATTTTTTTAGGAAGAATATTGACCATTGTAGAAATCATGACCGTTAATAAGTAGTAGGATATGGATCACGGGATCGGTCAATTAATGAAATACATTAGTTTGCCAACGTTTCGGAATATTTAATTCCTTCATCAGGGCTAACAAAAAAAAACACAATCACAATAAATATTATTATTAGATTATTAATTGTGATTGTGTTTTTTTGCTAGCCCTGATGAAGGAATTAAATATTCCGAAACGTTGACAAACTAATGTATTTCATTAATTGACCGATCCCGTGATCCATATCCTACTAAGAATATTGACATTTTGGGTGTCAATGATTCTCAGCATGGAATTATTTCCCCGTGATAGGATAAAATTGTTTATTTTTATATTTAACCCATTAAAGCCCTTGTTCTGAAAATGGAACAGTCAATTTCAAAGGGATTTTGTCTTATCTCAAGCAAACGCTAGGTGTGCAAAATTACTTTGAGCTCTAATGGGTCAAATTTAAATTTTGAAAATTCAATTAACATCTCCCTCCCTCTCCACTTACTGCATACTTGTGAGTCAAGGATGAGTGGAATTTTTTGAAGAAAAGTAATTTCAACCATGTGCTTCATCTTTCAAACAGCAAATTCATTACTTGATGAAATCTAATAAATATTTTTTACAGAAAATTGTCTTACCACATTGTTCAATTTGTATTTCAATATACCCTTTAACCCCTACCCTGGGATCCATCACTAGCAACACAGTACTTCTTTTCACTTGTACACCAGCTCCTCATAAATATTGTAACATATACTTTGAAAATATTTTATATTTTGAATAAAATTCTTGGGTGAAGTGGTGGATGTGGTGAAGTCTAGTGTACAATTATTGCATTATTTCTCCGACTTTAATGCATAAAACCTACTTTCAACCACTCCAAAACCTTGTTGAGAACTGATTGGCAACATTTTATGGTCAGAAAATGCTTGTAGAGAACATTTTAAACAAAATAATGAATTTTTTTAAACATTTTCTATTTTTTTTTACGTTTTGGAAAAAATAAGTACATATATATGTACATATTTTGCATTTTTTATTACAGTAAATTCCGTTCCCTCGTTATTAATAACTTCGATTTTGGCTTGTCATGTTTCATCTTGACATATGTTGATGATGTAAAGTTATACCTTCCAATTAATACTGCATGTGACTGCAATAATCTTCAAGATAACAAATAAATTTTATAATAACTGTGTTAGTCTCAAGTTGGTTAACCCTGTTAAACCTTAGGTACTATCATTTAGGAGGTTAAAAAAATGTCAAAAATTAATTACACTTACAATTTTAATGTTAATAAATAATTAATAAGTAGTCAGTATTGTTGAAGACTTTGGTGTAATATTCGATTGTCATTTATCATTTAAGCCACATATTGACCAACTTGTTAGTATCAATAAAACCTTGGGCTTTCTCATGAGATTGGATAGAAAGATCAACTCTGTCAAGGTGTTGAGAATTTTATTCCTCAGTATTGTTAGATCTAAACTTGAATATGCTTCAATAATTTGGTCACCAAATTGTAAGGATCTTTTTAAAATTTTCAAACAATATCAGTGTAAATTTATTAAGGACCTTGAGTATAGAGACCCTGGAATTTATCCCCCTTATGGGGTTCACCATGAATATTTGTTGGCTAAATTTCATATACAAAATTTAGTCAGTAGAAGGCAGTTGTCTTTGATAATTATATTTCTTAAGATTTTAAATAATTTGATTGCCTCACTATTCAAGGTCAAATTACACTGTCTGCCCCATGTTACACTTCTCGTTATTATAAACCTTTTAATGTTGCTGCAACTAATATCAATTTTACACTAACTAGTGTTCTTTGCACAATGATCATCAATTGCATAATGAATTTGTTTCTAATGCTGAGCCAAGCATTGACTCATTTACTAATTCTTTAAATGCACTAATTAACTCTGCTATTAAACATGTTTATTCACTATTGTAATATATCATCACCATTGTTATATTATAAATCTTTTTATTCTAATATACGCCTATAAATGGGTATATCCCACAGGCTTTGTACATTAATAAATAAATAAACAAATAATGAGATTTAACTAAAGGAATGGCTAAATAAAATTTAAAAAGTTGATGTGAAAATAGTAAATTCTAATGACCTAAGGTGTAGTAAGGCCTAAATACCTGACAAAACAAGAGCACTTCTCAGTCATTGTATATATGGAACCATGGACCATTGTTTGCAAACAGATAAAATTCTTTTTGAAGTTGTTATTTTAAAAATAATGAGAAACCCTCTTTTAATAGAAAACAGAGTTAGGACAAGTTTAGGAACATATTAACCCATTTTATTATTACATATTCCATTAAAATTCCCCTCTCCTAGCAGCTTCATAATTAAACATGTCAATGTTTCTTTACATGCAATTTATATTAATATTTATATAAAAGGACCAAGTGATGGTTGCCAATAGATAGCTAGGTATTGGATAAAAGAATAGAAAAAAAATTTATTGTAGTTACATAATTGTGAGGCACTACTCAAGACAACTTTTGAAACAAAACATTATCATTACATTCATTCATCATATTCTACTGTGAAGTCATCAACCATTCCAGAATTATCTATGGGGCTGTCCATAAATTGTTACACAAATTTGGAGTATTTTGAATACCACCTCTCCCCCTGTAATGCATCATCTCCTAAATAATAGCGTAACACTTGCGACAACACACCCCTTTTAAGTGAAAATAAATTATAACACACTAAAAGCAATTTGTATTAATTTTATTTGTGTTGTATATTAAAATTTATGATAATCAAAGCCGGAATAAGTTTGCAAGGCTGACTTCTTGGCTGTCTGGGTGACACCGCGTAATGGGCTGAGCAGCCAAAGCTTATGTGTACATTTGGTGAGGTTGACTGCATCTAACAATGACTGGGGGCAAGTTGTAAGTGAAGGAAAGACATAGAGTGGAAAAAATGTTTGAACCGAAGCCGTGTACACACAGTTGTGGATTACCCATAGGCAATTGTCTACTGTGTCAATTGAAATGGATTCTAAAATATATTACAATCACTTCTGAATTATTTTTTTTTTTACTTACAGATTCAATAAAACATTGATTAAAAAGATTTCCAATTATTGTAACAAATTACACCTAATAACTTTGTGTATTATTATATAATGTATTTTCTTTTAAAACAAATTAATTAGTTAATATTTCATTGTTTTAGTATAAACATAAAAAAGGAATTATTTCAGCAAATGTTGGAAATGTGAAAATATAAATATATATCAATGTCAAAATCAAATATATATCAATAAACTAATACCCTCTACACCTACGTAACCCTAGTGTACCGCTGCCTACCCCCCATCTAGTGTTATGTAATTTATAGATGTCCCCCATTTCATCTTCAACCTCTATGCTTGAATGCTTTAAGTTTTCCATAAAAAGTTCAGGCATACGAAAGTATAAAATGACAAACAAATTCAATATCATGAAGCTTTTCCTTTCTTATTCGTTTATCTATAGATTTTTTCCTATGATTATAGAATATTTCATGGTCATGAAAAATTCAACTTATCCAAATTAAAGCTTTTCAATAGTTTTCATTGAGGTCTTTTCTTAAAATATAATTGATTGAAATTTCATCAATTTTCAGAAATTATGAATTGGTAACAACAATGTACGGTGTAAATATAACCAAGAGTCAAATCTACAATTAAATCATTTAAATTACAGTTAGCATAGTACAGTTTTTATTAATGACAGACCTAAACATAGTTGAATTTTTTTGTTGCATGTTACACAAATAATTTATTTTAAAACAAATTTAGCAAAACTTAGTAATTCTGTTTAATCATATTTCTTCGTTTATTAAACTTTCACATTCTCATCCTCTAAGTTCCCAGATCATGGATTTAGTCTGAAGTTCTGAAACTGTAATTAAATTTGGAAGACAGCCTTAGTGCTTAATGTTTAGATCTAGTGATTACAAAATTCACGTAAAGTGACCATTTTTTTTTAAATTTACAAATCAAATAATTTTTCAATAATTTTAAAATTACACATACACAAATGACTTAGAGCCTGGAAGTTTCACAACATGCTTTTTTTTTTATTATTGTTATGATTTTATGACTTTTGACAATAGGAATCAATTAATTGGACTTCTGGAGTTGTTTTAGTAATTTTTCATTTTGCCTATTTTAGCTTCTGATGCCTATTTTTGGCATTTTGCCTTATTTGTGCCTTTTCTGCCATTTTCGCCATTAATTTCCCTTTTCCCCCCTCCTGGCACCAATCTCTACCAAGCTGGAATCATAGCTACAAGCCTGGATAACAAGAAGGCATGGACATATATTGTCTTTCTGTGGACGCAGAGGCTCCAATGTCAGGTTGTGTTAATTATCTAGAAGGGAAAGAAAGACAATATCAGTGAAGATTTTTGATATTTTTCATTGATGCTACCAGACTTCTTTGCTCAAGAGGAATGTCATCCTATATTTGAGTAAGGCCTCGGATCCCTTTGGAGGACAGAGCTCTGTATATGATATACCCATCTCAGTTTCTTCTGGTTGTCTCTTCCCTTCTGGTGATTACACAAGTGCGAAGAACGAAATTTTTAGTTCAGTTTTCAATTATACTGTTTCAAGATTCAAAAGGGAGCCCACAATCGCATTTCGTAGAGACAGCGTCACAAGTAAAATTCATAGTCGTCATTCCGTATGGTTACATGCAATCAAGATTAACAAGAAAAGATGTATTGATTGATTTCTTTTGATTCTTAATTGATGATTTATTTCCATGTAAATGGTACAGTAAATCTTACTTAGAATAAAAATGTGAATCATTTTAACTATTATTTTTTTTTTACAATAATTACCTGTAAATAATGATTTTTCAATGTTTCCTGTATTTTACCCCTCAACTTTAGCATGAACCTGAAGTTGAGAGGCTTCAGGGGAAGAAGAAGAACTTCACCATGAATAAATGCCTTTTTTGAGTGCATATTTTAGTAAATATAAATGCCTTTTTGCCTGCCTATGTTAGGTAAAACAAATGCCTTAACTTCTGGGCTCTACAAATGACACTTGTAATTACGGCTAAAAGTATTAGTATTACTCAAACCTAGAGTACACAGTTATAAGATACAATTGTTGTAAAGGATGAAAATGATCGAAGTGGAAGGACACAGGCACACTGTTCACCCTCTATGCCAATTTTATTGCATATAGAAATGCTGTAAGATCATGACATGTATCATTGAATGCAAGGTTTGGTTTGATAGCATGGTCGGTCAGAGCATCTGTATGAATAACACAAGGCCCCAGGCTCGAGTCCCAGAATCTAATATTTGCTCTTCATGAGAAATCATTTTCATTATACATTTTACTTTTATAATACAATTATGAAATAATTATTACATACCACTGTGTCACGAATAGGTTCATCTAAAGTATTGAATTCTGGTTTTCCATGCTGCTGACTTTTTTGCTGATTGGGCACAGTCATTTCTCCTTCCACTGACGCTCCAAAATCTTCAAACACCTATTACATATAATGTTAAAAGAACACATTATCATCACATATATTCAAAACAAACCGAGCGGAAAAACTAGTGTCATGTCACGAAAACATGCGAGTATTCTGCTACACTTCTATATTTTATGTTATAGAAACTTAAGCAAAGGAACTTTCAAAGAGAGCAGGATGAAACAACATTTATCACCACTCGAGATCATACCACCTGCACTCACAACACATACTGTCTGTTATCTAAATACTTACGTCCAATTTTGCATCTTCTCCAGACATGATGGCAAATTTAAATAACGTAAATCAGTACCAGTTTTCATCTACAGCTCCCAAACAACACGGAATACGTGATAACTATCAGCAATCGTCAATACCAGTCGACACCAAGCAGAACTGTCACGACGTCAAAACGAACACGCTACATAGATGATACAAAACATATGAATATCGCTTTTGTGTACACTCTTGTGCCAAATAAATATGGCGTCGTATGTTTACATACCAAATGATGTGTTCGTGTTGGAAAGTCCCTGTCCAACACAGCTGCTGGGCGCAGGCGGGAATGTGAATGATAAGTATGTTCTATACGGTAGTTGCTCTTGCATGTATTGCATTTTGTATTGGAATAGAAGCTGATGTAAATGTTGCTGAAAAGACTCAAGAGGAAATCAACAAGAGCGAACAATTATGTATCCTTTGAAGTAATACAGTTAGCATTGATTGCCAGTTCAAGACACCATGTTTAAGGACACATGTCAATAATTTACCAAAATGTTTAGTATTTGCCCTTAACGAGTGATCCAGTTCGCAAACTGTTCAAGCAACGGCGAGCAGAACAACTAGATGCTGTTAAGGGCCTTGTAGCTCTTAGCAGCTATGAAAAACAGTATAAAATGGTCAATGTGATACTTGACAAAGTTTTCAGTGTATGATTTTTTCATTATCTTAATGAATTATTATATAGAGAGAAAATAAATTAATAAATGTTACAGTTTTTATTCCTGCTACTCAGAGTGGTAGAAGATGCCATACTATTTAATTTCACTAATTTATTTACTAGTATTGTAAAGTAGAATGGAAAGTACATGTGGCTTTAGAAAAATTTGTGTATGCAATTCAAGTTAGCATTAAAAAAAAGGCCTTTTGTAATGTTCTGAATTAAGGTTTGTACATGAACATATATCAGACAATACCCAACAACAAATATTTTAATCATACAAATATATAATAGGGATTATATATAAATCATATGAGACATTTATTTATGCTAACAGTTCATTTGACAGACCATTTTCACAAATATTTTGTATCCAATAGCTATTCTCAAGATTTGTACAGGCATGGTGGTTCTTACTGGCAAGAATACTGTATATTATGTCATTAGAGATAAGATAAGTTGCAGAGGTACTCAAAGAAAAACAAATTATGTGTATAAAAATAAATAATAACTACCGATTTTGGAGATAAATTGTGAAACTATGCTAAGTAGTGATTTTTACAGCGCATAAAGGGAATGTAAATAAAAATATATGTAATTGATCATGAACATAGTAAAATGTACAAGAAGTTACATAAATGTTTACCTAATTTTGAGCATGCATTCTTTCAAACCAGTTAAGAAGTGCTAATGAAAAGTGATTGAAATTGCATTCCCAGTCTTATGCTATTATGAAAAATGAACTAAGCTAATACTGACAAATCAAGTAGCAAAATTGTTATCAATATTAATGAAGTACTTGAAATGTTAAAAGGGTTAACATCTTGTTTTTTATTAGCTGAAGCATGGACAAGTGTGCAGTTCTCTTGTAAGTTGTTAAGATCCGTACTATACTCTCACAGATTTCCAGGTCCTTTAAGCGTACCGAATACTGATTGACCGGCTTCGTTTTTCTGCGCCGTTCGATGTGATAATGTTCGCAGGTCTGATCACAGAATTTACAAGCACGTGTCAACCGGTTCGTGTAAGGGTTCTTGTTTACGGAAGCCGTTCAGAGCCACCCAACTACGTGTCGCATTTCGTAATTTACGGTCGTCCAATATTGATTAGTCATTCCTTCGAGGTATAAAATTCCATTCATATTTCTTTTCTATTCTTAACAGACGACTGAAAATTTTATTGCCATAAACACTATCAATTCTTTACTTTCCGCCGTTTTTAAACTCACAATTTTCAGAATTGCTACACATGGGAAAGAGACAATCCAAAACATCTGGCAACCCTGTAAATGGTACATTAAATCAATTATATTTATTGATTATATCATTAAAGTTATAGTTGGATTTTCCTCACATGTTTTATTTCCTTGTAAAATGCCATACTGTATAAATAAAAAGTTGGAATGGAAAACGGGACTCCAAGGAGCTTTAAAACATAACTCTCTTGTTTTATAGTCCAGTCGTATGGTGCTCAAAAAGGGCAAATAGCTGAAAGTTTCGGTGTAGTTTTGATATTTGGTTCCTGTATGTTTTTTGGGTCGGTGAACTCCAATATCAGATTTGCCAACAAAAAATTGCCCGAAAACACGCATTTTAAGTAAAAATGGGCAAAAATCACGCCTTTTTTTTTCAAAGAATTTTAAAAGCCATCCATTTCTCGTGCATTAATGGCCCTACATGAAATAAAAGAAGATAAAAGTACCTATCTTAAATATCTTAAGTGTTTTTTTTCTCCTGTTAACGGTTTAGCCGTGAGAGCACTGCGAAATTTGGTGATATAAGAGAAACACGTTGAAAAAAGCGGGAATTATCCCACTTTATCTCAATATGCCAAAAACTATCAATTTTTCGTAAATATTAACCCGATATGAAATGAAAAGAGGATAAAATTGTCTACATTTTGTGTGTTCAAGGTTTTCTTCTAGGACGTCTTCTATGGTGTTGCCGTTAACGTGTAAAATATGCCTCCCTCACTAACTCCTATACGTAATTTACATCCAATTAAGTTGTAACAAATAAATACCGCTCCTTGTGAGTCAGTTTACATTTTATTTGGAAAAAAGAAAAGTAGGTAATTAATAATGTGAAAAAGAAAATTAATATATTTGAAGACGATTCCTTCACCGTCGCGTAATTTTCGAAGGTCCTGGTTTTCATAGACATCTGCTATATGCAAGATCATGGCATTAGCGGGTCTTTTACTATAACTCTTGAATATTATATTGTTTCTAATAATTGGCATTTTTTAATATCTTCAATATCCAAGTCCTCTTCAATTGGTTTGTCAGGTCCAGTGGCGTCATCTTGTTGTTCTAGCTCGTATCTCGCCTTTCAGGACATTTTCAGAAACGACTGTCATATTGTCGCAACACTTTTCACAGTTGAGACACAATTTATTCATTAATTCCTGCCTTCTGGCCGTTACTCCCCCGTTTTTGGAGCATTTGCAGGAATTAAATTTCAATAAAACTGGCTGAGCAAGTGGTACTAACAAGTAGTCAAAGGCGCAAGGACATTTTTCGAACTTTTCCCTCTCCATTCTTCTGGATTTTTCTACATCTAGCCGTGACTGTAACTGATAATAAACTCTTGATATTAAACTACATGATAATAAACTCTGTTGCTGTGCTGCAAATGGTGGTAGTGCATCAACGTTTGCCTCAGTTGAGGGCAAATTTAGCAGACATCTCAACTGTCAGAGTAAAGGCACGTTCTTTGCACTGGCGCCGAATAGTGAAACCTGAAAAAGTTCACCAATATCAGCAACCATCTCATTAGTTGCGTTGGAGAGTTCGATAATTTTATAGTCAGCAGGATTAGTGTTCTTGGTTTGTCAGAAATGCATTATTCCAGGCTTGGCCAATGCCGAGGTTTCGCAATCACTCATTGCTTCTGAGAAAACGAAATTATCGGTAATTGTTTCACTTATAGCAGCAAACGGGAAAATGTGATATTTAGATATTTATTTAGCCAAAAACAGTAAACTGTATGTGACGTATGGGAGAGAAAATCATCTGCGCACGCTTGTGGGTGAAGAAACTTTGTCTTTCTCGTGTTTCAAAAATGACACATTTTGCATGCTTCCAAAGAGCTCTCAATATTACCAACATATCTACTATATTCTCACGAACTTCAATCATGGTCTTATTTTTTGGATCTAAGGACTTGGATCTGTGTTTATTATAGGAGTGTCTGCGTCTTCCTTGGCTTGTTTGCATGTCATTCCTGGTGCATGTTAATTTTGTAATCAACTTTGCTATTAACCGTTTTTATTATTCGTGTTAACGAGAAAATTCTCTTTTGACGTCGCATGAATCGTTGTGTCGTCTAATACTATGTGCGCAAATTTTTTAGACCTTTTACATCGTTAAGCACTTCAGGGTAGCCTGAAAAACACATTAAGTAAATATGCTTGTGATTGATATTTGACACATTCAACATGTTTCACGGATCGACTATTATGTCTTGTATGAGATAAAAACCTGTCATTGATGAATTGAATTTGCACCCTGAATTTCTTTTGTTATTAGTTTGAATGCGTTTTAGAGTGTTCATGTTTGTCAACAATAACTTTGCCTGGAAACACGTTTTTAAAGCCAAAATATGTATTAAAAAAAACAGGACTTTTTTCAGATTTTTCAAAATAACTTATAAGTTATTCAGTGAAAAACAAACGCGAATGCCATGTATATGAAGATGTTAAAAAAAAACAGGGCCTCCGAAACCTACTCGTCGCTGAAGGCACGTTCGTCTTCCAAAATATAGATTTTCTTTTTCACAGTCATTATCTACTTTGCTTTTGCCAATTAAAATGTAAACTGATTCACAAGGCGCCGTATTATTGCCTACTTTCCTTTTACTTTCTCCCTACTGAGTAGAGAGCTGCGCGAAAAAGGGGAATTTTTTGACAAACAAACAAACAACTCTTAATACGAGGCCCTGGTAACAAAAAAGTGGATAAATCTAGTTGTGAAATTTAGGAGGGAAATCCTCTATCACGTGGTGTAGCCAGAATCGATGTTTTGTGGGTCCTTGATACAGAAAAATCGAATGTCGGCAAAACGTTTGTCAACAATGCTAGCGGCTAAACCGTTCAGCCGATTTTCTCCAAAAATGATTTTTCCCAATCGATCTGGCTGATGTCGCGGCCCCTTGAATTTGAAACTATTTCAGTTTTGGGGCTACTTTACATGAATCCCCTGGGACATTTTCAAAAACATGGCTCCATCGTTTTTTATTAAAATTTGCTGTTTGATAGTGTGAGGGACATTTAAGAGAATGGTGCGGGTTTCATGTTCGTTGAAAATCCTGATTTTTCGAAAATTGCAAAAGTTAGATAAAGATTTTTTTCTTCGATGAAATCTGTTTCTTAAAGATAGATTTCGAATTAAGGTAATGTACAAGTTTTCGAAAATTTGAGTGTTTATCGCGTAATAATGGAGAGAAAGTACGTGCTGATTTAGCACCAGTAGTTTCCAATGAAAATATAAACTGATTCGAGGGGTGCGGTATTTGTATACTTTATTAGATGTAAATTACGTTTAGGAGTTACTGAGTGAGAGAGGTTAAGTGGAGTACCGTTTTCACAGTAACATTCAGGGACATTTTACACAACGACGACACCATTCATCCTAGGAAATAAAACCTTGTACACACAAAATGTACCCAATTTTATCCTCTCATTTCATATCAGGTTAATATTTATTAATTTATCCATTTTTATTTAAAAAATGATACCTTTTAAGTCATATTGAGATAAAGTGGAATAATTTCCGTTTTATTTTCTCGCAACCGCGTACGCAAGAGAAAGTTATGTAATGCTTCGCGAAAAACTGCGTATTTCCGACAGAATAGTAGTTTATGCAATTAGTTTATAATGTTAAACTTTATTGCACGAGTACATGTTTTGAAAACGAGTGATGTTAGGAGCGAGTTTTCAAATTTGTACGAATGCAATAAAGGAACATTATAAACGAGTTGCATACGCTATTCTTTTGTATTACAGGATTATACATTTTTAAGAGAATCAAACAATATTGCGAAACAACTTCCTTGTGACGTCCCGGCCGGGTATTTGACATCTGTACGAGAAAACGGTGGTCTGCTGTTCCATTTACCGCTCCCCCCCCCCAAGATTCTCTAGTTGCGATTGGCTGAATGTGTGATGACGCAATCATTCGTGCCGTAAAATCTAATACGTCGTCATTTGTGGCGTAAAAGGTCCTTTTATGAACGATTTTTTGCAATTGAAAAGGTCGTTTATAATGCTGGTATTTAAAAAAAAAGTTACAGGGCCCTAGAAACGAAAAAGTGGATAAATCCAGTTGCTAAATTTAGAAGAAGAACAATTCTCTAACACGTGGTGTAGCCAAAATCCATGTTTCGTGGGTCTTCGATACCAAAAATTCGAATAACGGCAAAACGTCCGCCCGTCAAGAATGTTAGCCCCTGAACCGTTTAGCCAATTTTCTCCAAAATTAATGTACCCTAATCGATGTGGCTGATATCGCGGCGCCTTGATAACTGATATTTTATTTTTTTGGTGAGGGAGAGAATTTACATAAAGCCCTTGGATATTTTCAAAATTTTTCAAAAAATGGCTCCATCGTTTTTTATTAAATTTTATTGTTGGATAGTGTGAAGGACGTTTAAGGAAATGGTTCAATTTTCGTTAAAATCTCTGATTTTTCGAAAATTGCAAAAAATCAAAAAATATTGGGCGTCTTCCTACAACTACAATTATGAAGTTAAGAGATTTTTTCCTTTAATGAATTCTGTCCCTTAAAGATAGATTTGGAAATAAGGGCATGTACAATTTTTCGAAGCTTTGAGTATGTTTCGCGTAATTTTGCGTGAAAGTACAGGCGTGAAAAGTACTTGCTGTTTTAGCAGCAATAGTTTCGCGTTTCGATCACCAAATTTCGGGGTGCTCTCACGGCCAAACCGTTAAAAGGAGAAAAAAATCTTGACATTAAAGGTAGGTAATTTAATCTTCTTTTATTTCATATAGGGCCATTAATTACATGAAAAAGGCGTGATTTTTACCCGTTTTTTTACTTTAAAAAAAGTGTTTCCGGGCAAAAATTTTGTTGTCAAAACTGGCATTCGCGTTCAGCGACCCATAAAACATATAGGAACCAAATATCAAAACTCTCGACTGGTCTATTAAGCCCCGCAAACCTATACTTGAGTTGGCTTTTCCGATATTGTCGCCACTGGGAGGGGGAACTGTGTTATCGTGACCTCAATTAGGAAGCTTTCCTCAGATATTATAGGACGTGGTCTAGCCTTTGTCTTGTGGTTATGGACACTTCCACTTCTTTTTCTCTAGTTTTGATAGTTTTTCATGGCCCCGTACACTATTCCGTATGCTAGTATCGGCAGGACTTGGGCTTTATATACTAGATTGGCGGCGTTCATCTCCAGTTTTAGGAATTTTGTGTCGTTTATTCTATTGTGTGCTTTATTAAGCACTTGCCAATTGTATTGCGATTCCTATGTATCGGTAATATGTCACTAATTTAATTCTGCTGGCTTCTATTGTAATTTCTTCTTTGGAGGAGGTTTATCTACGTTTGCTGAAAACTACGGTACCTTATTTTGTTTCGACCTTGCTTGTTTCGAAATTGTGATTTGTACACCAGCGAACATCGTTCTTTTTTGAGATCCCTGTATTGTCTGTTCATTTTATTGTCTATGTATGCATATTATGTTGGGTCCATAATTGACTATACCGACAGTTGCGTTGGGAGAAATGTGAATAGAGGCCACCGAGTATGTGGAGTAATGCTAGAAATAGGTCAGTGGACGTCTCAAAAAGGCTTTACGTGCTACAAGCTGAAGGTCTTTACTGCAGAGTTGGCAATGAGCATCGGCGTCAGGAGACTAACTTATTGGGGAGGGGGCCGGACGAAAAAATATATATTCGCTATAGACCAGGTACTATAAAAAATATTGGAGGGACGCCCCTCCAACGGTTATGAAATGAATCCCGTTTGTTTTATTAGATGCCCTTGTGTAGATGCCCGTGAAATCTTCGTTACTTTCTCGTATACGTACGTATTTAGGGAGTATATTCGTACTTATACGAGAAAGTACATAAACATATGCGATACGTGCCCCTTGTTTCGATTTGCCACATTTCGCGGTGTGTTTGTTGCAGGCTTTATTCCCGTTCTTTGGGCTATTTCTTTTATATCTGCTGACAAGATGAATAGCGAATAGCAATGCGCTTAACGGGCCTCTCTGGTCTGGATTGATTGATATTTCCAGGCGCGTCAACTGCTAAAGTCATTGGGCCCGGAAGTGATGTGCATGTTTTTTATTGCGATATTCCCCCGCCGGATAGCGAGATCCGCCACCGACCTACATGTCGACTTGCGAGGATTTCCCCAATATGTGTCTCTCGACGTGTGATAGTGAAGTACGTGTGTGTGTAAGGGGTCAGGATAGGATAAAGAAGAGGCGGAGAAGTGCATGGCTCTTTTGTAAGGGTACTGCTTCGGGATTCGCGTGTTAATAGGAGAAACCAGGAAAAACTACCAATCAGAGCAGCTGGCCGTTAGAATTTTCCTCCAGACAGCAGTTGAATTCGACCTACCTTGTGTCGAACATCCTGCCACCATCGAGACTTGAACACTAGGACCTCTCGGTGTGAGTAGCTGCAGTGACATCAAATGATGCCCTAAGCTAAGTGTTGGTCTGTTTAATTGGTTCAGATCGCAATAGGTTTTCTTCTATGGCTATATCGCCTTCGGCTCATTTTCTCCAAAATTGAGATTTCTCGATCGATCTGCACGAACTCGATATTTTGATTTTTGAGGGTGTTTTATATCAAGTCCCAACAACATTTTCAAAATTTTCTCAAAAAGGACTCCAAAGTTTGTGATTAAACTTTGTCGTCAGATAACGCTTGAGAGAATGGTGTAGGTCTCATTTTCGATGAAATCAAAGATTTTTGCAAAACTTCAAAATTTATTCGGGGTCTTCCTACAGCTTCAATATTGAAGAATACTTTCCTTAATGAAATCTATTCTTTAAAGACAAATTTGGAAGCAAGGTCATGTACAATTTTTCGAAAATATGGGTATTTTTCGTCAAATGTAGGTAATTTTTTAAACATTTTTTTTCTAAAAAAAAAAAAGGCTCCAATTTTTTCTTTAAGTTTTTTATTCGTATCTATCAAAAGATGGTAAAAAAGTGGAACTAGTCTCATTTCTGGTGAACTCTCTGTGTTTTCTAAAATTGCACAAATTTAATGATTCAAAACTATAATTTTAAAGGCATATTTCCCTTAAACAAAATCTGTTCTAAAAATTAGCTCTTTAAAACAGGTCTTGTACAATTTTTTTTAAAAAAAGTGGTTTTCGCGTAATATCTGCCAGAAAGTAATGCAATTTATTAAAGGCACATTTTTCTGAAACCGTTTCAAATTTGTTTAATTTTCTCCCCACGGATAGAACAATGAACGCTTAAAGAATGGCTCGGGTCTCATTTTTGTTGAATTTTTGAAAAGTGCAAACTTAGGTATAATGCGAGAACGAATGTGCTATTCAGCCCCTTAGTTTCTTTCTAGCAGTTTCTAAGTCGTCAAAGAGCAGTCTTATTGGTATTCTGGTTGATTATCCTTTCCAGAATCCAAATTTTGTTTGTGTGGTAATTATTCTTACAGAATTTATGCTCTTGTTTATGTTAGTTCGGTTAATATTTTAAAAGGAGTACATTCCAGTGAGCTCTCTAGATATTTGCAGTCTCTTCATCCCACTTTTCACGTATGACTTCGATTCTGGACTCTCTCCACTTTGGTGGGATGCTCCCTGTGTCCTGACATTTGGTTCACAATCTGCTTGTGTCCAAAGTTCACAGAGAATCTCAGATGATTCTATTATGTTTCCATTGAGTATTTGTCTAGTCCTGCTTTCTATGTTTTTAAGGGGACATTTGTTTCTTCTAACTCTTCTCTTGTTGATGCCGAGCCCCACGTATCTCAGAACTTTTGTAAAGAACGTGAAATAGTTTTTGAGATGCAGTGGTTTGTTTGATTCCATGCCATGTCATTGGACAGTATGACAAAGATTTCACATTAGGATATAATATTTGCTTCTCCATTATTGCTTAAGTAAAGAAACTGACCTTGTTTGTGCAACTATTTCAGCTCTATTCAATGAAAATAATATAATTTTCCCCTTTATTTATACATTGAAGGGAAATCTGAGAGTTTAACGTGGAATAGCATTCACAAAATTCAAGTAAGAAAAGTAAAACTTGGCACAAAACACATCAACAAAATATAGTTTTTGAATACAAAATTTCACTCTCCTAGCTTTTATCTTTAAACTTAATTTGTAAAATTGATTTTGTCCAAATATCGTAAAATTGGATATTTTCAACCTTTTTTCAGAAAAGTAGCTTCTATGAAATGGTTTCAAACTTATCTCATTAGACAGAGTGTGTTTTGAAGCTTTTAAAGAATTTTAATTTGATTATCCTTCGAAGGCATATAAAGTCCAAAAAGTGGTAAAACGTGCAGCAGTGATGAAAAAAATTAGTATTCAATAAAAATTCCAGAGTTTAGTTTCCTCTAAATTTCAAGTAAGATAATTGAAATTTAGAACATAATACTTCAACATAATATTATTTTTCAATGCCTAATTTCCTAGCTTTTACCATTATGTATTATAATAATAATACAATACTAAAAAACGAGTGTAAAGTTGATGATTGTTGCCAAAACCCACAAAATAGACCTAGTTTTTAAACCTACTTTTAAAGAAGAGTACCTTTATAAAATATATCTCATTTGAAGAAGCATATTTTGAAACCCAAAGAAAAATGGATTTATTTGCCCACCGTGACATATAATTCCCCGAGTTAGAGAAAGCTGAAAGATATGACCATTGCAGTGAGTTATTTTTAACACACACAATTCCATTATTTTAAGCCACTATTGCTGATTTACATATATTACAATTAAAAATATTTAAATACTAACTATATTATAACTCAAAATTGTTTTAAAATATGATAATAATGATCATTAACAACAACAACAACAACAGTGTGGTCTTAAAATAATAATGTTTTAAAAAGAGCTCCCTTCTCTTAATAAAATTTTAATGAATTCTCATGAATTACTAGGTCATACAAAACAGCAGAGTTTTATTGGAAAGTTCTGGTTACGCAGCAGGAATTAGCAGCTTTCCAAAAGACGAAACAGTGTTGGATGGTTAGTATAATTTTTTACATCATCCTAGCATATAATTTCATTGCTAGAGCTATTGAAAGAGCTTTTTTGTTTCAGCTTTGGCAAATATTTTGGAAAATACTGCTCTTTTTGCAGATATAATGCTTCATTTGCCAGATATATCTCAAAAAGTTCTTGCAGCAAATTATGAATGGCAAGTTTTGTTTCAGTGGAGTATAAGTTTTGCCAATCAAACCCAATTGCTTGATAAGCAAACTGTAAAGTTACTTCATCTCGTAAGTACAATGACTACCAAATATTCTATTTATTACTTTCAGTTTCAATTTGTTTTGAACACAAGTGGCCCTGTCCTCTGGTTCCTTTCTCTGTCCTCAATGTCTTCAAAACATGGTTTGATTATATCTTGACAAACAGTATCTGTTTTTCACTGCGGATGTCAATGTTTTATGAGAAATAGTTGTACATTGGATTAATTGTCTTATTAGTAACATTTAACTCAATTTTAGGCGAATATGGAATTGAATGCTACTGAAAGAGATCCAGATTATGAGAATCCATACAGCAAAAAGGAGGAAAAGTACCAGTTTCAACATGAACAGAAAACATCTAGTAAGAAGAAAAAGAAAGTGAAGAAAAGAGGTCCTAGATTATCAGTTGGTGAGCTGTAGCTCTACGGGTGTGGAAATGTCAAATTTATTTAATTTCTTGGATGTATGTATATAGTGTGAAAAGTATGTTTCATGGGCATTTATTTGAAAATAATTAAGTACCGGTTTTCCATTTACAAGTCATAATCATATTTAAGCAATATTGTTGAGTTGTGTGTTTTCTAGATGTAGTGTGAGAATAATTTGCTCTTGTATAAAACATGGTAAATAATTGAAATATTTCCCAAAATGTAATGTCAGTATCATACATTTAATGTAAGTTACTGAAATATTAGTACATGTTAAAATTAATATTGAATTTTGTCTCAAGAATGTGTTCTTGTATAAATATATTGTATGTTGAAATGAATGAAAGTATTTGTGGTTAAATATTGCATTATTTTATTTACCACTTTCCATAATTTTATCTATTAAATATTTGCAATATTTGTGGTTTTCTAATATGTACGTTTTGATATGTGAATCAACCAAAGATAATTTTTCACATTTCTTTGAGTTGTGTGTTGAATAAAGACCGGATTTTCGTGCAGTAAAACTCTCTAAGACAAGTACAAACACCAAAACATGCAAAAACATGCAATAAAAACATCGAAATGTTGAAAAATGTGTTATGTAGCCTAAAAACTTCAATTAAATCCTATAGAAGCTAGCGATAGGCTGTCTGTTAGTAACGATTGACAAGAAAAGTTCCAAATATTTATTTATAGACAGTCAAATTATAAAATTTTATTATTTCATATTAAAAACATACATCGTTTACAAGAAATTTGAGGTGTACCTCCATCATCAGGCCGTGGCCTTGTTATAAGGCCACGGCCTGATGATGGAGGTACACCTCACCTCCGAAACGTTGCCGAAAAATTCTTGTAAACGATGTATGTTTTTAATATGAAATAATAAAATTTTATAATTTGACTGTCTATAAATAAATATTTGGAACTTTTCTTGTCAATCATTCAATTAAATCCATTTATCAATTTATTTTACATTTTTGATGTGAAATTTAAGGTGAATGAAATATTATTTTAGTGTTTTTATTATAATTAGTTTGTACTTATTGTTTAAAGAAATCATATTTGATATTTTAAATATTATTCACACAAAATTAAAATAGCACAAAAAATACAAAAAAAGTAAATACAAAAATTGAAAAATACAAAAATACCTTCAGAAACTGAAAATAATTAAGTTAATACCAGAAATGGTCCTAATACCTTTCATTATAATTTACAATTATGTACATTTCCAAATTATTTTCTCTGAGAAATTACTATATCTTCTATCATCTAATATATATTTCAGATTGAAAATAACTGTATTAACACTTCTCTGTGTGCCGAGCCTTACTCTGATGCACTATGTGGGCGCGCAGCTAAAAACGGCCAAAAACTGTGTTTACGCTCTTGATTTCCCAGAGTAACATCTGTTCCGAGAAATTTGATGAATTTGAAACTCAATACAGTTTACCGCTAAGCTGCACACCCGGATGTAAATGTGACTTGCGCATGCAGTCTAAGGTTGGTACGTTCAATGAAGACTGACGAAACGGATATATGATCCAATTGGGAAGATAGACTCCATTTGGGACAGTGTTGGCTGACTGACCGCAACTAAGGGCTGTGGACAGAGTTTGTGGCAACACTGCATATTCCTAGTCCCAATTGCAATCTCTCAGAAATTTTAATTAGACAGTAGGTTTTAGGTAGCATTGCCCAAAACGTGCAATTTCGTGCAGAATAAAACAAGTACTAAAATAATATCCTTTCATAATTCTAATTTCTGTCAAGGTTTCATTCAATTATAAGTTAGCAAAGACATGATGTTATTACATGTGAATCCGGTCTTTAGTGATGAGTAAACATATGTGTACTGAATTTTGAACTTAAATAAGTCACATATCAAAATAGACATGTCCAGCATGATTGTTTAGTTTTGCTAAGAAAGCTGTGTTTCGTAGCATAGGGAACTAAACATGTCCCAAAAGTTAGTACAACCATTTCATCAAAACTAAAAATTGAACACCGCATAATATACTATAAATAAAGATGTAGAAATATATAAATTTGCCAATTTATAAAAGAAGAAAAGTTAATGCTCTTTTCCAATATGTCATAGCACAACCATCACTACATGCAAATCTTAATACAAAACTAATTTTAGAATTTTATGTAAAGTAAAATTAGTTAAGGAATCACTTAATCATCTGTAAAGAAATGGAGCTTTTGAAGGGGAGTATCAGGCAGTGTGTGTTGCCTTTAAAAATGAGAAAAAATTGATTATTGCTAAATTTGTTGTAAAAAATTAAATATGCCACAGTTTCTTTTTATAAAAATGGTCATTCATTCAATCTCCAATTGGAGTGTTGCTTGTGGTAAGTCAGCATTGAAAGAAGGAAAACAAAACAAAGAATATTGCATAATTTGCAAATTAGTGGTAAATATGTTGTGAAAAGAAAATAAGTTGTCAGCTTAGTTTTTGTAGGAACAAACAACCAAACAACAGTTTTCATATGAAAATGAATTTTGTTATGTCAAATGGACACTTGTCCTGAGCAGTTGGCCATATGTCAATTACATTAATGCAATTTTCTAGAATACATTGTTTGATGTTTTGTGGAATTAACACTAAAAAGCCTGTTTGCTTAATACTAATATGTTCTGCAAAATTATTTCTTGTCCATGAATCAAAACACACTTAATTTATCACAATTGTCCTAGAAAACAACAACAAAAAGACAGGATATTTAATCTCTTTTTCTAAAGTTCCACAATTTATGAATAGGTGATAATTCAGCAGAATAGAATAATGTAGAAAAGTCAATAAAGTGTTCAATATAGGACATTCCCAGTGGGGTCATTTTGTGTGTAATTGGCCAAAAAATTTGGACCCTTTTCAGTTTGGCTGAAATTTCCTCTCTCCATTGTCAAATAAAATAGGATTATTTTGTTTAGGAATATTTATTCTTGAACACCTTAAACGACTTCTGTTAATTTTTCACGAAATTTGTGCTTTTAATGAAAAACACCTCACAAACTGTATTAAAGTTGGTTGTTAAATAAATGAATCAATGTTTTACTGACACTATATTATAACCAAATGTTCCATTATATTCCACAGTCCTTGCAGAAACAACTTCATTGAAAATTAAAAATTTTAAGATCAAAAAGGCAAAAACACTAATTTTTCAAAAATCCTTTCATAAATACTCTTGTTTATTTTCATATCTTAAAATCCATGCAAAACATGAAATTTTTGTGTGTCAAAATGTTCATTATTTTTTAGGCTTCACTAATGGTACTGAAATTAAAATTGTTTGGTCATTTTTGTATTTTCCTATATTCCATCAATTACCCAACAGATGTTTTAACCATCATCAATGTGTATTGAAACCAGTTCATTGGAGTTTAAATATAAATTTAATTTTTTTTGGTCCATGTGAATAAAATTAAGTTGGTGGAAAACTTTCCTTTTTCTATCGGTTTTTGGTAATACAGAAATACATTATAGATAAATACTTTAAGAGGACTAAGTACTTTATTTTTAATTGTACAAGAAATAATTAAAAGATATAATATGGAGAAACAGTAGATGGCATCCTGCTAATTCTTTAGCCATCTTGTGATGTACTCTTCAGCAAAACCTCCAAGTGCTTGGGATTCAAATTGCCAATTTTTGGAACCACACAGATTTTAGGAAAACTTTTCCAATGGACTTCTACCATATTTATAAACTTTGCTCTACTCAAAGAAAACATTTTTTGAAAAACTGATTCTTGGTTTTGTTGGTATGATGATTTTAGAGGATTCATGGTAGTGAGAGTAATAGTGGTACTGATAGGTGGTAATAATAGGGTGACCAGATGTCCTCTTTTACCTGGACTTGTCCTTTTTATACTTTTGTTCGGGGTCCGGACGGATTATTTAAAACTCTCAAAATGCCCTCATTTTTGTAACTTCCTTGTCTGGGAGCACGATTTTTACTTTCTCGCATACGTACGTAGTATATACGAAATAAAATATGTAGCGTAGAGAGAGTTATGTAATGCCACAGAAAATCCATTTTCGAGATTTCAATAGAAATACATATTTTAGAGACTCCTGATACAACTGAAAAGTTTTTTTGTTTTTGTTTTACTTTCTCGTATACGCACGGAGTAATATCATAGTATAGAGAAAGTTATGTAATGCTGCCGAAAACGGCAATTTTTCGACAAAAAAATATTGTACGGCCCTCATACAGGAAAAGTGGATAAATCCTCTTCTAATATGCAGTAAATTATTCCCTCTAAAACGTTATATGGACAGATTTCATAAATTGTGAAAACCGAAAAAGAGGCTGTTTTCAAAAATGTCCGTTCTTCTGTGAACAACACTAGCGCCTAAACTACTTGTACAATTTTTTCCAAAATGAATATTCCTCGATCGATCTGACTCCAATGGAAGCTTGCTATTTTAAAACACTTCTTTAAACTTTGGGGGTACTTTAAATGAAAACCCTAGAACATTTTCAAAATTTTCTCAAAAATGGCTCAATTTTAAAAAATGTTTCTTGTAAGAACAGGGTAAAATACATTTAAAAGGTGGTATGTCCGATAATTAGTTCTTTCATTAAGGTCATGAACATTTTCTTCGAAAGTTTAGTAATTTTCGTGCAATATTGCGTGAAATATGTGCAATATTAAAAAATAAAAGATTTCTCAAAAACGGCTCCAATGTTTTCTTTGAACTTTTGGTAGGGATAGTGCTAAATGCGCTGCATAAGATAATATAAACGCCAATTTGCTCTATTCTTTTGTTGTTTTTCGAAATTTACAAAAATTTATTTTTTTTACTTGGCTATAATATTTACATTAGCGGCGATTTGTTCGTTATATCGCACCTATGAGTACATATGCTTCAAATGATGTCTTATAAAGTTTTTCGGAAACTCAAAAGTTTTCTGTGAAAATGACCTTAAAATTTCGCAGTGTGAGAAACGGTCAACCGCCATTTTTTTTAAACAACTCCAAGTTTATTGAATTTTTTCGTACGGATAATGTTAAATACACTATTTAAGATAACACAAAAGTCATTTTGCTGTTTTTTTTTAATTACGCAAATGTAATTTGATTGGAAAATCTATTACGCTGTTAATACGCACAGTTCCAGTGATTTGTACACATTATTGCATTTGTGAGTGGACATAAGTTTCCCGAAAACTCAAAAGTTTTCTGTGCATAAGAGCTTCAAATTTCGCATTTACTGCAGCAACGCTTAAAAAGGCATTTTCTTAAAAACGGCTCCAAATTTTTCAACGAAAATTTCCATGTATGAGGAAATTTTACTCTTTAATATTTTTAAAGTAATATTTCGGTTCTATCATTAGGAGTCCGAAATATTGAGGAAATTTGGAAAAATGTACTTTGGGCGGTGATAAATGGCAGTTCGCAAGAGAATGTGGGAAGACCGAAAAACTTTCCCACACCAAAGAAATTAGAAAACTAACTAGTACGAAAAAATATGTGTCATTCTGTAGTACACCTAGTTTCAAATTATTTGTTTTGACTCCTGTTTACACTAATACCCCCGTGGCACCACTATCACCGGAATATTCTCTCTTCTAAGTGCATATCGACAGGTTCACTTATTCACTCTTATTCTCATTATTTTTAGTGAACCGTTGGTGATTCTGGCGAGGAAGGAAAGAAATGCGATTTTTCTTTCCCAGGACATATATTTACTAAGGATTTATTTTGATAGTTTAAAATGCCAAAGTGGAAATGCAAGTTCAACGCTGCCTTAGCCAGTCAAATCTTGTATTCCAAATGGGAAGGAAGGAATCAAAAACTCAAAGCAAAGTTTGTGTAGCAGGAACCTATGTCTCTATTTCAACGATTTCTCAGTCTTTGCAAGTATCAGTACTTTCGGTCTACATTAGTCAGAATACTTCCAATAATAAACAATGTAACATATACAAGCCCACAATGTGTCACATGATACATTATTATTTAAAATAGCATGGACTGTCATATTTTTCCCACCAAATATCCTCCATTTTGAAGCCCTTATCCCCCTTCTTATCTTCGATAAGAATCTCGTCACCGTAACTAAATGTATAATGTTAATGAAGCTCCACTTAAAAATGTCTTGAAGACCCAGTTCTTGAGGGCGTCGCAGCAAATAACACTTCTGTTGTATTTGCAGGAGCCAGGTTGCGATGTCTAACACATTATGTTTTCATTTACTTTAATTCCCACAAAACTATATACAGTGAAACTTTAACAGAAAACAATATAAACGAAAAAAGGATTCTTGTATTGCGGCATTCGTGGCGTACAATGCCCAAGATTGGTTAAACTGGTATTATACGCTCACGTTTTCTTTCACTCTCGCCAACATCAGTTGAATTAAGAATAAATGATACGAACGAACGTTGTAGACAAAATCTGATAACAAGAAATGTTAGCTCCTGTGTAATAGAAACTATTTTGCATCGGAAAACGAACTACGCATTTGATATAAAATTCATTTTGTGAAAATAGCCAAACCCCCCACTCCTCCCGCAATCAGCGAAGCGAGGGCTCAAGAAAACGTGCGCGGATAATATCGATAGCGCAGGTCGACTGCCGGTAGTGGCAGGCAACCTCGCCACTATTGCACGGTGCGGCGAGCAGCTTGCCCGCCGGTGGCAGCGTACGTTGCTCGCTGCTGACAAGGCCACCGACACGTAAGCTTCTGGGTCTGAGTCGATGACTTCTTGGCTGTCCGGGTGACGCCGCGTAGTGGGCTGAGCGGCCGATGTTTCGCCTGTCATGTCGCAGGCTTCCTCAGGGCAGTGTCACCGCGTATTTTTTTTCTTTTTTTTTCGGCGTAGCCGAAGGTCAGTGTTTTGGTTTCGATACATGTGTATCGGGTTTTGCAGTGCACACGCGTTTGCGTTTTACTGCTAAGTGTGAGTAAGTGATGTAGGTACGCGACGGACCTTAGTCAAATGCCAGTTTTGGCGATTTTGCTAAGTCACTTCAGTGACTTTGTCAAATTTTGAGTTTTCTCGCTCTAAGCCCTCAGTATATCCGAGGGTAGAGCTTGTATTTTTCCTATGGTGAGGACATGTTTGTGGAATTGTTTGAGTGTAGCCGGTGCTTCGTCTGATTGAAAGGCTTGATAAGCTTCATTAAATGATAGCCGTCTCAAGCATTGAGTGAAGGATTCGATATCGAGTTCCTTCCTCAGTACTTTCAGTCTTTTCCGAAACGGAGGGCGTGCTATGAGCCGTAGAACTCTGTTCTGAATTCGCTCAAGTGTGTCCTTGTACTTCTTTCCTGTGGTCCACCACGTCGCCGCGGCGTAAGTGGCCACAGGCCGGCAGCACGTTTTATAGAGTGCCAGCCGAAGGTCCAAGGGAAGTGTAGGATCCTTTAAGAGAGGTTTTAGTAGGCGCACCCTTAGTTGGAGCTTTGATCGGATACGCCTGACGTTTAAATGCCAGCGTAGTCTCCGATCGAAAGTGACGCCTAGGTATGTTGCCTTAGGTGCCCATTTAAGTGCTTGGGTTCCTATGGTGATTTGCTTAGGTGGTGCAAACCGTTTTGCGTTCTTGTGTATACGGCGAGTGTAGCAGATTGCCTGAGATTTTTCCGCTGAGAAGGTCAAGTGGTTTTCTTCTGCCCACTTCAGCGTCAGGTTCATCTGTTTTTGTAGTGTTTTTAGTTTGTGGTCTCGGTTTATTCCTCTTGCTAGGCTTGTCACCGCGTAGCTGCGCGTCGGGTATTATGTATTGTCCGGCCTGGGCGCCTGGGTGGAGCAGGTGCGTCGTGATTGGCGGAGGGATCCCTCTGATTGCCTAGCGGTCTGTGCCAACACGGGTCTCGCGCTGGCCGCCCTCGTGGACGGACGGTGTGGGGCAGCCCCCTCGCAGCTGGACGCCCGGGTGCCGAGGCCGGACAAAACATTATACCCGACGCGCAGCAATGCGGCGTCACTGCCCCGAAGAAGCCTGCGATATGACAGGCGAAACGTCAACCGCTCAGCCCACTACGCGGCGTCATCCGGACAGCCAAGAAGTCGAGGTCACCGAAGGTTCCGGCGGCGTCTACAGTCACAGTGCCCACGTCTCGGGCCGGGAGGACAGGGTTCCGTCCACGTCCGCTCTCTCGTCGTGTAACCAAAACACTGCCAGGTGACGGTAACACCACGGACTATGGCACGTCGGTTGAAGCAGGTTACGCCAGGACTGCGGCACGTCGGGTGAACCATGTGGGTGACTTGGCGAGGCCTGCTCCGCTGCTACTGTAGAGAGGGTGGTCATCAGTATTTGCCCGGCCTGCATCTCTTGTTGGGATGCACATCTGGCTTTTGTGTTTGTAGATTTTGTTTAATTCTTAGAAACAGGGCTCATACTGATCAAGCCAGACGGAGCTTATGCTGGCTGGTAGTAAATATTAATTTATTAAACTAGATAGTTTTATTCTGGAACGGAGGCTGGATGATGAACTGTTAAAAATAAGAGGGCAGGTTTTTGTAAATGGAGCAAGTCAGTGGGTATTCATTTGTTTTTAAATCTTGGTGGTTTGTGAGCATATTGTTCATATTTTTAAAAAGTGGATGATTCATTTGCGCTTTCAGATTTTCAGTGGCTTGGTCGTAGACTTTTTGATGAATTGGTGTGAGCTTGCTTTTTGTTTTAAAAATTTCAAGAGGGACGTCGGGTTTAAGATAAGAAATATTTCTTCAGGAAATAATTTTCTGCCACAAGAAGTTTTTAAAATTTGCTTTTGATACTGTAGCCCATATCTCACAGCCGTACATTGTTGTGCTTTTAACGACAGCCTTCTAGACGTATAATTTTGATTTGTTACTGAGTTTCTTAGATCTAAATAGCGGTAAAAGGCGCATTATCCTCTGAAACATGATGAGTCGTGAGTTTTTTATATGACCACCCCCATCGGAGGCGCGTGTCCGTTTTTATGTCGAGATATTTGCTTTTTTTGTCCATTTGATGCATTCATTGTTTATTTTGAGGCACGGAACTTTGTTTAATATGCCAGTCTTCCATGAAAAAATTATTCATAGGCATTTTCTTAAGGTCGTTTCTTGAGCACAATAGTGATACGGCATTCTTGCCAATTGAATCTTTAGTGTGGGCGCGAATGTTACGTTTTCAGCGAAGAGAAACAACTTCGTATTCGAGGTTTTATTCATTTATTTAGTCAAAAACTGAATGTGACGTATGGGGGAGAAAATCATCTGCGCACGCTTTCTTGAGTTTCAGAATCCCTTCCCAACAATTTAACTATTAATAGTTGAAATATGAAAAAATAATAGTAATAATAATAATAATAATAATAATAATAATAATAATAATAATAATAATAATAATAATAATAAATTTTAAAAAGCGAGATATTAACATTTCAAAAACTAGATATTTTCTTTGCCGAATTATAGAAAACTTATTTGTAACGGTAAACGAACAAACAGATTTGATTTTTCTCTATTGCTAACAAATAGAAACTCACCCTAAGCTCTACTACCACTACAAGCAAAAGGAAAGCTCGACAAAACGTGCGCATAGTGAAGCTACATTTACGTCCAGAAGCAAATCAAAGGGCCATCTCAGCATTTGCTCAATGGATCAGGGAAACTGGACAAAAACCCGATCGAGATGGGGGTCATTGTTCCGGAAGCTGAAGTACATTACTTGTTACAGGCATTTAAGTATTTTTTGAAAATTATACAATGCAAATATAAACTAATTCATTATACATCATTGTTTTGTTAAAGTAAACATTTTTCATTTTGACGATCAGCATAGTCTCTAATTGTATAGAAACAGTATAGTATAGCATTGATGAGTATGGAAAAGAGATGAGGTGAGAGAACACTGCCTTGGGGAACACCGGTTTCAATTAGCCTGAGGGATGAAAAATGGAATTTCGTTTGAAAGAATCGATTCTGAAGGAGGCTGCGAAGCACAGAAAAGAAGCAGGGGAATTTTTTTTAATAGTAGAAGAGAGTGGTGTACTGTGTCAAACGCAAAGCTAAGGTCAAATAATACTACTGGGATGGACACACCGTAGGGAAAAAATGAAAAGGTCTCTAGTGCTAGTCGAAGTGCTTGAGCTGTTGACGAATGACCAGCCATTAAGTCGAATTGTTCTTGTAATATTACTTCTTTCTTTATTAAAATTTCCTTCATTCTATTAAGGATGATTCGTTCCAGTTTTCCCCAAAATGGGTAGGCTTATAGATCGAAAATTGTTCCGATTTTTTTTAGGTTTTTACCCTGTTTTGGTAGTAAAACGATCATGGCTTTTTCCAGGTGGGTGGAAAGTAGCGAAGACTGAGACAGGCATTGAAGATCAGGAAGAGATTAATGGCTTTGGAGGATAGAATTTTGACGATCGACGATGGAATTCTGTTGTGACCTCCTGCTTTTTGGGGACTGATGTTTCTGATAAGTTGGGTTATTTCTTCCTTCGTCGTCGCCCAGGAGGTGTTCAATTCGTTTGCGTTGACATTTTCACTTGTTCCTCCTTCGTTTGTAACAGTCATTTTCATCTCTCACATCATTGTGTTTGTAGTAGGATTTCATCTATTGTTGGAGCAGTGAATCTTTCTTGAATCAGCGAAAATTAGTTTCCAGAAGTCTCTTCATCCTAGTATTTGGTTTTCTTTAATGTAGTTCTCCTATTGTTGATTGTGATATTCTCTGAGATTCACTTGTAGTGTTCTTCTTGCTTTAAGAAATTGTTTATCTTCAGAGTCTCTTGTCCTGTAGTAATATCTTTGTGCACGGCAGCGGTTCCTCATTAGGTTAAGAATTTCTATTGGAAGTCTACTGTGATTGTTAGATCCCTTCGGACTTGAAATATACTCTTTGGATTTTTGATGAATGATTTGATTTTGTCATTAAGATAGTTGATCGCTGAGTCCACTTGCTGTTCGCTTTCTACCTGCAGAGTGGAGAGGAGATAATTTGATTTTTAGAATTTACATTGTATTTTGGAAAAGGAGGAAGACAGTAATGAAAAAGGGTAGGTTGCAGTGCGGTTAGAATAGGTAAATGATCGGATGATAGTTCTTGTAGTGATTGTGGGACTGTAGGATGCATGTCGTTGGTATGAATGTAAAAAGATAAGGTTTGATGTGGTAAACCTTGATAAATATGCGTTGGAGTTGAGCTTGAGGTTACTAGGAGATTGATGTTGAATTCTGTATAATTCTTCGTTTTCTACTTCTTCTACCAACAAGGATTAGGCTTCAATCGTTCCGGTGTCAACTTTTGTTTGACCTGCCTACATCTCTTCTTCCTTGTGGAATATATTGAAGAGCTAATGCCGGCAATCTCTCATTCGGCATCCTCCCCAAATGTTCGCACTATTTCTCATTAGTACGCATTTTATCTAACACAGGTGTGACATTTAATTCTTCTCTTATATCCACATTCCCCTTTTTATCTAGGAGGGTGTATCCTAGAGTACTTCTTAAAAAATCCATTTCCGCCGCCTGAATTCTACTTTTATCTCTTTTCAAGATTACTTTCGATTCACTTCGATATAAAAGTACAGGAACAGCAATAGTATTAAAAAACTTTATAAGTGTATCTTTACGTGTTTTATTTTTTAAATTCCTGTAAATGTTTCCACGTATATTTCTAAACTTATTTAATTTATTCTTTGTAATTATAAAGAATTTTTCTGACGTATCAGTAATACTGCCCCATTCCACTCTTTTGCTGTATAGTTTGCTGATATCAATCACTTGTTCTCATATCTACACTTGGCGGTTTATATGCTGATGGAAAGGCAATCGATCTTTGCACTGTGCCCAATTCCACAACAGTGACCGCGAAGGTATGTTGTTGTGGAGTTTGTAATATGGTATGAGGAATATTTTTCTTAATGGCTATTGCAGTACCACCCTCATGGGTAGGTCAGTCGTCTCTGTAAATATGAAAATTAGGCAAAGAATCGTTTATTGGGTTTTAACATGGATTCCTGTAATAGTAAAATTTGTGGTGAGTAGTCATTTATAAACTGCATTAGTTCTGCCCTTTTCTCTTGCATACCACTTCCCATATTGCAGGTTTCAACTGGAATTATTTTGAGTATTTAGCCATTAGATTTTAAGCTTTGATAATATTTCTGCGATTGCTAAAAATTGTTCATTCCATTTTCGTTACTTCTCAGAACTTCTAAAGTTTATTTTACTGCTTCGATCAACCCTTTAATATTGATTGACTTGACAGGCTTGAATAGTTTTTGTAGATCGGAACTTAATGGCTATGAATTGTTCGAATCAAAATTTGATTGTGAAGGTCTTTGAAGGATGTGATGAGGAAGGAGGTGAAGGAAGTAAATGGATCGGTAAGTCTAGAATTAAAAACACGAGGACGTTCAGAAAATTCAGTTAAGTACGAAGCTCTGTAAGGTACTTGGTTTCTTGAATTGTGTTTTTGTTGCAATTGTGCTTTTTGTATCTGTGCCTGGCGGTTTTGTTTCTTTCCAAGAAGGCGCACTCGCTAAAATTTGCGGGATGATCCATCTGGCAATTTGCACATTTCACAGGTTTGTCCCCGGTACATTGAGAAATATGATGATCTTTCCCGAAAATTAGACATCTGGGGGATCTGTAATACCTGGTGCTGGTGTAATTCCACATAAGACAGTTGGTGTATTGTGGGAATCTGTCTCCGGCTTGTAATTTTCTATCGCTATACGATGTAGCAGAAGATGGATTAACTGTAGTTCTCCTATATTAGCATAATTTATTTCAACTATGTATAGTCCTAATGGGATGTAAGTTTTTCTAATACTGTGGTTAGTACGGGCAATTGTTTTTTAAGCTCGGAGATGTACTGAACTTTTATATATTTTTCTAAATCTTCCTTTAGATCAGAAAGCATCAGTTATTTGGGTAGTCCTTTGATTATAATTCTGTGTCTTCGTTCTTCTGTTGCTCCGTGAAAAAAGGATGACGAATCTAATTGTACTTTTTTCATTTCTGCAAGCTTGGAAACGACTGCTTCATGGTCTTCCATGTTGCTGGGTTTAATAACACAATATTTTCCACTTCGTACCGCATGAATTGGGCCCTTGGCTACAACCACTACATTAAGAGGGGGTATTGAATTCGAGCTCTAGTTGGATACCTCCTATATATTTTCTGGATGGTGGTTTCCGTATTTGGAAAGTATTGTTTGCAGGTGTCTCCATGTACTTTCTTGGGTGATGACTTTCGATTCACTTTGACTAAGTTTAATATGTGAAAAACTGACTTCACGTGCTGTAGTTGGTTGTGTTGCATTTTGTGACGTTGCAGTATCCATGTGCTCGAGAGGATGAAAGCAGTTTTGAGTGGGTATTGGTGGTTTAGGCTTGAATTTATTTTTTTGTGAGGGCAAACCACTCTTCACTTCTGCGATTGATTTGTTCTTCTGGTATCTCCACGTTTTCATCTGTAGTTTTAACTTGATTCTTGGCGGTGGATTTCTCAATTTTTTTATTCTGTTGCGGTATTTAATTACTTCTGTCACGGATCGTGTAGAAGATTGAACAGATGAAGAAAGCTCTAATAAATTTTGGGGTGGAGATGATACTTGCTCTGGTATGGCAAGACTTTGCAAATCCTTGCTTAATCTGTGTTTGGTTTCTAAAGGATGTCCGAATAACTCCCATTTTTTCATGGCATGTCTTTGAGTGATGTTTTTCTTTTCTGTTTTCACTTGAGGAAGACTGATTACCGATGGTGTATGATTTCCTTAATAATTTCCTATTGATTGTGTAATTGAAGTCTTTCTAGGTGAAATAGGTGTTCTGTGCGATGCAGCTTTATTTACTGTTCCTTCCACGTGCTATTCTGATGGAGTCGGAGCAGCCATGGGAGGATTTTTATTCTCACGGAAGACACACTTGGGCGGATATTGTACTCACTCTTGATTGACTATAGTCTATTTTCTCGGTTGTGATAAGCGAAAGACTGATAACTCAACTCTCATACTGACTCTGGATGAACTCCGAGTATCACTGTCACTGAACTTACTTCCGTCTTCTGACTCACTGATCACATCCTTGGTGTTCTGTGCTGATCACTACTCAACTTGATAAGGCTCGATACTCTTGTCACCGCGTTAAACTGTATCACCAGACAGACTACGCGACCTGAATGTCTGCGTTCGAAATCGCTTGACGGCTCTTCAACTCGCCGAAATTCTCACTAGCGAACACCCCTCACTCACTGCTACACGAGCAGTAGACTCTTGGCGCACGCCGCTGCCGAGTCCGGGTTTTATACTAGGGTTTTCGTAACGTGGCGCGTGAGGAACTTGGCTTCGCGATGGAATAAGGCATGGATTTTTGCGTCTTTCTCGGTCGTGCCACCAGATGTCGCATGATCGCGACCGCAGATCCAGCGACATCAGAAAGTCATTTAGATACCATTCACAAATGTTCCACTGACAGTAAGAAAACTGTAACAAAGTAACAGTTGATTACGGTGGTTGTTCCACTCTGTATACAACAAAAAAATGCTGTGTACTCTTTCCCCAATGGCATAGTTTTTTCAACACATTCAAAAAATTGTGCAGCGCAACACTGACACCTATGGGCCGCCATAGGCTGTTCCTCATAACATTGGCTAACATCTAAAAAAGTTTTATCTTTGAGCTTATCACACATCATTTATCTTGCTGGCTCCTGGTCTATCATGAATCTCTATTGAAGTGAAAATACTGATTCCTTCACGGAAGTGGTCAGAGATTTTTACTCCATTTTCTTTCTGTAGAATTCATTATACTTTTATTACACAGTAATTATACTGATAATTTCATTCAAGTATTTGTATTCATTTACTTTTGTATTGACTAATTATGGAGGCAAATTCAGAAAAATAATTTTGGATGGGCAAGTTTTTCAACCCTAAAATGATACTGAGTGGTCAACTGCGTGAAAATAATTCAAAGAATTCATAAAATGTTTTCATATTAACAGTTTTAAATGCATCAAATATTAACAGTTTTAAATGTATTTTGTTGTATCTGAAAAATTATAAGTTTCTGAAATTTAATTATTAATTTTTTGAAAAAAATTAATGTTGAGTACATTTTATGCATGGTACACATGGCATTAGTTTCATTGCTATTGCACATTCTCACTTGACATTGTTTACTCATGGAATGGAACTTCTATGGTATTCTTTGTTTTTGTGTTCTTTGACAGTGTGTTTCAGTTTTAGCATGTGTGCAATGACTTCATTCATTTGATCTCTTACTACATTTACAGTTGAACTCATGACAGTCACCACTACCTGAACAGGTTTGACCATCATTATTACAACACCAGCAAACAGTAAAATGCTTGCCTATTTTTACATTCATTGAAAATAACAAATATCCATTCTAGGAAACATTTTCCAATAGCCTCAAACCAAAATAATGCTCTCAAATGTATGTAACACTCAATTTTTACATAAAAATGACTTGGCTTTGATCCACATTGATATTACTGTAATGAAAATTATTAGTAAAAAATAAGTTAAATAATAGAAACATAATAGGAAAAAAGAATTTGCCACAAATATCAAAACTGTTTCCCAAAATTATATCCCCTGATTTCCAAGTTACTGTCGTTCCTAGTGTTAAACCAGTACAGAAGGTCACAAAGCAGCCTGTGAAAGAACAATTCGCTCATGTTTGGGCAAAAGGGTATAAGTGCTGTTAGGGTATAATTGCATTTAGTGAGGATATACTTGAATAATTATTATTCAGATACAAAGATTTACATATGTAAATAGTATTAAGTTAGTTTAAAAGAATTAAAGTAAATAATTTTGAAATAAAAGAAAAGTTACTACACCCAACTCACTCAATTTTTCTGACATATACCCTTTTCCCAAATGCGAGCCAATTGTTCTTATATCATGCACAGGAATAGTGCACACAAACTACAGGATTAATAAACACCTCAAACCTCTTAAACGAACTCGTGTCACATGATAATAGCATAGCTTAAAATGCAAATGTGTAATAATTCGAAAATATCAACTCTTCAAATTCTATATATTTGAACAGTCCAGATTGAAATAATGTACACTTTTTTTTACGAATTAGAAAGAAGTTATACAATTTATAATGTGATTTTTTAAAATGTTTATTCAGCCATAACTTTCGCAAATGAATTCTGGGTTAAAATAGAGAACACGATCACCAACGAGAACCATGCGATGGAAGGGGAGGGAAAAAGAGAGAGCGGGGTTTGGGAAGAAGTAAGTTATAGAAGGGGTGTCTCCTTTTGCCCTTCCTCTAACATTACAAAAAGCGCTCTGAAATAAATAAAACTTACGTGTGATTTCTTCATATGTCATACACGTTGGAGTCATCCCCAACGAAAGGCACGAATATTTCATGTTTATTTTGCTTCTCGCGAACCACGTCCCATTTCGCACAGAACACTTGACAAACCTTATGAAACACTAACACATTGTAAATGTAAACCTTTTTGCATTTAATCCATGGGTTTGTATCCCTTTACTCACGCCCGAACATCTCTTCCGGCACCAAGCATAAAGCACCATCGTAACACTAACACGGCTATCAGAAACAAGAATCAAAAGAGCGCATGAAACGTAACTGTTCAACAGAAAATTCGCTAACCACAATGATAGCTACCCCACCCTACACAAAAAATCAAAATCAAACTGCAGAATTTCACCTATGCAACTTATGCCTCAACAGACAGAATAGTAATGGCTCTCCGACACGGTACTACGATGTAAAAATGATGCAACTAAGAAAGTAACCAATCAAGAAGCATTGAAATTATTTTAGTAATTTTTAAAATGTATTTAGATCGTCCACGCCAAAGGCGTGGCCGACGAAACCACCCACGCTTTGCTTATTACAATTATATATCATGTTAGGTATATTTCTCCCTACCCCTACCCACAGAGATTCCCCTCAAAACCCCCTCTCTACCCCATTACTCCTCCACCGTCGATTTTCCCCTCACCCCGCGAAGTGCTGGTTAAACAATTTCCTTAAGTTGTACCGTGTTCTCTAGTTCAGCGGAATTCGGATTTATATGATTTTTTCCATTATAATTCCCCAGTGATGCCCAGGGGCGTCCATAGAAAACCATGGGCCTGGGGCAGTTGATTCAAGGGGGGGGGGCTTATTTAAAAAAAATCCCTCGTCCCCCATTTTATAAACAGATTTCATTTATCCATGCATCAGAAGTAAATTATAGTGTTAAATTTGCTCTTGAGATAAATATATTTTTGATTTCTTTTGAATGAAAAAAAAATCTGAGCCCCGATGAATTCGGAGCCAGGGGCAAATTGCCCCAGTTCCCTCCCTTCTGGACGCCCCTGGTGATACCTACGAGTACCACTCATTTAATGAAATTCTGATAATGGAGGTCCAAAGATACAGAAGGGCTGCAACACTAGTGCCTAATTTAGAACCGCACAACCTTAAGAAACGTGGGGACAAACGTTTATTAAATCTCTCATAGAGGGCCGGCTATATATGAGTTATCACGTTGCTAGAATTAAAAAGGAAACTATTACGAATGTTACACATATATACCTCGAGTTTTCTCTTTTAAAATATTTTTTAGAGCAAATTGTGAAATAGCTTAATTAGAGCTCAACCAACACTCTTGCAAGAAAAAGTTTCGTCCATTTCTTCTCGAAGGAATGACGCTCCTCCGCTTTTGACTAGATGCGATTTTCAACCACTACGGGACTACTATACTATCTAACAAACGCCCAGACTCTACCAACCTAACTTGCAAAAGTTGCTAAATTTGTTCACCGCACAAGCATCCACCTTCGGAGCCATCTTCTGGCCAGGCCTGACATATTAAAGAAGAAAATAAAAAGTAATCACATTCCAGACCGGATTTTTTTCACAGCTGAAAATGCGCGTAACATTTACGCGAAACGTTATGTTAAATCCTTTCAAAGAAAAATAAAACCTTATTCTGAAAGAATACGAACTTCGACTCAAAATAACAAAGGATTCTTGTGTCAGTTTTCACTTTCATATCCTTACTTCGTAAGAAGAGAAAGCATTGTATTCATTGTATTCGTGTGCCTGAAATCGGCAAATTTTCGACAAACTGTAATTTATTTATTTTATTTTACGTCAAAAACAGTTGAAATTGTGTATGACATGCTATGGGGAGAAGTTAATTCTGTGCACATTGCCGCGCCATGGTAACGAAATCTTCTACATATTACCTATTTATAGTAAATTCCTTCCGCTATCATGTTCTGTAGTCAGAACCCATGTTTTGTGAGTCCTTAATACCAAAAAAACCGATTGACAGTAATACTGTTTCTGTCAGTCCGTCTGTGGTCACAGCTAGTAAAACTTTCAGCCGATTGTCTCCAACTTTGATATTCCTCGATCCAAAAACGATATTTTGCTTTTGTGGGGATTTTACTAGAAGCCTCAACTTTTCAAATCTTTCTCGAAAAGAGGTTCACTTTTTTAAACATTGTCCTCGGATATAGCGTCACGGATGCTTAAGAGAATGGTGCAGGCCTCATTTTCGATGAAATAACTGATTTTTCGAAAATTGAAAACTTCAATTTTTTCTGACGTCTTCCTTCAACTACAACTCTGATTTTTTCCTGAACGAAATGTCCCATAAAGATAGAGTTTAAAATAAGATCACGGATAATTTTTCGGAACTATCAGTAGTTCTGGCGTAATTTTACGTGCATTGTAAAACGATTATTGTTGTGTTTTAATAAATTGTTTGACTGTCTATAAAAAAAACTTGTTGGAACAATTCACTCAACTAATAAATTTAAAATTTTTTAGTTTCAAACATTTTTCTTTTCAAATACGGCTCCAAATTTTGTCTTTAAAATTTCTCCTCGTACCCCCCCACACACACGCACACGCACACGCACCCGCACCCACACCCGCACGCGCGCACGCCCGCACGCCCGCACGCGCGCACGCGCGCACGCGCCCACATGCGCACGCGCGCGCGCACACACACACACACACACAATGTTCTAAAGAAATGCCACCGCCTTAAACATGTTCTAAAGAAATCAACTCTTTATAAAATGTCGCGTACATTTTTTTTAAAGATGAGGTATTTTTCGTGTAAATTGTGCTTGAAATTAATGCAATTAAAAAAGAGATAATTTCCTCAAGAACTGTTCTCAATTCTTTCTTCAATTTTTTTCCACGGATAGAATAAGGAACGCTTAAAAGAACAAACCAAGTCTAATTTTTGTTGAACTTTGAATTTTTGAAAATTGTAAATTTAGAAATAATGCAAAAGAGCTAATGTATACAACTAATTTCTTTATCGCGATTCATTGGTGTTTCTCAGTGTGTCAAATGCTAGGATGATTAGTTCCGTAAGTAGTGCATGTTATATATCCCAGGCAATGGCGGTGTTCCTTCCCAGCTGTCTGCGAGACCCGGCGCCGGTTTACGGCGGTTTCCCCTCTAGGTGTCTGCCACTTTTTTGACCAGGTATCCACCGACCTTTTCAAAGAGCTATTTTTTAGAACATTTCATTGGAGACAAAAATATCTTCAATATTTTATTTTCGCAATGTTAGTTTTTTGCAATTTTCGTAAATTCAGAATGTTTGCTGAAAATGGAACCAGCACAATTTTTTATACCGTCTTTTGATACATAGCAGAAGAAAATTTGACCTTTGTTAAAGATTACATTTTGTTAAGACAAAAATCTTCAGCTTCAATTTTGTGGTTTTGAAATGTTAACTTTTTGCAATTTTTGAAAATGCAGAGAGTTCGCCAAAAATGAGACACACCAGTAAACACTTGCCTGTCCGAGAAACGCCACGTTCTAGGCACAGGTACCAACGTTTCGGCCACCATTCAGCGACCTTCCTCAGGGCGAAATGAGGAAGGTCGCAGAATGGTGGTCGAAACGTTGGCATCTGGGCCTAAATAGTTTCCCAGACAGCCAAGAATTTACTGACTGCGGTCGCGGAAGCCTATGCACTCGCGAGACTTACACAGTTTTTTCCGTCCTTTGATACCTACGAGAAAATCTAAAGAAAAAATTTCGGGCGGTGTTTGAGAAAACGATTTTTTTATGAGCAGAAATTACGCGAAAATTACTAGTTTAAAAATGATAATTTTTTAAAGAGCTAATTGTTTTAGAAAAAAATAACTATTTTCAATTTTGTAGTTTTGAAATCTATATATATAAAAGAAAGTCGTGTTAGTTACACTATTTATAACTCAAGAACGGCTGTACCGATTTGGCGAGCAGGAAGCTTAGAGCCAGGAGACGGTCATAGGATACTGTTTATCCCGTTCGACAGCGTTCCTGTGTGAGAACGCACGTTTTTGCACGTACGCAGTGCAACAAGGATAGTACAGTTTCTCACAGTGAGTGCGACGCGAGAAAAAGATGGGACCGGCTGTTAAGGCTAAATGTACTGACACTAGTTCAATTTGTCGCCACCACGTGGCAGCACCAAAATAAGCAAAATTTACTAGACCGATAACGTCTGAACAAATTGTCCGATTTTCGATCTGTAAACGGCGTTGGACTCCTTTTTAAAATAGAATTCACGCTACGATGCCGTTTTTTCAAAAAATATTTCCAAACAAATTTTTTAAATGATTTCTCATAGTTCCGGGAAGAAATTAAAAAATGTGGGCTTATAGCGCGATGACGACGTGCTTCCTGAATCCAATGCCGTGTCAATCATGCAAATCGGATGAATAGGAGCGGCGTAAAGTGAAATTTTGGAAAAAAATACCTGATCCCCCTCCCCTTACCCCCTCCCCTTGTTTCACCCGACCCCTTCTGGGCCCTCCCTCGACGCGGCCGAACGGCCAAACCCGGCGGCCAGCGGCGCGGGAGGCCGAACTTTCAGACAGGCAAGCTGGGCAGTCAGTTTAAGCTTTCGTCCCATTCAGTCTCAATATATTTTTCTCTACTTATCAAACTAGTGATGCTGTAACACAACCAAACGGTCCCATATCATCTGTAATAGTCGTATAAAACTATATATCTTGTTCACATATTTCCGTCTTCATACCATCAAAAAGTTATTTGAGGCACTACTCAAAATATCAATTCCGATTTGGAAACTGATTTCAAAAAGAAAATTGAACTAATTGTGTAGATATCACCAATATTCCATGGCCTAACATCTTATTTAACATTTTACTTCTAAGATCTTCCGTTATCATTCCACTACCAGAAAGAATGAGCCGAAATTACGCAAGAGCTCTTTTATCCTGCGACTCGATTTTTGATCTCAAAACGGCGTTTGTCTCCTTGATAGACTTCACCTGATGAATTTGTTTTCCCAAGTAAAATTTTAAAACTGTTTTCGTACTTTCGGACAAAATTGAAGAAGTGGTAAAATAGCGCGCAGGCGAGATGCATCCTGAATCCAACACTGTAACAAACATTAAAATCTAATATTAAGAATCGTGACATGTCCCAGCTTATTTAGTAAGTTACATTGATATAAAATGATTCTGTTATATTTGTATAAACTTGAAGATTGGCATAAGTAATTCCCGGCGCGTCATTTTGATACAAACTACGTAAATGATAACATAAAATGATGTAGTGTAAATCATTGTATTGTTCATATATATGTATTTTTTAATGCATTAAATTGTCATGAAAGCAATACAACTTTAACCCTTAGACAGGAACACCACACTAGAAGAGGAATATCCGTCTATGAGGGGGATAAATTAGGTTTTGTTATACAGTTCGGCAACTTTTACATTTCTACATTAAGATACCATTTTTCTAAACATCGTACACGCTTATCAGTAACATTTAATTGGGTAGCAATTCAATTTATAAGATTTATATACTACTAGTAAAACGTAGCATACCAGTCACTGATAAACCTCATATTAGGGAATCAGAATGCAAACGTATTAAATCGGCGATGCTCATCTAGGTGTCGAGAATAGGGATGCAACATTGATGTTGATATTTTCAAAACATAGATTTTGTATAGACACATGAACATATTTCGTAAAAAAATGAAACATTTATAAAACCTGATGTTTATTATCGATGTGCTTGATGAGTTGTTGTGAATGAAAAGAACCGATAATCACAATTTTATAAAAAAGTTAAAATATGAAATAATATTGCATTATACCACTGTCAATACATGTGTTCGAATAAAGCGAGACTATCTTCAGCCCAAGAAATGACCCCATTTTTCTGGCATTTCCTACGTATGTCCTACCGTACGCAGAGAGGCGGCCAACTCTAGGTGTAAGGTCTCTCGCCCACCTTCGTGTACCCATTTGAGGAAGTTGTAACTCCATAAGATGACCCTGGGCGATAGTTTTCAGGCTTAGTTTCGCTGTTATTCTTTTTACTTTCTTTTGCCGTTTTGTCTAAATCGTAATTATAAATTAACAATCACGGCCACTGTCAAAACAAATTATCTTCCGCACGAACTTGATCGATGTTTCTAAACCAGGTTTTTGAATGATGTTTTAATTTTGAACATTGATATTTGCATTTGTATTACTTGAGCATCATTCCTTCGCTTTTCTTGCTATCCGAAACTGGGAGGGGACACGCCGATAATTCAGCGAGTTCTTCTTTAATAATGGCAGAATGTACGCATGGAAGACGGGTATCAAACACACTGTTCAGTGCGATGATGTCTATTTGTCGGCTCCAATCCCGGTCAAGCAGCGGCTGTGAGCATCTCTCCTTTCATCTGCAGGTCCCAATTCTTCGCGGGTCTGAACACGCAGAGAAATAGTGCTAGAACATAGATCGCAAGCCATGCCTTGTTAGACCTATCTGGATATACACAGCAATAGGATGCTAGCAATTTGTTCATTGCTCACTCGGACTCGAACTGCCTTTTTCCTTTTGTTTGTGATATTGTGTATTAGTTATTCAATTGTGCCACTTACACCCTTTTCTTCCGCTTCATTCTATCATTCCAAGCATAATATCCTTTTCTAGAGATTTTGTTCGACTCATAGTATGTCCAAAATATTTTATTTTCCATTTTTTGGCTTTGACTTTTAGAGAAAGTTCTGTTTTCTTTTCAAAATTTCGGCATTTATCTTCTAGCCCTCCCATTGTACGTTTAATATTTTCTTCCGTGTCCATACTTCAAAAGCATCTTCCTTTTTTCGGCCTATCTCAATGTTCAGCTTTTACACACACACAACAGGATTAGAAATGCCATTTTCTCGATTATTTGGATTTTGGTCTTACGCAAGGCTTGATTTCTGACGGAACACGACGGAACGGCGTTCCTGTATCTCGCTGATAATTATTACATTATATTATAAATATATAATTATTTCTATTAAATTAATAAATCATTTTGAGCGCGTTCCGGGACCTAAAATTTTAGAAATCAATCACTTGATATGCCTGCATATTTTATGAATTTGTGTAATTTTCTTTCCGCTGCTTTTTCTAAAATTATTCCTCTCTTTAGTTTTTCTGTACAGTATCCAGAATTTGTTATTGTAATTCATAAGTATTTAACTTCGCCTGCCATGTATATCACTTCTCCGTTGATGTTCAGGCTTCCTTTTTTACCAGTTGACATAAATGTTGTTTTCTTTAAATGTAAGTTCATAGAATATTTAAATTTTATATTAATAATATATTTAGCTATCATTATTACATAATTCAGAATTAAGTACAAATAAAACATCTGCATAATTTCCATGACATAACATTTTGGCGTTTTCTCGAAAAGGAGTAAAGTGGACATGTCACGTTTTGAATGTTTGCTCCTCATTTCGCGCTCCTTTCTATCCAAGCCCAGCGCCGCCAGGGCACGCGCTCAAGTGTAGTCACCCTTCTGAGCTGGAAGCAGGGTCGCACCTCTGGCACACTGCTGTTCTGATAGCGTGACTTTTCTGACCTCTGCAGACATCTCGCCGCGTTCTTCGGCGGGCTGCGTGCTACACTAGGGCAATTCGATATGCCCAAGCGTAGGAAGAGGGCGGTGAGCAGTTTTCAGTGGGCGAGAACATTGTGCAGTGACGAAGTGGAGATTATATTTACTATACAAGAATTAGTGGAATCATTCGCGTTTCGTTAATTATTAGTAACCGAGTATTATATATGAACAAAATAGTAATTCAAACAATAAATAACAATTATAAAAGTATATTAGTTTAATAAACATTCTGTGAGATATTATTAACTAAAATAACTTATTTAGTCGACATTTATGGATGGTAAGCTATTGTTTTTCATTGAAAATACAGGTATAATACCCTTATAACCTTTATGGACGTCCATACCGTTATAGACGTCCTATAGAGGTATTTTACCGGTATAAAAAACATAGGTATTTGAAAAAGGTATGTAAAATACCGGTATTTAATACCTTTTCGGTCCCTGCCTATTCCTCATTGCCAGTTTACACTCCCTGGTCATATTTCGAATGACCCGGAACATTTCTTTAGGTCTCCTTTTGTTGTTATGTTCTTCCACTTCTTTGCATTTTTCTTTTTTTTTTTATTTATTTAACGTAAAAAAACTTAAAAACTGCGTATGACGTGCTATATTTCTTGAGGAAACTTTTGTTTATCTTGTCTTGGTCTACGCTGGAACACCCTGCTGAGTTCACTGACTTTTATCCTTTGCTCTCTTAGCAGAGAAATATAATACTTGAAAAGAACGAAACATTAGGACTTTATTATTATTATTATTATTATTATTATTATTATTATTATTATTATTATTATTATAATAATAATAATAATAATCACGCGAATGGAGAGGAATCGAAGGTAAAGTGTAAATACTCGTACTATATAATCCTTTGAATCTTCACTTCGATGACTGAGTTTCCAAGATTTATAACAATTGTGAGACTCCATCTTTATATTTCACGGTGAAAATCTTGAAATATCTCTACAGGTCTGATTCAGTTTGCCCATTGTGAAACCATGGAGCAGGTTGTTACTCTAGGCACCGGGCCCCAGGCCGCAGGCCGCCGGGTTTGACCGTTCGGCCGCGTCGAGGGATCCCCCACAAGGTTCGGGTGACGCAACTGGGAGGATCAGGTATTTTTTCCGAAATTTCACTTTACGCCGCTCCTATTCATCCGATTTGCATGATTGACACGGCGTTGGATTCAGGATGCACGTCGTCATCGCGCTATAAGCCCACATTTTTTAATTTCTTCCCGGAACTATGAGAAATCATTTTAAATTTTTGGGGGGAAATTTTTTTTGAAAAAAAAAACCGACATCGTAGCGTGAATTCTATTTTAAAAAGGAGTCCAACGCCGTTTACAGATTAATTTGTTCAGACGTTATCGATCTAGTAAATTCCGTGTGATAGTGCTGCGATCTATTGATTTTTCCTATAAGTATTTTTCGGTGCATTTAGCCTTAAGGCGGAACAGAGTTCGCTGGGTCAGCTACTGTTACATATTTACAATTTTCGTCTTTTGATACATACGAGGAGAAAAGTTCAAGAAAAACTTTGAAGCCATTTTTGAAAAAACAAAAAAATTAAAACATTGCCTATATTCTACACAAAATTACGCGAATACTGCTATTTCGGAAAAATTGTATGACATTTTTTAATGTCTTTAAAGAACATTTCATTAAAGGTAAAAGACCTCTCTTCAATATTGTATTGTAGGAAGACGGAAAAAATGAAGTTTTGCAATTTTCGAAAAATCAGAGATTTGAACGAAAATGAGACGCATCGTTCTCTTGAACGTCCTTTACGATATCCGAGGACAAATATCAATTAGAAAAAATGGGGGCATTTTGTGAATATTTTGAAAATGTTAACGCTTCATGTAAAGTACCCCTCAAAAAATGAAAATGTTTCAAACTCAGTTGACCTACAGTTCAATCAGTAGGGGAATATCAATTTTGGATAAAACCTGCTGAAAGGTCGTTTTGCCATTAATTTATTTTTGTTTCAAGCACCCGCGAAACATGGATTCTGACTTCACAAGTGTAATTTAGTATACATAGGTACAAGATTATCTACTTTTTCCGAGGAGTTTTACTACTTACTCGACGAGTTTTTCCGTGGAAAATTCGCCTTTTTTCGGCGAACGATTACAACACTTTTTCTTAGGAAGTAAGGGCAGGAACGTAAAAATAATTAAAATTGATTGATTGTTAGTGATTCCGGGCGCGCCAACTACTGAGGTCATTACTCCCGTAAGTGTAATGCATGTTTTTCATCGGGAGGTAGCGGTGATCTTCCTCCGCTGGATAGGGAGATCCGGCGCCTACCTACCTTCGACTAGCGGGGTTTTCCAAGCAGGTATCTCCCACCAGCGGGGCTCCGTCCCAATCGGCACAAACTGTAAGCCCCCGAGTGGTCTCCCGGCATGTGTGGCAGTGTAGTGTATGTTTGAGTGGGTATTTGTAAGGGGGTGAGGATAGGAAAAGGAAAGATCGTGGGCGGTTCGTGGCCCGTTTTTTAGGGTACTGCTCCGGCATTCGCCTTGTATTGATCGGAGAAGCCACGGAAAACTATCGATCAGAGCATCCGGCTGCTAGAATTCTCCTCCAAACAGCGACTGAATTCGATCTAGCTGACAAGCAAGTACTGAAAATCCTGCCACTGTTGGGACTCAAACTTTGGACCTCCAGTGACATCAGTTGATGCACAGAGCCATCTCTCCTGGTCAAAAAGAATTTAAACAATATACAGATTGGTAAAATGAAATTGAGCCGGAAAATATTTATATTTAATTGCAATGAGTTTTATGCAGGATTGACCGTTTTATCGTGAGCACTATTTTGTGTTGCAATCAACTTGTCACTATACAAGTCTGTTGCACATTGCAATAGAACCCGAGCCACACACCCCCACCACCCCAGGGTCGTGACACATCTAGGTATGTGGGCGATGCGCATGCACATGCGTCAGCAAGTGACAACAAACTATTGGTGCATTGATAATGCGGTTTCTGATATTTTCTGTGATTGGAATTTCATTTGTGCAATTACAATCATCAATTCCATGACGGTCTTATATTATATGGGTCAGTTGTGTTTTGTCCAATCTATATATGAGGCATTGGCACAAATGGATTGATTGATTGATTTTTTCGTGTTTCCGGGCGCGCAACTGCTTCGGTCATTAGTCCCGTTAGTGTAGTGCATGTTTTTTTCTCAGGAGATGGCAGTGATCTTCCCCCACTGGATGGTGAGATCCGGCGCCGACCTACCGTCGGCTAGTGGGGTTTCCCCCAAACCAGGACTCTCCCATCAGCGGGGCACCGCCCCAGCCGGGACAAGCTCTAAGTTCCCGACCGGTCTCCCGGAATATGTAGTAGTGTAGTGCATGTTAGTGTAAGTGTGTGTGTAAGGGAGAGGATAGGACAAGGAAGAGGAAGGACAGATAGCGCGCACTCCGTGGCCCGTTTGGTAGGGTACTGCTTTGGCATTCGCCAGGTGTTGATCGGAGAAACCATGGAAAACTACCGATCAGAGCAGCCGGCCGCTAGAATCCTCCTCCAGACAGCGACTGAATTCGACCTACTGAAAAGCTAGTGCCGAAAATCCTGCTGCCATCAGGACTCGAACCTAGGACCTCCCGGTCAGAGGCGCTGCAGTGACATCAGTTGATGCACTGCTCCCGGTGGCACAAATGGAATTTATCAGAGACAATCATTTGAATTCTATTCTGATGTACTTACATCATATGTTCTACATTCAGTGATTATATTAATCTATTTATTGTGATTCACCCCATTCCCATGGGGTGCAAGTCAGAATTTTTTCCAATCTGAAAAGGATTGGACGTTTGCACAATACAAAGGCAGAATGTATAGTTCCAGCTCTGGAAATGCTGACCTTTCATCCATATACCATGTACATGTGTATCCCTTGACCTATTCCTAATGTAACAGACATCGATGAGATATAATCAAGCAAGGGATACAGATTTCATTTACAAATAGGTAGGTACACATGTTCTTTATTTATAACTTGCAATAATGTATCAAAGATGATGGGATGAAATAAAACTCTTGCATTAATAATGAATAAATAAACAATTTTTACAAAATGCAATGCAGGTGCCTTATTTATTTATTTTTTTAAATTTTAATATTTCACTTATTATAAATTTCCTCCATCAAATTGCTCTGAGAAATCCTGAAACAGTTTACCTTCTCTTTACTTCTTCAGTGCTTTTGCTCTAATACATGTACTTAGAATTCATGCTTTGTAGGCCCTTCATTATGGAAAAATTGGATTCTTGCAAAATGTCTTTGTGTGAACACTAGTGGCTAAACTGTCCATAGAATTTTCACCAAAGTTGATATTCCTCAAATAATTTGGCTGATGATGTGGTCCCCTGAATTTGAAATGGACATTCTTTTTTTTGAGAGGTACTTTATATGATGCCCCTTTTTCAAAATTCTCTAAAAAAAAATATTTTTTTTTCATTTGATTTTTCTTCCTGAAATAGAGCTAAGTACCTTATAAAAATAGGGCAGACCAGATTTTCATTGAAAACTATGAATTTTCAAAAGTTTAAAAATTTTTCAGCATTTTCCTACAACTATAAAATTCCAAATGGAGAATTTTTCTGAATTCTGTTCTTCAAAATTAAATCTTTAAATACTAATGTCAAATACAATGTTTTGACATGAAAATTTGGATTTTTGGAAGGCAGGAATATATGACTGGAAAATTTCAATTTCATGTAATTTTGAGCAAAATAGTGACTAACTTTTAAAAATATAAGAAGAAATAATTGCTTACATTTTTGGAATCGTTACTACATTGAATTTATACATATGAATGTGCTCAAACTTTAAGAAAGGAAATACAGTTTGTAAAGAAGACAGAATAGTAATATTTTAAATTTGTATTTTTAAAAACACTTTTATTATTTACAGGATATAAACAGGTTAAATTACATTTGGCTGAACAGACTTTGCAATTTGTCGCTGACAAAACATAATCAATCTTTTAGGAAGTAACTTTATATAAATTGGTTTCACCTCATAATCATCATTATCAATATAGTACCAATGTTCAGCCCCCTGCAAAAAGAAATCAATGATTTCAATGACACATGATATGTAATATCACATGAAACTTCAGATTCAATAAATGTTTACCTCTTGGTTATTTTCAATTGTAGGTTGCAGCTTTACATCCTTCACATAAAAAGTATTCATATCTCCAACACCATTTCCTTTAATAAACTGCCATCCTCTACTGATAAAGTCCAAATAACTGATGGATGATGGACCTATAAATGAACAATAAATATTGATACCAACCATAAAACTACTACAGAGGACTAATTCTGAAAAAATTTAAAACTTTTCAGTTTTCTAAAATCTTACAACATCGGGTAAAATATCATTTTCTTAAAATATTAAGATTTAACAAATGCGTGCAGGATCTAAGCATCATGGACATCACATTTGCCACCTGAGAAAACTAAAAGAAATAATCAGAAAGCATTCCAAAATTAAACTGGTGATTTGTTAATTTGATTACAAAATATTAAATTCTACTAATAGACCACGAAATAACAAAATTATGTTTCTCATTTTATACTGAAGAGATAGCAGGTAAACAAACAAAAACATTGAAATGAATTGAAAATTAAAATTGTCTTCTTTTTGTCACTCGTGTAGATAAAGAAACTACAATCGCAACATCTGATGACACAAAATTGTAGGAGAGAAAAATGAAACTCACCAACAGATACTTTTAAATATGGTGCATCAAGGTCACCATCATCATCTTGCTCCTTTGAAGTTTCAAGAGTCATGTCAACTGCAGAAATGGACAATTCATGCAAGGTGCTGCAAGCTTCATTTTTAATTTTACTGTAATCAATCTTCTGGGCATCTAAACAATTAAACAGAGAAAATTACTTCAGAAATTATAATTATGACATTTGGGTAGGAAAATTAAATAGTAAAATTCTATCAAATGTAAGCTATAATACTATCTCATAATACGCTGCTGTTTCCCCCCTTTTATGTCAATACTCTAAAGGGACTTTTCTATTATATCTAGAGCGCTATTGATAAATTCTGCAAATGTTGAAAGAATCAATGAAATACAATTGAAAATTATTCGAAAGGCCACGACATGACTCCCATCCATTTTCTCTGTCACAGGCGTGTTTCAACCTTGTGGGAGGTTTGACGATGTAACCAGTGAGTTGGTCTCTCATGCAAAAGCTCTCACAAAACAGGATACAGTTATCACCAAAGGAGGGCAGAATGATATCAATTTGGGCGGTCACTTTACACCAGAGCACCATGTTGACAAACTAGAACATGTTGCCCAAAACACGAACCTTACAGTTTCAACTCTGCCCTTCAGGCACAACAAACCAACACTGTGCAAAGAAATTAGACACACAAACAACCAATTGAAACTGCATCTGAGAGGCACAAATGTTAAAACATTTGATTGATTGATTGATTTTTTCGTGTTTCCGGGCGCGTCAACTGCTCAGGTCATTAGTCCCGTTAGTGTAGTGCATGTTTTTTCTCGGGAGATGGCGGTGATCTTCCCCCGCTGGATGGCGAGATCCGGCGCCGACCTACCGTCGGCTAGTGGGGTTTCCCCCTAACCAGGACTCTCCCACCAGCGGGGCACCGGCCCCAGTTGGGACAAGCTCTAAGCTCCCGACCGGTCTCCCGGGATATGTGGTAGTGTAGTGCATGTTAGTGTAATGTGTGTGTAAGAGGAGAGGGTAGGACAAGGAATGGGAAGGACAGATCGCGCACGGTCCGTGGCCCGTTTGATAGGGTACTGCTCCGGCATTCGCCTGGTGTTGATCAGAGAAACCACGGAAAACTACCAATCAGAGCAGCCGGCCGCTAGAATTCTCGTCCAGACAGCGACTGAATTCGACCTAGCTGAAAAGCTAGTGTCGAAAATCCTGCCGCCGTCAGGACTCGAACCTAGGACCTCCCGGTCAGAGGCGCTGCAGTGACATCAGTTGATGCACTGAGCTACCGCTCCCGGTTTAAAACATTTGAGCTGAACTTTCTCTCACAAAAAGATTACACCCGAAATGGTCTTAACCTGAACCTTGTCGGAAAACATGCATTCATTTGAGAGCTAGCAAAACACATCCTTTCACAACTTCGGCAGTGTCAACACAAGACCCATCCCCAACCACATTTCCTTTTCCCTTCTATTCTCTGGGACACCCCTTAGGACCCAATTATCTTATCCACTGAACCTAATCCTTGTACTATCTCTCCCATTATTCATTCCTCTACATCTGACACATCAACTTCCTCACCCCCCTGTCACTGCTGGGACACTATATTTTCCTTTGACCACGCACTAGAGGAAAAATGAGATAAATAAATAGCAATTACAGTCAGATGCAGCAGTTCTGTGGAGGTACATGCAAAAAATTCGAATGCATCATAATGTTCATTCTCTTTAAAATAAAATAAAATTTATCAAGGCAGTATTAGTGTGATTTAAGGGCTGGTTTCACCAAACTCGTTCAAGTATCTCACTAATTGTGTTTAAGTAATCGTGATTAAAATTAAACTCGCAATATATGCATTGCGATTAAAATAAACTCGTTATATGTGCATCTGTTTCACCACTGAATATATCAACTCTATTACGTTATCCGAGTTTTCATGCTAAAATCCTGATGATGATACTGGCCATGGAACATTGTGGGCCTAAAATTTTCTGTCCTATACTCTTGGCAAGCACAAAATTGTAAAACATTCTGAGTAAAGATGTTAGAAACCATTAAGTCCACACAGACTTCATGTTATTAATGATATATTTTAACCTCCTTGGTCCTCTGAGCTGCTAACTTGCAAAAATAAAATATTGTAATGTAATTGTTACCCCCAATTAGAAGAGGAGTTGGGGTTACGCTCCGCTAGTGGAGGGCAATGATTCTCTGTAATAATCACCACCATAGATTCATTTTTGTTGTTAACCAGAACTGAGCATTGTTTTCTCACCTTTGGAATAGACAGTTACAAGTATATTTTGTTCCAAATAGTACATGCTTCACCAATTTCCTTTTCTTTTGAACACTTAATTGTAGACATGGTATGGGTGTTATAAGGTACCATCATAGAACAGCTGGTTATAAGTCAGCATGTGTATTTAGCTCCAGTATAGTTGTTGTGTTTAAGGTATCATCCGTTTATAATAGTTTTTTTTCTAACTCTGATTGTCATTTTTGGATAATTGTTTTTAATGTTTAATATTGTAAATAATATTGACTCATTTTTAAAACATTGCATTTTGATTTTATGTACTATATGATTGTATACTTATATGATGGAAATACATTTTCATAAATGAGGACAAACAAATGATTAACACTATATTCTGTGTTTAAATAACCTCAAACACCATGGGTCTATTATTCATCAAAACGACCAGGACTAGCGATCAAATCTAGGCTCATGAATGTTGAAAATATCATGTTTTGCTAAAGATTGTTGTCATTCAGCATTTTGCATTTGACAGTCTTTAAACATTTTATTGTAATAAAATGAGACTGTGTCAAAACGAGGATAGATAGCTGATAATCGCGATTATCTGCACTTAACCTGCACTGCACTGACACAAAAGAACATTGTTTACATTATCTTTAAAATTCTTTGCCAATTGAAGAAAATTAAAGAACAGTTCTGTATGTCCATGACATGAATGTTCTTTTCAAAAAAGAAACAATAAATAATACAATTTCAGAAGTTTCAAATTGGTTTCGTAATAGCAAATTAATAGTTAACAAAGGAAAAACTGCTTCAATGCATTTTTGTATTTCAGACTGGCAATTGCATGCTTCATTGAAAATGAACAATATGCAATTGTCTGATGTAACAAAATTTCCGGGTCTCTCAATTCACAAACCTGAAATGGAAAGTAAATATAACAGAATTATACAGTAAATTAAGTTGTGCATTCAGAATTCTTTCTAATTATGTCAGTCTTTACGCAGCTCATTACATGTATTTTGCAAATTCATCCTGTACATTCTCACCTGAGATATAGCATAATATTCTGGTCAAGCTATCCTTAAGATTGCAGAAAAAAAACTAAGAAATTATTTTACTATCTCTGAGTTTTCCGGAACTGAAAATAATTAAATTGACAATTATTAAAACACTCACAATACTTCTCTCTCATTAAACTACATTTATAATATCAATAATTTATGTACAATAAGTATTTAAAAACATATTTCTTGAAATACTTAGTGTTTGAAATCAGATTCTAACACCGTTGTGTGCTGCCAGTCTCTCTTTTTTTGTCATTTCAGAAATCTCTATTGCAAGAAACAAGGCGGTTTTACAGTCATTCACAAAAGATTCTAGTTATCCCACACCGCTAATGTAAAACAAAGATATTGAGAGATTATCAACTTTAATTCGTCTAAATGTCTACGAAAGCCATTGGGATTCCACGAGAGGAGAATCATGATTTTTAGGTGTTAAGTTTCTTCTTTTTCTCCTTCCTTGGTTTTTCATGAGAGTTGATGACACTTGTGCGACTCGTCCTCCGCAGTATTAATCTTGACTGCTGTTGGAGAGAGTCGCCAGTGTTGAGAGTCCTTCCTTACTTCTGGTCACATGTGGGTGGGTGACCAGAGAAGTGAAGATCCTGTATTAGTGGACTGGACACCAGAGGATGACTGTGGGTAGGCAGTGGTCAATGCAGACTTCTTTTCTAAAGGCTTAGATACAGTCGAAGGAGCTTGCAATGACATTGCGGTCTGCAATCAGGTCATCATTGGTACCACGAGGATACATTGGCAGGATACATTACGTACAGAAGTGGTAAAACCTTTCGGTGTGCAGGTTTTTCAGCTGAAAGCCTTCTTTGATTGAACTATGTTGTTTTCAAAACTTCTTATTAATGGGGTTACGCATCTGGTAACGATGTCATGCCTCGGGGAAAAACCCCTCTGAGATCCGGATCTTCTGGATCTCCCTTTCGTTCAAGAAGGTGGAACATTGGTTTGAGTTTGATGTGTGATTCCTGGAACAGTTTACAAATTGTGGATCTGAGGAGCAGTTCGAATTGGGACATGATTCTTTTCATGTATGCAAACTGTGGCACTTATACAACAGAGCTGCATATGGTCGAAACTCTGGCATTTAAAACTGTGCAGAGGATTCAGTGCATACTGCCAGATGCAGAGATTGTAAAAACCACATAACATTTTCTCCAGCAAAGTTGGACACTTGAAGTTATCAGCATTGAGTTAGGGGTCCCATTCACTCTCCGCTAGATGCTGTAAAGAAGGCTTTCAGATCTCTTTATGCTGAGACATCCTTATGGTTCACCACACCCTTGCAGATGTTTAAGGTAGGATGGGAGGACATGTGCACCTCGATGTCAGTTATTTCCTTTAATTCTGAGAGTTTTATTTGGTCGTCAGTGTATCAATCAAAGAGGATTGTGCATTCCTCTGGAGCACCACCGCCTGAAACTTGCCAAACTTCTCAATCTCTCTGATCACTTTAATGGCACTGATGCTCTTCATTGTTTTTCCCTCATCACTACAGGACATAAGGAAAATAGGCTTTATCAGTCTATCAGAATCTATGCAAAAAATAGCTTTCTAGATCGACAGTTTCACCAATTAATCTTCTCTTCAGAGGGGCATTGATACCCATGAAGAGGATATCAGATTCATCCTCATGGTCACCGCCTACAACGGAGCCCAACATGGGGGCACCCCATTGGAATGCCAGGGTTGCCACAGAGATATAGCAGGGAAAAGCATGGTTTCTTTCCCGCCGTATGCTTGCAGGACATGACCTCCCCCCACTCACCCTGAAGATTACTCTAAGACCTAGTTCGAACCCACTGATCGGGAGTGGCTTATCTTCCAACCACCTGTCTGTAGGCAGAGGCCAAAGCAAGTGTATCGAGACCTACAGGGAATGTTCCCCAAAATACGTACATAACGTAACTCTAGGTGCAAAGTTGCAATGTAGAAAAATGGGAGCAGTTGGAAAACAAAGATCTCTCAATAGCCAGAACACCCATTCCCTCCGACATGGGTCGCCATGCACGGCAAGCACATGGGAGAGTATTCAGCAAAGGCGGTCATTTGACGAATATTCTCTCTCGTTCTCGTAAGCGAGAAAGGCTGAATGAGAATGGGGCCCACGAGAATCTCGTGCAACAAGAATGCATTCTCGAGAGCGAGACGACTTGATAATCTTGTAGCCAGGGCCATCAGACAGAGGGCCCAGCCAACAGTCTTTCGCAAACATCAACACGAGCTTGTTTGCTAACCTTGGACCTCCCGTCCGGGCGCAGATCTTGGCGATATGCGATACAGTGTTGAAAATTTATCGAATTTCTCCGTATAAATCTTGTCCTTTCTAGTAGCGATAAAGTATGGAGAAACATGTCTTCATACCCAAAAAAAGGCTTCCCACACATACCAAACTTCCTTCTTGCATGACTGTGTTTATCACTAAATACGATTCTTTGCTTAAATTTGACCGTATCACTAACATTCGCGAAAACAATAGACCAGTTTCCTTATTCTGCACCATAATTATAACTAAAACTGTATTAAAAATTGACATTGAACGCTAATAGACATTAACTATTCTTACGCGAGGAAATAGAAGCGTAATGTTTCATTAAAAATTAATGATTAAAACATGTTTAATTTGCACCCATGTACTTAAGAAATTTCATTAAGAAAAAATATTAATAGAACTATATAATATTAATTAATATTAATAAATATTTTAGAATATTAATACTAATTAAATATTAAATGTTTGCATTAAATTTGTGCAAGTTAAGTTATTATTTTATTATCTTGTTTGTTAATTTATAAATTTATTTAAATTAAATGTTAATTTTAATTAACAAGTAAAAATGTTAATATTAATAAACTCTTTTA